>CM028692.1:24221907-25421907 GCA_016771965.1 Brassica carinata
CAGAAATTTCACACAATATCAGTTGATCGGAAAAGTCAGAATAGTGGAGTATATTATGAGGCTACGGCAGTGTGTAGAGCTAGTGCTAAAGATACATCACGGTGGTAGATTTGGTATCTTACTACAGAGTCACATATATAATTTTGATGGATTATAATGTCTTCACGTTCCTGTTCCGTTGTCGATTGGGCAGTAAAGGCAATGGTGAAGATCGGAGATGGGTTTACACTTGTTAACATGTGTCATAGTCAAGCCTCCTTTGCAAGTGACCGTACATACTAGCATCTCAAGCGAAGCAAGTTTTTACTCTAGAGAAGACGAGTCATCAAACTGGTATATTGTCATGAAAGGTCCTTCAGAAGAGCATGGCCACAATAGCATCACTCTCTTGGTTCTCAACCACTTGGACCTCTTTATCCACTGTCGAGCATGCTGCAAAGGGTCCTTTATTTCCAACTCTCCAAGTGCCAATTCCTCAAGAAGTTCATCAGCAAGAGCTTCCATCTCCTCTATGTAAAACACTTGGCTTTGCACAGTTGACCTCTTCATTACCCCATTGATGTAAATGGAGAGTGTGCTCTTTCCCCAAATGAAGATCAATCTTGCCTTCCTTCACATTGTTAAAGGCTCCTGCTGTGGCTAAGAATGGTCTTCCAAGGATCAAGGGGTCTCTAGCTTCTTCATCCATCTCAAGCACAACAAAATCAGTAGGAATTTCATAATTTCCCACCATCACAGGAGATCTTCAAGGATACCAATAGGAATTTGACTGAGCGATCAGCAAGCACCAAAGAGAGTTTACACTTTGTATTGGCTGAACCCAAGCTTCTTGGCAACAGATAGAGGCATGAGACTGACACTAGCTCCCAAATCACATAGACATCTCTCAAACATCAAAGGACCAATGGCACAAGGTAGGGTAAAGCAGTCTGGGTCCTCTAGCTTCTTAGGGATTGTCAATCTCTGGATGATGGCACTGCACTCATGAGTAAGAACCATCATGCCCTCCATTTCCTTCTTCTTGGCAGCCACAACATCCTTCAAGAACTTGCTATATTGAGGGACAAGCATGAAGGCATCAATGATGGGCATTGTGACTTGAACTTCACTCATTTGCTTCTCAAAGAGAGCTTTGTACTTCTCCAAAATTTGCTTCTTGAATCTTCCAGAAATGGCAGCTTAGGTTCATAGGAGGAGGAACAAAGAAGACTCTTTTGTTGGAGTGGCAACTTCACCATGCTTTAGTGTTTTCTCTTCTCCAACCTTTCCTTTACCCTTAGCTTCAACAATCTTTTCTAGAATCTCCTCATCAACCTTCTGATCTACAATCACAACATCATCATCAATGTTGATGGCCACCCCCCCACTTAGTGTCTCACCATCCTTGGGGAGAGCTCTTGGAGGTAACTCTCTACCACTTCTCAAAGTGATTGCCTTCATTGGCTCCTTGGGGTTTTGCTCAGCCTTTCCTGGTAGTGTTCCTTGTTGGCGACTTGGCTGAGAGTTCATAGAAGCAAACTGATTCTCCAAAGCTCTTATCTTGTTGTTTAGGTCAGTATAGCTGCTATCAATCTTGTAGTGAACAGTCTTAAACTCATGGCCAATGTCCTTGGCTGTTCTAGCTTGACCTTCCAATATTTGTTTGAACATAGCTTCCATAGATGAATCTGGAGCTGTAGCTTGGGAGGAGCTACCTTGAGCTTGAGTAGACTGATTGCCTTGATTGGTAAAACCAGGAGGAGGATTCTGCCTAGGCTGGTAGTTCCCTTGCTGAGTGTTTTGCTTGGGTTGATAGCCTCCTTGCTGGTTGTTGGGATAAGACCTTTGCTGGTAGTTGTTGTACTGAAAGTTAGGCTCCTTCCTGTACCAAGTACCATTGTTGTTGATGAAGCAAAGCTCTTCTTGCCCTTCTAACCCTTCAACTTCATTAACCTTAGGAGGAGTTTCATGACTAGACCACCCACAAAGTTGATCTGCTTCTTTTTGGCTTGGTTAGCAATCAGCAAGTCTGTCTTCTGTTGCAAGGATTTGATTTCCTTCTTGGTCTGGTTGTCATCAGCTCTGGTTGTTCTATCAGCTCTGTCATGCTCTCCACTGTAAACTGAGTCACTCTTCACCATGTTGTCAACCAGCTCCTCAGCATCTTCTTCAGACCTGCCCAGGAAGAAACCATTGCTTGTTGTGTCCAATCTTGCTCTAAACTGAGGAAGGGCACCTCTGTAGAATGTGCTTAGCAAACTCTCCTTTGAGAAGCCATGGTGTGGGAACTTAGCTTGATACCCCTTGAACCTCTCCCATGCTTCACTAAAGCTTTCCAAATTCTTCTGCTGGAAGCTAGAGATCTCATTCCTCAGCTTGGCTGTCCTTGATGTAGAGAAGAACTTCTCCAAGAAAGCTTTCTTGCAATCATCCCAAGTAGTGATGGAGTCACTAGGTAGAGATTTCTCCCATTGGCGTGCCTTGACTCCTAGAGAGAAAGGAAACAACTTGAGTTTGAAGGCATCTTCTGACACACAATTAGTCTTGGACAAGCCACAATAACTATCAAACTTGTCCAAGTGATCAAATGGGTCTTCTACAGCCAAGCCATGGTACTTGTTGTTCTTAATCACACTCAACAACCCTGACTTGATCTCAAAGTTGTTAGCTTCCACAGCTGGTGCGCGGATGCCCGTCCTATTTCCATGAATGTGAGGACGGTCATAGGTGCCAATGGCTCTAGCTGGCCGCTGTGGGTGTTGTTGTTGCTGGCACTGCGGTCCAAGGTTGTCAGCTCCTTGACCATTGCCATCTTGAGGTTGATGCTGGTGATCATCCATCTGAAACCCCAACCTCAGAATGTGAGCCTGTTGCTCTTCTTCTCTTCTCCTTCTTGCTATTTCCCTCTCAAGTGTAGCTATCTCTTCAACAGTGGAAAATAGGTTAGTTACACCCCTGCTTCTTGTGTTCATACACCTGAAAATCAAAGGAAGAGGCAAAAGGAGAATCAATATCACAAGAAAAGAAAAATGATTTAGTCTCAAGCAAGTGACTAAATCCCAATGTCACAATCAACTTAGAATTTGGCAACGACGCCAATTTGATGAAAGGACTTTTCTAAGGTCCTAGTCAAATGATGTAGTATAAAAGATTATCGAACCAGTTCTAAGTGACCACAAAGCAAAGGGAATGCAAGTCTATACTTAATCTAAATGCAATCATTAAAGAGGATGATTATTAAACTAAGACAATAAGTAAAATGCAACAATATGTAAAACTTTCTTTCTTATGAGGAGAATGAGACCCATGGGTTTAGGGACTTGATCTCAAATAATTAAGGTTCAATCAAAGATGCCAAATTTTCAATCGATCTAATCCCTTATGCCTAGACAACAAAACTAAGAAAGCTCTATCCCTAGATGAATGCTCTTTTGCAATGATCACCCAAGTACACCAAATCCCTTTGTCTGTAATGATCAAAGCAAACATGGAGAATGAGTCTAATAGAAATCTTAGCTTCTCTGACAACTAATCCCTTAGGCTAAGCAAGCTAAAAGCATAGATGAGTTGGTTCAGGCATTTCATAGAACACCTTCCGAGCATGAAATGCCTATGGCTCTATGTTTGAGAGGCCAACTCAAATATAGCATTATGAACACCAAATCAATGCAAGGAAAGGATATATCTAACACTAAGCACCTTGGATCTACACTTAATCACTCTCAATCACCCTAACCCATGGATCTTAAATGGATCTACTCACTAATCCACATGCTTACTCTTAAACCCATGAGAGATTCAAGCTTAAACATGTAGATAAAGAAAGGAGATGAAATCAAGTAGTCAAGAACACGAAGATGAGATGAGATTATGATTCAAAGATGAAACTTTACTCAAAGGTGTTGTGTTCTTAGTTAGAAAATAACATAAGTCCCAAATTAGGGATAACATGAGTACTTATACTTGGCTTAAAAGCTCTAGAAACATAAAACCAAATTACTAAAAAGTCCTTGAGCCAAATGGGTCTCAACCAATGGGAATGGTGCATAAAATTCGGTCAGGGTTGAACCAACACCATCCAACCCGGTCCACCCTACCCGGCCGTCCAGCTGGCCGCGTCCTTGCTCCGTCCGGGTTCACCAAGCCGGCCGTCTCTCCGTCCGGGTGCTCCAAGACGGAAAGGCCACCCGGGTCGTCCCTTGGTCTGGCCGCGTCCTGATCTTCCGTCCGGGTGCTCTTACCCGGACGCGTCTCCCGGGTCCGTCCGTATGCTTCTCATCGTCCGGGTGCTTGAACCCGGACTGGCCACCCCTGACTGGTCACCCCGGACTGGTCTGCTCCAGCTAAATAGATCAAAATATGCAAGACATCAGCCACCAAGGACTTCCCATTGTCCACCTCACCTTCATTACCTTTGCTTGAGCTTGTGCCACCAGAACCATCTCCCAAGTGAGCCTTTGCCTCACGATCCTTGTTGAACTTAGCTGGCTTTAAGTGAGGATGTAAGATCCAGCATTGATTCTTCTTGTGGCCTTGCTTCGTACAATGCTCACAGTTCCTATTGAACCTCTCATACTTCCCATGTGCTGCCTTGTTAGCTTGTGGAACCTCTACTTGCTCAGCCTGTGATGCTTGATTAGCTAAAGCCAGCTCCTTCCCTTTCTTGCTAAACAATCCAATGGAGCCATGCTCCTTCTGAATGCGCGCAGATACTTCCTCCAAGTCTGGTAAGGTATCATCCCTCAACATGTGCTGACTCAGCCCACCATACGCTGGGTTCAAGGTGAGCAGCAATCCAAACACCTTGTCTTGCTCTCTCCTCTTGTTGGGCTCATCTGCATCAGTAGTACTTGGTCTTAGCATCTCAAGTTCTGACCACAGAGACCTAAACCTCCCCTAGTGCTTCTCAAAGTCCATATCTTCTTGTACTAAACCATTGAGAGCTTGTTTCACTTCAAACACCCTGTTTAGGTTTGAAGTGTTTCCATATACCTTCTTTAAGGTATCCCACAGCTCCTTTGCAGTCTCACAATAGCTGTATGCATCCATCAAAGTAGGTTTCAAGGATGCAAGAAGAGCTGAGAGCACCACACACTCCTCTTGCTGCCATTTCTCAAGCGCCTCACCAGATCTGTCTTCTCCATCCTTTCCTTGAGTGATGAGCTTCTTAGATTCATCAGCTGTGAGGTGTTTGAGCAGTCCCTTGCTTCCTACTGCATTTCTAGCCATTCTGGACCACACAAGATAGTTATTTCCCTTGAAAGTAGTAGCCACCTTCATGTAGCTTCCACCACCTTCCATTTTCAGTAGCTTGTCTTGAATACTTGAGAAAGAGACTTCAACTTGGATCTAGTAACCCACCAGAGTGAACAGACTTGAAAGCTTTCAGATTAGATCTCTAAGACCATGTTTATCGGGATATCTAATGAGGGGATCTAATTTAATTGGGCAATTAAAGAAAATAAAAAATGGCAAATTACACTTAAAACGTATCTTAATTAACATGCAGAAGGGACGGATCTTATTTGCCACGCGTCAGGAGATAATGCATCTGGGAGGAGAAAACGAGGGGAGTCCTCTTCTCTCGATCACTTTCATCTCGACTTTCTCTTTGTCGGTTTCTCCCGGAGATCACTCGACGACGAAGGCAATCAACGGCTGCTCTCCGACTCGACGACGAATCAAATCGAGGCTCCTCTCCTTCTCTCCGACTCGACGACGAAGGCAATCAAGGAGGAATAGAATCGAGGCTCCTCTCCTTCTCTCCGACTCGACGACGAATCAAATCGAGGCTCCTCTCCTTCTCTCCGACTCGACGACGAAGGCAATCAAGGAGGAATCGAATCGATGGGTGCTCTCCTTCTCGACGAGGAATCGAATCGACGATGGCTTCTCTCTAACTCGAAGACGAATCAAATACTCGGTGGCTCTCTTCCTGGACGAGGAATCAAATCATCGGTATTTTAAAGCCCTCGTGAGTCCTCTGTTAAATCATCGGTGTCTCTGTTCGTTGACGACGAATCATATCATCGTTGTCTCTCTTCGTCGACGACGAATCATATCATCCGTGTCCCTCCTCCTCGACGACGAATCATATCATCCGTGTCCCTCCTCCTCGTCGACAAATCATATCATCCGTGTCCCTCCTCCTCGACGACCAATCATATCACAGGTAAAGCACTGGACTTTATTTTGTGAATGTTTGAATCGTCTTGTTCGTCTCCTATGTTTGGTCAGTTGATTGTGAGCTCTTGATTCGCAGATGGAATCGAGACAGAACAATCGCAAGGCATGGCTTCTTTCTTGTATGAATGTTATAGAGACAGAACAATTGCAAGGCATGGCTTCTTTCTTACTATATATTTGTTATAGAACTTTTATTTACAAAACAGAACATCTTGGTTGATCAGGTGAAGTGTATTTGTTTGTGGTCTAGGAGTTTTGGAGATGTCTCAGTTGGAACTTGGAAGCAGCTCAGGCAAAGTCATTCTCACGGCGAGAAGATCAAAAGAGGTAATGGCTTTCTCTTTTCTCTTTCTCTTTA
Organism: Brassica carinata; assembly: GCA_016771965.1. Lineage (NCBI taxonomy): Eukaryota > Viridiplantae > Streptophyta > Magnoliopsida > Brassicales > Brassicaceae > Brassica > Brassica carinata. The sequence continues at coordinate 24,228,431 of CM028692.1, forward strand.
GATTCTGGTTAAGAGTGTAGGTATGTAATAAATGATGCTGGTTTAGGGTTAGATAATTGTCTTGTTGTTCGGTAATTAATGTTCTTGTAAGAGGTAGATTATGGTTGAAGCTCGGTAATAAATAGATAGGTTGCTCTGAATTTTGTGATGAATTTTGTAGATATGTGTCATGTCGATATGGTTGCTCATCTCTTCCATCAATTAAATTCCCTTCTTCTCTTCTCTTCTTTATCATCTTCCGTCTTCTCATTCTCATTGCTCATCTCTTCCTTCTTCTTATTCTCATTGCTGGATATGGATCATACTCCATATATTCCACACACATCAAGTCTTGTTGACCTTCTCATGAGTCAACAAGACAGTGTGTTCGGTTCAGGAGAAGATGGTGTCCAAATCCCTTCACCTCAAGTTCCTCTTTATGGCAGTGAAGATGCAAACATTGGCGAGCCTCCTGCAGAGCGTATCTCTCGAAAAACATGGACGCATGCTGATGATTTAGTGCTCATCTCCGCTTGGCTAAACACGAGCAAAGATTCCTTAGTGGGAAATGAGCAACGTTCTGTTGCTTTTTGGAAAAGAATTGCCAAATACTTCGCAGCAAGTCCGAAGATTCCAGTGGGTGAACAGAGGGAGCCTGGCAACTGCAAACAGAGGTGGCACAAGATGAATGATCTTGTTGGAAAGTTTTGTGGAGCGTTAGAGTCTGCCACCAGATCGAGAAGTAGCGGCCAAAACGACGAAGATGTTCTCAAGCTAGCGCATGAGATATTCGTCAACAACTATTCCAAGAAATTTACACTTGAACATGCATGGAAAGAGCTTAGATATGATCAGAAATGGTGTGACCTGTCCACTTCTAAAACGGAGAGAAGCTCAAAAAGGAGGAAATGCGAGGACGGTCAATCCTCAACCTCTCACGCCTCTGAGACCAACACGGGTGAAGCTGATCAAGCAAGCAAGCGTCCCCCGGGTGTTAAAGCTGCAAAGGGGCTTGGAAAGAAGACGAATGCAGAGGGGAAGGCACTGGCTGAGTTTGAAGGTATTATGGACCTAAAGAGGGAGGATATGATTAGGAAAGAAAGGCTGAGCAAAATGAAAATACTTGATAGGCTAATGGCAAAACCAGACCCGCTTGGTGAGGGTGAAGAAGCTTTGAAGAAGAAGCTCATTACTGAGATGTTGTCCAATTAGGTGAAGTGTAATTAGATTGTGTTTATCTCATTGAATGTGGTTTAATAAAAGGTCTTGTGTTTTTTTCTTGTTTCAGGTAAAAAGATCAAGTGGAGTCACGGATGAGTCATGGATGAGTCATGGAGGAGTCATGGAGGAGTTGTCTTTGTCGTTGGTGTCTGTTGGTGTCTGTTGTATTTGATGTCTTTGTATTTGATGTCACGGATGTGTCTGTTGTTATGTGTCACGGATGTGTGTGTTGTCTTTGTCGTTGGTGTCTGTTGTATTTGATGTCTTTGTATTTGATGTCTTTGTTGTCTTTTATGTATCACGGACTTGTTGAAACCAAATGCATCTATTTAAGACCTCTTGTATTTTCATGTCTATGTACCAAACTTATTCTCTCATTTTCTATCTCTACAAACACAATTTCTATGTTTAGCTTCTCTTGATCAATTTCTATATTTAGCTTCTCTTATTCTCAATTTATATCAAAAGAAATATTGAAATACAAATTCATCAATCTCAATCATCATTCCCAAATTCCTTTTTATATTTAAATTGTAAAGTCATCTTCTCTCTCGTTCATTCTCTCTTATTCCAAACAGAAAATCATAAAAATCAATTTCTATGGCATCTGGTTCTCACAACAATTTTGAGGATTCTGAAGATGAGGGAATTGTTGATCAATATATTGATGATTACATTGATCAAACCTTCGAGAATTTAACCATTCATTTTGCTAATCAAGTGACACAAAGGAAAAAAAGAAAAAAAAGAATTCATATCGAAAGAAATCGTGAAGAAGGCAATCAACGTTTATGGAATGATTACTTCAGCGAGACTCCGACATACACTGAAAATCTATTCCGACGACGATTTAGAATGAACAAGCCATTGTTCATGCGTATTGTTGATCGACTTTCCAATGAAATTCCGTTCTTTCATCAAACGGAAGATGCTCTCGGACGGCGAAGTCTCTCTCCACTTCAAAAGTGTACTGCAGCCATTCGTGTCTTGGCATATGGTTCTGCGGCTGATGCGGTCGACGAATACCTCCGGCTCGGTTCAACAACAACTCGATTATGTGTGGAAAATTTCGTTGAAGGAATTATAGATTTGTTCGGCGATGAGTACCTAAGAAGACCAACACCGGCTGATCTTCAACATCTACTTGATGCTGGAGAGTATCGTGGATTTCCAGGGATGATAGGAAGCATCGATTGTATGCATTGGGAGTGGAAGAATTGTCCCACCGCTTGGAAAGGACAATATGCTCGTGGTTCGGAAAAACCAACAATCGTTTTAGAGGCGGTTGCTTCATACGATCTTTGGATATGGCATGCATTTTTCGGATGTCCAGGTACATTAAATGATATCAATATTCTTGATCGTTCACCTGTTTTTGATGACATAATAAACGGTGAAGCTCCGAGAGTCTGTTTCTCTGTCAATGGAAACCAGTATCGTATGGCTTATTATCTCACCGATGGTATTTATCCGAAATGGGCAACTTTTATCCAATCGATTAGTCTACCACAGGGACCGCAAGCAGTCTTATTTGCTCAACATCAGGAAGCTGCCCGTAAAGATGTCGAGCGTGCTTTTGGAGTCTTGCAAGCTCGTTTCGCCATTGTTAACAATCCTGCAAGAGTTTGGGATAAAGCCAAAATTGGGAAGATTATGCGAGCATGTATTATACTCCATAATATGATAGTAGAAAACGAACGAGAGCATTACACTCAATATGATATTGAAAAATTCCAGGAAGGAGAAGAGAACGTAAGATCACACGTCGATCACAGGCCTACAATTAGCTTTAACCAGATGGCAGTTCGAACACAAATTCGTGATAGACAAACGCATGAACAACTGAAACAAGATTTGGTTGAACATATTTGGAATAAATTTGGAGGTAATGAAGACAACAACTAAGCTCGGATGCTTCTTTCGAAGAATTCTTGTTTATTTTAATAATGTTTGTTTTCATGTTTTAATTTAAAAATCTATGTTTAAAATCTTTTCTTTTATTATGTTTTATGTAATAAATAAAATTAATGTTTAATAAAAAATTTTTAATTTTTTTAATTTAAGAACCCCAAAATAGGATACTTGCAATGGAGGAGGAAATATTCTCAAGGTTCTTATTTCATGTCTCTCACCAAAAGTAACTCCAAAATTCAATAAAAATTAAATTAAGATACCCTAATGGGTATGTGGGTTAAACATGGTCTAAGAACTCCTCAAAGAACCCTCCTTTAGCTCACACAACAACCCAACACTCCAAAGACTTGAACTTTCAGCTTGAATCTTCAAGAAGATCTCCTTGAACTCACACCAACACAAACAACCGCGTTGAGAGCACTTCTAAGCTTCTTAATCACCAAAAGGAACCACCTTTAAGTCACAGCTCAAAGAAAAACACCAACAGACCCAGAAACTAGTTTCTCAAAAATCTAAGCCTCAAAAACCTCAAGAACACTCAAGAACACACAAGAACACATGTTGTTTTTGGCCAACCTGGCTCTGATACCATAAGATTTTATAGATCTTGAATACTAAAATGAGATTAGAGAGATGTTTAAGAGAGATTAGAGAAGAGATTAAGAGATTAAGAGATTAAAAGAGAAGAGACATGCTTAAGAGACTAAGAACATTTCTAGAAAAATTAAAAGACTCATATTTGCTTAGATAAATAATGTGAGAGGATACAAGTATTTATAAGAGAAGATACAAGGGTTTAAAAGAGCATAAGAGGATAAGGTTAGGTGAGAAAAGGGAAGAGCTACTTTCCAGCTCACACACGCCAGGCTGTCCCTTCTTCCCAACGGTCTGATCCATCATGACCGGGGTCCTCACCCGGTCTGTCCACCCCGGTCTGATCCAAGATCAGAAGCGTCCAGTCCCGACCGGGTACTCCACCCCGGTCGTCCTGCTCGGTCCATTCCTTGTCTGATCCTTGCACATCATCCAATCCTGCCCGGGTTGCCATACCCGGACTGTCCTTCCTGGTCATCACCAATGCCTAAGCCTTACACCTCTTATGACTTCCTGAACTCTTGTTTCCTCATCTCCATACTTTGATCACCTCTTCTCAACACCTTTTGCTTCTTACTCTTCCAGGTTACCATGTTTCCTCCAATGAAAGTACAGTAACCAGTTGTAGACCTTCTATTTGTTCTATCACCAGCCCAATCTGCATCACAATAACCTACAACTTCAGTGCTTCTATTGCAGCCCATCCATATACCAAGACCTTGAGTTCCATTCAGATACATGAGAACTCTTTCAACCATGCGCCAGTTGTGCTCCTTTGGAGCTTGCATATGCTGGCTTGCTTGGTTCACAGCAAAACATATATCTGGCCTTGTAATGGTTAAGTATATCAGCTTCCCCACAAGCTTCCTATACAGCTTTGGATCATGGAAAGGCTTGCTATTCTCTTTCTCCCCCTCACGTGGGACCTTATACCCATCTTCCATGGGCATCCTAGCAGTTCTTCCTCCATAAGCACCAGCATCTTTCAGAATATCCAATGTATACTTTCTTTGAGAGATGAACAACCCTTCATTTGATCTACACAGATCACTCCCAAGAAAATACTTCATCTCTCACAAGTCTTTTATCTCAAACACTGACTTCAGAAACTCCTTTGTTGCTTGGATCCCCTCTTTGTCACTGCCGGTTAAGATGATATCATCCACATACACAAGAAGGCAGACAACTCCTGAGGAAGTGGTGAGAGTAAAGAGGGTGTGATCTAACTCAGACTTCCTAGAGCCTCGCCCACTCAATGTAGTACTCAGCTTGTAGTACCAAGTTCTAGGTGATTGCATCAACCCATAGATAGCCTTCTTTAGTCTCTGTTGGAATTCATGAGTGTTTGTCTCATGTCAAGAGTGTATTCAGTTAACTTTTAACTGAATCCCCTTCTAAAATACAACAGGAACTCACCATCATACTTGAGGAGACAACCAACTGGTGGTTGAATCCTCTTACACAGCCTATACAATAACCAAGATTCTAGACAGTAAACTGGTTATGTATGGCAAAGAATATCTAGTTTGAATCTATCCTTCTGTAGTAACACAACACTTTGAGTTTGTGTACTTAAGATGAAGAGGATTTAGAATCAGTAATCTAGAGCTTAAGAGAAGATAAAGAAGAGTTCAGAGTGAGTTTTTTCAAGTATTCGGCTGCCTTAAGAGAAAGAGAGTTAAGGCAGCCTCTAAACCATAACTCTAAACTTCTTACATTGTGAATATTGTTTAGACACAAGCCAGGGAGAGAGAGCCACGAAATTAGAGTAAGAGAACTTGTATTCATACTGGATAATTGTTACAAGAGGTGGTGAAGCCTTTATATAGGCAATCACTTACAATAAACAATGATTAAACAAGGGAATGACTAAAAAAGTAATATAATGGAGAAATGGAAGAGGCCAGGAGGATATGGACAAGGATAGGCACGACCAGAAGTAGAGAAAGAGACAGGAGAGAGGTTTGCACAGCCTAATTGAGTGAAAGTGACAGGGCTAGTTGCTTCTCCTAAGCAACCCATGTGACTTCTTCTTTTCAAATTCAAACCAGCCTCTCTTATTTAAATTCAAACATGTTTACTTGACTTATCAGATGTCCCCACGTCCATATTATGTCTCCCAACTCATTTCTTGACTTGCAAGGTAAGCTAGGTCAAGACGGTAGCTTGTGGAACAAGGTTGTACATACAAGCCCAAATCAGCTTCTCTTGATGCACTTGTATTTTATCATGAACTAACTCTTTTCCTCTGGTTAGTCTCTTCTTCATTTCAACACTCCCCCTCAAGCTTGACCATAGGAGATCCTTGGACAAGGTTGGAACTGAGAATACTTGCCTCATTAAAAACCTAAGTGTGGAAAACCTCATGGGATAAGACCATCACTTAGGGAAAAAGAGTGCAACTACCCACAGCCTAGGGATTGGCTGTAAGACCCGATCCCGGCCGACTAGGCCGTGGTCGACGCCTTACGTCGCTCGGTCCATACACTGACCGAACCTCTAAATTTTTTTCGCCCTTTATTCAAAACATCGCCCATAGGCGAGGGCTAACTCAGATCTAAGCTCAAGACTACCGTAGTCAATTCTTAGCTTAGATCAAATCAACTTCTGAGCCTTGGCGGAATAACAATTATATCCATTGGTCTACAACCAATCTAGCACTGGTCCGGTCAAATCACCCTAGCCTTGGTTAGTATACACAGCTACCACTAGCTCCAAAGGGTCGATCCTGAACCAGACCAATTCATACAAATCCGAGGTTCCATTCCCCTAATCCATTCTATCTAGATCTAAGCAACATTGCTAGATCATACCTTTGCCACATCCACGGAGCTTTTTAGCTCTTTGTCTCAGCTGACTTAGCTTGCTTATACCTGCATAAACTCTTCCCTTGGGTACTTAGTCATTCAGCCAACCATCCCCACAGACTAAGTACCTTTGGGAAGTCTTCAACTGCAAAAACGACCTCAAGCAAACATGCTCCAAAAATTAATTAAAATTCATGACAAATACTGATAATTCCCCACTAAGAGGAATCCACAATCAGATTGATCAGAACCGCCTAATTTACATAGAATTTGGCCAAATCCCACTAAACCGCCATAACTAACCACCATCAAACCGCCTGATAAATCCAATCAAATCACATGATAAATCATGATAAATCCTCACTAAGAGGAATCCATGGTCGGATCCCATCAATTCCATCCAGAACTATGAGATCGGACCTAGCTGCCCAACCAAGGCCATGGAGAGTTCCATGAACCGCCAAGGCCTGGTTTAGTACCACCATGTCTCAGGCGTGTGCTTCCCTGTAACCAAGTCCTTTGATGGACTAACAAGGCCCATCAGATCCTAAGTCAATCAACCAACCACCCCACATGACTCAGAACTGATGAGTCTTCACACTTCCTAACCGGCCATGGAACCATGTTCCAATGAACCCGATCAGTCTAGCTCATACAACCGGTGCATCCTTTGATCACTTAGCTCAGACACCTTGATCCATCAACCAAGGATAAGGTCGTCCATCCTTGCCCATCATCAGATCAGACACGGCCTTCCTTGTATAAACACACCCAGCACAATACTTGTGGTCTACACCACCTAGTATTGGCTATACTCTTCCTCATGGCTCTTAGCCAATCATTCACACCTAGCTTACCAACACCAAGGCTGATAACTAGCATGCCTTAATTTCACTATATCATAGTGACACGTCCTGGATTCATAGAGAATGCAAGACCACAGATCCGGTTCACCCATGATCCACCATGAATCACTAACCGATGTGTGGCTTCTAACCATCATCCCACATGGATGAATTAGATCAACTAAGATCCACCCCTTTCCTCACAGTCCTGTATCCCTACAATACATCACAATATCTGGTCTCCAAGGGCGTGCCATACTTGGCCTCATTAAGCACCTCGAGAGACATAAACATAAACCAGTAATCATAAGCATGTTACCTCATCAATGATGATTGTAGATCTTGTGTCATCCTTTATGAGGGACGACCATACTCCTCTTGATCACACTTCCATCAATCCTTATCATATACTTCCAGTAATGATAAGATCCATTCAATGGTCGTGCCTCCCTTTCATACCATGGAACTCCCATGGAACCAGTTTCTGCACTGCATCCACCTTTGAGGCTGTGTTGGCCTTTGGGAGTGGAGTCCGGCCTTCTCCCTTCTCCTCTGACCATTTGCGTGTGTTCCCAGGACACAGAGGAAGCCTTTTATGTGTTCATCCATGATCAAACACCACCCAAAGGTCGTGCATCACTTCCCCCTTCAATGTCCAAGAAACTGCCTTTCTACACACATCTGCCTTCAAGGCTGTCTCAGCCCTTAGAAGTTAGATCCGGCCTCCTATCTTCTCTCCAGGCTATTTGTGTGTCTTCTATGGATGTAGAGGAATCCCAGGGCATGGCAAACAATAATCAAAACTCACCAGAGGGTCTTTCTCAACTCCCCTCTTGATTGCCCTCAAACCTGCCCCTTTGCTGCCTTCACATCTCTCTCTCTTTTTCTCTGGAAGTTGTCTGAGTTTTCTGTCTTATTCCCTCAATATTTTCGACAGAGACAAGGAAAAATAGAAGTAAAATCGATCCCCAACCGTCCATAACCGCCTGGGAGGCAGTTACCAAGTCCTTAGATCCAAAAGGGCAGTTTCTCCATTTCTCAACCGCCCGTAACCGCCCTTTGGCAGTTTCTTTCTTTTCTTCCTTTCCACAAAATCGTCCACTGAGCCTTAGCTCACACTCCTGGAAGCTTGCCAACTCCTGGTCCATGCCTAAGACAAACCACCTTGCACCGGACCATCGGCTCACCCGTAACCGCCTGACCCGACCACACGGTCGGACGAGAACACTTCCTCCAACTGAGTTGAGCTGAATACCAACTGCTCCCAGCTGAGTGAGCCAGTCCTCCAGCTCCTGTGAGCTGATCACATAGGTGAGCTATCTTCCAGCTGAACCTAGCTGATCGAGCTTGATCCAGACCTCGTCCAGCTCGGGATCACTCGTCCAGCTCCTTTACACTTGTTTCTTTCACATCCTAGTTAAGTCTCAGCTTCACGATGCCCTTAACCTTCCTTATTGGACCATGATACGCTTGTCTCAAGGTCTTACGACCTGACTGGTGCGTCTCCTCGCACCATGGTCCGTCCGGACGATCCTATCTAGGATCGGGGACATGACATTGGCCAGTGGGTTTATGAGTCTTATGATCAAGTTTAGGGACTCATAAACCTTGGATCATGGCCTTACTTCAATGGCAAGCAGGCACCAATGCCTTCCTTGCTTCACACTCAAAACTGCTTGGAACTCTTCATTTGGCTGGTTCTTTGTCTCCCCCTTTCTTCTGACATCCTGCCATCATCAAAGGGTTTGATCCACGACCAGACTCTTCTCATGAGCTCCAAGTACCTGATTCAAACAATGCACACACACATGCATCAATTCTCAAGGGGCAAACCTATTCAAACAAGAATAAGTATAGTTTTAGGTACTTCCCTTGCATAAGAAGAATGGACATTGGCTTCTCATATTAACACCCCTCCTCAAGCTTGACCTGAGAATGAGAGCATGTGGTCAAACTTGGAAGATGAGAGCCAATGATGGTCACCAATGCCTTGCGACCACAGCCTTCTTAACTTGAAGCTTCATCAACTTGGTACTAGCACACATGCTATGGACTGATTCATAGCTTCCCCACTGAAGGTAATTGTTCTAACTCCATATTGAAGCTGCTCCATAGCTTCCCAACCAGAAGGTAACTGTTCCAACTCCATGCCTTGGGCTGATTCATAGCATTCCAATCAGCTTTACTCTCCACCTGATCTTCTTGTCAAGTAGTCTCTGATGGCTATCTGTTCTAACACCAAGTTGTTGATGTCCCTGTTGATTTTTTCTTGCAATGGCTTCTAGACAGGACATGGAAACTCATTTACAGCCCCCCTCAAGCTTGACTCCTAGTATAGGGGAGGAGACAAGTTTGATATGAGCTTTTAAGCCACATGGTCTACTCACAAACTATCTCTCCATGGTCAGGAATATGCATCTTGTGCAGGCTCTGATCAACATGGGAAATCTGTCAAACCAACACTAAGACAAGCATCAGTAGACAACAAGAGACCAGAACATTGGTTTTCACCAAGTCTGATCTTTAAAACACAATTTAAATAAGCACAGCAGCAATGGACATATATCATTAAGATTCTATCCTAGCAACACTCTCTGAATCCAAATCATCAAGACTAAGCATTCAGGCAACAAGACAATTTTATTTTCCTAAGGTCAGAAGCAAGACAATCTTTCAAGACAATTTAACTTCAAGACAGTTTAACAACCTTAGGCAGATTTTAAACAAGATTGTGAGAATGGAGAATTAAGTAACCAGAGAGTAAGTAGAGAGTAGAGAATGATGAACCAGAGTATTAGTTGCCAGAGAATGGGAGAATAATGGAGATAAGTAACCTGAGAATCAGAGAATGAGAGAATAGAGAATAGAGAATCTGCTCAAGAGTTCTAATGGACAGAGTTTTGCTCTGTTTTCTTGAGTTTTGCGGAAGCATTAACAGCCAAGAGCAACCAATACTCCACAAGAGTTTGGTGCTTTAGTAGCTGAAACACAATGGACCATTGAACAATTAATTTATCCACTGATCTTAGACATATGCCACTGGAATAACTCATGAACTGATGTTTTCCAGGGCTTGCAACAAGATAACCATCAGAATAACACATGAACAAGTGTTTCCTATGGCTTAGACAACAAAGAAACCAATGGATCAAAACAGTTTGTCCACTGGTCAAAGAGATGCTTCATTAAGAAAAAGTTATTATCCAATGGATAAAGCATAATTGTGTATCATTTTTTTTTCTTTGAAATATTTCTCTTCCTCCAGCTTGATTCAAGATACTAACAAGTACTGACCAAGTTAGCACTATATCAGAGTGGGAGAGAAAGGATTTATTCAAAAACAGAAAGAAAATAGGTGAGTTTAATCCCAAAGAAGAGCATTCAGACTCTGATACCATGTTGGAATTCATGAGTGTTTGTCTCATGTCAAGAGTGTATTCAGTTAACTTGTAACTGAATCCCCTTCTACCATACAACAGGAACTCACCATCATACTTGAGGAGACAACCAACTGGTGGTTGAATCCTCTTACACAGCCTATACAATAATCAAGATTCTAGACAGTAAACTAGTTATGTATGGCAAAGAATCTCTAGTTTGAATCTATCCTTCTGTAGTAACACAACACTTTGAGTTTGTGTACTTAAGATGAAGAGGATTTAGAATCAGTAATCTAGAGCTTAAGAGAAGATAAAAAAGAGTTTAGAGTGAGTTTTACAAGTATTAGGCTGCCTTAGGAGAAAGAGAGTTAAGGCAGCCTCTAAACCATAACTCTAAACTCCTTACATTGTGAATATTGTTTAGACACAAGAATAGGAGAGAGAGCCACGAAATTAGACTAAGAGAACTTGTATTGATACTGGATAATTGTTACAAGAGGTGGTGAAGCCTTTATATAGGCAATCACTTACAATAAACAATGATTAAACAAGGGAATGACTAAAAAACTAATATAATGGGGAAATGGAAGAGGCCATGAGGATATGGACAAGAATAGGCACGGCCAGATGTAGAGAAAGAGTCAGGAGAGAAGTTTGCACAGCCTGGTTGAGTGAAAGTGACAGGTCTAGCTGCTTCTCATAAGCAACCCATGTGACTTCTTCTTTTCAAATTCAAACCAGCCTCTCTTATTTAAATTCAAACATGTTTACTTGACTTATCAAATGTCCCCACGTCCATATTATGTCTCCCAACTCATTTCTTTACTTGCAAGGTAAGCTAGGTCAAGATGGTCGCTTGTGGAACAAGGCTGTACATGCAAGCCCAAATCAGCTTCTCTTGATGCACTTGTCTTTTATCATGAACTAACTCTTTTCCTCTGGTTATTCTCTTCTTCATTTCAACACTCCCCCTCAAGCTTGACCATAGGAGATCCTTGGACAAGGTTGAAACTGAGAATACTTGCCTAATTAAAAACCTAAGTGTGGAAAACCTCATGGGATAAAACCATCACTTAGGGAAAAAGAGTGCAACTACCCTCAGCCTAGGGATTGGCCAGTGGGTTTATGAGTCTTATGATCAAGTTTAGGGACTCATAAACCCTGGATCATGACCTTACTTCAATGGCAAGCAGGCACCAATGCCTTCCTTGCTTCACACTCAAAACTGCTTGGAACTCTTCATTTGGCTGGTTCTTTGTCTCCCCCTTTCTTCTGACATCCTGCCATCATCAAAGGGTTTGATCCACGAGCAGACTCTTCTCATGAGCTCCAAGTACCTGATTCAAACAATGCACACACACATGTATCAATTCTCAAGGGGCAAACCTATTCAAACAAGAATAAGTATAGTTTTAGGTACTTCCCTTGCATAAGAAGAATGGACATTGGTTTCTCATATTAACAGCCTCAAGACATTCCCTTGCCTCACAAGACTCTCAAGACCCGGTGGAGGATGCATATATACTTCATCTTCAAGCTCTCCTTGAAGAAAGGCATTCTTCACATCCATCTGCCAAAGTCCCCACTCAAGGTTCACAACAAGAGATAGGACTATTCTGATTGTATGTAGCTTGGCAACATGAGCAAATGTATCAATGTAGTCTTGTCCATAGGTCTGAGTGTATCCTCTTGGCAATGCACTCTCATACCAAGTGTCATTCTTTATCATAGCATTGGCCTCATCCCCATCAGATTCTTTCCAATCTTCATGCATCATTGCTTCTTCATATGACCTTGGAACAAAGCTCTTGTCTAAGCTTGTCATGAAAGCACAATGCTCTTCAGGATATTGAGAAAAGGAACACACTGCTTGGGAAGGATGCTCCATAGCCTGGGCATTGTAGTACACTCTCGTGTTTACCCAGTTGGAAGGATCCTTCCTTTGCCGTGTGCTCCTCCTCAAAGGTACAATCACTTCTTCTTCAGCAACTGCTTCTGCTTGTATCTGATCTTCTTGCTCAGCTTCTTGACCTTCAGTCTGATCCTCTAATGTAGTATCTTCCTCACTATCTTCTCCACTTTGGACAAGAACATCAACATCAGAGCTATGACCTTCTAAACCTCAGGCTTCACCCGAGCCTTGTCTTTGGTCTTCTTCACTTCTAGCTTCTGATTCTTGTCCCCCCTCATGTTCAAAGTGGGGTGATTCTTGAGCAGAAACTGGTGGGGACTCTTCACGCCTGTGCTGATCCTGGTATACCCCAATTCCAAGACCTTCTAGGATGTTTCTCAAGCTAGTAGCCGCATCTGATGGTTGAGATAGACCTTCCAGCTCTTCCCAATTCTTCCCATCATAGTAACTTTTCTCTTCCATGAACTTTACTTCTCTGGACACTAAGACCCTTCTAGCTTCTGGATCAAAGCATTTCTATCCCTTTTGGGATGAAGAGTATCCAACAAACATAGTCTTGGTGCTCCTTTCTTCTAACTTGTTTCTCAGCTCACTCGGAACCATCACATAGCACACACATCCAAAAGTCCTTAAGTGATCTAGGACAGGTTTGCTCTTGTTGAGAACCTCAAAAGGAGACTGATCCTTTAGAACTCTGGTTGGTATCCTGTTGATCAAATAGCAGGCAGTCATCACAGCATCACTCCAATATCTCTTGGGCACACTCTTGTGAAACATCATAGACCGAGCAACCTCCATTAGGTGTCTGTTCTTCCTTTCAGCCACTCCATTCTGCTGAGGAGTGTAAGGGCAGCTAGTCTGGTGAAGGATCCCATGTTGAGCTAGATGATCCTTGAATGCATGGCCAGTATACTTCCCACCATTATCTGACCTGAAAATTTTAATCTTGGCATGATATTGGTTAGTAACATAGCTTTAAAAAATTTTAAATGCATCAAGGACTCTATCTTTAGTTTTAATGAGTGTTAACCAGGTGTATTTAGATTTTTCATCAATGAATGTGACATAATACTTATACTCATCCCTAGATAAACAAGGATCTGTCCAGACATCAGAGTGAATTAAATCAAAGCAGTTTTCATAGATAGTAGTAGATCTTTGAAAGACAGTCCTACAATGTTTTCCCAAGATACAAGCTTCACAATCATTATTTTTAAACATGACACCTGGTAACATAATGCTTAAAACCCTAACATGAGGATGGCTTAGTCTAGCATGCCACAACGCATTTTTATTCATAGGCAGAACAGAACTGAAAGAGAAACAAGAACTAGAGATAGGAGCTAAGTTTCAAGCATATAAAGATCTCCCCTGGTTGCTTCTTGTCCAATTACTTTACTGCTTTTAATATCCTGAAACTTCACATCATTAGGACTAAAGATAACATTGCATTGAAGATCAGAGGTGCATCTCTTAACAGATAAAAGATTAGAAGTAAACTCTGGCATGTAAAAGGCTTGAGAATTCTTATCAAACAATTTTAATGTGCCAATGCCTCTAATAGGGATCCTATCTCCATTATTAATCATAACATGACCATGAGCAGATTCTATATCTTTAATCAGGTTGTTATCCCTAATCATATGATGAGATGCACCAGAGTCAATAATCAAATGCTTATGCAATGGTTTATTAATGTTTTCAGCAATGTGAGTCTTAGGAGTGGTTTTCAAGTTCACTAACACTTCTAACAACTTATCAGAGATGCTAGCATGAGTTTTAGCAGTATAAGATCTTTCAAACAAGTCTAGCAACCTATCAGTGTTACTAGGCATAGTATGAGCAGAGTAAGAGTATCCAAGAGTGTTTCCAAGTTTGTTACCAGACTCCTTGAGAGCTCGGATGAATGCCTCAAAGTCCGCCCTGGTAATCACCTCCTAATCCAAACTCTTCCCACTTAACGGATGAGAGGTCACAGCACAGCCGTCACCCTCACTTCCCTTGCCAGTTGAGCTAGCTTCTGATGAGCCAGCACCATTAGCCTCAGTAGAAATGTTAACCCTTGCCTCTCTGTCCCTGTTGAACTTGCTTGGCTTGAGATCGGGTGTATGATCCAGCATTCACTCTTCTTATGCCCTGGTTTCTTGCAATGCTCACAGCTCCCTTCATACCTATCATACTTTTTTCCATCACCTCGGTAAGCAGCCTTGTTTGCTTGCATCTCCTCGGCTTGGTGAGCTATAGTAAGCTCCCCCTTTCCTTTTCCTCCAAAGAGACCAAGGGACCCTTCCTCCTTCTGAAGTTTGGATGGGAGAGTTGGAGACCTCAAGATGTGTTTGATTACATCCTGGTAACACGGGTCTAGTGTCATCAGCAGCCCAAAGACTTGATCTTGTTCCCTTCTCTCCATGAGGGCTTCTTCATTAGTATTGTTGGGTCTTAAACTCTCAAGTTCAGACCACAAAGATCCAAACTTTCCCATGTGCTTGGTAAGCTCCCCTCCATCTTGTTTAAGAAGACTTATGGATCTCTTTATCTCAAACACACGGCTTATGTTGGAGACATTGCCAAACCTCTTCAAGAGTGTCTCCCACAAGTGTTTAGGAGTCTCACAGTAGCTTTATGCCTCAAGGAGAGGGACCTCAAGGGACGCTTGAAGCACTGAGAGCACCATCAAGTCTTCTTGAACCCACTTCTTTGCATCAACCCCAGCCAGAGTCTTCCCACCACTTTCTTCATCTTCTTCTTCACTGGTCACTGGTGTTGGACCATCATCAGTGATTAGGCTCCAAAGCCCTAACCTTCCAATAGCAGTCTTCACAAGTCTAGACCACAGCAGGTGTTGGAATGAAGAGGGAATAACCAAAGAAAGAAATCCATTAGGATTCGAGGAAAGTAGAAGAAAAGATGATCCAGAGAGTTTAAATGGAAGTTGGTCCATAGAGACTTGATCCACAAGTAACAAACCTGACCTAACCTATCTTGCAAGGCAAGAAATGAGTGGGAAGGCTTAAGGGACGTTGCTAAGCTCTAAGAAATCTTAGAATACTCAGTTTGAATTCAAAAGGAAAGATCTGGTTTGAACTAGGCAGAGAAAAGTCACATGGGTGCATAAGGAGTTGTAGCAGGCCTGTCACTATCACCATGGAGACCACACCTTGCATCCTGTCTCTTTCTCATCTTCTGGACGTGCCTCTGCCTTGGCTCTATCCCCTTTGGCTTCTTCTCATTTCCTGCAGATTTATTTGTTTATATTTCCATGTTTTAGTAATTGTTTATTCATGTGTATTGCCTATTTAAAGGCTTCTCCATCACTTGTAACATTTATCCAGTATTAATACAAGTTTCTATCAGTCTAATTTCGTGGCATCTCTCCCTTAATTGTGTTCTAAACAATAGTCACAATGTAGAGTGCTTAGAAGTCATGGTTTAGAGGCTGCCTTAACTCTCCCTCTCTTAAGGCACCCTAATACTTGTAAAACTCACTTAAACTCTTCTTTATCTTCTATTAAGCTCTAGATTCCTGATTCTAAATCCTCTTCATCTAAGTACACAAACTCAAAGTGTTTTGTTACTACAGAAGGATAGATTCAAACTAGAGCTTCTCAGCTTTCTATAACCAGTTTACTATCTAGGATCTTTGTTATAGTATAGGCTGTTCAAGAAGATTCAACCACCAGTTGGTTGTCTCTTCAAGTGTGTGGGTGAGTTCATGGTGTATGGTTGAAGGGGATTCAGTTACAAGTTAACTGAATACTCTCTTGACATGAGACAAACACTCATGAATTCCAACATGGTATTAGAGCTTTGTTGCTCTTCTTTGGGATTAAACTCACCCATTTTCTCTATGTTTTGAATAAATATTTTCTCTCCCACTCTGATATAGTGTTAGCTTGGTCAGTACTTGTTAGTATCTTGAATCAAGCTTGAGTAAGGGAAATATTCAGAAAATGCTTCACCATTATGCTTTATCCATTGGATAATAGCTTGTTCTTTATGGAGCATCTCTTTGACCAGTGGACAGACTGTTTTGATCCATTGGTTTCTTTGTTGTGTGAGCCATAGAAAATACTTCTTTATGTGTTATTCTGATGGTTCTCTTGTTGCAAGCCTGGAAAACATCAGTTCATGAGTTATTCCAGTGGCACTTGTCTAAGATCAGAGAGCAAATTAATTATTCAATGGTCCATTGTGTTTCAGCTACTAAAGCACCAAACTCTTGATGATTATTGGATGCTCCTGGCTGTTTATGCTTCCGCAAAATTCAAGAAAACAGAGCAAAACTCTGTCCATTAGAACTCTTGAGTAAATTCGATATTCTCTATTCTCTCATTCTCTCATTCTCAGGTTACTTATTCTCCATCTTCTCCTATTCTCTGGCTACTAAAACTCTGGTTACATCATTCTCTATTCTCTATTTATTCTCTGGTTACTTAATCCCCCATTCTCACAATCTTGTTTAAAATCTGCCTAAGGTTGTCAAAATGTCTCGAAGTTAAGCTGTCTTGAAAGAATTGTCTTGCTTCTGACCTTGGGAAAATTAATTGTCTTGCTGCCTGAATGCTTAGTCTTGATGATTAGGATTCAGAGAGTGTTGCTAGGATAGAATCATGAAGATATCTGTCCATTGCTTGTTTGAAATGTGTTTTAAAGATCGGAGTTGGTGAAAACCAATGTTCTGATCTCTTGTTGTCTACTGATGCTTGTCTTAGTGTTAGTTTGACAGGTTGCCCATGTTGATCAGAGCCTGCACAAGATGCATATTCATGACCATGGAGATTGCCACTGCCCATCAATCCTTTGGACACACTGATTGTGTCCATTAACTCCCAAGATAGTTGAGAGGATGATTGGAGCAGTAGAGAGATTGCTCAGAAGTGACTTACTAGATGCCAAGAGGGTGGACAGGAAATACACTCAGGAGAAAAGGCCACAATTAAAGCTAAGAGGGCTGTGGTCTCAAGGCATTGGTGATCATCAATTGCTCTCATCTTCCAAGCTTGACCACATACTCTCATTCTCAGGTCAAGCTTGAGGAGGGGTGTTAATATGAGAAGCCAATGTCGATTCTTCTTATGGAAGGGAAGTACGTAAAACTATACTTATTCTTGTTTGAACAGGTTTGCCCCTTGAGAATTGATGCATGTGTGTGTGCATTGTTTGAATCAGGTACTTGGAGCTCATAATGGCGAGTCTGGTCGTGGATCAAACCCTTTGATGATGGCAGGATGTCTGAAGAAAGGGGGAGACAATGAACCAGCCACATGGAGAGTTCCAAGCAGTTTTGAGTGTAAAGCAAGGAAGGCATTAGTGCCTGCTTGCCATTGAAGTAAGCCCATGATCCAGGGTTTATGTGTCCCTAAACTTGATCATAAGACTCATAAACCCACTGGCCAATCCTTAGGTTGAAGGTAGTTGCACTCTTTTTCCTTAAGTGATGGTTTTATCCCATGAGGTTTTCCACACTTAGGTTTTTAATGAGGCAAGTACCCTCAGTTCCAAGCTTTCCCAAGGATCTCCTATGGTCAAGCTTGAGGGGGAGTGCTGGAATGAAGAGGGAATAACCAAAGAAATAAATCCATTAGGATTCAAGGAAAGTAGAAGAAAAGATGATCCAGAGAGTTTAAGTGGAAGTTGGTCCATAGAGACTTGATCCACAAGTAACCAACCTGACCTAACATATCTTGCAAGGCAAGAAATGAGTGGGAAGGCTTAAGGGACGTTGCTAAGCTCTAAGAAAACTTAGAATACTCAGTTTGAATTCAAAAGGAAAGATCTGGTTTGAACTAGGCAGAGAAAAGTCACATGGGTGCATAAGGAGTTGTAGCAGACCTGTCACTATCACCATGGAGACCACACCTTGCATCCTGTCTCTTTCTCATCTTCTGGACGTGCCTCTCCCTTGGCTGTATCCCCTTTGGCTTCTTCTCATTTCCTGCAGATTTATTTGTTTATGTTTCCCTGTGTTAGTAATTGTTTATTCATGTGTATTGCCTATTTAAAGGCTTCTCCATCACTTGTAACATTTATCCAGTATCAATACAAGTTTCTATCAGTCTAATTTCGTGGCCTCTCTCCCTTAATTGTGTTCTAAACAATAGTCACAATGTAGAGTGCTTAGAAGTCATGGTTTAGAGACTGCCTTAACTGTCCCTCTCTTAAGGCAGCCTAATACTTGTAAAACTCACTTAAACTCTTCTTTATCTTCTCTTATGCTCTAGATTACCGATTCTAAATCCTCTTCATCTAAGTATACAAACTCAAAGTGTTGTGTTACTACAGAAGGATAGATTCAAACTAGAGCTTCTCAGCTTTTTATAACCAGTTTACTATCTAGGATCTTGGTTATAATATAGGCTGTTCAAGAAGATTCAACCACCAGTTGGTTGTCTCTTCAAGTGTGTGGGTGAGTTCCTGTTGTATGGTTGAAGGGGATTCAGTTACAAGTTAACTGAATACTCTCTTGACATGAGACAAACACTCATGAATTCCAACAGCAGGTAGTTTGAACCACCTTTCAAAGCAACCGGGACAGTAACCATCTTGCTAAAGTTGTTTGCATCCATCTTCTCTTCTATGATCCGGAAATGACCTTCAAAGCTTCAAACTTGTAACACAGCTCAAGAACAACAGCCCCAGACCTCAAGAACACACGAACTAAAAGAAGCAGAACCAAAGATCTAAATTTATCACAAGAACAACTCGGAAACTTCACAAGAGCACAAAAGAGATATAAATGAGTAAGAATGAAAGAGATCTCTTAATACCAAAGCCAACCTGGCTCTAATACCATAAAATCTTTTGAGAATAGAGATGGTATTAATAGATTGATGATAGATTAAGAGAGAGGATAGAGATTATAAGAGACTTTGAATATCTTGATGAACAAGAGAGAGAGAGTATGCAATGAGACTACAACTTGTTAACCATTCATTAAGAGGGAGATTACATATTTATATGGTGAGATACAAGGGTTTTCCTAAGACTAATCACTGTAGAAGCATGTGGAGTCAACAAGAGAAGGCTGGCTGGTTTGAAATGAAAGGCTGAGAATGCTCACATACTTTGGCACCTTTCCAGCCTGTTCCAGCCTGTTCCAGCCTGTCAAAGGCGCCTCTCACCTTATCCATAAACGGTCTGATGCTATGGCTAAAGCCTTCCCTTCCACTCAAAGACCTTGCCACACTTCTTCACCATGGTAACTTCTTTTTACCTTCCTGTGCAGTAACTTTCTTTTACTGTGGTAACTAAAAGTTACTGCTACAATGACATGATCTCACTTAACTACATGCATCTCCTCACCTCATTATTCTTATACTTGTCTATGCTAAGTTTAACATTATGAAGAGCAGAATCAAGAAGACTTGAAGGATCTCACCTCAGACAGAGCTGCTACTTTGAGGATTATCTTGGAGGGCCTTGGGATCAGAGTAAACCAGGGACAACCAGGAGCAACAAGTGTTTCAAGGAGTATGCCGGTTTGTAGTGATAGTACTACTCCCCATCTTGAACATGAGGGGGGGGCAGTGGATTAGAACATCTCAACCAAGAGAGGGGAGCGAGTTCAAATGGCCAAGGAAATGATCAGGAGAGTTCTGACACACATGATCAAGTTGTGGAGTCAAGTACACATCAAGATGGAGCTGAAGAAAGTCAGCTAGAAGAAGATGAAGCTGGTGAACCTTGTTGACATGAAGCAATAATAAGGAGAGGAGATATGAAGATAGCTAAGACTTTGATGAAGAGAGCAAGGCAAGACAAGCGTATGAATTGATCATGACGCACTGTCCGTACAAAATGAGAAGCTAAACCTAGTGTGGCGTACAAGGCAAGGAAGGGGGTTATTTAAATCAGGAAGACTGGTTGCATTAACTATAATCAAGGAGGATGTCGACACAAAGAGAATAGATACGTTGGAGAAGAAGTCACGAGTTGGTTAAGGAAGATCAGAGAGAGTAGACCGTTGTGAGCATTCACTATCACCCGGCTGGGCGAGCCAAGACCGACCAGCATCTCTCCTATTTGTTTATTCTACTCTGTCCTTTCTCCCATTAGTTTAATCCTTTCTCTTTTTCAACATATGATCTTGTATGTCTTTAAATACCTTGTCACATGTTCTGAATCAAGTAAGGATTAAGAACTCCTTCTACTCTCTTTCACTTTCTCTCGGATTCTTCTCATAAACTCTACCTAAATTCTCACATTAATTCTCTAAAACTCTCATGGTATCAGAGCAATATTGCTCTTGAGACCTAAATCTCGTTTAACTTTCGCAAAATCTCTGTATTTTATTTCTATTTTTGGTAAAGTTCATCTTGTTCTTGAGGTGTTCTTCATTCTCATTTCCAGAATTTGCCAAAAATGGAAAACTCTTCTAAAGTCTCTATTCCAGTGAATCTAACTGGTGTAAACTACCTGCTGTGGTCTAGATTGGCCAAGACAGCCCTTGGAGGTCGGGGTTTATGGAACCATGTGTCCAGTGGAGAAGCCCCAACTAAAACCATCCAAGATAAAGGTGGTGTGGAGATGGTGGTGGCTGCGGATGATAAATGGGATCAGGAGGATCTCATGGTGTTGTCAATCATCCAAAACAGCCTGGAACCATCAATCTTGGAAGCTTACTCCTACTGTGAGAAAGTCAAAGAGCTGTGGGATACACTACAAAAGGTGTATGGCAACATTTCCAATCTCAGCCGAGTGTTTGAGGTCAAGAAGGCAATCAATACCCTTCACCAAGAAAGCATAGACTTCAATCAACACTTTGGGAAGTTCAGAGCTTTGTGGGCAGAGCTAGAGATGCTGAGGCCAAGTACCGTGGACCCTAATGTGCTCAATGCCCGGAGAGAACAAGATAAGGTCTTTGCTCTTCTTCTCACACTTCACCCGGGGTACAATGACCTCATCAAGCATCTCCTCCGAGCTGAGAAGCTACCAACTCTTGAGGAGGTGTGTGCTCAAATTCAGAAGGAGCAAGGCTCAGTGGGGCTGTTTGGAGCCAAAGGCGAGCTGGTACTAGCAAATCAAGTGGAAGGAACTGCCAACAAAAGTAAATTCAAACCGGAGGACAAGAAAGTATGGGTGTGTGACCACTGCTAGAAAGAGGTCCACGGAAAGGACAAGTGCTGGCTTCTTCACCCACATCTTAAGCCTATGAAGTTCAGAAATCAACCCAATGATGCAAGGGCCAACTTCTCTGGTGATGTAGGCGAGCCATCCACTCCAACAATCAACCACAATGGACCTGGAAATGGGGATATCAAGGCCTTGGCGTCCAGCAGTTACTCCACAATGAGGACCAATCAAGATGAGGCCATCAAGCGCTCAGACATTGAGGCTCTCATCAAAATCCTCAAGGATAACTCTGGTAACACTCTTGGTTTCTCACTAAATGCTTCAGCTAATGGTATAGCTTTAGAAAGTTCAAAAATGATTAAACCATTGGTGATTGATTCCGGGTCTAGTCATCACATGATTAGTGATCTAAGCCTAATTAAAAATGTCACCCCTGCCTTAGGAAATGTTATGATAGCTGATGGTAACAAGGTTCCAGTTAAAGGCATAGGTGATCTTAGATTATTTGAAAAAGAATCTAAAGCTTTCTACATGCCTAGCTTCACCTCTAATTTGTTATATGTTAAGAGAGCAACAAATGACTTGAATTGCAATGTTATATTCACACCTGATGATGTCTACTTTCAGGATATTGACTCTTGTAGGTTGCTTGGCAAAGGTGTAGGCAAGGGAAACTTGTACTTGCTAGAAGACACTAAGCTTTCATCCGATCTATCTGTTTCTTTCAATTCAAGTTTTAATTTCCCTAAAGATGTAATGTGGCATGCTAGATTAGGACATCCTCACTCTCGTGCTTTGAACATCATGTTGCCCAGTATTTCATTTCAAAAAGATTGTGAAGCTTGTATATTAGGAAAACATTGCAAAACTGTATTTCCTAAATCTAGTACAATCTATGAAAACTGCTTTGATTTAATCCACTCGGATATATGGACTGCTCCTTGTCTTTCTAGGGAACATCACAAGTATTTTGTGACCTTTATTGATGAGAAATCTAAATATACATGGATCACTCTCTTACAATCAAAGTATAGGGTCTTAGATGCATTCATAAACTTTGAAACATATATCTTTAACCATTACAATGCCAAGATTAAAATTTTGAGATCAGATAATGGAGGAGAGTATACAAGCACTGCGTTCCAAGCTCACCTAGCCAAACATGGTGTGATCCATCAAACCAGCTGTCCATACACTCCACAACAAAATGGTGTGGCCGAGAGGAAGAACAGGCATCTCATGGAGGTCACTAGAAGCATGATGTTCCATACAAGTGTCCCAAAGAGTTTTTGGGGAGATGCTGTCCTAACTGCATGCTACTTGATCAACCGGATTCCCACAAGAGTTCTCCAAGATCACTCTCCATTTGAGTTATTGAACAAAGCCAAACCATCCATTGAACATGTGCATGTTTTTGGGTGTCTTTGTTTTGTCTTGAAACCAGGAGAACTAAGGAACAAGCTAGAGGCTAAGAGCACAAGAGCAATGTTCATTGGATATTCACCAAACCAGAAGGGCTACAAGTGCTATGAACCAGAGACTAGGAGAGTCATGGTGTCTAGAGATGTCAAGTTTGTAGAAACTAGAGGGTACTACAACAACAAGGACTGGAATGAGCTGGAGAACCTGTCTCAATCCGCATCAGATAGAGCTGAAAATCTCAGACAGGTCATGAGGAGACTTGGGGTCAGTGTTCCTATGGAGAGACCGGACCAAGCCGCATCAGATAATGAGGGAGGACCAAGTGAGCCAGAAGACCAAGCTGAGACAACTACAGATGAAATTGAGGTTCCAGATGTTGCTCCCCTTGATCCTGAGGTGGAAAACGAGAGTGAACCAGTATCTGAGGATGTTCACGATCAAGAAGAGAAACATGACGAAGAGGAGGCAGTGGGGGATCAGAATCAGACCTTGGATGGTGAAGAAGAAGCTCAGAATGAAGATGCACATCCATTACTAAGGAGAAATACTAGGATCAAGAAGCCGGCCTCAAATTGGATCAACGCTAGAGTCTACTTCAATGCAAAGGCAGTAGCTCACCCACCTAGTGCCGTGTGCTCCCTAGCTCACTATCCAGAAGAACATCAAGCCTTTGTGGGTTCGTTGGACCAGGAATGGATACCAAGAACATATGCAGAAGCTATGGAAGATGATAAGTGGAGGGAGTCAGTAGGTGATGAAATGGGGGCCATGGAAAGGAACAACACCTGGTATGAGACAGAGCTTCCAAAGGGAAAGAAAGCAGTGACCAGCAGACTCATGCATACCATCAAGTACCTTGCAAATGGGAAGCCAGAAAGAAAGAAGACCAGATTGGTGGCAAGTGTTGAGATGAAGACCAAGAAGTGAAGAGATGAAGCTTTGGGGCAGACAGTAACTTTGGAGATTTACCACAGTAACTTTGTTTTTACTGTGGTAACTGAGGTAAAGGCTTGGAAGCTACCTGGGTAAATGTAACTTGCAAGATATTACATGTTACCTTGGTTTATTACTTGCCTGAGGTTCTAGACGTTGAGAGGAAGAGCAGGAAGATATCCAGGCTGTCATGAGCTGGAAAAGTAGCCTTGACCCTTAACCAAGCATGTGAAGCATCTCAGCCAAGTATTTTGAATTAAAGGCTCCCCTTAGATTGACTACACATGTTTTCTCTCTTGTATTTTGAAATCCAAGCTTCCTCTCTCTATATATATTGTAACCAGAGTGAAATAATCAATTAATGGAGTTTTTGTGTCTCTCTCTCTTGTCTCTCTTGTTCTTGTTCTCCCTAATCTCCTAATCTCTTTAATCTTTCCTAAAACACTCAGATTAACCTTAATCACACTATAAAACACAAAAGTGTTTATGGTATCAGAGCCAGGTAGCTTTAAAAGGGGAGAGTGTGATTTCTTTTTCCTAAAAATCTGAGTGTTCTTGAGTGTTCTTGAGGTTTTTCAAGAGCTAGATCTTTGAAAAACTCAAGTTTGTTTCTGTTGGTGTTTATTTTGGAGATTCAGCTTCAGGAGAGTTCCTTTAGCTGTTTGACAAGCTCAGATGTGTACTCTAGCTTGGTGAGAAGGTTTGCGTGAGCTTTTGGAGGCTTTTGGAGCTAAAGGTGATTACTTTCTTGGTGGTTTTGAGCTCAGATCTGGTGCCTGTTGTGGGAACCGAAATTCACACCGTCAATTTCCGATAAACGATTTGGAGGAAAACCGAGTTAACCCGATCTTCCTTGAAGGTCCCGGATATCTGCTGGGCCACACACGATACAATCAATGGAGATTAAAGTTGTAAAAGACGAAAATCGAAAGAAAGAGCGAAAGAGATCTTATTTCTGAATTCTCGTTTGAGCGTGTACAACGAGTAAAGAAATCGGCTACAAGAGCTGTCGAAAAGTCCGCTAGTCCGGCTGCCTAAGTCTATCCTAGTTGAGTCGCAGCTCGCTAGTGAAAACAGAAAAGAATGCTAAGTCGCTCTAAGTGCTAAGTGCTCTGGAAGTTTTGTGATGATCTGCTTTTTGCCCAAAGCTCTCCTTATATACTCCCCTTAAGACGGTTTATCTTCTCACGGGCTGAATCGGGCTTTTTCCATTTTCGTCCATCTTCGTGTTTATCAGGAAACTTGACATTTATCTTCGGAAAACTTGACATTTATCTTCTGGAAACTTGACATTTATCTCTTATGTGAGGATAAGGATAAACCGTCATAGTTATCCTTCCTTTTGAAACTTCGTAAGTGGGCGTTTGGCCACGTTGGGCGTTTAGACGTTTTTACGGTTTTTCGAAAGAACGGTCTTTGAAGGTTTCGGTGTTTCCGAAGGAACCCCAATTCCTTGTATAGTCGAGATGTTTGGTGTTTAGAACAACCGTGATCGTACCAAACTCACAAAGATTGATCAAACAAGCCAAGATGGGATCGGATCAAGCACGATGGGACCGAGACCGGGGCGAGGGCCGTCGACGGCGCCAGGCGAGTGCCGCCGGCGCCAGGCCGCCCGCATGACGGTGCCGCCGGCGCCAGGCCGCCCGCATGACGGTGCCGCCGGCGCCAGGCGAGTGCCGCCGGCGCCAGGCGAGTGCCGCCGGCGCCAGGCGGCCAGCGTGGCAGCGTGCCGCCGGTGCCAGGCCGACCAGCGTGGCGGTGCCGCCCGGTGCCAGGCGAGTGCGCTGGTGCCAGGCGACCAGCGTGGCAGCGTGCCGCCGGCGCCAGGCGGCCAGCGTGGCAGCGTGCCGCCGGCGCCAGGCGGCCAGCGTGGCAGCGTGCCGCCGGTGCCAGGCCGTCTTGCCGTCGTGGGTTTTCCGTTTGTTCGATCTTTCCCTTGTTAGTCGTTAGATGCGGAAATCTTTGAGTTTGGGAGGATCTTTAGCCGTAGATTTGAGATAATCGTTTCTAATCCAACGAGACTCCTCGGTATCGGGATTGAGATGGACTTGGATTCGTAGACTTTCCGTCTTCAAGGGTTTGAGCAATGAGGCTTCGAACTTTAGACGTTTAAAAGATGAACCTTTTAAACAATCGTGAAGGCTTTGCGGAAGTATCATTGTAGTTCTCGGACGATCCGGACATGGGTTTAAGGGACCAAGATGCTGCCGTTGCCCGAGATCATGAGACGATTGCAAGGATGGCGCCAGGACCCTTGCGCTGGCGCTGAGGCGAGAATGGACGAGCCTTCCGTGAGTTTTATCGGTGACGGCCCATCTTTTGGTTTTGATCGTCACTTAGTTTTCTTTCGAGGACTTTCGGGTGACGATTTCGTCGTTGACCGATTTTGACCCCAACACCTGTTGTGGTTGATGATTACTGAAGAAAACAAACAACCTCAATACAAATATGGAGCTAAGATCTGGTACAACAACAAGGCATGAAGAGGAGATTGATGAGAGTTGGTCCAGATGGGCAAGAACAGCTCTTGAGAGCTGTGGGTTATGGTGTGGCCATGTAAAGGAGGATCCTTTAAGGGAAATGGCTATAGAAGAAGGTCAGACAAGAAGTCTGAAAGATGGAGATCAGACAGTAAAGGAGGGACCTTTAAAGGAGAAACCTTTGAAGGAGATAGCTGCTGAAGAAGGTCAGACAGCAAAGTTGATGGTTCATGAAGCCAAGGGCGTGAACCACAGTCTAAGACAAGGAGATGACGAGGTGTATCAGCTTGTGGGGAGGCTGAAAGAAGTAGGATCAGAGTTGGGTATGGTAAAAACACATACAGCAAATCTGAGTTGTTGTCAAGGAAGGAGGAAGCAAGATGTGATCTTTAGCTTTCTTATGAAAGAGATATGTGATCTGGTTAAACACATTTGTGATGTGTGAGAGATACACAAGAAGCCGGATAGATGGAAGAGAGGTACAAGCTGCAAGAAGGGAAAGTTGAGAAAGCTTTCTAAGGTGTGGTTTATGATGAGAAGATTATTGAGGAAGGATATCAAGGATAGTATGCAAGTAGGAGAATGTTCTTACTCAGCTTACATGGGAGAGTCTGTAGAGGGCAGTGGTATTATGAGGAAGCTAGAAACTAAAGGAGCAGATGAGGATGTCACAAAGGAGGAATGGGATGAGTTTGTCAAGTATATGTATGCTTTGGCTACGACCCGGAGACAAGGTGCTCCTGCCAAAGCATCCACATCCAACAAACCCATCATCATTGATTCTGGAGCAAGTCATCACATGATCAGTGATAGGAGCTTGATAAGTGATGTGAAGAAAGTCACTGGAGGTGTGATGATAGCTAATGGTGTTATGATCCCAATAGAGGGAGTGGGAAAACTCAAACTGTTTGAGAAAGATACAAATGCTTTCTACATGCCCCGCTTTACTTCAAATCTATTGTCGTGAAGAAGGCATTTGATCTTGGTTGCCAAGTGGTATTCAGGCCAGATGAAGTTGAGTTTCAAGATTTGAAGACTGGAAGGGTCATTGAAAGAGGAGACAGCAAGCATCAGCTATACCAACTCCAATTGGCTAAGACTCTTGAACCCTTTGAATCTATATGCTTGAGTAGTACTACTAATATGATTGATAGTAGAACTTGGCATGCTAGACTCGGTCATCCACATGCTCGTGCAATTGAACTGATTTTGCCTAAGTTGTCATTCAATCACTTGGAGTGTGAAGCATGCATATTAGGAAAGCATTGTAGAACTGTTTTCCCAACATCTGAGACTATATATGAGAATTGCTTTGATCTTGTGCATTCAGATGTGTGGACTGCCCCATGCATGTCTAGAGATAGTCAAAAGTACTTTGTGACATTCATTGATGAGAAGTCTAAGTATATGTGGGTTACTTTGCTTCCTTCTAAAGATAGAGTACTAGATGCCTTTATAAACTTCCAAGCATATGTATCTAATCAATACAATGCTACTGTGAAGGTACTAAGGTCTGATAATGGAGGGGAGTACACAAGCAATGCTTTGAAGAGTCATCTTGCAAAGCATGGGATTGTGCAGCAGACAAGCTGTCCTTACACACCACAACAGAATGGGGTAGCTGAGAGGAAGAACAGGCACTTGATGGAGGTAGCAAGATCTAAGATGTTCCATGCTAAAGTGCCAAAGAGGTTTTGGAGTGATTCTGTTCAGACTGCTTGCTATCTTATCAACCGGGTTCCAACCAAGATCTTGAAGGATCTGTCTCCATTCGAGGTGTTGAACAAGAACAAGACAAGCATTGATCACCTGAGAGTCTTTGGATGCGTGTGCTATATTTGGGTTCCAGGAGAGCAGAGAAATAAGCTGGAGGAGAAGAGTACTAAAGCCATGTTTATTGGGTACTCTATAGCCCAGAAGGGTTACAAGTGTTATGATCCAGACACAAGGAGAGTTCTGGTATCAAGAGAAATGAAATTTGTGGAGTCTACAGGGTATTATGAGAAGGAGAAGTGGGAAGGCTTGGGGGATCAGTCTCAAACTTCACCAGGAAGGGAAAATACTCTGAAGATTTTGATAGAGAAGCTTGGGATAAACATGTCTCAAGATCAGGTACCAAGGAGGACAGTACATACTGATCAGGCTGAGGAGGCTGGCAGAGAAATCCTTCTTGATCATGAGAGGGGGAATGGAACTGAATCTGGAGTGCAAGAGCAGCACTAAGGGGATTCAGATCATCATGATCAAGATGTAACACAAGGAGCTGAGAATTTGGTTCAGTCTAGTGGTGGAGATGAGCAAGAAGAGTCTACCGGTGAGCAAGATGATTCTACTGGTTCAGGAGAAGAGTCTACTAGTTCACGGGAAGAGTATATTGGCTCTGGTTCAGAGGAACAGGTTCACGCTGAGGTTCCAGTTCAGGAGTTGAGGAGGAGCACAAGGACTAGGAAGGATCCTTCCAACTGGGTAAACACGAGAGTGTACTACAATGCCCAGGCTTTGGAGCATCCTTCTCAAGCCGTGTGTTCCTTTGCTGAGTTTCCTGAAGAGCATCATGCCTTCATGATAAGCTTAGATGCAAGCTTTGTTCCAAGGTCTTATGAAGAAGCAATGATGCATGAGGATTGGAAAGAACTTGTGGGAGATGAAGCTAATGCTATGATAAGGAATGACACTTGGTATGAGAATGAATTACCAAAAGGGAAGAAGGCAGTGACTAGTAGATGGATCTTCACTATCAAATACAAGCCTGATGGGACTGTAGATAGGAAGAAGACAAGGCTAGTGGCAAGAGGGTTCACTCAGACCTATGGAGAAGATTATATTGACACCTTTGCACCAGTAGCCAAGCTTCACACCATTAGGATAGTCCTATCTCTTGCTGTGAATCTTGAATGGGACTTGTGGCAGATGAATGTGAAGAATGCTTTCCTGCAAGGAGAGCTAGAAGATGAGGTATATATGCATCCTCCTCCTGGTCTTGAGCATCTAGTGAAGCCAGGAAATGTTTTGAGATTGAAGAAAGCTATATATGGGTTGAAGCAATCTCCTAGAGCTTGGTACAGGAAGCTGAGCACAACACTTAATGGGAGAGGGTTCAGGAAGTCTGAACTAGATCACACACTCTTCACACTGGTCAGACCATCACGGATCATTGTGAATCTAGTGTATGTGGATGATTTGATTATCACAGGAAGTGATAAGGCTGGGATTAAAGCCACTAAAGAGTTTCTTAAGTCTGTGTTTGATATTAAAGACTTGGGAGAGATGAAGTATTTCTTGGGGATTGAGATATGCAGATCTAAGGAGGGCTTGTTTATGTCTCAAAGGAAGTATACTATGGATATGCTGAAGGAGACTGATGTGCTTGTAGGAAAGATAGCCAAGACACCTCTTGAGGAGGGATATAAGGTCTTGCGTGAGGGGGAGGTTGAAGAGAACCAGTTATTTGAGGATCCTAAGCTGTATAGAAAGATGGTTGGCAAGATGATCTACTTGATCATCACCAAACCAAATATATGTTTTCCAGTGAACCAAGTGAGTCAGTATATGAAGGCGCCAAAGGTACATCCCTGGAAGATGGTTGATAGGATACTGAGGTATTTGAGTGGCATGCCTGGACAAGGAGTTTGGATGGGTTGTAATGGCAGTACAGAAGTGGTTGGGTATTGTGATGCTGATTGGGCTGGAGATAGAGTGGATAGGAGATCAACTACTGGGTATTGCACATTCATTGGAGGAAACCTGGTTACTTGGAAGAGCAAGAAGCAGAAAGTGATCTCTGTTCAAGTGCTTTGAGGCTGAGTACAGGGCTATGTTGAAGCTGACAAACGAGTTGGTATGGATCAAGGGTATCTTGAAGCATCTGGAGATTGAGCAGAGTACTCCTATGACAATGCACTGTGACAATCAAGCAGCTATCCACATTGCGTATAACTCTTGTCTTTCATGAGAGGACGAAGCATATAGAAGTTGATTGTCACAAGGTGAGGCAGATGATTATCCTAGGAGTGATTCTGCCATGCTATACAAGAAGTGAAGACCAGCTTGCAGATGTGTTTACTAAGGCAGCGAGATTAAAGACAATGGAGTCCATACTATCCAGGCTTGGACTCATTGATCTTACACCAAGTAGCTGAGCCCCTTAACCATGAAGTCTCCACTCTTTTTCCCTCATCAAGGTTTTGTCCCAATGGGTTTTCCTTGGTGAGGTTTTTAATGAGGGAGGTCTTCATGGTTTCCAAGCTTGACTTGTTCTACATGGTCAAGCTTGAGGGGGAGTGTTGAGATGAAGACCAAGAAGTGAACAGATGAAGCTTTGGGGCAGACAGTAACTTTGGAGATTTACCACAGTAACTTTGTTTTTACTGTGGTAACTGAGGTAAAGGCTTGGGAAGCTACCAGGGTAAATGTAACTTGCAAGATATTACATGTTACCTTGGTTTATTACTTGCCTGAGGTTCTAGACGTTGAGAGGAAGAGCAGGCAGATATTCAGGCTGTCATGAGCTGGAAAAGTAGCCTTGACCCTTGACCAAGCATGTGAAGCATCTCAGCCGAGTATTTTGAATTAAAGGCTCCCCTTAGGTTGACTACACATGTTTTCTCTCTTGTATTTCGAAATCCAAGCTTACTCTCTCTATATATATTGTAACCAGAGTGAAATAATCAATTAATGGAGTTTTTGTGTCTATCTCTCTAGTCTCTCTCTTGTTCTTATTCTCCCTAATCTCCAAATATCTTTAATCTTTCCTAAAACACTCAGATTAACCTTAATCATACTATAAAACACAAAAGTGTTTAGCAAGAGGATACACACAGGTGTATGGAGAAGACTACCTAGGCACATTTGCACCAGTGGCCAAACTGCATACAATCCGGATTGTTCTCTCATTGGCAGTGAACCTAGAGTGCGATCTTTGGCAAATGGATGTGAAGAATGCCTTCTTGCAAGGTGAACTAGAAAATGAAGTATATATGAGGCCACCTCCGGGAATGGAAGAGTGGTGAAACCAGGGAATGTCCTTAGACTCAGAAAGGCAATCTTTGGCTTGAAGCAATCACCAAGAGCTTGGTACCACAAGCTAAGCACTACACTGAATGGGAAAGGCTTTGTGAAATCTCAAGCAGATCATACACTCTTTACTCTTACCAGCAAGCAAGGGATTGTTGTGATTTTAGTCTATGTGGATGATATCATCATCACTGGTAGTGATAAGGAGGGGATCAGCTCAACCAAGACATTCCTTAAAGCCGCATTTGACATCAAAGACCTAGGAGAGCTGAAGTACTTCCTCGGCATTGAGATGTGCAGATCAAAGGAAGGATTGTTCCTGTCCCAAAGAAAGTATACCTTGGACATTCTAAAGGAGGCAGGAGACCTTGGAGGAAGACAAGCCAAAACACCATTGGAAGAAGGCTACAAGGTACTGCGAGAGGAGGAGTATGAAGCTACTCCATTTGAAGATGTCAAGAAGTACAGAAGAATGGTGGGCAAGCTCATCTATCTAACCATCACCAGGCCAGATATATGCTTTGATGTGAACCAAGTGAGCCAACACATGGGAGCTCCTAAGGTGCATCATTGGAACATGGTGGAGAAGATCTTGAGATACTTGAGAGAGGCGCCAGGACAAGGAGTTTGGATGGCGTGTGACAAGAGTACTGAGGTTGTAGGATATTGTGATGCTGATTTGGCTGGAGATAGAGTTGATAGAAGATCAACCACAGGTTATTGCACCTTCATTGGAGGGAACCTGGTCACATGGAAGAGCAAGAAGCAGAAGGTGGTGTCTTGTTCAAGTGCTGAGGCAGAGTATACATCAATGAGAAAGCTTACAAGTGAGATTATATGGATCAAGGGACTGCTAAGAGACTTAAGCACTGAGATCACCACGCCTATGACCATGCATTGTGACAACCAAGCAGCAATTCACATTGCATCCAATTCGGTCTTTCATGAGAGGACAAAACACATTGAAGTAGATTGCCACAAGGTAAGACAAGCAGTGGAGCAGCAAGTGATTCTTCCATGCTACACAAGAAGTGAAGATCAACAGGCTGACATTTTCACCAAGGCAGCTAGCAGCAAGGTTTGTGAGTTCATTCATCCTAAGCTTGGACTCATAGACCTCTCTTGTCACTGATCCTCTTGCCTTGAAGTGTTCAGTCTTTTTCCTTTGCTTGGTTTTTATCCCAAGTGGTTTTTCCAAGTAAAGATTTTAATGAGGGAATGCTTCATGGTTTCCAGGCTTGACTAATACCAATTTTCAAGCTTGAGGGGGAGTGTTGACATGAAGCAATAATAAGGAGTGGAGATATGAAGATAGCTAAGACTTTGATGAAGAGAGCAAGGCAAGACAAGCGTATGAAGTGATCATGAGGCACTGTGGTAACTAAAATTAGTCATGACAGCCTGGATATCTGCCTGCTCTTCCTCTCAACGTCTAGAACCTCAGGCAAGTAATAAACCAAGGTAACATGTAATATCTTGCAAGTTACATTTACCCAGGTAGCTTCCCAAGCCTTTACCTCAGTTACCACAGTAAAAACAAAGTTACTGTGGTAAATCTCCAAAGTTACTGTCTGCCCCAAAGCTTCATCTGTTCACTTCTTGGTCTTCATCTCAACACTCCCCCTCAAGCTTGACCATGTAGAACAAGTCAAGCTTGGAAACCATGAAGACCTCCCTCATTAAAAACCTCACCAAGGAAAACCCATTGGGACAAAACCTTGATGAGGGAAAAAGAGTGGAGACTTCATGGTTAAGGGGCTCAGCTACTTGGTGTAAGATCAATGAGTCCAAGCCTGGATAGTATGGACTCCATTGTCTTTAATCTCGCTGCCTTAGTAAACACATCTGCAAGCTGGTCTTCACTTCTTGTATAGCATGGCAGAATCACTCCTAGGATAATCATCTGCCTCACCTTGTGACAATCAACTTCTATATGCTTCGTCCTCTCATGAAAGACAAGAGTTATACGCAATGTGGATAGCTGCTTGATTGTCACAGTGCATTGTCATAGGAGTACTCTGCTCAATCTCCAGATGCTTCAAGATACCCTTGATCCATACCAACTCGTTTGTCAGCTTCAACATAGCCCCAGACTCAGCCTCAAGACTTGAACAGGAGATCACTTTCTGCTTCTTGCTCTTCCAAGTAACCAGGTTTCCTCCAATGAATGTGCAATACCCAGTAGTTGATATCCTATCCACTCTATCTCCAGCCCAATCAGCATCACAATACCCAACCACTTCTGTACTGCCATTACAACCCATCCAAACTCCTTGTCCAGGCGACCAGTCAAATACCTCGGTATCCTATCAACCATCTTCCAGTGATGTACCTTTGGCGCCTGCATATGCTGGCTCACTTGATTCACATCAAAGCATATATCAGGTCTGGTGATGGTCAAGTAGATCAGCTTGCCAACCATCCTCCTATACAGCTTAGCATCCTCAAAAAACTGGTTCTCTTCAATCTCCCCCTCACGCAAGACCTTATACCCCTCCTCAAGAGGTGTCTTGGCTATCTTCCCTCCAAGCACATCAGTCTCCTTCTGCATATTCATAGTCTACTTCCTTTGAGACATAAACAATCCCTCCTTAGATTTGCATATCTCAATCCCCAAGAAATACTTCATCTCTCCCAAGTCTTTAATATCAAACACAGACTTGAGAAAATCTTTAGTGGCTTTAATCCCAGCCTTATCCCTTCATGTGATAATCAAATCATCCACATTCACTAGAATCACAATGATCCCTGATGGTCCGACCAGTGTGAAGAGTGTGTGATCTAGTTCAGACTTCCTGAACCCTCTCCCATTAAGTGTTGTACTCAGCTTCCTGTACCAAGCTCTAGGAGATTGCTTCAACCCATATATAGCTTTCTTCAATCTCAAAACATTTCCTGGCTTCACTAGATGCTCAAGACCAGAAGGTGGGAGCATGTATACCTTATCTTCCAGTTCACCTTGCAAGAAAGCATTCTTCACATCCATTTGCCACAAGTCCCATTAAAGATTCACAGCAAGAGATAGGACTATCCTAATGGTGTGAAGCTTGGCGTCTGGTGCAAAGGTGTCAATATAATCTTCTCCATGGGTCTGAGTGAACCCTCTTGCCACTTGCCTTGTCTTCTTCCCATCCACGGTTCCATTAGGTTTGTATTTGATAGTGAAGATCCATCTGCTAGTCACTGCCTTCTTCCCTTTTGGTAATTGACTCTCATACCAAGTGTCATTCCTTATAATAGCATTAGCTTCATCTCCCACAGATTCGTTCCAATCCTCATGCATCATTGCTTCTTCATATGACCTTGGAACAAAGCTTGCATCTAAGCTTATCATGAAGGCATGATGTTCTTCAGGAAACTCAGCAAAGGACACACGACTTGAGAAGGATGCTCCACAGCCTGGGCATTGTAGTACATTCTCGTGTTTACCCAGTTGGAAGGATTATTCCTTATCCCTGTGCTCCTCCCTAACTCCTGAACTGGGACCTCAGCTTGAACCTGTTCCTCTGAACAAGTAGACTCTACCTCAACTTGAACCTGTTCCTCTGAACAAGTAGACTCTACCTCAACTTGAACCTGTTCCTCTGAACCAGTAGACTCTCCTTGTTCCTCATTTGAACCAGAACCAATATACTCTTCTCCTGAAACAGTAAACTCATCTCCTGAACCAGTAGACTCTCCTTGCCCATCTCCACTAGACTGAGGCAAGTTCACTGCTTCCCTCGTCTCCTCATGATCATGCTGACCTGAATCCTCTTGGTTCTGCTCTTGCTCACCTGATTCAGTTCCATTCCCCCTCTCATGATTAAGAGGAGTTATTCTTCCAGCTCCACCAGTCTGGTTGGAAGGTTCTCTCCTTCTGGGTTCCTGATCCTGGGATAACCCTATCCCTAGCTTCTCCAGCAACACTCTCAGTGTTGTTGCTTTATCAGATGGAGCTTGAGATAAATCCTTCAGATTTTCCCACTCATTTTCTTCATAATAACCTTTTGCTTCAACAAACTTAACTTCTCTAGATACCATTACTCTCCTTGCTTCAGTATCATAGCACTTGTACACCTTCTGAGTGATAGAATACCCAATGAACATAGCCTTAGTACTCTTTGCCTCCAGCTTGTTTCTCTGCTCTCCTGGAACCATGACATAGCACACACACCCAAAGACCCTAAGGTAATCAATGAAAGCCTTGCTCTTGTTTAAAACTTCAAATGGGGACAGATTCTTCAATATCTTGGTTGGAACTCGGTTGATGAGATAGCAAGCAGTCTGTACAGCATCTCCCCAAAAGCGCTTTTGGACATTTGCATGAAACATCATCGATCTAGCAACCTCCATCAAGTGCCTGTTATTTCTCTCAGCTACACCATTCTGTTGTGGTGTATATGGGCAGCTGGTCTGATGCACAATTCCATGCTTGGCTAGATGACTCTTGAAGACATTGCTTATGTATTCACCTCCATTGTCTGATCTTAGTACCTTCACAGAAGCATTGTATTGATTAGATACATATGCTTGGAAGTTCATAAAAGCTTCTAACACCCTATCTTTAGATGGAAGCAATGTAAGCCAAGTATACTTAGATTTCTCATCAATTAATGTCACAAAGTACTTCTGGCTATCTCTATACACACAAGGAGCAGTCCATACATCTGAATGAACTAAATCAAAGCAATGCTCATAAGTAGTCTCTGATGTTGGGAAAACAGTCCTACAATGCTTTCCTAATATGTATGCTTCATAATCCAAGTGATTAAATGACATATTAGGAATTATCAATTCAATAGCACGAGCATGAGGATGTCCCAATCTAGCATGCCAAGTAATACTATCATTCTTCTCAGCAGTACTACTCAAACACATAGAGTAAGAGGGTTTAGAAGTCTTAGCCAATTGAAGATGATATAGTTGATCCTTGCTGTCTCCTCTACCAATAACCCTTTCAGTCTTCAAATCTAAAAACTCAACCTCATCTGGCCTGAATACTACTTGGCAACCAAGATCAATTGTAGCTTTCTTCACAGATAACAGATTTGAAGCAAACTGTGGCATGTAGAAGGCATTTGTGTCTTTTTCAAACAGTTTGAGTTTTCCCACTCCTTCTATTGGAATCAGATCACCATTGGCTATCAGCACACCCCTGGTGGCCTTCTTCACATCACTTATTAAACTTCGATCACTGATCATGTGATGACTTGCTCCAGAATCAATGATGATGGGTTTTGATGTGGATGCTTTGGCAGGAGCACCTAGTCTCCGGGTCGTAGCCAAACCATACACATGCTTGACAAACTCATCCCATTCCTTCTTTGTGACACGCTCATCTGCTCCTTTGATCTCTTGCTCCTTCATAACCATATAGGCCGAGTAAGAACACTCTCCTCTCATCACTTGTTGTGCAGCCTTCTTAATCATGTTCAAGCTTATCTTGTTACTCAGATACTCAGACTCCATGTCCTTCCTCCACGCCTTTCTCATCATGAACCATCCCTTGGAAAGCTTTCTCAACCTTCTTTTCTTACAGCTTGTACCTCCCTTCCATATATCATACTTCCTGTTCAGCTCCCACAAATCACAAGTGTTATCAACCAGGTCACATATCTCCTCCATAAGAAAGCTAAAGATCACATCTTGCTTTCTCCTTTCTATAAAGCATCTTGGATTTGATGTGTGTATTTTCACCATATCCAACTCTGACCATACTTCTCTCAGCCTTCCCACAAGCTGATACAGCTTGCCCTTTTCTTGTCTCAAGCCTCGGATCACACCCTTGGCTTCATGAACCTTCAAACTTGCTGTCTGATCTTCTTCAGCAGCTATCTCCTTTAAAGGTTCTTCCTTTACATGAATCTTCTCCAAACTTGTTGTCTGACCTTCTTCAGCAGCTAACTCCTTTAAAGGTTCCTCCTTTACATGAATCTTCTCCAAACTTGCTGTCTGACCTTCTTCAGCAGCTAACTTCTTTAAAGGTTCCACCTTTACGTGATTACTCCAAACCCCTATAATCTTTAGAGATTATGAAACATATGAGAAGAATAAAGAGATTTAGAAAAAGATTAAGAAGAGATTAGCAAGAACAGATTAGAGACTAATGGAGAATCATTGTAAAGAGAGACTTAAGAGACTCAAAACTTGCTTAGCTTTATTAATGAGAGAGTTTACAAATATATAGTGCTTAGGATACAAGGGTTTCGACACATAAAGAAAGACCAAGCATGTGTAGTCAAGATAAGGTGGAGCGCCTCATTTGAATTCGGCCAATGGTTGTTCCCACATGTGTGAGGGATCTTCCAAAGATGCTCTTCCTTTTCCAGCTGCTGACAGCCTGTCAGACGCGTCCCTAAGAGGCTCCGACGGTCTGAACTACAGTGAAGTGTTGAATGTAACTCCTTCCTTTCTAGAAGAGTTACCCGGGTAAGTTTTGGTTGAGTCTTGGTTAGATCAGTTCAGTACGGCCTGTGCGGCCTGTACGGACTGATCAACCAAGTTCTCCCAATCACTCCCAAACACTTCCCTCTTCATGTATCTCAACTCCTCATCCCTTCTCCTATCAATGCTCATCTCATTTCAACACTCCCCCTCAAGCTTGACCATATGTAACAAGTCAAGCTTGGACAGCCATGAGATCTTCCTCATTAAAAACCTCACCAAGGAAAACCCATTGGGCCAAAACATTGATGAGGGAAAAAGAGTAAAGATCTCATGACTAAGGGGATCATCTCTCCTTCTTCCCAAGATCAATGAGGCCCAAACGGATATGAATGGACTCCATTGTCTTCTGCCTTGCTACCTTTGTAAACACATCAGCCAGCTGGTCTTCACTTTTGGTATAGCATGGTAAAATCACTCCAAGCACTATCATCTCCCTTACTTTGTGGCAGTCAACTTCAGTGTGCTTGGTTCTCTCATGGAAGACCGAGTTGGATGCAATGTGGATGGCAGCCTGGTTGTCACAATGCATAGTTATGGGAGTAGCCTGCTCAATCTCCAAGTGCTTCAATATCCCTTTGATCCACACCAGCTCGTTTGTCAACTTCAGCATGGCTCTATACTCAGCTTCTGCACTAGAACATGACACCACCTTCTGCTTCTTACTCTTCCAAGTAACCAAGTTGCCACCAATGAAAGTACAATTGTGAGAATAGATAGATTAAGGTGTGTGAGTGTATGTGAGAGTCTGGTTGAGACAGAACAAGAGAAAGACTGAGAAACAGAGAGAATGAGTTTGCTGGACAGATTGTATGCAAACAGAGAATAAGAGTGTTTGAGAGTGTGAGTGAGACTGAGCTCGTGGGTAACAAGAGAATAGAGAGTATGAAGAGTAAAGTAACCAGAGAATGAGAGAATTGGTGAAGGAGAGAGTTAACTTTCACTTCAAAGAGTATGAGAGATTCTGGAGAGTTTAAGAGAAAATTATGAGACTGTTTGTGAGAATAGAGAAACCAGAGTTAGAGAGATTGAAATGAGACCAGAGAATGGTGAAGAAGAAAGGGGAACTCCCCCTCTCAGCTTACAATTTCGTGATACATGATGAATGGCTTTATAGCCAAAGTTACAAGACAAACAAACACATTAAACAACTAATAAAACAGGGAATGAGTAAACAAATAATATTGTGGGGAAATCGAAGGGGCAGGCTGGCTGGGACAGACTGAGCACGCCCAGAATGAGAGACAATGACAGGTCCTAACAGCTCTTTGGTCAAGTTGACATGTGATCTCAGTTTGAATTCAAACTGATCTCCTTTGGCGCCAAACATATATATTCTTTTCTTGATGATTTTTCTTGGTCTTTTGTAGACAGGAATTCCCTGACTTTGCACCAACTTATCAAACCCTCACTTTGAACATTCTTGATCTTGATCCTGACTTTGCACATTCTCCTTTTAGTGATTCAAGGCTGACCCGGACATTGCACACTTCATGATCTTTCTTGTGCATTCTCTGTGATCATTTCTTTTGCACTATCTTTGCACATGGATGCCTTGATCACTCTCAGCTACTGCTTCTTCCTTCTTCATTCCAACAACAATAGCCAGTAGTTGATCTTCTATCAGACCTATCTCCTGCCCAATCTGCATCACAATAGCCAACCACCTCTGTGCTTCCATTACAGCCCATCCACACACCTAGATCAGGTGTTCCATTCAGGTACATCAGTTGCCTTTCCACCATACGCCAATGATGCTACTTTGGCACTTGCATAT
The DNA here is from genome assembly GCA_016771965.1 of Brassica carinata. Lineage (NCBI taxonomy): Eukaryota > Viridiplantae > Streptophyta > Magnoliopsida > Brassicales > Brassicaceae > Brassica > Brassica carinata. Next base: position 24,268,209 of record CM028692.1, read on the forward strand.
GCTGGCTTACCTGATTCACAGCAAAGAAAATGTCAGGACGGGTGATAGTTAAATAGATGAGCTTACCCACAAGCTTCCTATAGAGCTTTGGGTCATGGAATGGCTTGCTGTCTTCAGGCTCCCCCTCACGTGGAACCTTATACCCCATCCTCCATGGGAATCTTAGCCGTTTTCCCTCCATAGAAACCTGCATCTTTCAAAAGATCAAGTGTATATTTCCTTTGAGAAATGAACAAGCCTTCTTTGGATCTACACAAGTCAATTCCAAGAAATTATTTCATCTCTCCCAAATCTTTAATCTCAAATACAGATTTAAGAAACTCCTTGGTAGCTGTGATACCATCTTTATCACTTCCACTGATGATGATATCGTCAACATACACAAGGATCAAAATGATACCTGAGGGTGTGATGAGAGTGAAGAGAGTGTGGCCAAGCTCGGACTTCCTGAACCCTCTTCCATCCAAGGTTATGCTCAGTTTTTTATACCATGCTCTTTGTGATTGCTTGAGACCATAGATAGCCTTCTTCAGTCTCAACACATCTCCTTTCTTCACCAAGTGTTCCAATCCAGGAGGAGGATGCATATAGACCTCATCTTCAAGCTCTCCTTGCAAGAAGGCATTCTTTACATCCATCTGCCAAAGCCCCCATCCAAGATTCACAGCAAGAGACAACACAATTCTGATTGTGTGAAGCTTAGCAACATGAGCAAATGTGTCTACATAATCCTCTCCCCAAGTTTGTGTAAATCCTCTTGCAACAAGCCTTGTCTTGTTTCTGTCCACAGTTCCATCAGGTTTGTACTTAATTGTGAAAATACATCTGCTTGAGACTGCCTTCTTCCTTTTGGAAGCTCACTCTCATACCATATGTCATTTTTAATCATTGCACCTGCTTCATCATGAACTGAATCTCTCCATTCCTTAATCATCATGGATTCTTCATAGCTTCTTGGCACATAGCTCTTGTCTAAGCTCACCATAAAACTGTATGTTCTTCAGGGTATTGAGCAAAGGAACACACAGCTTGAGAAGGATGCTCCACAGCCTGAGCATCGTAGTACACGCGAGTGTTTACCCAGTTGGAAGGATCCTTCCTCACCCGTGTGCTTGTCCTCAATACTGGTGCTGGTTCAGGTTGCACCATTGATTCTACTGGCTGCTGCTCCACAACAGGTTCACCAGCTTCATCTTCTTCTAGCTGACTTTCTTCAGCTCCATCTTGATGTGTACTTGACTCCACAACTTGATCATGTGTTTCAGAACTTTCCTGATCATTTCCTTGGCCATTTGTATTCTCTCCCCTCTCTTGGTTAGGATGTTCTGATCCACTGCCCCCCTCATGGTCAAGATGGGGAGTATCACTAGCAACTGGCATATCCCTTGAGACACTGGTTGCGCCTGGTTGTACCTTGATCCCAAGGCCTTCTAAGATAATCCGCAAAGTAGCAGCTCTGTCTGATGTAAGATCCTTCAAGTCTTCTTGATTCTGCTCTTCATAATACCCCCTTTCTTCAACAAACTTCACCTTCCTAGACACTAGAACTCTTCTAGTATCCGGATCAAAGCATTTGTAGCCCTTTTGAGAAGATGAGTACCCAATAAACATTGCTTTTGTACTCCTTGCTTGAAGCTTGTTTCTCAACTCTCCAGGAACCATCACATAGAAAAGATACCCAAAGACTCTCATGTGCTCCAAGGAAGGCTTGTACTCATTTAGCACTTCAAATGGAGCCCTTCCTTCCAAGACCTGAGTTGGAGTCCTGTTTATCAAATAGCAAGCAGTAACAACAGCATCACTCCAAAACCTCTTGGGAACATTGGCTTGAAACATCATAGACCTGGCAACTTCCATCAAATGTCTGTTCTTTCTCTCAGCTACACCATTTTGCTGAGGAGTATAGGGACAACTTGTCTGATGAAGAATGCCATGCTGAGATAGATAGTGCTTGAAGGCTTGACCAGTGTACTCACCACCATTATTAGACCTGAAAATCTTAATCTTGGCATGATACTGGTTAGACACATATGATTGAAAATTTTTAAATGCATCAAGCACCCTATCTTTGGTCGGAATTAGTGTTGGCCAGGTGTATTTGGATTTTTTATCAATGAATGATACATAATACTTATGAGATTCCCTAGATAAGCAAGGAGCAGTCCCAACATCAGAATGAATAAGATTAAAACATTTCTCATAAACAGTGTTGGACTTGGGAAAAACAGTTTTACAATGCTTGCCTAAAATACAAGCTTCACACTCATTATTCTCAAAAGAAACATCTGGCAACATCAGTTTCAAAGCCTTATTATGAGGGTGTCCTAGTCTAAGCATGCCACAATGCATTTTTATTCAATCTTTAAGCAGAAACAGAGGTAAATGAGCAGCTAAAATAAGAAACAGGAGCAAGATCTTCAAGCATATATAAGTCTCCTTTAGTCACTCCTTTTCCAATCATCTTGATAGTCTCAATATCCTGAAACTTCACATGATTAGGGCTGAATATGACATTGCAATTTAGATCAGTTGCACATTTCTTAACAGACAGCAAATTTGAAGTGAACTCAGTCATAAAAAAAGCTCTAGACTCCTTATCAAACAGCTTAAGACTTCCTATTCCTCTAATAGGAATCTTAGCACCATTAGCAATCATCACATTACCATTAGCAGGTTCAATTTTTTTAATCAACCTAGTGTCACTGATCATATGATGAGATGCACCAGAATCCACAATGAGAGGCTTAGATGATTGAGATTTAGCAAGATGAGCAAGAATGCTGGATGGTTTATATGCATGATCAATCTTAGCAAGATCAACATTTCTAGAATGATTATGCATTTTTATCAAGTTACTAGGCAACCTATCAGTTTGATTCCAATCACCAGAGTTTTCAAAAGTCCTAGCAATCATAGAAGCAAAATCAGAGTACCCAAAGATGTTACCATTATCCTTGAACAATTTGATGAGGGCATCAAGATCAGACTTCTTGAGGTATTCATGATCATTGATGCTGCGTGTACTTGGACTACCACAATAGGCCACCAAAGATTTCCCATAGTCAGCCTCACGCTTCTCCCCTTCATGGTTTTTACTAGTACCAGCTCCACTTGAACTCTCTGAGATGTTAGCCCTTGCTTCACGGTCCTTCATAAACTTTGCTGGCTTCAGGTGAGGATGGAGTATCCAGCATTGGCTTTTCTTATGACCATGCTTCTTGCAATGATCACAGTTTCCAATGAACCTCCTGTCCTCATACCTCCCATGAGCTGCCTTATTGGCCTGTGGAGCTTCAGCTTGATCAGTATGAGCAGCTTGATTTGCAAGTGAAATCTCTCCCTTTCTCCCAAACAAACCAATGGCTAAGCTTGGTAGGCTATCCTCTCTCAACAGATGCTGGATGAGGCCATTATAAGCCGGATTCAATGTAAGCAACAAACCAAACACCTTGTCTTGCTCTCTTCTCTTGTTTAACTCATCAGAATCAGTGGTACTTGGCCTCAACATTTCCAACTCTGACCATAAAGATCTGAACCTCCCAAGATGTTTTGTAAACTCCATGTCTTCTTGAGCCAATCCATTTATGGCTTTCTTGATCTCAAACACTCTGCTCAGGTTTGAAGTGTTTCCATTGTGAGATTTAGTGATTTAGTGAGAGTTTAAGTGAGATTAAAAGAGAGTTTATGGCTGGAAATATGAAGAATACCAAGAACAGGAGAGAGAGTGAGAGATTTCGTGCATGAGAGATAGAGAAGGAGAGAATATAATTTCCTTAGTTTGAAATGGTCCAAGATACAACACATAAATAGCCAAATACAAGAAGGCTTAAACAATAAAATAAGGTATGGCCTTCGAGCACAAAGGGACAAGATATCTTGGCCGCACCAAGGAGTTTACAGGTCCTTGCACTCCCACATGTGGTCTTCTTGATTCAAACTTTTCCAAAAGATCTTTTTCCTTCTGGCCGAGATGAATAGCATTTAAATATGTCATTCTCTTGTCTCTGGACCAAGGCAAGAAGAGAAGCTTGCTTCTGAAGTTAGGTTTAGCTCATCCAAACCCTAAACTGTACGGACCACCTCTTTTGCTTCCTCTTTTATCCGATCAACCTTCCTTGTCTCCTTTACACTAGAATGCTCATATTATTCTTCATGTCAACACTCCCCCTCAAGCTTGACCATGTGGAACAAGTCAAGCTTGGAAGCCATGAAGCAATCCCTCATTAAAACCTTAGCTAGGTAAAACCCAATGGGACAAAAACCAAGCCAAGGAAAAAGAGTAGATTACTCCATGGAGTAGAGATCAGTGACATGAGAGGTCTATGAGCCCCAATCTCGGATGGATGAGCTCACAAACCTTAGTGCTTGCTGCCTTTGTGAAGATATCAGCTAGCTGGTCTTCACTCCTTGTGTAGCATGGCAATATCACCTTCTGTTCCACTGCTTGTCTAAACTTGTGGCAGTCCACTTCAATGTGTTTGGTTCTCTCATGGAAGACTGAGTTAGTAGCAATGTGTATAGCAGCCTGGTTATCACAATGCATGGTTATTGGTGTTGTAGTCTCAATTCCCAAGTCCTTAAGCAGCCCTTTGATCCAAATCAGCTCGCTTGTGAGCTTTCTCATGGCTCTATACTCTGCCTCAGCATTTGAACATGAAACCACCTTCTGCTTCTTGCTCTTCCATGTTACCAAATTACCTCCAATAAAGGTGCAATAGCCGGTTGTAGACCTCCTGTCTATCCTATCTCCAGCCCAATCAGCATCACAATAGCCAATTATCTCAGTGCTCTTGTTGCAACCCATCCACACTCCTTGTCCTGGTGCTTCTCTTAAGTACCTCAGAATTCTTTCAACCATGTTTCAATGGTGCATCTTAGGAGCTTGCATATGCTGGCTCACTTGGTTAACTGCAAAGCACACATCTGGTCTTGTGATAGTGAGATATATGAGTTTTCCCACCATCCTCCTATAGTGCTTCACATCTCCATAAGCCTTGTTTTCATACTCCCCCTCACGCATCACTTTGTATCCCTCCTCTAGAGGCGTTTTAGCAGCTCTACCACCTAGGTCCCCAGCTTCTTTTAACAGATGAAGAGTGTATTTTCTTTGGGACAAGAACAATCCTTCCTTAGACCTACACATCTCAATCCCTAGAAAGTACTTGAGCTCTCCCAAGTCCTTGATGTCAAATGTTGCCTTAAGGAATGCTTTAGTGGAGTTGATCCCCTCTCTATCACTGCCTGTGATGATGTTATCATCCTCATAGATGAGAATAACAATGATTCCTTGCTGGCTGGTCAGAGTGAATAGGGTATGATCAGCTTCAGATTTCACAACACCTCTTCCATTAAGAGTTGTGCTTAGCTTGTGGTACCAGGCTCTTGGGGATTGCTTCAGACCATAGATTGCTTTCCTAAGCCTCAAAACATTGCCTGGTTTAACCATGCCTTCCATACCAGGTGGTGGACGCATGTATACCTCATCTTCTAGCTCTCCTTGTAGAAATGCATTCTTGACATCCATTTGTCAAAGATCCCATTCCAAATTTACAGCAAGAGATAGCACAATCCTTATGGTGTGAAGCTTTGCCACTAGTGCAAAGGTTTCAAGATAGTCCTCACCATATACTTGAGTGTAGCCTCTTGCTACCAGCCTGGTCTTCTTCCTCTCAGGTTTCCCATTGGCTAAGTACTTAATTGTGAACAACAGAATGCTAGTAACAGCCTTTTTGCCTTTGGGAAGCTCAGTTTCAAACCACGTTCCATTCTTCTCCATAGCACCCATCTCATCTCCTACTGAATCTCTCCATTCCTTGATTGCCATAGCCTCTTCATATGACCTTCGTATGTACGCCTCATCAAGATTAGTGATGAAAGCTTGATGATCCATAGGGTATTGAGAAAGGGAGCATGTTGCTTGAGTGGGATGAGCAACTGCTTGGCTGTTGAAGTAAACCCTTGTGTTGATCCAATTAGAAGCCGGTTGTTTGATCCTAGTACTCTTCCTTAGTACTGGTTGTGGTTCTTCATGTTGAACCTCCTCTTCATTTGCCAAAGTCTGGTTCTCATTCACCACTGGTGCTTCTTGATCCTCTTGATCTTGTTGCTCATCTTGATCATGGATTGGCTCAGTATTGTTGTTGCCCCCCTCATGGTCAAGCTGAGGAACTTCCTGACCCTCGGACTCATCAGTGTTGGTCTCAGCTTCACTAGACTGAGTGGGAGCTTGCCTAGCCTCATCTGATCCAGTACCTTTCTTCTCCATAGGTATACTGATCCCAATGCTCTCCATTATCCGTCTAAGATTGCTTGCTCTATCTGAGGTTGATTGGGATAGATTCTCAAGATCACTCCAATCTTTGTTGTTGTAGTATCCTCTAGATTCCACAAACTTCACATCTCTAGACACCAGAACTCTCCTAGTTTCTGGTTCATAGAACTTATAACCCTTTTGGTTTGGAGAGTAGCCAATGAACATAGCTCTTGTACTCTTGGCCTCTAGCTTATTTCTTTGCTCTCCTGGTATCAAGACAAAGCAAAGACACCCAAATACACGCATATGATCAATAGATGGTCTGGTTTTATTCAATACCTCAAATGGAGAGTGGTCTTGAAGGATTCTGGTTGGAATCCGGTTGATCAAGTAGCATGCTGTCACGACTGCATCTCCCCAAAACCTTTTAGGTACACTTGTATGGAACATCATGCTTCTGGCCACCTCCATCAGATGTCTATTTTTCCTCTCGGACATGCCATTTTGTTGTGGTGTGTAAGGACAGCTAGTTTGCTGAATGATCCCATGTTGAGCTAGATATTGCTTGAATGCTTGACTAGTGTGCTCTCAACCATTATCAGACCTGAGAATCTTCAACTTGGCATTGAAATGGTTGGAAACATGGTTATGGAAGTTCTTGAATGCCTCCAGCACCCGGTCTTTTTTCTGAATCAGTCACCCATGTGTATTTTGACTTCTCATCAATGAAGGTGACAAAGTATTTGTGATTCTCTCTGGAAATACAAGGTGCTGTCCACACATCAGAATGAACCAGGTCAAAACACTTCTCATAGCTAGTGCTAGACCTTGGAAAGATACATGCCTCACATTCATCATTTTGAAACACCATACCCGGAAGCATCAAGTTCAAGGCTCTAGTATGGGGATGTTCCAATCTAGAGTGCCATATGGTGCTCTCAACCCCATTATAATCACTGATCAGGCAGTGAGCAGGCGATGCACCAGATATCTTAGTCTTCTCTAGGTGATACAGATCCTGATGGCTGTGCCCTCTACCAATAACCTGCCCTGTCTTCAAGTCTTGAAACTCAACCTCATCAGGTCTACAGACAACTTGACAATTCAGATCAATGGTTGCTCTTTTCACTGATAGCAAATTTGATATACAAGGCAGTTAATTATTTATCAAACACTCTAAGGTTCCCTATCCCTTCTATCTTAACCTTATCACCATTTGCTATAAGCACATTCCCTGAGGCAGGTTTGATATTACTAACCAGGTTCCTATCACTAATCATGTGATGGCTAGCTCCTGAATTTATGATAATGGGTTTAGGGTCAGGAGAATTTTTACCAACCTCCCTGGGTGAGATAAGGGCCTTAGCAGCTCTTATAAAGGAATCAAAGTCTCTTCTGGTCACTGGGCCATCAGAATTGGTCGCCCCTGCCATACTCCTCCATGTTCCTCCTTCATTAGAATCACCACATAATGCAGAATACATGGTTCTTCCTTCAATTACTTGATGCTCGAACTCCTTGAGCTTAAGTGTACTCGGCTGGCTTCCTTGGGAACTTGGAAGCTTCCTTTCTTGGATGATATGACTTATCAGGCTATTGTAGGGTGAATCCAGGTTTAGGAGAAGACTGAAAACTTTGCCTTACTCATAAACAGCTTGAAGACTCTCCCATAGATTTCCATAAACATTTTGAAGCTTCTCCCATAGATTCTTGGCGGTTTTGAGATGATAATGATCCTCCAAGATCTGTTCAGACAGAGAGCTGTGTATAATTCCAAGTGCTTGATGTTCCTCTTGAACCCACTTGTCTTCATGCTTCAGGCAAGTAGCCTGACTATCCTCTAGAACCATCCTCTTTGAAGTTTCAGCCTCCATGATGTGGCTGTCCCAAAGTCCATGACTTCCCAAGATAACTCTGGCCACTCTTGACCATAAAAGATAGTTAGGACCCTCTAGGGTTACTAGAATAAGGTTCTCCTTCTTCATCTTCTTGGTCGAAATTACCTTTCCATTTTTGGCAATTTTCGGAGCTGGAAATGATGAACAGCAGAAGAACAAGATGAACTTTGCCAAAAATAGAAATGAAACTCAGAGAATTTGCGGAAGTAAGTGAAGAGAGTAGAAGGATTTAGGTCTCAAGAGCATACAGCTCTGATACCATGTGAGATTTAGTGATTTAGTGAGAGTTTAAGTGAGATTACGAGAGAGTTTATGGCTGGAAATATGAAGAACACCAAGAACAGGAGAGAGAGTGAGAGATTTCGTGCATGAGAGATAGAGAAGGAGAGAATATAATTTCCTTAGTTTGAAATGGTCCTAGATACAACATATAAATAGCCAAATACAAGAAGGCTTAAACAATAAAATAAGGTCTGGCCTTCTGAGCACAAAGGGACAAGATATCTTGGCCAGACCAAGGGAAAGCGACAGGTCCTTGCACTCCCACATGTGGTCTTCTTGATTCAAACTTCTCCAACAGCTCTTTTTCCTTCTGGCCGAGATGAATAGCTTTTAAATATGCCATTCTCTTGTCTCTGGACCAAGGCAAGAAGAGAAGCTTGCTTCTGAAGTTAGGTTTAGCTCATCCAAACCCTAAACTGTACGGACCACCTCTTTTGCTTCCTCTTTTATCCGATCAACCTTCCTTGTCTCCTTTACACTAGAATGCTCATTTTATTCTTCATGTCAACATCCATACACTTTCTTTAAAGTGTCCCACAGCTCCTTAGCTGTTTCACAGTAGCTATAAGTATCCAACAAGGCTGGCTCTAATGAAGCATGGAGAGTTGAAAGAACCATCAGATCTTCTTGCTGCCATTTCTCCATAGCTTCACTTGCGCCATCAGTTGAGACATCCTCTTTGTCTCCTCCTTGAATAAGCAACTTTGGATCCTCACCAGATGTAATATGACCCCATAAGCCCTTACTTCCAATCGCAGTTCTCACCATCCGAGACCACACCAAGTAGTTATTCCCTTTAAAGGTCACATCAACCTTCATTTTCATACCCACATCCATCACTAAAGACTTGTCTTGACTTCCACAGCTTCAGACTTCAGATCCAATCCCACAAGTAGCACCAAGACTTGATCTTACAAGGATACCTTCAAAGATCCCACCTTTACCACTTAAACCAAACAAAGACTTGACCTTTAGCTTGAATCTTCAAAGACTCCTTCGAAGCTTCAATCTTTGAGCTTCACACCACCACACGAACAAGACTGGATCACACACTCTTCTTAGAACCCCTTTGAGCTTCACAAACGTCTAAAGAGACTCACTTGACCCCGGATCTTCAATAGATAACTTCACTTGTTCTTCAAAGATCTAGCCTTAAATCTTCAAGAACACTCAAGAACACAGGTGGACAAGCCAACCTGGCTCTGATACCATATAATGATTATGAAACAATATGAGAAGAATAAAGAGATTTAGAGAAAGATTAAGAAGAGATTAAAAGAGATTAGCAAGAACAGATTAGAGACTAATGGAGAATCATTGTAAAGAGAGACTTAAGAGACTCAAAACTTGCTTAGCTTTATTAATGAGAGAGTTTACAAATATATAGTGCTTAGGATACAAGGGTTTCGACACATAAAGAAAGACCAAGCATGTGTAGTCAAGATAAGGTGGAGCGCCTCATTTGAATTCGGCCAATGGTTGTTCCCACATGTGTGAGGCATCTTCCAAAGATGCTCTTCCTTTTCCAGCTGCTGACAGCCTGTCAGACGCGTCCCTAAGAGGCTCCAACGGTCTGAACTACAGTGAAGTTGTGAATGTAACTCCTTCCTTGCTAGAAGAGTTACCCGGGTAAGTTTTGGTTGAGTCTTGGTTAGATCAGTTCTGTACGGCCTGTACGGACTGATCAAACAAGTTCTCCCAATCACTCCCAAACACTTCCCTCTTCATGTATCTCAACTCCTCATCCCTTCTCCTATCAATGCTCATCTCATTTCAACAATCCCACAGCTTTCCAAAGCTGTCTTTACCCAACTTGAACAAACCCACTCGTTTTCCTCTTCAATCTTCTCTGATCTACTACTTTTGTGCTTCATATCCATGTTGAGATTGCTTGTTTCCACCAGAGAATCTCCCACAACTCAGCCTCAGATAAACAGATCACACAGATACCCAGAATCTTCAATAACCTCAAGAACACTCAAGAACACTCTCTGATTTTTGTGAAAACGAATCAACACTCACTCCCTCTAGCCAACTTGGCTCTGATACCATAAACACTTTTGTGTTTTAGAGCATGATTCAAACAACCAGAGATAATTAGATGAAAAGATTAGAGAGATTAAGAGATTCTAGTGAGAGAATAAAGAGAGAGACTCAAAACTCAATTAGTCTTATTAAGGTTTCAGATACATCATATATATATAGAGAGGCTGAGTACAAGAGACATTTCGAAATCTAGGGTAAGCATGTGAAGTCAACAGACCAAGGGAGCTTTCTTTTGAAATACATGGCTGAGATTGCAAACATGCTTGGTGCCTTTTGCTTTAGCTTTACAGCCTGTCACTGCCTGTCCACACTCCTCTCTTATCCTCTCCCAACGTCCCTTATGTTGAACTGAAGAGAAGAGGGAGCTTGTGCATAAACAGGGCAAGCTCCAGAAGATGTCCAGAAGAGTTCTGCAAAGCTTCAAGAGTGTCCTGAAGTGTCTATCATGGAGAAGTTAAGTCCAGGAGGGGCTTAGACTGATCTTAAGAAGACATTGGAGGAGTTTGGGCAGATGTGGAAGAATAGGGCGACCCGGAAAGTACAACCATACGGATGGTACAGTCTGTGCAAACTTAGGGTGACCCAAGAAGGTGTTATGGATCAACCAAGGAAGAATTCTGGGGGATGTGCAAAAATAGGGCGAGTGGTACCATCGACAGTACAGACCAGGGTTCGACCATACAATCCGAGAGCACCTGAAGAAGATATGTGCAAAGATAGGGCGCAGCTTACCTTGCCTGAAGACCGTTGGAGTGTTGTGAAGGCAAGGGAATATTCCCAAGGATCTCAGTGCGCTGGCTGTGCAAGCTGGAAAGTAAAGGTGCTTTACCTTTACAGCCAAGACCAATCTACACCTTTCATTTCAAATGGAGCAATCTGAGCCTTCCATTTGGAATCAAGTTGCCAGCTGTATCAGATATCTTTGACTACATCCTGGTCGTTCATTTCAAAGCATATGATCTCCACCCTTCATAGTTTAGGGCTTTGTGACATTGCCCCATGTATTTAAACTTGTATTTGGCGATTTGTAACACTTAAGAGAGTAAGGGGGGTTTCCCCTTCTCCTTCATCAATCTTAAGTCTTGTTCTCTGATTCATAATCTCTAGTCTTTGGTTCTAAGTCTCTCAGTCTCTATTACACACGTTCTCAGTCTCTAGTCTCTCATATTCACTCACCATTCTCTTATTCTTCCATCAGTCTCTCTTATTCTCCTTCATTGTAGACACAAGACCTTCACAACCTGTTTAGGTTGATTCAACACACACACTCACGACCTGAGCTCTGAAAACCTCACATGGTATCAGGGCTAGGTTCATCAGAACTTGGTTCCAGCTTCCGCTCAAGCACAAGCTCCCATTCATGCCATTTTCAAGCTTTTGAAGCTGTTGAAGCTCTTCTGTCCAGCAGGCTGTGTAATCTCTTCAAGATGAAGACTTGCTCATACATGGCGTTCCCAGAAGCTGTCATGTCCGCCCTGAAGAAAGAAGGCCATTGGAAGCATGTCCAAGCCATTCCCATTCACTGTCCAAGAAGAAACCTTTCAAGAAGAAACCTTTCAAGAAGGAAGCTTTCAACTTGTTACTGGTGTGGCGACTTAAACATGAAGAAAGGAGGTGTCTTTGGCATGGTGGGTTCAAGAAGAAAGGCCACGCAAAGAAGGAGATGTTGGTTCACAAAGACACAAACCAACAACTCAGATCTGTCCATTCATGATGCGTTTTGCCTTGGAGGTTCAAGGAACCAGCACAGGTTCCTTGGTTGTAAGCTAAACCTCCTTCCCTTGTTTAAAGCTTGTGTCTTTATGAAATAGTTGTGTTGTGGGGTGTGGTTGCTGTAAGACTCCGACCCAGCCTCTCAGGCCACGGTCGATGCCTCACGTCGCTCGGTCCATATCCTGACCGAACCTCTAAAAATTTCGCCCTTTATTTAAAACATCGCCCATAGGCGAGGGCTAACTCAGATCTTAGCTCAAGACTACCTTAGTCATTTCCTAACTTAGATCCTTTCAACTTATGCACAGCGGAATATTATCTACCAACCATTGGTCTAAAACCAATCTAACACTTGTCTGGTCAGATCACCTCAGCTACTGGTCAGTAAACACAACTGCCCGCTAGCTCCAAGGTCAATCCTGAACCTAGACCAAGTCATACCAAATCCAAGGTTCCATTCCCCTAACCATTCTATCTAGATCTAATCAATATTGATAGATCATACCTTTGCCACATCCACGGAGCTTGTTAGCTCATTGTCCCAGCTGACTTAGCTATTTAGCTAGTTCATCCAGCTAGCTGAGCTGAACCACCCCTCTTGAGGTTCCCAACTCTCTACCAGCTGATCGAGCTGTGAGGTAGCTTTGTCCAGCTCCCTGTCCACTCGTCCAACTCTCCACATACCTGTATAAACCCTTCCCTTGGTACTTAGTCATTCAGCCAACCATCCCCACGGACTAAGTACCTTCGGAAGTCTTCACTGCAAAACGACCTCAAGCAAACATGCTCCAAAATTTAATTAAAATTCATGACAATTCATGATAAATCCCAACTAAGAAGAATTCATAATCATAATCTACAGAACTGCCTAATTCACATAGAATTTGGCCAAATTCCACCAAACCGCCATAACTGACCACCTTCAAATCTATTAGGTAAAACATAAGCCCATAGGCGAGGGCTAACTCAGATCTTAGCTCAAGACTACCTTAGTCATTTCCTAACTTAGATCCTTTCAACTTATGCACAGCGGAATATTATCTACCAACCATTGGTCTAAAACCAATCTAACACTTGTCTGGTCAGATCACCTCAGCTACTGGTCAGTAAACACAACTGCCCGCTAGCTCCAAGGTCAATCCTGAACCTAGACCAAGTCATACCAAATCCAAGGTTCCATTCCCCTAACCATTCTATCTAGATCTAATCAATATTGATAGATCATACCTTTGCCACATCCACGGAGCTTGTTAGCTCATTGTCCCAGCTGACTTAGCTATTTAGCTAGTTCATCCAGCTAGCTGAGCTGAACCACCCCTCTTGAGGTTCCCAACTCTCTACCAGCTGATCGAGCTGTGAGGTAGCTTTGTCCAGCTCCCTGTCCACTCGTCCAACTCTCCACATACCTGTATAAACCCTTCCCCTTGGTACTTAGTCATTCAGCCAACCATCCCCACGGACTAAGTACCTTCGGGAAGTCTTCAGCTGCAAAAACGACCTCAAGCAAACATGCTCCAAAATTTAATTAAAATTCATGACAATTCATGATAAATCCCAACTAAGAAGAATTCATAATCATAATCTACAGAACCGGCCTAATTCACATAGAATTTGGCCAAATTCCACCAAACCGGCCATAACTGACCACCTTCAAATCTATTAGGTAAAACCTAATAAAATTCATGATAAATCATGAATAAATCACCACTAAGAATAATCCATGGTCAGATCTCAATGAATCCCTCTGGATCATATAGATCTCGACCATGACCAGTCCGGCCGATGGCAAAGGACTTCCTACCTGAACCAGCCAAGGCCTGGTTTAGTACCACCATGGTTCAGGCGTGTGCTCCCCTGGAACCAAGTACTTTCATGGACTAACAAGACCCATAAGATTCTAAGTCAATCAACCAACCACCCCACATGACTCAGAACTGATGAGTCTTCACACTTCCTAACCGGCCATGGAACCATGTCCCACTGAACCTGATTAGTGTTGCTCTTACCACCGGTGCATCCTTTGATCAATCAGATCAGACACCTTGATCCACCCTCCAGGGATCAGGTCGTCCATCCTTGCCCATGATCAGATAACACATGGCCTTCCTTGTATAAACACACCCAGCACAATACTTGTGGTCTACACCACCTAGTATTGGCTATACTCTTCCTCATGGCTCATAGCCAATCATTCACACCTAGCTTACCAACACCAAGGCTGATAACTAGCATGCCTTAAGGTCACTATATCATAGTGACACGTCATGGATTCATAGAGAATGCAAGACCACAGATCCGGTTCAACCATGATCCACCATGGATCATTAAGCGATGTGTGGCATCTAACCATCATCCCACATGGATGAATTAGATCAACTAAGATCCGTCCCTTTCCTCACAGTCCTGTATCCCTACAATACATCATAATATATGGTTTCCAAGGGCGTGCCATACTTGGCCTCATTCGCACCTCAAGAGACATAAACATAAACCAGAAAGTAAACATAAACCTGTTACCTTATACTTGATCTTATTAGATCATGTGCTTCCCATATCAGGTTCGCCAAGCCCCATCAAGGCATGTCTCTATCAATCCTTATCATATACTTCCAGTATTGATAAGATCTCTCCATGGGTCGCACCAACATCCCTTCCCTTGATCTTCCATGAAACCGCTTACACCGCATCCACCTTCAAGGCTGTTCATGCCTTTGAGAGTGGAGTCCGCCCTCCCTTCTCCTCTGACCATTTGTGTGTGTTCCCAGGACACATAGGAAGCCTTAGACATGATAAATCATGAATAAATCACCACTAAGAATAATCCATGGTCAGATCTCAATGAATCCTCTGGATCATATAGATCTCGACCATGACCAGTCCGCCGATGGCAAAGGACTTCCTACCTGAACCAGCCAAGGCCTGGTTTAGTACCACCATGGTTCAGGCGTGTGCTCCCCTGGAACCAAGTACTTTCATGGACTAACAAGACCCATAAGATTCTAAGTCAATCAACCAACCACCCCACATGACTCAGAACTGATGAGTCTTCACACTTCCTAACCGGCCATGGAACCATGTCCCACTGAACCTGATTAGTGTTGCTCTTACCACCGGTGCATCCTTTGATCAATCAGATCAGACACCTTGATCCACCCTCCAGGGATCAGGTCGTCCATCCTTGCCCATGATCAGATAACACATGGCCTTCCTTGTATAAACACACCCAGCACAATACTTGTGGTCTACACCACCTAGTATTGGCTATACTCTTCCTCATGGCTCATAGCCAATCATTCACACCTAGCTTACCAACACCAAGGCTGATAACTAGCATGCCTTAAGGTCACTATATCATAGTGACACGTCATGGATTCATAGAGAATGCAAGACCACAGATCCGGTTCAACCATGATCCACCATGGATCATTAACTGATGTGTGGCATCTAACCATCATCCCACATGGATGAATTAGATCAACTAAGATCCGTCCCTTTCCTCACAGTCCTGTATCCCTACAATACATCATAATATATGGTTTCCAAGGGCGTGCCATACTTGGCCTCATTAAGCACCTCAAGAGACATAAACATAAACCGAAAGTAAACATAAACTCGTTACCTTATACTTGATCTTATTAGATCATGTGCTTCCCATATCAGGTTCGGCCAAGCCCCATCAAGGCATGTCTCTATCAATCCTTATCATATACTTCCAGTATTGATAAGATCTCTCCATGGGTCGCACCAACATCCCTTCCCTTGATCTTCCATGAAACTGCTTCTACACTGCATCCACCTTCAAGGCTGTTCATGCCTTTGAGAGTGGAGTCCGGCCCTCTCCCTTCTCCTCTGACCATTTGTGTGTGTTCCCAGGACACATAGGAAGCCTTAGACATGATCATTCATGATCAATCACCACCTAAAGGTCGTGCATCACTTCCCCCTTTGTTTTCCATGAAACTGCCTTTCCACACACATCTGCCCTTAAGGCTGCCCTTGGACTTTGAGAGTGAATCCGGTCATCTCTCTTCTTTCCAGGATATTTGCGTGTCTTCTATGGATGTAGAGAAAGCCATGGGCATGGCAAACAATAATCAAAACTCAACAGAGGGTCGTTCTCAACTCCCCTCTTTATTGCATTCAACTCTGCCCCTTTGCTGCCTTCACATCTGTCTCTGGTTTGGATTGTTTAATCCGACCTCCTAACCTTTTCTCTCTGTTTTTCTTTGTGTTTCAGGGAGGAAGAATGATCTCTGGCGTGCCTGCAAAGGCACGTACCTGCCCTCTTTTTATAGAAGAAGGAATGGTTACTTCTAACCATTGCATCCCTTCGGTTTCAATTCTGGCCGTTGATTTCATCAATGGTCCAGATCACATCCATTCGCCTATGGCAGTTACCTGGACGTCCTGGGCTTGTATAACCACTCCTGGACGTCCTGGACTTGTATAACCACTCCTGGACATGTCCAATACAAGCCCAAACCGAATGCCAAGCCACTGGCTCAATCCCAAGAGCCCACCGGCCCATTGCCTCACATGATTGCCCGTATGGCCCGACCACTGTCCGGACCCGGCCCAACTGCCCGAGACCCGAACACTCAGTCAAGCTGAGTTGAGCTGATCCCCAGCTTACCCAGCTGAGTGAGCTAGTCCATCCAGCTGAGGGAGCTGACACACTCTACTTGAGCTCCAAGTGAGCTCCGTCCAGCTGGTTGAGCTTCTTGCTCACATCACCCAGCTGTGATACACTTTGTACAGCTTGATATCTTCATCTTATTCAATCCTTCTAAGTCCCTTGGTCTATTTCCAGACCTAGACTTAGTTCTTCCATGATCCATTCTGATCATGCACCACATCACAGCTTCACCTAGCTGATCGAGTTTCACCCAGACCTCGTCCAGCTATCGAAACACTCGACCAACTCCTTTAAGCTTGTCTCCATCCTATTTTGGTTAAGTCTTAGCTGTTGGATTCCCTTAACCACGTTCTTGGATCATGACACACTTGTCTTTAGGTCATATGACCTGTCTAGTGCGTCTCCACGCACAATGGTCCATCCGGACAATCCTATCCAGGATCAGGGACATGACAAGTCTCCCCCACTTGATAAGGATTCGTCCTCGAATCCAGTGGTGCTGACATCTTGTCTCATTGACAAAATGTTCCAACCGATCTCTTTGCATCTGGAACATGGAGCATGCTCGATTGGTTCTTTCTAACCAATTCGTTGCATCTCCCTCCTTGTTCCTTCTCACTGATCACGTCTTGATCATCATATCAACATGTCTCCCCCACTAGGACAGAACACTCTTGAATCCAAATCAAGTGGTCCTCTTCGCGTCTTCCATATGGTACCATAACAGACTTGTGTCACCGAACTCAACTTTCTAGGTTGCAGTACTAGTACACACCAAGTCTATTACTCCCTGTCCATTACCAGACATTGTCATACTTTGATCCTCGTCCACTCATGGACTTGATCACATTCCAGTCCTGGTCCACTCCGGGACTCGACCGTCACATTCCAACCCTAGGTCCATCTCCGACTAGGTTGTGCTGCGACCCTCGTCCTTCACTGGACTTGGTCGACTTCAAACTCAGCCATTTCGGCTGGTGCCATACGATACGGACTTTTGGGCCTTGGGACCGTTCCCGGTTCTAGTTCGATCATGAACGGGTCAGCCGCCGTGGGGCACACCCGCAGCCGAAACACATCCTTGAACTCCTGAACCAACCGAATCCCGTCCGGGCCACCACCCCCTTCGGCCTCCTTAGTGTAAATGTTCGCCAACCAGGCCTCAGAACCATTCCCCAGCATCTTGTCCACCAGGACCGCTGAGACCACTAAGCATCCAGAGGTCAGACAAATATCAAGGAACCTGATCGGGGGTCCACACCCACTCTCAAACTGCACACGCCCACAGTGGCAGTCTAAGGTGGCCCGATTTTGTCCTAACCATTACCTTGGAACCTGATCGGGGGTCCACACCCACTCTCAAACTGCACCCTTCCCCGGTGGCAGTCTAAGGTGGCCCGATTCTTTCCATGCCAATCCATGCCCAAGATCACTTCATGATTCTTGAGGCATACCACAAACAGATCCACGGGCACCGCCCTTCCTTGGATCATCACTGGGATGTCCCTAACCAGGCCTAGTGAATTCTTTACTCGGCCTCTGGCTGCACTCTCTATACCGGGATCATCCCTTCCCCAATACAAACAATCCCTTTCCGAACATATCTGGACTCACAAACGGTGTGTAGCTCCAGTATCAAAAAGTACGTGTGTTTCCACACCACCGATCATTAAGTACTTAGATGAGTAAGATCTCGGTTTGATCACACATTTGAAAAATGCCCCATACCATTCTCCAAAGCATCACACTTCTGTGAACGTCCCATACCATTCACAAAAGTGTTTATAGTATACCTCAATCCTCATCATACTAAGATACTTAACATCGTGTTTCTAATTCCTCTTGGAATTGATCAATTCCATTCATTCAATCTTAAGGAATCCTACCTTGGTTTACACTGAGTCCCAGCTGATCCATCTGATCACAAGCCCACTCATGTACAAGCCAGGTAGCGTCTCCCTTATACCAACATGAAACACCGCATATGCTCACTTGTTATGAACGGCCACCAAGGAAAAACACTAACCCCCAAGAGAGTGCTGCACGTCTCTTTTCAACCTAAGCCACTCTCTGGTCCATGTTACTTCCCTGATCCAGGTCGTCCATACAAAGATCTTGCATTGCGTCCATCATCCTATCCGTCTATTACTTCCAATTAACTAGATAACTAACCTTTCTGTTTTTAGGGTCTTGCCCTTGGAGAGTGCATCTTGGCTAAGCCAGCTCATCTTGGAACTTCTCCGTTCACAAGCATGAAAACCAACCTAACCTCAACTCCCACTTGGCTCACCACAGCTAAGGTTCCATGTCATCTCAGTTTTCAGAAATAATTTCAGTTTGGAACTCAACATCTTTGAGCACCATCCTTAACAGGATCAAGCATGCTCTGATACCAACTTGTAAGACCTCGACCCGGCCTCTCAGGCCGCGGTCGATACCTCACGTCGCTCGGTCCATATCCTGACCGAACCTCTAAAAAATTTCGCCCTTTATTTAAAACATCGCCCATAGGCGAGGGCTAACTCAGATCTTAGCGCAAGACTACCTTAGTCATTTTCTAACTTAGATCCTTTCAACTTATGCACAGCGGAATATTATCTACCAACCATTGGTCTAAAACCAATCTAACACTTGTCTGGTCAGATCACCTCAGCTACTGGTAAGTAAACACAACCGCCCGCTAGCTCCAAGGTCGATCCTGAACCTAGACCAAGTCATACCAAATCCAAGGTTCCATTCCCCTAACCATTCTATCTAGATCTAATCAATATTGATAGATCATACCTTTGCCACATCCACGGAGCTTGTTAGCTCATTGTCCCAGCTGACTTAGCTGTTTAGCTAGCTCATCCAGCTAGCTGAGCTAAACCACCCCTCTTGAGGTTCCCCACTCTCTACCAGCTGATCGAGCAGTGAGGTAGCTTTGCCCATCTCCCCGTCCACTCGTCCAACTCTCCACATACCTGTATAAACCCTTCCCCTTGGTACTTAGTCATTCAGCCAACCATCCCCACAAACTAAATACCTTCGGGAAGTCTTCAGCTGCAAAAACGACCAGAAGCAAACATGCTCCAAAAATTAATTAAAATTCATGAAAATTCATGATAAATCCCAACTAAGAAGAATCCGTAATCATAATCTACAGAACCGGCCTAATTCACATAGAATTTAGCCAAATCCCACTAAACCGGCCATAACTGATCACCTTCAAATCTATTAGGTAAAACCTAATAAAATTCATGATAAATCGTGAATAAATCACCACTAAGAATAAACCATGGTCAGATCTCAATGAATCCCTCTGGATCATATAGATCTCGACCATGACCAGTCCGGCCGATGGCCAAGGAATTCTTACCTGAACCGGCCAAGGCCTGGTTTAGTACCACCATGTTTCACGCGTGTGCTCCCACTGAACCTGATTAGTGTTGCTCTTACCACCGGTGCATCCTTTGATCAATCAGATCATACACCTTGATCCACCCTCGAGGGATCAGGTCGTCCATCCTTGCCCATGATCAGATCACACACGGCCTTCCTTGTATAAACACACCCAGCACAATACTTGTGGTCTACACAATCTAGTATTGGCTATACTCTTCCTCATGGCTCTTAGCCAATCATTCACACCTAGCTTACCAACACCAAGGCTGATAACTAGCATGCCTTAAGGTCACTATATCATAGTGACACGTCCTGGATTCATAGAGAATGCAAGACCACAGATCCGGTTCAACCATGATCCACCATGGATCACTAACCGATGTGTGGCATTTAACCATCATCCCACATGGATGAATTAGATCAACTAAGATCCGTCCCTTTCCTCACAGTCCTGTATCCCTACAATACATCATAATATATGGTCTCCAAGGGCGTGCCATACTTGGCCTCATTCGCACCTCAAGAGACATAAACATAAACCAGAAAGTAAACATAAACCTGTTACCTTATACTTGATCTTATTAGATCATGTGCTTCCCATATCAGGTTCGGCCAAGCCCCATAAAGGCATGTCTATATCAAGCCTTATCATATACTTACAGTATTTATAATATCTCTCCATGGGTCACACCAACATCCCTTCCCTTGATCTTCCATGAAACTGCTTCTACACTGTATCCATCTTCAAGGCTGTTCATGCCTTTGAGAGTGGAGTCTGGCCCTCTCCCTTCTCCTCTGACCATTTGCGTGTGTTTCCAGGACACATAGGAAGCCTTAGACATGATCATTCATGATCAATCAGCACCCAAAGGTCGTGCATCACTTCCCCCTTTGTTGCCCATGAAACTGCCTTTCCACACACATCTACCCTTAAGGCTGCCCTTGGACTTTGAGAGTGTATCCGGTCATCTCTCTTCTTTCCAGGCTATTTTCGTGTCTTCTATGGATGTAGAGAAAGCCCAGGTCGTGGCAAACAATAATCAAAACTCACCAGAGGGTCGTTCTCAACTCCCCTCTTGATTGCCTTCAACTCTGCCCCTTTGCTGCCTTCACATCTCTCTCTCTGGTTAGGATTGTTTAATCCGACCTCCTAACCTTTTATCTCTGTTTTTCTTTGGGTTTCAGGGAGGAAGAATGATCTCTGGCATGCCTGCAAAGGCACGGACCTGCCCTCTTTTTATAGAAGAAGGAATGGTTACTTCTAACCATTGCATCCCTTCGGTTTCAATTCTGGCCATTGATTTCATCAATGGTCCAGATAATACCCATTCGCCTATGGCAGTTACCTGACGTCCTGGGCTTGTAAAATAACTCCTGGGCATGTCCAATACAATCCCAAACCGAATGCCAAGCCACTGGCTCAATCCCAAGAACCCACCGGCCCATTGCCTCACATGACTGCCCGTATGGCCCGACCACTATCCGAACCCGGCCCAACTGCCCGAGACCCGAACACTCAGTCAAGCTGAGTTTAGATTATCCCCAGCTGACCCAGCTGAGTGAGATAGTCCATCCAGCTCAGGGAGCTGACACACTCTACTTGAGCTCCAAGTGAGCTCCGTCCAGCTGGTTGAGCTTCTTGCTCACATCACCCAGCTGTGATACACTTTGTACAGCTTGATATCTTCATCTTATTCAATCCTTCTAAGTCCCTTGGTCTATTTCCAGACCTAGACTTAGTTCTCCCATGATCCATTCTTATCATGCACCACATCACAGCTTCACCTAGCTGATCGAGTTTCACCAACACCTCGTCCAGCTATTGAAACACTCGACCAACTCCTTTAAGCTTGTCTCCATCCTATTTTGGTTAAGTCTCAGCTGTCGGATTCCCTTAACCACGTTCTTGGATCATGACACACTTGTCTTTAGGTCATATGACCTGTCTAGTGCGTCTCCACGCACAATGGTCCATCCAGACGATCCTATCCAGGATCGGGGACATTACAGTTGCTTTGTGATTGCATAACTATTTTGCCATTAATCGTTTGTAGCATCTAGTAGAATGTCTAAGCTACTTTCATAATGGCATTGTGGTTGTTTTGCATTCTCATTTATTGATTGCATTTAGTTGTCTTGTGTCGCAGAATCTCATATTTAAATTTATTGCATTGTCTTGTGTATTGCCATAGCCTGCATCAAGTTTGTTGAGCTGTTTTGCATACATAAGCATGTCTCATTTTGTTAATGGTCAATACGGTTGCCTTCTGATCTCAATGCCTTTGATTAATCCATCATTGACTGTTTTGCATCATTTAGAAGATGTCTAAGTTGCTTGCATCAGTGGTTTTGATTATAACTGTTGGGCATTGTCTTTGGTAGCTCTCGGATTGATCATGTTGCATTCATATTGTCTTTGTTGTGATTCAATCTGGTTCATATTGTCTCTTGATGTCAAGACCTTAGTTGATCCATCATTGAGTTCTAGCAGCATTAGTAGTATGTCTAAGCTGCTTATATCAATGGTTTTGATTAAGCTAATGTGTCTTGGCATGTCCTGCTTGCATTCATAATTGCATAAGTCTTCTGTCCCTATGCCATAGCTAAATCCATCTTTGATGACTTGTGGTAATTAGAAGTATGTCTAGGCCACTTGCATCACTGGTTTTGATTGAGCTATTGTGCATAGGTTTCTTGTCATTTGCTCATGTCTAGGTTGATAGATATGTCATGTTTCTCTCGGATTGAATCTGTTTCATACATATAGCTGCTGCTTTAGGTTGTGCATTCATGTATTGATGCATTAAAAAATTGAGCCTAAAATATCAGTGTATAGCTGTAAGCTTGCATTGCATTTTAGAGATTGAAAACAGCTTGTTCTTGTGCTTGTTTAGCTTGTTTCAAGTTTAAAAAGCTTTGTTGAGGCATTGGTGATTAAACAAGATGCGTGATCTTTGTTTGGTCCCAATGGGAAAGATCTAATCTTGCATTGAGTTGTGGTGGTGTTAGGTGCACATGGAGTGATGCTGAGACACACCAACAGCCAAGAGTGTAGAGATCATGGTCTAGTTCCATTGCAAATCATCACTGGATGTGTTAATCCCTAAAACTACAGGAAGTGTAGCGTGATTTATTATGCAATGAGAGATTGCCATTGCATAATACCATTCGACATGTCTAGTCCTAAAGACTACAGGAAGTGTAGCATGGGTCATTATGCAATGAGAGATGTGAGTTCTGTGAGTACTCTCTATGGTGATTCAAGCACCTTAATTCCTTGTATAAGGAAGAGAGTAAGATCACAAGAACAGAACCATCATGAAAGACTGATGGAAAGTGGTCCATGGAGTTGCACACGCTGAATTCACAAGCTTAACACCTATTCTAGAATCTGGAGTTAAGTTTGAGGGGGTGGGGGAGAGTCCTAATGCGCAATCCATGGTCAAGAATCAAGTCAGTGCAAAGGCTTCTACAAAGGATCTTCAACCGGAGCAAGTCTAGGCAAGTCTAAGCACATGACAGGCTGTCCAAGACTCTCTTCTTCCTCTCCAGACTGCTCATCCCTTATCCAGACTTCTCCTAGGTCGTGCTCCACTCTCCAAAGGGATGCAAGGTACCATTGCTTGTGCCTCGCTGAAGATGATCCTGATAGTTTCCTAGCTTCTCTAAGCTGGCTGTGAAGTCTGTTGAGAGGGGGAGACCCAAACCGGGTCTACGAAGAGGGCAAGCTGAGTTTGATGTGTGCGCAAAGCCTTGAGAGTTTCTGCACCATTTTAGGCCGTGATCCAGATCTCTTTGTGTCCAACCACACTGGTTCTAAGGCACAAGAGCTCACTGGCCAATCCCTAGGCCTAGGAGAGCTATACTCTTTTTCCCTTGCAAAGTTTTGTCCGACTGGGTTTTCTTTGCAAGGTTTTTAATGAGGTAGACTCTTCAGGATTCCAAGCTTGACTTAGGATCTAGAGTCAAGCTTGAGGGGGAGTGTTGAACTGAAGAGAAGATGGAGCTTGTGCATAAATAGGGCAAGCTCCAGAAGATGTCCAGAAGAGTTCTGCAAAGCTTCAGGAGTGTCCTGAAGTGTCTATCATGGAGAAGTTAAGTCCAGGAGGGGCTTAGACTGATCTTAAGAAGACATTGGAGGAGTTTGGGCAGATGTGGAAGAATAGGGCGACCCGGAAAGTACAACCGTACGGATGGTACAGACTGTGCAAACTTAGGGCGACCCAAGAAGGTGATATGGATCAACCAAGGAAGAAGTCTGGGGGATGTGCAAAAATAGAGCGAGTGGTACGGACAGGAGGTCTGTACCGTCGACAGTACATACCAGGGTTCGACCATACAATCCGAGAGCATGTGAAGAAGATATGTGCAAAGATAGGGCGCAGCTTACCTTGCCTGAAGACCGTTGGAGTGTTGTGAAGGCAAGGGAATATTCCCAAGGATCTGAGTGAGCTGGCTGTGCAAGCTGGCTGTGCAAGCTGGAAAGGTAAAGGTGATTTACCTTTACAGCCAAGACCAATCTACACCATTCATTTCAAATGGAGCAATCTGAGCCTTCCATTTTGAATCAAGTTGCCAGCTGCATCAGATCGCTTTGACTACATCCTGGTCTTCCATTTCAAAGCATATGATCTCCACCCTTCATAGTTTAGGGCTTTGTGACATTGCCCCATGTATTTAAACTTGTATTTGGCGATTTGTAACACTTAAGAGAGTAAGGGGGGGGGGGGTTTCCCCTTCTCCTTCTTCAATCTTAAGTCTTGTTCTCTGATTCTTAATCTCTAGTCTTTGGTTTTAAGTCTCTCAGTCTCTATTACACACGTTCTCAGTCTCTAGTCTCTCATATTCACTCACCATTCTCTTATTCTTCCATCAGTCTCTCTTATTCTCCTTCATTGTAGACACAATACCTTCACAACCTGTTTAGGTTGATTCAACACACACACTCACGACCTGAGCTCTGAAAACCTCACACCTTATGGCCAGGAAGAGAGTAATCTCATGTAAACCAAAAGTTAACCTATTAACTTTCTTCCATCCGGTCAAACCAGAGTTACTGTGGTAACTTTGGAGTTACTGTCTCAACCTCAACACTTCTATTTCTCTCAATGATCCATGAACCTCCAAGACACCATCTCTTTATTACCTCATCTCAACAACAAGTGCTATGATCCAGTGGTAGAAGGGTGTTGACCTCTCGGGATGTAAAATTTATAGAAGCAAGAGGGTATTATGAAGAGGAAAAACAAGAAGACTTGAAGGATGTCACATCAGACAAGGTGGCTGTGTTGACGAGAGTCTTAGAGGGACTGGGAATCAGTGTGTCCCAGGATCATAACTCTGGTAGTGGACCTCAAGGTGGAAGCATTCCACCACCAGTTTAAGTGGTTCATGGTTCACCCCTTGTCCATCAAGGGGGGAATCAACCTGAAACTCAAGAAACAAGCCAAGATGGAGCTGGCTTGAGTGAAGAAGGTGAAGAAAGTAGTTCAGGCTCTCATGATCAAGGCGTGTCCCATGTTCAAGAGGAGGAGGAATCCGTGGATCAAGAAGTTCAAGAGGAAGAAGAAGCAACTGTCCAAGTAGAAGAAACTGTGGCTCTCCTTGTGTATGTTGATGATATCATTATCACTGGAAATGATAAGGAAGGTATCATAGCAACCAAGGAGTTTCTTAAGTCCATGTTTGAGATTAAAGACTTTGGAGAAATGAAATACTTCCTTGGGATTGAGATATGTAGATCCAAGGAAGGCTTATTCATGTCCCAAAGGAAATATACACATGATATTTTGAAAGATGCAGGTGCTCAAGGAGGAAATAAAGCAAAGATACCAATGGAAGATGGTTACAAGGTTCCACGTGAGGGGGAGATAGAAGACAGCAAGCCATACCATGATCCTCTAAGCTCTATAGGAAGCTAGTTGGTAAGCTCATCTATTTAACCATCACACGGCCTGATATTTGTTTTGCTGTGAACCAGGTGAGTCAACACATGCAAATCCCAAAAGAGGACCACTGGAGGATGGTGGAGAGGATCTTGATGTACTTGAATTGCTCGCCGGATCTTGATGTACTTGAATTACTTGAATTGGGGTACAATGGAAGCACAGAAGTTGTGGGATATTGTGATGCAGATTGGACTGGTGCCGGACAGATAGAAGATCAACCACCGGCTACTGCACATTCATTGGAGGCAATCTGGTGACTTGGAAGAGCAAGAAGCAGAAGGTGGTCTCATGTTCAAGTGCAGAAGCTGAGTATAGAGCCATGCTGAAGCTAACAAACGAATTGGTGTGGATCAAGGGGATCTTGAAACATTTGGAGATTGTTTAAGCTACACCAATGACAATGCATTGTGACAACCAAGCTGCATCCACATAACCTCAAACTCTGTCTTCCATGAGAGAACCAAACACATTGAAGTTGATTGTCACAAGGTGAGGCAGATGATGATCCAAGGAGTTATCTTGCCATGCTACACAAGATGTGTTTACTAAGGCTGCAAGACAAAAGACAATGGAGTCCATCCATTCCAGGTTGGGACTCATTGATCTGAGCAATAGGAGCTAGAGCCCCTTGCTGTGAGGTCTTTACTCTTTTTCCCTTTCAAGGTTTTGTCCCATTGGGTTTTCTTTGCAAGGTTTTTAATGAGGAAGATCTGATGGCATCCCAGCTTGACTTGTTCCACATGGTCAGGCTTTAGGGGAAGTGTTAAGTTGAGGTATTGATCTGTATGAAGAGAAGACGCTTGAGGGTGTGAAGACTTGAGATGAGGTTAGGAGCAAACGGATGGAAGTGTGAAGTTAGGGCGAGTCCGTACAGACAAGGTACGGACGGATAGGCTGTACAAGTAAAGTCTCATCCATGGTAACTTTGTGTGTCGGCCAAGTAACTTTGTGTATCAACCAAGAGTTACCATTTCATCTTATCTTGAGGGATCCAACCGTTGGGAGATCAAAGGAAGAACTCTTGACAGGCTGGCACAACTGGAAAGGGAAAGCCGCGCCTTATCTTGAATAGTGAAGCTCCCACATGCGCAGATGATCTGATTGGCTTAGTTTGAAATGGAGTGTTGACTACACATGCTCTAACAGTGCTCAAGTCGGAAACCCTTGTGTTTAGTCTTCCATATATATATATGTAACCTGCCCCTTAGTAAAGATTAGACCGTTTGTTTGAATACTCAGCCTCCATGACTCTCTCTTAGTCTCATACTCTTACAATCTCTCTTATAATCTCTCTTAAACTCTCTTAAACACTCTTAGACTCTCAGATTACTCTTCTGAACTCTAAAATCTCAGAATGGGAGACATTCATAGCAAGCATTCAATGTCTGGTTACCTCCAAGACCAGGAGTACACATCCCATAGGTTCTAAACTAATTATCATTGATTCTGGAGCTAGCCATCATATGATCAGTGATAGAAGTCTGATGAGTGGTACTAAGGCTACCACAGGGTGTGTGATGATAGGAAATGGTGATAGGATTCCTATTGAGGGAATAGGAAACCTTAAGCTGTTTGAGAAAGACTCAGCTGCCTTCTACCTTCCTCGGTTCACATCAAATCTAATCTCTGTGAAGAGAGCAACTGTTGATATGGATTGTCAAGTGGTGTTCAGGCCAAATGATGTTGAGTTCCAAGACCTAAAGACTGGTCGAGTTATTGGCAGAGGAGACAGCAGGAATGAGCTCTACCATCTACAAATGGCTAAGCTTCCTAAACCCCTTGATTATGTTTGTTTAAGCAGTGCTACTGATAGGGTTGATAGCATTACTTGGCATGCTAGATTGGGACATCCTCATACTCGTGCAACTGAATTGATTCTGCCTAATATGTCTTTTAATCACTTGGAATGTGAGGCTTGCATATTAGGGAAGCATTGTAGAACTGTTTTTTCAACATCTGAGACTGTGTATGAAAAATGTTTTGATTTGGTTCATTCTGATGTGTGGACATCTCCTTGTGTGTCTACGGACAACCAGAAGTACCTTGTAACATTCATAGATGAGAAGTCTAAGTATACTTGGGTTACTTTGCTTCCATCCAAGGATAGGGTGTTATAGGCTTTTGTAAACTTCCAAGCATATGTTACTAACCATTACAATGCTACTGTGAAGGTACTAAGGTCTAATAATGGAGAAGAATACATCAGTCATGCCTTCAAGAATCATTTGGCAAGGCATGGTATTGTGCATCAGACCAGTTGTTCCTACACACAACAACAGAATGGGGTGGCTGAGAGAAAGAACATGCACTTGATGGAGGTGGCCAGATCAATGATGTTCCATGGTAGTGTTCCAAAACGATTTTGGAGTGATACTGTGCGGACTGCATGCTATCTCATCAACCGGGTACCAACCAAGGTCTTGAAGAATTTGTCTCCTTTTGAAGTGTTGAAGAAGAACAAGCCATACATAGATCATCTACGAGTCTTTGGATGCCTGTGTTATGTCTTGGTTCCAGGGGAACAACGAAGCAAGCTGGATGCAAAGAGTACTAAAGCCATGTTCATTGGGTACTCAACAACCCAGAAGGGGTACAAGTGCTATGATCCAGACACAAGGAGGGTCCTAGTGTCAAGAGATGTGAAATTTGTGGAGTCCAAAAGGTATTATGAGAAGCAGAAGTGGAAAGGTTCGGAGGATCTGTCTCAAGCACCATCAGAGAAAGCAACAACTCTGAGGATTGTATTGGAGAAGCTAAGGATAAACATGTCCCAGGATCAGGAACCTAGAAGGAGAGCACTTTCTGACCAAGCTGAAGAATCTGAAAGAACAATCCCTCTTGATCATGAGAGGGGGAATGGATCTGAATCAGGAGTGCAGGAGCAACACGAAGAGGATTCAGATCATCATGATCAAGATGTGACACAAGGAGCAGAGAATTTGGCTCCGTCTAATGAGCAGGAAGAGTCTACTGAGCAGGAAGCGTCTACTGAGCAGGAAGAGGTTACTGGTCCAGAATAACAGGTTCAGACTGAGGTACAAGCTGAGTATCAGGTTCAACCATTGAGGAGGAGCACAAGGATAAGGAAGGATCCTTCCAACTGGGTAAACACGAGAGTGTACTACAATGCCCAGAATGTGGAGCATCCTTCTCAAGCCGTGTGTTCCTTTGCTGAGTTTCCTGAAGAGCATCCAGCTGATGCAACCAGAGCTGAACCAGCACTTGATCATGCGCAAAAGGAGCTAAACCAGCTGAAGGAACCAAGTGACACTGATGGGGAACAAGCTGAGCTGATCTTGGATGTTGGCGAGTTGGATCAGAAAGGAAAGAAGGAAGCCCAGCCCGAGTTTTTTGATACTTCAGAGTCATCTCTTTCAACCCAAACTGATAAGGACCCATTCTCACTATCCAAAGGCCCAGTTCCAAGATCACAAACCAGAAATCTTAGAAAGGCATTCTCGATTTTGGTTTGCGCCAAACCAGAACCAAATCAAAAAGAAAACCAAGTCAAAGAGATCTTCAATTACTCAGTCTTCAAGGACATCTAGTTTTCTGTTCTTTCTCGTTTTCTTGCAAGTTCAATAAGGGAAAACATGTTCTTTCTGTTCTACATAAACTCATGAGTTGTATCAAGTTTATCTCATTCACTTTTTCAATAAAAATTTTCTTTTGATCCTGTGAATCCTTTGTTCAGTCTCTGGACATTGTTGCCCAGGAGTTAACTCTCTGCAAGGCTTTCGCCTTAGATCATTGTTTGTGTGGGTAATTTGCACGATCTCTGGCACTTCAAAACAAGTGTTTGATCAGTTCATAGATCAACACTGAAGTTCATCTCCATTCTCTACCATCATCCCCACGCCATTCACCATTATTCTGTTCACAAATCATTCAATCTCAAATTCACCAAGTTCTACAACCCTTATCACTCCAGATCGACAACAAAAGGGATCAGGAACACCCAGGGTTCCATTAAGTGGTATCAGAGAAGATTGGGGGCTTTGATCTAGGGTTTGTTTTTGATTTCTTCTTCTCTTTGGGAACCTTTTCAATTTCAAAATCTCTGTTTCTTTTCTATCTATCTGTTGTTCAGCAAGGGGGCCAACCATATAAAAAAAAAAGAGATCAGAAGAATAAGAAAAGGCTGAGGAGAAATCCAGCCAGACTGAAGAGAAATCCAGTCTCTGGTGGTAAAGCTCCTTGCAACCAAAAATCTTGCAATCTGTCTATCTTCTTCTTCTCTTTGTGGTAGGGGATTGACTCTCTAAAGGCTTGATTTTTTCTGGTTACTGAGCTATTGGATTCACAAAACTCACTACAAAACTTGAGAGAAAACACAAAAGAGCAGTGAGGCTTCGACAATCTGTTATTATACTGACTTGTCTTGTTTAAGTTTTTAACACGAAGCCATGTCTGATCGAGATGAAAGACCTGTCTCTAGGATAGACCAAGCTCAAATTGACGCTTTGATGGCTACATTGAGACAAGAAGTGCAAAGACAGTTAGAGTTTGAAAGAGGATCTTTTGAAACTAACAGAAATTTAGGTACTTCTTCTTCTCTGGTTAGGAGAGCAGCTAGGGAGAAGAGAAGGGGCAAGAGACATGTGACCACAGATCATGAGACCTCCTCAGGTTGGAGCACTGATGAAGATCGATCAGTAAGGTCAGATAGGTCTAGACGTGCAGCTTCCCCAAACAGATCAGAATCAAGGCGTGCTCCAAGGAACAGGCCGAATGATGATCTTGGAAATCTTATGCTCAGAATACCTGTCTTCAGTGGGTCTAGTGATGTCTTGCATATTTTCGTCTATTTAGCCATCTTTTTATTGCATTCTTTGAGTTGTAGGCTAAGGTTTAGGCATGTTTAGGATCATTATGCATTTATTTGTCCTTATCAGGTGTTGGAGTATGCTTTGGTGTGATTTGAGGTGTTTGGAAGCCTTATGACCTAAAAAGAAGTGAAGATTCAAGTTTGGCCTTGAAATGAGAAGTGAAATCATGAGAAGGAGAAGTGGTCCGGGATGACTAGGCCTGGGAAAGGTACCCGGTCGTTTGAGAGGTGCTGGAGGAGACCAGGTCGGGTAGATCACTCCGGGTTCAAGAGCCTGAACGATGAGAAGCATGAGGACGGACCGGGGAGACGCGTCCGGGTAAGGGCACCCGGACGGGAGAAGAGGACGCGGCCAGATCAAGGGACGACTGGGGTGGCCTGTCCGGCTTGGAGCACCCAGTCGTGAAGAGAGTGCTGAGGACCGGGGTGGGACGGCCGGCTTGGAGCACCCGGACGGAGAAAGGACGCGGCCAGAACTGGACGGCCGGGTAGAGTGGACCAGGTTGGACCATGCTGGTTCACCCCTGACCAAATTTCATGCCTTCTTCCCATTGGTTGAGACCAATTTGGCTCAAGGACTTTTTAGTAATTTTGTTTTATGTTTCTAGGGCTTTTAAGCCAAGTATAAATACTCATGTTATCCCTAATTTGGGACTTATGTTATTTTCTATCAAAGAACACAAAACCTTGGAGTAAAGTTTCATCTTTGAATCATAATCTCATCTCATCTTTGTGGTCATGATTGCTTGATTTCATCTCCTTTCTTTCTCTTCGTGATTAAGCTTGGATTCCTCATGGATTTAAGAGTAATCATGATGATTAGTGAGTAGCCTCTTTGGATTCATGGGTTAGGGAGACCAAGGGGTGATTAAGCTAGATCTAGGGTTTTTTAGTGTAGATCTATCTTGTTCCTTGCTAGTAGAGTGATTTTAATGCTATTTTAGGGTTGGCCACCCCAAAGTTGAGCTCTAGGCATTTCATGCCCGAAAGGTGTTCTATGAAATGCCTGAACCAACTCTCCTAAGCTTTTAACATTCTTTACCAAATAGATTTGTTGTTAAAGGTTTTAAGATGGCTATTAGGCTTGTTCTTAATGATTGTTTAGATAATATTCAACCTAAGAGATTAGGTGTTTGAGTTATCTTTGTGAATGAGCATTCATCTAGAGATAGAGCTTGTTTAGAATTGTGCTTAGGCCTAAGGTTGATAGATTGATTGTTTGCTGCCACCCTTAGACTTATGTTTGATCCCCCAAGGTCAATTCCCTTAGCCCATGGGTCTCATCTCCTCATAAAGAAAGAAAGCTTTACATTTTATTGCATTTCAGATATTGTGTTAGTTTAATAATCATCTCCCTTAATGATTGCATTTAGACTAACCTGGTTCCCACTGTTGAAGAGATAGCTACACTTGAGAGGGAAATAGCAAGAAGGAGAAGAGAAGAAGAGCAACAAACTCACATTCAGAGGTTGGGGTTTGAGATGGATGATCACTAGCATCAACCTCAAGATGGCAATGGTCAAGGAGCTGACAACCTTGGACCACAGCGCCAGCAACAACAACACCCACAGCGGCCAGCTAGAGCTATTGGCACCTATGACCGTCCTCACATACATGGCACTAGGACGGGCATCCGCGCACCAGCTGTGGAAGCTAACAACTTTGAGATCAAGTCAGGGTTGTCGAGTGTGATTGAGAACAACAAGTACCATGGCCTGGCTGTAGAAGACCCCTTTGATCACTTGGAAAAGTTTGATAGCTATTGTGGCTTGTCCAAGACCAATGGTGTGTCCGAAGATGCCTTCAAGCTCAAGCTGTTTCCTTTCTCTCTAGGAGACAAGGCATGCCAATGGGAGAAATCTCTACCTAGTGACTCCATCACTACTTGGGATGATTGCAAGAAAGCCTTCTTGGAGAAGTTCTGTAAGACCCCGACCCGGCCTCTCAGGCCGCGGTCGATGCCTCACGTCGCTCGGTCCATACCCTGACCGAACCTCTAAAAATTTCGCCCATTATTTCAAACATCGCCCATAGGCGAGGGCTAACTCAGATCCTAGCTCAAGACTACCTTAGTCATTCCCTAGCTTAGATCATTTCAACTTATGCACAGCGGAATAATATCTACAAACCATTGGTCTAAAACCAATCTAACACTTGTCTGGTCAGATCACCTCAGCTACTGGTCAAGAACACAACCGCCTAGCTCCAAGGTCGATCCTGAACCTAGACCAAGTCATACCAAATCCGAAGTTCCATTCACCTAACCATTCTATCTAGATCTATGCAATATTGATAGATCATACCTTTGCCACATCCATGGAGCTTGTTAGCTCATTGTCCCAGCTGACTTAGCTGTTTAGCTAGCCCATCCAGCTAGCTGAGCTGAACCACTTCACTTGAGGTTCCAACTACTCTCCTCCAGCTGATCGAGCTGTGAGGTAGCTTTGCCCAGCTCCCTGTCCACTCGTCCAACTCCCTTATACCTGCATAAACTCTTCCCTTGGATACTTAGTCATTCAGCCAACCATCCCCACAGACTAAGTACCTACGGGAAGTCTTCAGCTGCAAAAACGACCTCAAGCAAACATGCTCTAAAATCTAATTAAAATTCATGACAAATACTGATAATTCCCCACTAAGAGGAATCCACAATCAGATTGATCAGAACCGGCCTAATTCGCATAGAATTTGGCCAAATCCCACTAAACCGGCCATAACTGACCACCATCAAACCGGCCTGATAAATCCGATCAAATCACATGATAAATCATGATAAATCCTCACTAAGAGGAATTCATGGTCGGATCCCATCAATTCCATCCAGAACTATGAGATCCGACCTAGCTGCCCAACCAAGGCCATGGAGAGTTCCACTGAACCGCCAAGGCCTGGTTTAGTACCACCATGTCTCAGGCGTGCTTCCTGTAACCAAGTCCTTTCATGGACTAACAAAGCCCATCAGATCCTAAGTCAATCAACCAACCACCCCACATGACTCAGAACTGATGAATCTTCACACTTCCTAACCGCCATGGAACCATGTCCCACTGAACCTGATTAGTGTTGCTCTTACCACGGTGCATCCTTTGATCAATCAGATAAGACACCTTGATCCACCATCCAGGGATCAGGTCGTCCATCCTGCCCATGATCAGATCACACACAGCCTTCCTTGTATAAACACACCAGCACAATACTTGTTGTCCACACCAACAAGTACTAGCCTTGCTCCTCTCCTTTGCTTGCTGTTGGATCCAAACGAATTGGACCTTGCACTCCACATGGTTCCTCTGGTACTAGGACCCCATGTGTCTCACCAATGGGTCGGATCCATGGTTTATACCATGATCAAACTCAACATCAAACTATGATCCATCTTGGATCACTTTCCAATGAACATCATCTAACTATCACCCCACATGGATGAAGTAGATCAACAATGATCCGCCCCTCCTCTTAGGGTCCTGGATCCTTAGTTTACATCACAATATATGGTCTTCAAGGGGCGTGCCTTACCTTGGCTTAACAGCACCACAAGAGATAAACATAAGCGAGGAAAGTAAGTATCAAATTTGTTACCTTATATTTGATCTTATTAGATCATGTGCCTCCTCTTATTAGGTTCGGCCATGCTCCTCCAGAGCATGCCTCCATCAACCCTTATCACATACTTACAGTAATGATAAATCCATTCAATGGTCGTGCCTCTCTTCCATTCCATGGAACTCCCATGGAACCAGTTTCTGCACTGCATCCACCTTTTAGGCTGTGTTGGCCTTTGGGAGTGGAGTCTGGCCTTCTCCTTCTCCTCTGACCATTTCGTGTGTTCCCAGGACACAGAGGAAGCCTTAGATGTGTTCATCCATGATCAAACACCACCCAAGGTCGTGCATCACTTCCCCTTCAGTGTCCAGAAACTGCCTTTCTACACACATCTGCTTCAAGGCTGTCTCAGCCCTTAGAGGTTAGATCCGGCCTCAATCTTCTCTCCAGGCTATTTGCGTGTCTTCTATGGGTGTAAGGAAGCCCAGGGCGTGGCCAACATTAATCAAAACTCACCAGAGGGTCGTTCACAACTCCCTCTTGATTGTCCTCAAATCTGCCTTTGCTGCCTTCATCCCACTCTTGGGATTGGATCCTTCAATCCGACTTTCTCTCTGTTTTCTCTGGTTTTCTTTGTGTTTCAGGGTGAAGAATGAATGCCTGGCGTGCCTGCAAAGGCACGGACCTGCCACTTTTATAGAAGAAGGAATGGTTACTTACCATTGCATCCCTTCGGTTTCATTTCTGGCCATTGATCTCATCAATGGTCCAGATCACACCGATTCGCCTATGGCAGTTATCTGGACGTCCTGGGCTTGTACAACCACTCCTGGACATGTCCAATACAAGCCCAAACCGAATGCCAAGCCACTGGCCCAGAGAGCCCACCCGCCCCATGCGCCACATATGGGTTGCCGCGTGGCCCGGCCACTGTGTCGGGATGGCTGTCGAGACCGAACACTCAGTCAAGCTGAGTTGAGCTGATCCCCAGCTGACCGAGCTGAGTGAGCTAGTCCATCCAGCTCAGGGCTGACACACTCTACTTGAGCTCCAGTGAGCTCCGTCCAGCTGGTCGAGCTTCTTGCTGCATCATCCCCTGTGAATCACTTTGTACAGCTTGATATCTTTATCTTATTCAATCCTTCTAAGTCCCTTGGTCTTTTCCAGACCTAGACTTAGTTCTCCCATGATCCATTCTGATCATGGACCACATCACAGCTTCACCTACCTGATCGAGTTTCACCCAGACCTCGTCCAGCTATAGAAACACTTCGACCAACTCCTTTCAGCTTGTCTCCATCCTATTTTGGTTAAGTCTCAGCTGTCTGATTCCCTTAACCACGTTCTTGGATCATGACACACTTGTCTGGGTCATATGACCTGTCAGTGCGTCTCCATGCACAATGGTCCAACCAGGCGATCCTACTCAGGATCGGGACATGAAGTCTCCCCCACTTGATAAGGATTAGATCCTCGAATCCAGTGCTGCTGACATCTTGTCTCATTGACAAAATATTCCAACCGATCTCTTTGCATTCACCACATGGAGCATTTCCGATTGGTTCTTTCTAACCAATTTGTGGCATCTCCTCCTTGTGTATTCTCACTGATCACATTTTTGATCAGCATATCAACATGTCTCCCCACTTGGACGGAACACTCTTGAATCGAACCAAGTTGTCCTTCAGGGTTCATGATCCCAGCCACATCGTCTGGATCATCCCTTAACCGACCACAGCCTTTTCCAGCTTGGCCATATTGTGATCTTAGTCCATACTAGACTAAACCACCTTAACTTGAGACCTGTCCATCACGGACTCTGTCATAATTGATCCTGGTCCTTTTAGGGCGTGATCATATCGGCCCTGTCCTCTCAGGGACTTCGACCATGCCCCGACCATAGGTCCAACTCAGTAGGTGGTATCCTGATCCTCGTCCTGCGGACTTGATCATATTGCGGTTTTGGTCCACTCAGGACTCGACCGTCTTACCCCAACCATGGGTCGATCTCCGACTTGGTTGTACTGTGACCCTCATCCATCAGGAATTGATCGTCTTTATCCCAACCTAAGTCAATCTCAGACTTGGTTGTAATGCGACCAGGTCCTTCGGGCCGAGTCGACTTCAGCTCGGCCATCTCGGCAGGAGCTATACACAAGGAACTTTTGGATCTTTGGGGCCGTCCTGGTCAGATCTATGAGCGGGTCAGCCTGCCGAATGCCATGTAGCCCGAAACATATCATGGACTCTCGAACCAGCGGAATCCCATCCGGGTCATCACCCCCTACGACCTCCTTAATGGCGTTTGTGGCCAAATAAGCTTCACAACCCTTCCTCAGCATCCAATCCACATGGATTGCTGACACCACCAAGCATCTAGAGATCGGACGTATACCTTGGAACCTGATCGGGAATTCACACCAACTCTCGAACTGCACGCGCTCCCGGTGACAGTCCAGAGTGGCCCGATACTTTCCAAGCCAGTCCATACCTAATATCACCTCGTGATTCTTTAGGCGGACAACAACCAGATCCACAGGCATTACCCTGTCCAGGATCAATACTCAGATCCGCAGGCATTACCCTGACTGTGATCAATACTCAGATCCGCAGGCATTACCCTGACTGTGATCAATACTCAGATCCGCAGGCATTACCCTGACTGTGATCAATACAGGGATGTCCTTCACCAAACCTAGTGAACTCATTCTCTGCCCACCGGCCGCGTTCACTATGCAAGGACAACCCACCGTTCCCATCTGGAACAACCCTTAGACCAACATGAACACTGCATATGCTCACTTGTTTTGAACGGCCACCAAGGAATATCACTAACCCTACAAGAGTGCTGCACGCTTTTCAACCTAAGCCACTCTCTGGTCCATGTTACTTCCTGGTCCAGGTCGTCCATACAAAGATCTTGCATTGCGTCCATCATCCAATCCGTTTATTACTTCCAAATAACTAGATAACTAACCTTTCTGTTTCCAGGGTCTTGTCCTTGGAGAGTGCATCTTGGCTAAGCCAGCTCATCTTGGGAACTTCCCCGTTCACAAGCATGAAACCCAACCTAACCTCAAATCCCACTTGGCTCACCACAGCTAAGGTTCCAAGTCATCTCGCCAGAAATAATTTCGGTCTGGAACACAACATCTTTGAGCACTGTCCTTAACTGGATCAAGCATGCTCTGATACCAAATTGTAAGACCCCGACCCGGCCTCTCAGGCCGCGGTCGATGCCTCACGTCGCTCGGTCCATACCCTGACCGAACCTCTAAAAATTTCGCCCATTATTTCAAACATCGCCCATAGGCTAGGCTAACTCAGATCCTAGCTCAAGACTACCTTAGTCATTCCTAGCTTAGATCATTTCAACTTATGCACAGCGGAATAATATCTACAAACCATTGGTCTAAAACCAATCTAACACTTGTCTGGTCAGATCACCTCAGCTATCGGGTCAAGAACACAACTCCACTAGCTCCAAGGTCGATCTGAACCTAGACCAAGTCATACCAACCAAGTTCCATTCACCTAACCATTCTATCTAGATCTATGCAATATTGATAGATCATACCTTTGCCACATCCATGGAGCTTGTTAGCTCATTGTCCCAGTGACTTAGCTGTTTAGCTAGCCCATCCAGCTAGCTGAGCTGAACCACTTCACTTGAGGTTCCAACTACTCTCCTCCAGCTGATCGAGCTGTGAGGTAGCTTTGCCCAGCTCCCCTGTCCACTCGCCCAACTCCTTATACCTGCATAAACTCTTCCCTTGGATACTTAGTCATTCAGCCAACCATCCCCACGCACTAAGTACCTACGGGAAGTCTTCAGCTGCAAAAACGACCTCAAGCAAACATGCTCTAAAATCTAATTAAAATTCATGACAAATACTGATAATTCCCCACTAAGAGGAATCCACAATCAGATTGATCAGAACCGGCTAATTAGCATAGAATTTGGCCAAATCCCACTAAGCCAGGCCATAGCCGACCACCATCAAACCGGCCTGATAAATCCGATCAAATCATATGATAAATCATGATAAATCCTCACTAAGAGGAATTCATGGTCGGATCCCATCAATTCCATCCAGAACTATGAGATCCGGACCTAGCTGCCCAACCAAGGCCATGGAGAGTTCCACTGAACCGGCCAAGGCCTGGTTTAGTACCACCATGTCTCAGGCGTGTGCTTCCCTGTAACCTAGTCCTTTCATGGACTAACAAA
Organism: Brassica carinata; assembly: GCA_016771965.1. Classification (NCBI taxonomy): domain Eukaryota; kingdom Viridiplantae; phylum Streptophyta; class Magnoliopsida; order Brassicales; family Brassicaceae; genus Brassica; species Brassica carinata. The sequence goes on from CM028692.1 coordinate 24,306,971, forward strand.
GCCCATCAGATCCTAAGTCAATCAACCAACCACCCCACATGACTCAGAACTGATGAGTCTTCACACTTCCTAACCGCCATGGAACCATGTCCCACTGAACCTGATTAGTGTTGCTCTTACCACGGTGCATCCTTTGATCAATCAGATAAGACACCTTGATCCACCATCCAGGGATCAGGTCGTCCATCCTTGCCCATGATCAGATCACACACAGCCTTCCTTGTATAAACACACCAGCACAATACTTGTTGTCCACACCAACAAGTACTAGCCTTGCTCCTCTCCTTTGCTTGCTGTTGGATCCAAACGAATTGGACCTTGCACTCCACATGGTTCCTCTGGTACTAGGACCCCCATGTGTCTCACCAATGGGTCGGATCCATGGTTCATACCATGATCAAACTCAACATCAAACTATGATCCATCTTGGATCACTTTCCAATGAACATCATCTAACTATCACCCCACATGGATGAAGTAGATCAACAATGATCCGCCCCTCCTCTTAGGGTCCTGGATCCTTAGTTTACATCACAATATATGGTCTTCAAGGGGCGTGCCTTACCTTGGCTTAACAGCACCACAAGAGACATAAACATAAACAGGAAAGTAAGTATCAAATTTGTTACCTTATACTTGATCTTATTAGATCATGCGCCTCCTCTTATTAGGTTCGGCCATGCTCCTCCAGAGCATGCCTCCATCAAGCCCTTATCACATACTTACAGTAATGATAAGATCCATTCAATGGTCGTGCCTCTCTTCCATTCCATGGAACTCCCATGGAACCAGTTTCTGCACTGCATCCACCTTTTAGGCTGTGTTGGCCTTTGGGAGTGGAGTCTGGCCTTCTCCCTTCTCCTCTGACCATTTGCGTGTGTTCCCAGGACACAGAGGAAGCCTTAGATGTGTTCATCCATGATCAAACACCACCCAAAGGTCGTGCATCACTTCCCCTTCAGTGTCAAAGAAACTGCCTTTCTACACACATCTGCCTTCAAGGCTGACTCAGCCCTTAGAGGTTAGATCCGGCCTCCAATCTTCTCTCCAGGCTATTTGCGTGTCTTCTATGGGTGTAGAGGAAGCCCAGGGCGTGGCCAACATTAATCAAAACTCACCAGAGGGTCGTTCACAACTCCCCTCTTGATTGTCCTCAAATCTGCCCCTTTGCTGCCTTCATCCCACTCTTGGGATTGGATCCTTCAATCCGACTTTCTCTCTGTTTTCTCTGGTTTTTCTTTGTGTTTCAGGGTGAAGAATGAATGCCTGGCGTGCCTGCAAAGGCACGGACCTGCCCCCTTTTTATAGAAGAAGGAATGGTTACTTCTAACCATTGCATCCCTTCGGTTTCATTTCTGGCCATTGATCTCATCAATGGTCCAGATCACACCCATTCGCCTATGGCAGTTATCTGGACGTCCTGGGCTTGTACAACCACTCCTGGACATGTCCAATACAAGCCCAAACCGAATGCCAAGCCACTGGCCCAACCCCGAGAGCCCACCGGCCCATCGCCACATATGGGTTGCCCGCATGGCCCGGCCACTGTCCGGACCCGGCCCAACTGTCCGAGACCCGAACACTCAGTCAAGCTGAGTTGAGCTGATCCCCAGCTGACCGAGCTGAGTGAGCTAGTCCATCCAGCTCAGGGAGCTGACACACTCTACTTGAGCTCCAAGTGAGCTCCGTCCAGCTGGTCGAGCTTCTGTTCCCATCCCCCACCGTGAATCACTTTGTACAGCTTGATATCTTTATCTTATTCAATCCTTCTAAGTCCCTTGGTCTATTTCCATACCTAGACTTAGTTCTCCCATGATCCATTCTGATCATGGACCACATCACAGCTTCACCTACCTGATCGAGTTTCACCCAGACCTCGTCCAGCTATAGAAACACTCGACCAACTCCTTTCAGCTTGTCTCCATCCTATTTTGGTTAAGTCTCAGCTGTCTGATTCCCTTAACCACGTTCTTGGATCATGACACACTTGTCTTTAGGTCATATGACCTGTCTGGTGCGTCTCCATGCACAATGGTCCAACCAGACGATCCTACTCAGGATCGGGGACATGACAAGTTCTTCTCTACATCAAGGACAGCCAAGCTGAGGAATGAGATCTCTAGCATCCAGCAGAAGAATTTGGAAAGCTTTAGTGAAGCATGGGAGAGGTTCAAGGGGTATCAAGCTAAGTGCCCACACCATGGCTTCTCAAAGGAGAGTTTTCGAGCACATTCTGAGAGGTGCCCTTCACGAGTTGAGCAAGATTGGATACAGCAAGCAATGGTTTCTTCCTGGGCAGGTCTGAAGAAGATGCTGAGGAGCTGATTGACAACATGGTGAAGAGTGACTCAGTTTATAGTGGAGAGCATGAAAGAGCTGATAGAACCACCAGATCTGATGACAACCAGACCAAGAAGGAAATCAAATCCTTGCAAGAGAAGATAGACTTGCTGATTGCTAACCAAGCCATAAAGGAGCAGATCAACTTTGTGGGTGGTCCTAGTCAGGAAACTCCTCCTAAGGTTAATGAAGTTGATGGGTTAGAAGGGCAAGAAGAGCTTTGCTTCATCAACAACAATGGTACTTGGTACAGGAAGGAGCCTAACTTTCAGTACAACAACTACCAGCAAAGGTCTTATCCCAACAACCAGCAAGGAGGCTATCAACCCAAGCAAAACACTAAGCAAGGGAACTACCAGCCTAGGCAGAATCCTCCTCCTGGTTTTACCAATCAAGGCAATCAGCCTACTCAAGCTCAAGGTAGGTCTTCCCAAGCTAAAGCTCCAGATTCATCTATGGAAGCTATGTTCAAACAAATATTGGAAGGTCAAGCTAGAACAGCCAAGGACATTGGCCATGAGTTCAAGGCTGTTCACTCCAAGATTGATAGCAGCTATACTGAGCTAAACAACAAGATAAGAGCTTTGGAGAATCAGTTTGCTTCTATGAACTCTCAGCCAAGTCGCCAACAAGGAAACTACCAGGAAAGGCTGAGCAAAACCCCAAGGATCCAATGAAGGCAATCACTTTGAGAAGTGGAAGAGGGTTACCTCCAAGAGCTCTCCCCAAGGATGGTGAGACACTAAGTGGGGGTGGCAATCAACATTGATGATGATGTTGTGATTGTAGATGAGAAGGTTGATGAGGAGATTCTAGAAAATATTGTTGAAGCTAAGGGTAAAGGAAAGGTTGGAGAAGAGAAGAAAACACTAAAGCATGGTGAAGTTGCCACTCCAAAAAAAGAGTCTTCTTTTGTTCCTCCTCCCTATGAACCTAAGCTGTCATTTCCTGGAAGATTCAAGAAGCAACTTTTGGAGAAGTACAAAGCACTCTTTGAGAAGCAAATGAGTGAAGTTCAATTCACAATGCCCATCATTGATGCCTTCATGCTTGTCCCTCAATACAGCAAGTTCTTGAAGGATGCTGTGGCTGCCAAGAAGAAGGAAATGGAGGGCATGATGGTTCTTACTCATGAGTGCAGTGCCATCATCCAGAGATTGACAATCCATAAGAAGCTAGAGGATCCAGGCTGCTTTACCCTACCTTGTGCCATTGGTCCTTTGATGTTTGAGAGATGTCTATGTGATTTAGGAGCTGGTGTCAGTCTCATGCCTCTATCTATTCTTGAAGCTTGGGTTCAGCCAATACAAGAAGTGTAAACTCTCTTTGGTGCTTGCTGATCGCTCAGTCAAATTCCCTATTGGTATCCTTGAAGATCTCCCTGTGATGGTGGGAAATTGTGAGATTCCTACTGATTTTGTGGTGCTAGAGATGGATGAAGAAGCTAGAGACCCCTTGATCCTTGGAAGACCATTCTTAGCCACAGCAGAAGCCCTTATCAATGAGAAGGAAGGCAAGATAGATCTCCATTTGGGGAAAGAGCACACTCTCCATTTTGACATCAATGAGGTAATGAGGAGGTCAACAATGCAAGGCCAAGTGTTTTACATAGAAGAGATGGAAGCTCTTGCTGATGAGCTTCTTGAGGAATTGGCACTTGGAGAGTTGGCAATAAGGGACCCTCTGCAACATGCTTTGACAGTGGATAAAGAGGTCCGAGTGGTTGAGAACAAAGAGAGTGATGCTATTGTGGTCATGCTGGATTCTCACAAGAAGATTGATGATAAAGGCCAGTAGGAGGAGCTCACACAAGAGGTATACCAAACTGCCACAGCCACTCAACAAGAGGACACCCAACAAGATGATTGGAGTGAGCTCAAGGAACCAAAAGTGGAGCTAAAACCTCTTCCCCATGGTTTAAGGTACGCATTTCTAGGCCCTAATGAGTCATATCCTGTCATTGTGAGTAGTGAACTAACTGAACTTGAACTTTCTCAACTTTTAAATGCACTTAAAAAGTTTAGAAAATCAATTGGGTACTCACTAGATGATATTAAGGGGATATCACCTTCTTTGTGCATGCATAGGATACATCTAGAGGATGAATCGATGACTTCTATAGAGCATCAAAGAAGGTTAAATCCTAACCTGAAGGATGTTGTAAAGAAGGAGATTCTTAAGCTCTTAGATGCTGGTGTTATCTATCCTATTTCAGATTCTAAATGGGTCTCCTGTGCATGTAGTTCCAAAGAAAGGTGGTATCACTGTGGTTAAAAATGACAAGGATGAATTGATACCAACTAGAACCATAACAGGCCATAGGATGTGTATTGATTATAGAAAGCTCAACTCTGCATCTAGAAAGGATCATTTTCCATTGCCATTCATTGATCAAATGCTTGAGAGACTTGCAAACCATCCTTTACATTGCTTTCTTGATGCGTATTCAAGTTTCTTCCAAATCCCCATACATCCCAATGATCAAGAGACAACATTCACATGCCCTATGGCACCTTTGCTTATCGAAGGATGCCATTTGGGTTATGTAATGCTCAGCAACCTTTCAAAGGTGCATGATGTCTATCTTCTGGGATCTCATTGAGGATATAGTGGAGAGTATTCATGGATGATTTCTCTGTCTACGGATCTTAGTTTTCTGCTTGTTTGTCCAACTTGTGCAGGGTCCTCTGAGATGTGAAGACACCAACCATGTGCTGAATTGGGAGAAGTGTCACTTCATGGTCAAAGAGGGGATTGTGCTTGGGCATAAGATTTCAGAAAAGGGCATTGAAGTGGACAAGGCTAAGATTGAGGTGATGGTCAGCCTGCCACCACCAAAGACAGTGAAAGACATCAGGAGCTTCCTTGGCCATGCTGGGTTCTAAAGAAGATTCATCAAGGACTTCTCAAAGATTGCTAGACCAATGACCAAGTTGATGTGCAAGGAGGCCGCTTGCAGCTTTGATGAAGAGTGTCTTGAAGCCTTCAAGAAGATAAAGGGTGAACTGGTTAGTGCTCCCACTGTCCAGCCACCTGATTGCGATCTCCCTTTTGAGATAATGTGTGATGCTAGTGACTTTGCTGTTGGGGCTGTCCTGGGGCAAAACAAGGATGGCAAGACTCATGTGATTATTATGCTAGCCAAACCCTGAATGATGCACAGATGAAGTATGCCACAACTGAGAAAGAGATGCTGGCCATTGTCTTCGCCTTTGAAAAATTCAGAAGCTACCTGGTGGGTTCAATGGTCATTGTGTATACTGACCATGCAGCTTTGAGACATCTCCTAGCAAAGAAGGATGCCAAGCCAAGACTGCTAAGGTGGATCCTTTTGCTTCAAGAGTTTGACTTAGAGATTAGAGACAAGCCAGGGATCAAGAATGGAGTTGCTGACCATTTGTCCAGGCTGAGGATTGAAGGTGGAATCCCTATTGATGAGGGACTTAGACAGGAGCATGTCATGGCTATCATGTCAGTGGTGGCAGTTATTGAGACTGGAAAGAAGATTGAAGAGTTAAGGCAGCTGAAGAGAAGGGACCCTGGTATGCTGATTTGGTTAACTACTTAGCCACTGGAAAGGAGCCATTGGGTCTTGAGGGGTATGAGAAGAAGAAGTTCTACAAAGATTTGAAGAGATACTATTGGGATGAACCATACCTCTATACTCTTTGCAAGGATCAGATCTATAGAAGAGTGGTGGCTGAAGAAGAAGTTGAAGGAATCTCACACACTGCCATGGATCTTCTATGGAGGCCATTTTGCTACCTTCAAGACTGTCTCAAAGGTGCTACAAGCTGGATTTTGGTGGCCACACATGTTCAGGGACACACAAGACTTCATTTCAAGATGTGACTCTTGCCAAAGCAGAGGGAACATTACTAAGAGGAATGAGATGCCTCAAAACCCAATCCTTGAAGTGGAAGTGTTTGATGTTTGGGGGATAGACTTCATGGGACCCTTCCCTTCTTCTTATGGCAACAAATACATCTTGGTGGCTGTGGACTATGTATCAAAGTGGGTGGAAGCCATAGCAAGTCCCACAAATGATTCAAGAGTGGTGATCAAAATGTTCAAGAGCAATATCTTCCCAAGGTTTGGAGTACCAAGAGTGGTCATAATTGATGGAGGTTCACATTTCATCAACAAGGTATTTGAGGGTCTTCTCAAGAAGAATGGAGGGAAACACAAGGTTGCAACACCCTATCACCCTCAAACAAGTGGCCAAGTGGAGGTCTCCAACAAGCAAATCAAGGGCATCTTGGAGAAGATTGTGGGAACCAAGAGGAAGGATTGGTCAGACAAGCTTGATGATGCTCTTTGGACATATAGAACAGCCTTTAAGACTCCTCTAGGCACTACTTCTTCCAACCTTGTCTATGGGAAATATTGCCATTTGCCAGTTGAGCTTGAATACAAGGCATTGTGGGCTGTGAAGCTTCTAAACTTTGACATCAAGAGTGAAAAGGAGAAGAGACTTCTTCAACTCAATGAACTGAATGAGATAAGGATGCATGCCTTTGAGAACTCAAGGATTTACAAGGAAAAGACTAAGGCCTTCCATAACAGGCACATCCTCAAGAGAGAGTTCAAGGCAAGAGATCAAGTTCTTCTCTACAACTCTAGACTGAAGTTATTTCCAGGGAAGCTTAAGTCAAGGTGGTCTGGTCCATTTGTGATCAAAGAAGTGAGGCCTTATGGAGCCATTGTGTTATGGGATAAGCAGGGTAATGGCTTCAGAGTGAATGGCCAGAGACTCAAGGAATACATGGCCACAATACCAAAGGAGGATCGGACATCAACCCCACTCTCTGATGCTCCCCTTGCCTAACCTCAAAGGAGGCAAAGTCAAGCTAGTGACTTTAAATAAGCTGACTTGGGAGAAAGTCTCATGGTTATCCTTGTAAATATTGCATTAGGATTTGTTCTTTTTTTCAACAATAAATCACTTGGAGGATGGTGAGAGCTTGGGAATGAGTTGGATGAGGTCTTGAGATGGAGAAAGCTAATAAAAAAAAGAGAGAGAAGAGGGGGTTTGGACCGGGTAGGGTGGACCGGGGTAGCCTACCCGGTCGGGAAGCAGGCTGGAGCAGTCCGGGATGCAGGCGTCCGGGTAAAGGCACCCGGTCGGGAAGCAGGCTGGAGCTGTCCGGGATGCAGGCGTCCGGGTAAAGGCACCCGGTCGGGAAGCAGGCTGGATCAGTCTGGGATGCAGGCATCCGGGTAAAGGCACCCGGTCGGGAAGCAGGCTGGAGCAGTCCGGGATGCAGGCGTCCGGGTAAAGGCACCCGGTCGAGAAGCAGGCTGGATCAGTTCGGGAAGCAGGCGTCCGGGTACATCTACCCGGTCGTGAAGAACCTGCTAAGGACCGGGGTGGCCTGTCCGGGTAATGGCACCCGGTCGGATTGCTTCCACACACCAGGATCCGCGCGCCAGCCCACCGGAGCACCAGACCCGTATCCACGACCCGGCCGCAACCCAGGTAAGGTTTTTCTTCCTTTTCCAAGACCCAAACCCACCTACCCTGACCCTGACCCGACCCAGACCCACCCAGACACCCTTTAAGACCTAATCCACCCTCTCTCTCTATCTTCTTCCTCACATCAAAATCCTCTCTAGCCTCCAAGAACCAAAATCCCCATAACTTTGTCAAATCTCAACCAAATCACCAAATTCTTTTTCCCACATCCAAGTCTTCTTCCCCTAGGTCTAATTCCTTGAATATTTTCATCTTTATCCTTCATCCAAAGCAAGGTATGGTATCTTTAAGTTCAAATTCGTAACTCTCATGAACCCTAAAATTTGAACTTGAAATTTGAGCTTTTCTTGCTAGATTCTTGTAAATTAGACTAGGAAAGCATATATCATCCTGGGTAGTTGATTTCATGGTGGAATTGAGATTAATTTGAACTTTGAAAAATTAGGGTTCATGAGATTTGGGGTTTTCATGAAGTGCTTGTTTTAGGTTGTTCTTGGGTTAGATTGGATGCTAGGTTGCTGGAGAGCTTCAAGTTAGCCTAATTCAAACTTAATTGTGTTTGATTGAGGAGTTTTGATTCTTGGAGATTCTTATTTCTCATTAACAAAAAAAAAAAAATTGAGTATGAGAATTCTCTAGGATGTTCTAAAGCCCCCTTTTGCTTAAAGTTTTGTTTCTTGTGAGTAATTGATCATTGGAATTGCATTCTTATGCTTTTGATCATGTTTCTCATCTTGAGAGATTTTTCCTTCTTACGCTCACTCTTTTCCAAGGTTTAAAATTTAAGGTACCAATGGGGAAAGAGTGAAGCTGATATAGAAGTTGAGAAGCAATAGCTTGCAGCAAGACACACTGCTCAGTTTGGGAAATCTTTGGGTTCACAGCCTGGTACAGAGGAGGGCGCCGCCAGCAAGCTTTGGCAATGCTAAGGAAGAAAGCACAAGCCAAGAAAGATGGGAAGAGAGTTGTTGCTGATAAGAGTGTGGCTGATGGTGCTCACAAGCAAGCCAAGAGGGATGGAAAGAGAACAGCTGTTGGGGACAGTGTGACTGATGGTGCTAACAAGCAGGCTCCTCAAGAGAGCTAAGGCACCAAGAAACTCTAGTGTGGGAGCTCTTGTGGTAGAGAGAGACCAACAAAGGTGATCATGCACTTGCTCACACTATGAGGGCTATGACTCCACCTAGGAGAGCACCAGATCCTGTGCAAGAGAGAATGTACAAAGCCTTAACCAGCACACCATGAGAAGTTGGCAGGGCTGGAGCAAAGAAGCAAGGCAAGAAGCCAATGGTTGCAGAAAGTGAAGGTGAAGAGGATGAGATATCTTCTAATGATGAGCATGCTGATCCTAAATCAAAGTATGACAAGAGGGACAGGTGCAAGACACCTACTGAGGATGAGCTGGTAGACCTTTTGAGGAATGGCATTGCTTGGGTCCCTACCAGATTTGTTCATAAGATGATCTTGCAAGAGATGTACCTTGATGATGATGTTGAAACCATGCTTGAGCACATGAAGGTGAGAAGCCTCTACTCAGCAGCTTACCCTACTCAAAGAAGTCTCTTGCCAATTCTTGGCTACACTAGAAGCAACCTTTCACACTTCCAAGCATGCACAGCAAGGATGGGGAGAGATCAAATTCAATATTTAGGGTGAGGTGTACTCCATGTCTTTCACAGAGATTGGTGAAGTTCTTGGACTTGAGGATCAGAAAAATTCTTCACTTCCCACACTCAAGACAGCCCCTAAGGAGAAGACCATTGCTGAATCAATGTGGACCTTGTTAACAGGACAAGGGAGAGGAGGCCAAGAAAGAATGGCTATTAGGCATCCCATTATGCGCTATCTCCACAGCTGCTTAACCACACCCTCTTCCAGGAAAGAAAGAGATAGGGAATGTTGCTGGAGAAGAGCTGAGATTCCTTCACCAAACCGCCCGACACTTTGCTTCCTTTCCTCAGCTCCTGTTGTCCCGGATTACTTCTACTCAGATTTTGGTATGGTTGGCTTCCTTGTTCAGCCATGCACTACAAGAGTTGGGCTTGGACAAACCGTGACTCGGGACCTCAGATTGGTATTGGTGGATGGATAACCCCACTATTGGTTTACCAGGGATTGATTTGGTGATGATGGAGTAGGTCCTACTTTCTTGGATGGAGCTTACTTGAAGAAGGCCCAATTTCTAAGTGGAAGGTTTGATGGGAGCAGCGTCTATTCCTATTGAGAGGTGGTAAAGGGCTGAACTGTTGCTTCTAACTCGAACTCACTTCATTGAGCACTTCAGGAGACATCAGCTTTGACATCAGTGAGGAGCACCTCCTTAGGAGTCATGGACCCCTTTGCCCTGTGACCCTTTCAAAGGTGACAGGAAGCAAGAAAAAGTATGCCTATGAAGAGGAGCACACCAGAAGAGCCACTGCTCATCTCTTTGGTCCTCCTCGCTACAAGCTCGAGCAATGCACCAGTGTCCTGCCTCTTGGGCCCCTTCGCCAAGCTCATGACCAGATTAGCACTCTCCAGAGGTGGAACAGGGCTCAATATAGGACCATTTACAAGCTCACCAACCAGTGCAAAGAGCTGAAAAGGACTGTGAAGAGGCAAGCTGAAGCTTCAGCCCGGTTATTGAAGAAAGTGGCTGATGTTCTAGCTAGGGGCTGTAGCTGGCTGTAAGGCTGAGGACTTTGATCTTGATGCTTTCAATGCCCCTCCTCAGCCACTTCATGACCCTCTGCACCACAAACCAAGAAGCTGTCCAGCTTGAGGAACCCCTACATCGCCCCATCCGAATCCGGAAACAAGTCACCTTCCCTAGACACCACAGCTGATGAAGATGACTCTGAGTGTGAGGCATCAGCCTCATCCCACGCTCCATAGAGGTACTCCAACACCCTATCATTGTATATACCATTCATTATTTCATTTCGATTTTATTTATCTTTCCTTTTTTGGGCCCTTCTCCGCATTTAACAAACACAGAGACTGTGTGAATTATGTGTGGGGGATGTGTCAAGTTGCTGATAGTCTTGTGTTCTATGTCATATGCATGCATTTGTAGATCGTTATTGCATAGAAAAACCAAAAAAATTTGAAAAATTTGAAAAGCACAAAAAATCATGTAGTTGCATTAGGATTGAGTCTAGATCATTCACTTGCATAAAAAAAAAAAAGAAATCATCATATAGGTTGCATCATGCATAAGGGGACAAGGATAATAGTTTCCTTGTAAAGATGCTCATGCTAAGTTCTTAAAGTGATAACCTTTATAATCATTGTAAGTAGCTTGAGCAATCTTAGGATAACTTGTAAACTTTGAGCCTTGAAAACTCTTCCTAAAGCTTATTTGATTGATTGATGTTCTCTCTTTGAAGTTTGCTCCTGTCATATTTAGACTCTAAGTCTCTTGCCCATGGTCCCTTGTGTGCTGAGTCATGGATAGAACACTTGAGTTGTCTCTCCCATTCTTTGCCTATCTTTTGGACAAGCTCAGTGGTACTCCACACCCTATCATTGTATATACCATTCATCATTTCATTTCGATTTTATTTATCTTTCCTTTTTTTGGGCCCTTCTCCACATTTAACAAACACAGAGACTGTGTGAATTATGTGTGGGGGATGTGTTAAGTTGCTGATAGTCTTGTGTTCTCTGTCATATGCATGCATTTGTAGATAGTTATTGCATAGAAAAACAGAAAAAATTTGAAAAATTTGAAAAGCACAAAAAGAATCATGTAGTTGCATTAGGATTGAGTCTAGATCATTCACTTGCATAAAAAAAAAAAAAGAAATCATCATATAGGTTGCATCATGCATAAGGGGACAAGGATGATAGTTGCCTTGTAAAGATGCTCATGCTAAGTTCTTAAAGTGATAACCTTTATAATCATAGTAGGTAGCTTGAGCAATCTTAGGATAACTTGTAAACTTTGAGCCTTGAAAACTCTTCCTAAAGCTTATTTGATTGATTGATGCTCTCTCTTTGAAGTTTGCTCCTGTCATATTTAGACTCTAAGTCTCTTACCCATGGTCCCTTGTGTACTGAGTCATGGATAGAACACTTGAGTTGTCTCTCCCATTCTTTGCCTATCTTTTTGGACAAGCTCAAGTGGTACTCCACACCCTTAAACCCTTACCTCCTTTCAAGCCTTCATTGTTTGTTGAGTGAGGCCTTCTTTGGAAAGCTTTACATGTGCATAATGTTGAGAGTATTGGGAACAACAATGCTTGGTCTCCACTTTAGCTAGATTAGACACTCATATTTTCTAGCTTCTAGGATGGGGGTGAGTGTTGTAAGGTGTGATCTTGGGAATGTGAAAGGTTTTTGAAAGAAAAGGTTGACTCAAGGAACTCCAAGTTAATAAGTGATTTAGTCTTGAAGGGATAAGAGAAATGAATAGTTCTAAGCTCTAATTTATAAAGAAAGTCTTGGCCCCCAAATAAAAAAAAAAGGAAGAAAAAAAAATGAATAATGAAAAGGGGGCTAGCAATGTTTAAGAAAGAGCTGATAAGAGTTTAAAATGTGAAAAATCCCTTGTAGACTTCAATAAGAAAGAGTTCTAAATGAGATTGCATCTTTGAGTGTTTTGGGGGAATCTTTGGGGGTGAGAGATGTAAGTGGTTTTGACATTGGGAATGAGGATGTAACTTATGTGTTTGGGAAAAGGGTAGAACAATGGAGATTGAGCATTGTATGCATGAGTTAATCCCTTTCTTAGATATATTATGTGCAATGTCAAGGCTACTTTGTTTTGAGAGTAAACCACCTTTAAAGAATCTTTTTGAACTACTTGATTTGCTTTGCATCAAAGCCTTTTCACCAAACCAAATGATTTGGACTATTTGACCATTTGCAAGAGATCTTTTGAGTTTGCTTAATGATTGTTAGAGAGCAAGTGGATTTGTGTATTGTGGATTCATGATGAGTGAGTGTAGGGATCAAAAGAGTTAAGATAGGCCTAGAGAAGTTAGAGTTGGATTAAGTGTTTACTCTAGCTAGTTGGTATGATTATACAAGGTTATCAAGTTGAGAACTAAGAAGAGCATTCTTTTGGTTATAAGTCCCCTCCTTCAAACCTCTCCTCCATAGTCCTTGCTAGTTTACTTGTGGACAAGTAAAGGACTAGTGTGGGGGAGTTGATGTCTTGCATATTTTCATATATTTAGCCATCTTTTTATTGCATTCTTTGAGTTGTAGGCTAAAGTTTAGGCATGTTTATGATCATTTTGCATTCATTTGTCCTTATCAGGTGTTGGAGTATGCTTTGGTGTGATTTGAGGTGTTTGGAAGCCTTTTGACCTAAAAATAAGTGAAGATTCAAGTTTGGCCTTGAAATGAGAAGTGAAATCATGAGAAGGAGAATTGGTCCGGGATGACTAGGCCTGGGAAAGGTACCCGGTCATTTGAGAGGTGCTGGAGGAGACCAGGTCGGGTAGATCACTCCGGGTTCAAGAGCCCGGACGATGAGAAGCATGAGGACGGACCGGGGAGACGCGTCCGGGTAAGGGCACCCGGACGGGAGAAGAGGACGCGGCCAGATCAAGGGACGACTGGGGTGGCCTGTCCGGCTTGGAGCACCCGGTCGTGAAGAGAGTGCTGAGGACCGGGGTGGGACGGCCGGCTTGGAGCACCCGGACGGATCAAGGACGCGGCCAGAACAGGACGGCCGGGTAGAGTGGACCGGGTTGGACCATGCTGGTTCACCCCTGACCGAATTTCATGCCTTCTTCCCATTGGTTGAGACCAATTTGGCTCAAGGACTTTTTAGTAATTTTGTTTTATGTTTCTAGGGCTTTTAAGCCAAGTATAAATACTCATGTTATCCCTAATTTGGGACTTGTGTTATTTTCTATCTAAGAACACAAAACCTTGGAGTAAAGTTTCATCTTTGAATCATAATCTCATCTCATCTTTGTGTTCTTGATTGCTTGATTTCATCTCCTTTCTTTCTCTTCATGATTAAGCTTGAATTCCTCATGGATTTAAGAGTAATCATGATGATTAGTGAGTAGTCCTCTTTGGATTCATAGGTTAGGGAGACCAAGGGGTGATTAAGCTAGATCTAGGGTGTTTTAGTGTAGATCTATCTTGTTCCTTGCTAGTAGAGTGATTTTAATGCTATTTTAGGGTTGGCCACCCCAAAGTTGAGCTCTAGGCATTTCATGCCCGAAAGGTGTTCTATGAAATTCCTGAACCAACTCTCCTAAGCTTTTAACATTCTTTACCAAAGAGATTTGTTGTTAAAGGTGTTAAGATGGCTATTAGGGTTGTTCTTAATGATTGGTTAGATAATATTCAACCTAAGAGATTTAGATGCTTGAGTTATCTTTGTGAATGAGCATTCATCTAGAGATAGAGATTGTTTAGAATTGTGCTTAGTCCTAAGGTTGATAGATTGTTGTTTGCTGCCACTCTTAGACTTATGTTTGATCCCCTAAGGTCAATTCCCTTAGCCCATGGGTCTCATCTCCTCATAAAGAAAGAAAGCTTTACATTTTATTGCATTTCAGATATTGTGTTAGTTTAATAATCATCTCCCTTAATGATTGCATTTGGATTAAGAATAGGCTTGCATTCCCTTTGCTTTGTGGTCACTTAGAACTGGTTCGACAATCTTATATAATACATCATTTGATTAGGACCCTAGTAATGTCTTATCATCATCTAGCAAGCAGGATGACTACACCAATGACAATGCATTGTGACAACCAAGCTGCATCCACATAGCCTCAAACTCTGTCTTCCATGAGAGAACCAAACACATTGAAGTTGATTGTCACAAGGTGAGGCAGATGATCATCCAAGGAGTTATCTTGCCATGCTACACAAGAAGTGAAGATCAACTGGCAGATGTGTTTACTAAGGCTGCAAGACAAAAGACAATGGAGTCCATCCATTCCAGGTTGGGACTCATTGATCTGAGCAAGAGGAGCTAGAGCCCCTTGCTGTGAGGTCTTTACTCTTTTTCCCTTGCAAGGTTTTGTCCCATTGGGTTTTCTTTGCAAGGTTTTTAATGAGGAAGATCTGATGGCATCCCAGCTTGACTTGTTCCACATGGTCAAGCTTTAGGGGAAGTGTTAAGTTGAGGTATTGATCTGTATGAAGAGAAGACGCTTGAGGGTGTGAAGACTTGAGATGAGGTTAGGAGCAAACGGATGGAAGTGTGAAGTTAGGGCGAGTCCGTACGGACAAGGTACAGACGGATAGGCTGTACAAGTAAAGTCTCATCCATGGTAACTTTCTGTGTCGGCCAAGTAACTTTGTGTATCAACCAAGAGTTACCATTTCATCTTATCTTGAGGGATCCAACCGTTGGGAGATCAAAGGAAGAAGTCTTGACAGGCTGGCACAACTGGAAAGGGAAAGCCGCGCCTTATCTTGAATAGTGAAGCTCCCACATGCGCAGATGATCTGATTGGCTTAGTTTGAAATGGAGTGTTGACTACACATGCTCTAACAGTGCTCAAGTCGGAAACCCTTGTGTTTAGTCTTCCATATATATATATGTAACCTGCCCCTTAGTAAAGATTAGACCGTTTGTTTGAATACTCAGCCTCCATGACTCTCTCTTAGTCTCATACTCTTACAATCTCTCTTATAATCTCTCTTAAACTCTCTTAAACACTCTTAGACTCTCAGATTACTCTTCTGAACTCTAAAATCTCAGAATGGGAGACATTCATAGCAAGCATTCAATGTCTGGTTACCTCCAAGACCAGGAGTACACATCCCATAGGTTCTAAACTAATTATCATTGATTCTGGAGCTAGCCATCATATGATCAGTGATAGAAGTCTGATGAGTGATACTAAGGCTACCACAGGGTGTGTGATGATAGCAAATGGTGATAGGATTACTATTGAGGGAATAGGAAACCTTAAGCTGTTTGAGAAAGACTCAGCTGCCTTCTACCTTCCTCGGTTCACATCAAATCTAATCTCTGTGAATAGAGCAACTGTTGATATGGATTGTCAAGTGGTGTTCAGGCCCAATGATGTTGAGTTCCAAGACCTAAAGACTGGTCGAGTTATTGGCAGAGGAGACAGCAGGAATGAGCTCTACCATCTACAAATGGCTAAGCTTCCTAAACCCCTTGATTATGTTTGTTTAAGCATCGATAGGGTTGATAGCATTACTTGGCATGCTAGATTGGGACATCCTCATACTCGTGCAATTGAATTGATTCTGCCTAATATGTCTTTTAATCACTTGGAATGTGAGGCTTGCATATTATGGAAGCATTGTAGAACTGTTTTTCCAACATCTGAGACTGTGTATGAAAAATGCTTTGATTTGGTTCATTCTGATGTGTGGACATCTCCTTGTGTGTCTACGGACAAACAGAAGTACCTTGTAACATTCATAGATGAGAAGTCTAAGTATACTTGGGTTACTTTGCTTCCATCCAAGGATAGGGTGTTAGAGGCCTTTGTAAACTTCCAAGCATATGTTACTAACCATTACAATGCTACTGTGAAGGTACTAACGTCTGATAATGGAGGAGAATACATCAGTCATGCCTTCAAGAATCATTTGGCAAGGCATGGTATTGTGCATCAGACCAGTTGTTCCTACACACCACAACAGAATGGGGTGGCTGAGAGAAAGAACATGCACTTGATGGAGGTGCCCGGATCAATGATGTTCCATGGTAGTGTTCCAAAACGATTTTGGAGTGATTCTGTGCAGACTGCATGCTATCTCATCAACCGGGTACCAACCAAGGTCTTGAAGAATTCGTCTCCTTTTGAAGTGTTGAACAAGAACAAGCCATACATAGATCATCTACGAGTCTTTGGATGCCTGTGTTATGTCTTGGTTCCAGGGGAACAAAAAAGCAAGCTGGATGCAAAGAGTACTAAAGCCATGTTCATTGGGTACTCAACAACTCAGAAGGGGTACAAGTGCTATGATCCAGACACAAGGAGGGTCTTAGTGTCAAGAGATGTGAAATTTGTGGAGTCCAAAGGGTATTATGAGAAGCAGAAGTGGAAAGGTTTGGAGGATCTGTCTCAAGCACCATCAGAGAAAGCAACAACTCTGAGGATTGTATTGGAGAAGCTAGGGATAAACATGTCCCGGATCAGGAACCTAGAAGGAGAGCATCAAGCTGAAGAAGCTGAAAGAACAATCCTTTTGATCATGAGAGAGGAATGGATCTGAATCAGGAGTGCAAGAGCAACACGAAGAGGATTCAGGTCATCATGATCAAGATGTGACACAAGGAGCAGAGAATTTGGCTCCGTCTAATGAGCAGGAAGAGTCTACTGAGCAGGAAGCGTCTACTGAGCAGGAAGAGGTTACTGGTCCAGAAGAACAGGTTCAGACTGAGCTACAAGCTGAGGATCAGGTTCAACCATTGAGGAGGAGCACAAGGATAAGGAAGGATCCTTCCAACTGGGTAAACACGAGTGTACTACAATGCCCAGGCTGTGGAGCATCCTTCTCAGGCTGTGTGTTCCTTTGCTGAGTTTCCTGAAAAGCATCAAGCTGATGCAACCAGAGCTGAACCAGCACTTGATCATGCGCAAAAGGAGCTGAACCAGCTGAAGGAACCAAGTGACACTGATGGGGAACAAGCTGAGCTGATCTTGGATGTTGGCGAGTTGGATCAGAAAGGAAAGAAGGAAGCCCAGCCGAGTTTTTTGATACTTCAGAGCCATCTCTTTCAACCCAAACTGATAAGGACCCATTCTCACTATCCAAAGGCCCAGTTCCAAGATCACAAACCAGAAATCTTAGAAAGGCAATCTCAATTTTGGTTTGCGCCAAACCAGAACCAAATCAAGAAGAAAACCAAGTCAAAGAGATCTTCAATTACTCAGTCTTCAAGGACATCTACTTTTCTGTTCTTTCTCGTTTTCTTGCAAGTTCAAGAAGGGAAAACGTGTTCTTTATGTTCTACATAAACTCATGAGTTGTATCAAGTTTATCTCATTCACTTTTTCAATAAAAGTCTTCTTTTGATCCTGTGAATCCTTTGTTCAGTCTCTGGACTTTGTTGCCCAGGAGTTAACTCTCTGCAAGGCTTTCGCCTTAGATCATTGTTTGTGTGGGTAATCTGCACGATCTCTGGCACTTCAAAACAAGTGTTTGATCAGTTCATAGATCAACACTGAAGTTCATCTCCATTCTCTACCATCATCCCCACGCCATTCACCATTATTCTGTTCACAAATCATTCAATCCCAAATTCACCAAGTTCTACAACCCTTATCACTCTCAGATCGACAACAAAAGGGATCAGGGACACCCAGGGTTCCATTAAGTGGTATCAGAGCAGATTGGGGGCTTTGCTCTAGGGTTTGTTTTTGATTTCTTCTTCTATTTGGGAACCTTTTCAATTTCAAAATCTCTGTTTCTTTTCTATCTATCTGTTGTCCTGCAAGGGGGCCAACCAGATAAAAAAAAAAGAGATCAGAAGAATAAGAAAAGGCTGAGGAGAAATCCACGAAGAGAAATCCAGTCCGGTGGTAAAGCTCCTTGCAACCAAAAATCTTGCAATCTGTCTATCTTCTTCTTCTCTTTGTGGTAGGGGATTGACTCTCTAAGGGCTTGATTTTGTCTGGTTACTGAGCTATTGGATTCACAAAACTCACTACAAAACTTGAGAGAAAACACAAGAGAGCAACGAGGCTTCGACAATCTGTTATTATACTGACTTGTCTTGTTTAAGTTTTTAACAGGAAGCCATGTCTGATCGAGATGAAAGACCTGTCTCTAGGATAGACCAAGCTCAAATTGACGCTTTGATGGCTACATTGAGACTAGAAGTGCAAAGACAGTTAGAGTTTGAAAGCGGATGTTTTGAAACTAACAGAAATTTAGGTACTTCTTCTTCTCAGGTTAGGAAGGCAGCTAGTGAGAAGAGAAGGGGCAAGAGACATGTGACCACAGATCATGAGACCTCCTCAGGTCGGAGCACTGATGAAGATCGATCAGTAAGGTCAGATAGGTCTAGACGTGCAGCTTCCCCAAACAGATCAGAATCAAGGTGTGCTCCAAGGAACAGGCCGAATGATGATCTTGGAAATCTTAAGCTCAGAATACCTGTCTTCAGTGGGTCTAGTGATGTCTTGCATATTTTCATCTATTTAGCCATCTTTTTATTGCATTCTTTGAGTTGTAGGCTAAGGTTTAGGCATGTTTAGGATCATTTCGCATTTATTTGTCCTTATCAGGTGTTGGAGTATGCTTTGGTGTGATTTGAGGTGTTTGGAAGCCTTATGACCTAAAAAGAAGTGAAGATTCAAGTTTGGCCTTGAAATGAGAAGTGAAATCATGAGAAGGAGAAGTGGGCCGGGATGACTAGGCCTGGGAAAGGTACCCGGTCGTTTGAGAGGTGCTGGAGGAGACCAGGTCGGGTAGATCACTCCGGATTCAAGAGCCCGAACGATGAGAAGCATGAGGACGGACGGAGACGCAACGGGTAAGGGCACCGGACGGGAGAAGAGGACGCTGCCAGATCAAGGGCACGGGTGGCCTGTCCGGCTTGGAGCACCAGTCGTGAAGAGAGTGCTGAGGACCGGGGTGGGACGGCCGGCATGGAGCACCCGGACGGAGAAAGGAGGCGGCCAGAACTGGACGGCCGGGTAGAGTGGACCAGGTTGGACCATGCTGGTTCACCCCTGACCAAATTTCATGCCTTCTTCCCATTGGTTGAGACCAATTTGGCTCAAGGACTTTTTAGTAATTTTGTTTTATGTTTCTAGGGATTTTAAGCCAAGTATAAATACTCATGTTATCCCTAATTTGGGACTTATGTTTTTTTCTATTTAAGAACACAAAACCTTTGAGTAAAGTTTCATCTTTGAATCATAATCTCGTTTCATCTTTGAATCATAATCTTTCTCTTCGTGATTAAGCTTGGATTCCTCATGGATTAAGAGTAATCATGATGATTAGTGAGTAGTCCTCTTTGGATTCATGGGTTAGGGAGACCAAGGGGTGATTAAGCTAGATCTAGGTGTTTTAGTGTAGATCTATCTTGTTCCTTGCTAGTAGAGTGATTTTAATGCTATTTTAGGGTTGGTCACCCCAAAGTTGAGCTCTAGGCATTTCATGCCCGAAAGGTGTTCTATGAAATGCCTGAACCAACTCTCCTAAGCTTTTAACATTCTTTACCAAATAAATTTGTTGTTAAAGGTGTTAAGATGGCTATTAGGCTTGTTCTTAATGATTGTTTAGATAATATTCAACCCAAGAGATTAGATGCTTGAGTTATCTTTGTGAATGAGCATTCATCTAGAGATAGAGCTTGTTTAGAATTGTGCTTAGGTCTAAGGTTGATAGATTGATTGTTTGCTGCCACCCTTAGACTTATGTTTGATCCCCCAAGGTCAATTCCCTTAGCCCATGGGTCTCATCTCCTCATAAAGAAAGAAAGCTTTACATTTTATTGCATTTCAGATATTGTGTTAGTTTAATAATCATCTCCCTTAATGATTGCATTTAGACTAACCTGGTTCCCACTGTTGAAGAGATAGCTACACTTGAGAGGGAAATAGCAAGAAGGAGAAGAGAAGAAGAGCAACAAACTCACATTCAGAGGTTGGGGTTTGAGATGGATGATCACCAGCATCAACCTCAAGATGGCAATGGTCAAGGAGCTTACAACCTTGGACCACAGTGCCAGCAACAACAACACCCACAGCGGCCAGCTAGAGCTATTGGCACCTATGACCGTCCTCACATACATGGCACTAGGACGGGCATCCGCGCACCATCTGTGGAAGCTAACAACTTTGGGATCAAGTCAGGGTTGTTGAGTGTGATTGAGAACAACAAGTACCATGGCCTGGCTGTAGAAGACCCCTTTGATGACTTGGACAAGTTTGATAGCTATTGTGGCTTGTCCAAGACCAATGGTGTGTTCGAAGATGCCTTCAAGCTCAAGTTGTTTCCTTTCTATCTAGGAGACAAGGCATGCCAATGGGAGAAATCTTTACCTAGTGACTCCATCACTACTTGGGATGATTGCAAGAAAGCCTTCTTGGAGAAGTTCTTCTCTACATCAAGGACAGCCAAGCTGAGGAATGAGATCTCTAGCTTCCAGCAGAATAATTTGGAAAGCTTTAGTGAAGCATGGGAGAGGTTCAAGGGGTATCAAGCTAAGTGCCCACACCATGGCTTCCCAAAAGAGAGTTTGCTTAGCACATTCTACAGAGGTGCCGTTCCTGAGTTGAGAGCAAGATTGGATACAGCAAGCAATGGTTTCTTCCTGGGCAGGTCTGATGAAGATGCTGAGGAGCTGGTTGACAACATGGTGAAGAGTGACTCAGTTTACAGTGGAGAGCATGAAAGAGCTGATAGAACCACCAGAGCTGATGACAACCAGACCAAGAAGGAAATCAAATCCTTGCAAGAGAAGATAGACTTGCTGATTGCTAACCAAGCCAAAAAGGAGCAAATCAACTTTGTGGGTGGTCCTAGTCAGGAAACTCCTCCTAAGGTTAATGAAGTTGATGGGTTAGAAGGGCAAGAAGAGCTTTGCTTCATCAACAACAATGGTACTTGGTACAGGAAGGAGCCTAACTTTCAGTACAACAACTACCAGCAAAGGTCTTATCCCAACAACCAGCAAGGAGGCTATCAAACCAAGCAAAACACTAAGCAAGGGAACTACCAGCCTAGGCAGAATCCTCCTCCTGGTTTTACCAATCAAGGCAATCAGCCTACTCAAGCTCAAGGTAGCTCTTCCCAAGCTAAAGCTCCAGATTCATCTATGGAAGCTATGTTCAAACAAATATTAGAAGGTCAAGCTAGAACAGCCAAGGACATTGGCCATGAGTTCAAGGCTGTTCACTCCAAGATTGATAGCAGCTATACTGAGCTAAACAACAAGATAAGAGCTTTGGAGAATCAGTTTGCTTCTATGAACTCTCAGCCAAGTCGCCAACAAGGAAACTACCAGGAAAGGCTGAGCAAAACCCCAAGGAGCCAATGAAGGCAATCACTTTGAGAAGTGGTAGAGAGTTACCTCCAAGAGCTCTCGCCAAGGATGGTGAGACACTTAGTGGGGGGTGGCAATCAACATTGATGATGATGTTGTGATTGTAGATGAGAAGGTTGATGAGGAGATTCTAGAAAATATTGTTGAAGCTAAGGGTAAAGGAAAGGTTGGAGAAGAGAAGAAAACACTAAAGCATGGTGAAGTTGCCACTCCAAAAAAAGAGTCTTCTTTTGTTCCTCCTCCCTATGAACCTAAGCTGCCATTTCCTGGAAGATTCAAGAAGCAACGTTTGGAGAAGTACAAAGCACTCTTTGAGAAGAAAATGAGTGAAGTTCAATTCACAATGCCCATCATTGATGCCTTCATGCTTGTTCCTCAATACAGCAAGTTCTTGAAGGATGCTGTGGCTGCCAAGAAGAAGGAAATGGAGGGCATGATGGTTCTTACTCATGAGTGCAGTGCCATCATCCAGAGATTGACAATCCATAAGAAGCTAGAGGATCCAGGCTGCTTTACCCTACCTTGTGCCATTGGTCCTTTGATGTTTTAGAGATGTCTATGTGATTTAGGAGCTGGTGTCAGTCTCATGCCTCTATCTGTTGCCAAGAAGCTTGGGTTCAGCTAATACAAGAAGTGTAAACTCTCTTTGGTGCTTGCTGATCGCTCAGTCAAATTCCCTATTGGTATCCTTGAAGATCTCCCTGTGATGGTGGGAAATTGTGAAATTCCTACTGATTTTGTGGTGCTAGAGATGGATGAAGAAGCTAGAGACCCCTTGATCCTTGGAAGACCATTCTTAGCCACAGCAGGAGCCCTTATCAATGTGAAGGAAGCCAAGATTGATCTCCATTTGGGGAAAGAGCACACTCTCCATTTTGACATCAATGAGGTAATGAAGAGGTCAACAGTGCAAGGCCAAGTGTTTTACATTGAAGAGATGGAATCTCTTGCTGATGAGCTTCTTGAGGAATTGGCACTTGGAGAGTTGGCAATAAGGGACCCTCTGCAACATGCTTTGACAGTGGATAAAGAGGTCCGAGTGGTTGAGAACAAAGAGAGTGATGCTATTGTGGTCATGCTGGATTCTCACAAGAAGATTGATGATAAAGGCCAGTATGAGGAGCTCACACAAGAGGTATACCAAACTTCCACAGCCACTCAACAAGAGGACACCCAACAAGATGATTGGAGTGAGCTCAAGGAACCAAAAGTGGAGCTAAAACCTCTTCCCCATGGTGTAAGGTACGCATTTCTAGGCCCTAATGAGTCATATCCTGTCATTGTGAGTAGTGAACTAACTGAACTTGAACTTTCTCAACTTTTAAATGCACTTAAAAAGTTTAGAAAATCAATTGGGTACTCACTAGATGATATTAAGGGGATATCACCTTCTTTGTGCATGCATAGGATACATCTAGAGGATGAACCGATGACTTCTATAGAGCATCAAAGAAGGTTAAATCCTAACCTGAAGGATGTTGTAAAGAAGGAGATTCTTAAGCTCTTAGATGCTGGTATTATCTATCCTATTTCAGATTTTAAATGGCTCTCCTGTGCATGTAGTTCCAAAGAAAGGTGGTATCAATGTGGTTAAAAATGACAAGGATGAATTGATACCAACTAGAACCATAACAGGCCATAGGATGTGTATTGATTATAGAAAGCTCAACTCTGCATCTAGAAAGGATCATTTTCCATTGCCATTCATTGATCAAATGCTTGAGAGACTTGCAAACCATCCTTTATATTGCTTTCTTGATGGGCATTCAGGTTTCTTCCAAATCCCCATACATCCCAATGATCAAGAGAAGACAACATTCACATGCCCCTATGGCACCTTTGCTTATCGAAGGATGCCATTTGGGTTATGTAATGCTCCAGCAACCTTTCAAAGGTGCATGATGTCTATCTTCTCGGATCTCATTGAGGATATAGTGGAGGTATTCATGGATGATTTCTCTGTCTACGGATCTTCGTTTTCTGCTTGTTTGTCCAACTTGTGCAGGGTCCTACAGAGATGTGAAGACACCAACCTTGTGCTGAATTGGGAGAAGTGTCACTTCATGGTCAAAGAGGGGACTGTGCTTGGGCATAAGATTTCAGAAAAGGGCATTGAAGTGGACAAGGCTAAGATTGAGGTGATGGTCAGCCTGCCACCACCAAAGACAGTGAAAGACATCAGGAGCTTCCTTGGCTATGCTGGGTTCTATAGAAGATTCATCAAGGAATTCTCAAAGATTGCTAGACCAATGACCAATTTGATGTGCAAGGAGGCCGCTTTCAGCTTTGATGAAGAGTGTCTTGAAGCCTTCAAGAAGATAAAGGGTGAACTGGTTAGTGCTCCCATTGTCCAGCCACCTGATTGGGATCTCCCTTTTGAGATAATGTGTGATGCTAGTGACTTTGCTGTTGGGCCTGTCCTGGGGCCAAACAAGGATGGCAAGACTCATGTGATTTATTATGCTAGCCAAACCCTGAATGATGCACAGATGAAGTATGCCACAACTGAGAAAGAGATGCTGGCCATTGTCTTCGCCTTTGAAAAATTAGAAGCTACCTGGTGGGTTCCAAGGTCATTGTGTATACTGACCATGCAGCTTTGAGACATCTCCTAGCAAAGAAGGATGCCAAGCCAAGACTGCTAAGGTGGATCCTTTTGCTTCAAGAGTTTGACTTAGAGATTAGAGACAAGCCAGGGATCGAGAATGGAGTTGCTGATCATTTGTCCAGGCTGAGGATTGAAGGTGGAATCCCTATTGATGAGGGACTTAGACAGGAGCATGTCATGGCTATCATGTCAGTGGTGGCAGTTATTGAGACTGGAAAGAAGATTGAAGAGGTTAAGGCAGCTGAAGAGAAGGGACCCTGGTATGCTGATTTGGTTAACTACTTAGCCACTGGAAAGGAGCCATTGGGTCTTGAGGGGTATGAGAAGAAGAAGTTCTACAAAGATTTGAAGAGATACTATTGGGATGAACCATACCTCTATACTTTGCAAGGATCAGATCATAGAAGAGTGGTGGCTGAAGAAGAAGTTGAAGGAATCCTCACACACTGCCATGGATCTTCTATGGAGGCCATTTTACCTTCAAGACTGTCTCAAAGGTGCTACAAGCTGGATTTTGGTGGCCACACATGTTCAGGGACACACAAGACTTCATTTCAAGATGTGACTCTTGCCAAAGCAGAGGGAACATTACTAAGAGGAATGAGATGCCTCAAAACCCATCCTTGAAGTGGAAGTGTTTGATGTTTGGGGATAGACTTCATGGGACCCTTCCCTTCTTCTTATGGCAACAAATACATCTTGGTGGCTGTGGACTATGTATCAAAGTGGGTGGAAGCCATAGCAAGTCCCACAAATGATTCAAGAGTGGTGATCAAAATGTTCAAGAGCAATATCTTCCCAAGGTTTGGAGTACCAAGAGTGGTCATAATTGATGGAGGTTCACATTTCATCAACAAGGTATTTGAGGGTCTTCTCAGAAGAATGGAGGAAACACAAGGTTGCAACACCCTATCACCCTCAAACAAGTGGCCAAGTGGAGGTCTCCAACAAGCAAATCAAGGGCATCTTGGAGAAGATTGTGGGAACCAAGAGGAAGGATTGGTCAGACAAGCTTGATGATGCTCTTTGGACATATAGAACAGCCTTTAAGACTCCTCTAGGCACTACTTCTTCCAACCTTGTCTATGGGAAATATTGCCATTTGCCAGTTGAGCTTGAATACAAGGCATTGTGGGCTGTGAAGCTTCTAAACTTTGACATCAAGAGTGAAAAGGAGAAGAGACTTCTTCACTCAATGAACTGAATGAGATAAGGATGCATGCCTTTGAGAACTCAAGGATTTACAAGGAAAAGACTAAGGCCTTCCATAACAGGCACATCCTCAAGAGAGAGTTCAAGGCAAGAGATCAAGTTCTTCTCTACAACTCTAGACTGAAGTTATTTCCAGGGAAGATTAAGTCAAGGTGGTCTGGTCCATTTGTGATCAAAGAAGTGAGGCCTTATGGAGCCATTGTGTTATGGGATAAGCAGGGTAATGGCTTCACAGTGAATGGCCAGAGACTCAAGGAATACATGGCCACAATACCAAAGGAGGATGGGACATCAACCCCACTCTGATGCTCCCCTTGCCTAACCTCAAAGGAGGCAAAGTCAAGCTAGTGACTTTAAATAAGCTGACTTGGGAGAAAGTCTCATGGTTATCCTTGTAAATATTGCATTAGGATTTGTTCTTTTTTTCAACAATAAATCACTTGGAGGATGGTGAGAGCTTGGGAATGAGTTGGATGAGGTCTTGAGATGGAGAAAGCTAATAAAAAAAGAGAGAGAAGAGGGGGTTTGGACCTGGGTGGACCGGGGTCGCCTACCCGGTCGGGAAGCAGGCTGGAGCAGTCCGGGATGCAGGCGTCCGGCTAAAGGTACCCGGTGGCCTGTCCGGGTAATGGCACCCGTCGGTTGCTACACCAGGATCCAGGCGCCAGCCCACGAACACCAGACCGTATCCGACGGCCGCAACCCAGGTAAGGTTTTCTTCCTTTTCCAAGACCCAAACCCACCTACCCTGACCCTGACCCGACCCAGACCCACCCAGACACCCTTTAAGACCTAATCCACCCTCTCTCTCTATCTTCTTCTCACATCAAAATCCTCTCTAGCCTCCAAGAACCAAAATCCCCATAACTTTGTCAAATCTCAACCAAATCACCAAATTCTTTTCCCCACATCCAAGTCTTCTTCCCCTAGGTCTAATTCCTTGAATATTTTCATCTTTATCCTTCATCCAAAGCAAGGTATGGTATCTTTAAGTTCAAATTCGTAACTCTCATGAACCCTAAAATTTGAACTTGAAATTTGAGCTTTTCTTGCTAGATTCTTGTAAATTAGACTAGGAAAGCATATATCATCCTGGGTAGTTGATTTCATGGTGGAATTGAGATTAATTTGAACTTTGAAAAATTAGGGTTCATGAGATTTGGGGGTTTTTCATGAAGTGCTTGTTTTAGGTTGTTCTTGGGTTAGATTGGATGCTAGGTTGCTGGAGAGCTTCAAGTTAGCCTAATTCAAACTTAATTGTGTTTGATTGAGGAGTTTTGATTCTTGGAGATTCTTATTTCTCATTAACAAAAAAAAAAAAAAAAAAAAAAAATTGAGTATGAGAATTCTCTAGGATGTTCTAAAGCCCCCTTTTGCTTAAAGTTTTGTTTCTTGTGAGTAATTGATCATTGGAATTGCATTCTTATGCTTTTGATCATGTTTCTCATCTTGAGAGATTTTTCCTTCTTACGCTCACTCTTTTCCAAGGTTTAAAATTTAAGGTACCAATGGGGCGAAAGAGTGAAGCTGATATAGAAGTTGAGAAGCAATAGCTTGCAGCAAGACACACTGCTCAGTTTGGGAAATCTTTGGGTTCACAGCCTGGTACAGAGGAGGAGCGCCGCCAGCAAGCTTTGGCAATGCTAAGGAAGAAAGCACAAGCCAAGAAAGATGGGAAGAGAGTTGTTGCTGATAAGAGTGTGGCTGATGGTGCTCACAAGCAAGCCAAGAGGGATGGAAAGAGAACAGCTGTTGGGGACAGTGTGACTGATGGTGCTAACAAGCAGGCTCCTCCCAAGAGAGCTAAGGCACCAAGAAACTCTAGTGTGGGAGCTCTTGTGGTAGAGAAGACCAACAACAAAGGTGATCATGCACTTGCTCACACTATGAGGGCTATGACTCCACCTAGGGAGCACCAGATCCTGAGAATGTACAAAGCCTTAACCAGCACACCATGGAAGAGAAGTTGGCAGGGCTAGAGCAAAGAAGCAGGAAGCCAATGGTTGCAGAAAGTGAAGGTGAAGAGGATGAGATATCTTGATGAGCATGCTGATCCTAAATCAAAGTATGACAAGAGGGACAGGTGCAAGACACACCTGGAGGATGAGCTGGTAGACCTTTTGAGGAATGGCATTGCTTGGGTCCCTACCAGATTTGTTCATAAGATGATCTTGCAAGAGATGTACCTTGATGATGATGTTGAAACCATGCTTGAGCACATGAAGGTGAGAAGCCTCACTCAGCAGCACCTACTCACAAAGAAGTCTCTTGCCAATTCTTGGCTACACTAGAAGCAACCTTTCACACTTCCAAGCATGCACAGCAAGGATGGGGAGAGATCAAATTCAATATTTAGGGTGAGGTGTACTCCATGTCTTTCACAGAGATTGGTGAAGTTCTTGGACTTGAGGATCAGAAAAATTCTTCACTTCCCACACTCAAGACAGCCCCTAGGAAGACCATTGCTGAATCAATGTGGACCTTGTTAACAGGACAAGGGAGGGAGGAAAGAGAAAGAAGAATGGCTATTAGGCATCCCATTATCGCTATCTCCACAGGCTGCTTAACCACACCCTCTTCGGAAGAAAGAGATAGGGAATGTTCTGGAGAAGAGCTGAGATTCCTTCACCAAACCGCCCGACACTTTGCTTCCTTTCCTCAGCTCCCTGTTGTCCCGGATTACTTCTACAGATTTTGGTATGGTTGGCTTCCTTGTTCAGCTTCATGCACTACAAGAGTTGGGCTTGGACAAACCGTGACTCGGGACCTCAGATTGGTATTGGTGGATGGATAACCTTATTGGTTTACCAAGGGATTGATTTGGGTGATGATGGAGTAGGTCCTACTTTCTTGGATGGAGCTTACTTGAAGAAGGCCCAATTTCTAAGTGGAAGGTTTGATGGGAAACGCGTCTATTCCTATTCGAGAGGTGGTAAAAGGGCTGAACTGTTGCTTCCTAACTCAGAACTCACTTCATTGAGCACTTCAGGAGACATCAGCTTTGACATCAGTGAGGAGCACCTCCTTAGGAGTCATGGACCCCTTTGCCCTGTGACCCTTTCCAAAGGTGACAAGGAAGCAAGAAAAAAGTATGCCTATGAAGAGGAGCACACCAGAAGAGCCACTGCTCATCTCTTTGGTCCTCCTCGCTACAAGCTCGAGCAATGCACCAGTGTCCTGCCTCTTGGGCCCCTTCGCCAAGCTCATGACCAGATTAGCACTCTCCAGAGGTGGAACAGGGCTCAATATAGGACCATTTACAAGCTCACCAACCAGTGCAAAGAGCTGAAAAGGACTGTGAAGAGGCAAGCTGAAGCTTCAGCCCGGTTATTGAAGAAAGTGGCTGATGTTCTAGCTAGGGGAGCTGTAGCTGGCTGTAAGGCTGAGGACTTTGATCTTGATGCTTTCAATGCCCCCTCCTCAGCCACTTCATGACCCCTCTGCACCACAAACCAAGAAGCAGAGCTGTCCAGCTTGAGGAACCCTACATCGCCCCATCCAGAATCGAACAAGTCACCTTCCCTAGACACCACAGCTGATGAAGATGACTCTGAGTGTGAGGCATCAGCCTCATCCCTCCATAGAGGTACTCAACACCCTATCATTGTATATACCATTCATCATTTCATTTGATTTTATTTATCTTTCCTTTTTTGGGCCCTTCTCCACATTTAACAAACAGAGACTGTGTGAATTATGTGTGGGGATGTGTAAGTTGCTGATAGTCTTGTGTTCTCTGTCATATGCATGCATTTGTAGATAGTTATTGCATAGAAAAACAGAAAAAATTTGAAAAATTTGAAAAGCACAAAAAGAATCATGTAGTTGCATTAGGATTGAGTCTAGATCATTCACTTGCATAAAAAAAAAAAAGAAATCATCATATAGGTTGCATCATGCATAGGGGACAAGGATGATAGTTGCCTTGTAAAGATGCTCATGCTAAGTTCTTAAAGTGATAACCTTTATAATCATAGTAGGTAGCTTGAGCAATCTTAGGATAACTTGTAAACTTTGAGCCTTGAAAACTCTTCCTAAAGCTTATTTGATTGATTGATGCTCTCTCTTTGAAGTTTGCTCCTGTCATATTTAGACTCTAAGTCTCTTACCCATGGTCCCTTGTGTACTGAGTCATGGATAGAACACTTGAGTTGTCTCTCCCATTCTTTGCCTATCTTTTGGACAAGCTCAGTGGTACTCCACACCTTAAACCCTTACCTCCTTTCAAGCCTTCATTGTTTGTTGAGTGAGGCCTTCTTTGGAAAGCTTTACATGTGCATAATGTTGAGAGTATTGGGAACAACAATGCTTGGTCTCCACTTTAGCTAGATTAGACACTCATATTTTCTAGCTTCTAGGATGGGGGTGAGTGTTGTAAGGTGTGATCTTGGGAATGTGAAAGGTTTTTGAAAGAAAAGGTTGACTCAAGGAACTCCAGTTAATAAGTGATTTAGTCTTGAAGGGATAAGAGAAATGAATAGTTCTAAGCTCTAATTTATAAAAGAAAGTCTTGGCCCCAAATAAAAAAAGGAAGAAAAAAATGAATAATGAAAGGGGCTAGCAATGTTTAAGAAAGAGCTGATAAGAGTTTAAAATGTGAAAAATCCTTGTAGACTTCAATAAGAAAGAGTTCTAAATGAGATTGCATCTTTGAGTGTTTTGGGGGAATCTTTGGGGGTGAGAGATGTAAGTGGTTTTGACATTGGGAATGAGGATGTAACTTATGTGTTTGGGAAAAGGGTAGAACAATGGAGATTGAGCATTGTATGCATGAGTTAATCCCTTTCTTAGATATATTATGTGCAATGTCAAGGCTACTTTGTTTGAGAGTAAACCACCTTTAAAGAATCTTTTGTACTTGATTTGCTTTGCATCAAAGCCTTTTCACCAAACCAAATGATTTGGACTATTTGACCATTTGCAAGAGATCTTTTGAGTTTGCTTAATGATTGTTAGAGAGCAAGTGGATTTGTGTATTGTGGATTCATGATGAGTGAGTGTAGGGATCAAAAGAGTTAAGATAGGCCTAGAGAAGTTAGAGTTGGATTAAGTGTTTACTCTAGCTAGTTGGTATGATTATACAAGGTTATCAAGTTGAGAACTAAGAAGAGCATTCTTTTGGTTATAAGTCCCTCCTTCAAACCTCTCCTCCATAGTCCTTGCTAGTTTACTTGTGGACAAGTAAAGGACTAGTGTGGGGGATGTCTTGCATATTTTCATATATTTAGCCATCTTTTTATTGCATTCTTTGAGTTGTAGGCTAAAGTTTAGGCATGTTTATGATCATTTTGCATTCATTTGTCCTTATCAGGTGTTGGAGTATGCTTTGGTGTGATTTGAGGTGTTTGGAAGCCTTTTGACCTAAAAATAAGTGAAGATTCAAGTTTGGCCTTGAAATGAGAAGTGAAATCATGAGAAGGAGAATTGGTCCGGGATGACTAGGCCTGGGAAAGGTACCCGGTCATTTGAGAGGTGCTGGAGGAGACCAGGTCGGGTAGATCACTCGGGTTCAAGAGCCGGACGATGAAAAGCATGAGGGCCGGACCGGGAGCGTCCGGGTAGGAGCACGGGGGCGGAGAAGGGCAGCCAGATCAAGGGGCAGGGTGGCCTGTCCGGCTTGAGCACCCGTCGTGAAGAGAGTGCTGAGGACGAGGTGGGGCGGCCGGCTTGGACACCAGACGGATCAGGGCAGCAGCCAGAACAGGGCCGGGTAGAGTGGACGGGTTGGACCATGCTGGTTCACCCTGCGAATTTCATGCCTTCTTCCCATTGGTTGAGACCAATTTGGCTCAAGGACTTTTAGTAATTTTGTTTTATGTTTCTAGGGCTTTTAAGCCAAGTATAAATACTCATGTTATCCCTAATTTGGGACTTGTGTTATTTTCTATCTAAGAACACAAAACCTTGGAGTAAAGTTTCATCTTTGAATCATAATCTCATCTCATCTTTGTGTTCTTGATTGCTTGATTTCATCTCCTTTCTTTCTCTTCATGATTAAGCTTGAATTCCTCATGGATTTAAGAGTAATCATGATGATTAGTGAGTAGTCCTCTTTGGATTCATTAGGAGGGAGACCAAGGGTGATTAAGCTAGATCTAGGGTGTTTTAGTGTAGATCTATCTTGTTCCTTGCTAGTAGTGATTTTAATGCTATTTTAGGGTTGGCCACCCCAAAGTTGAGCTCTAGGCATTTCATGCCGAAAGGTGTTCTATGAAATTCCTGAACCAACTCTCTAAGCTTTTAACATTCTTTACCAAAGAGATTTGTTGTTAAAGGTGTTAAGATGGCTATTAGGGTTGTTCTTAATGATTGGTTAGATAATATTCAACCTAAGAGATTTAGATGCTTGAGTTATCTTTGTGAATGAGCATTCATCTAGAGATAGAGATTGTTTAGAATTGTGCTTAGTCCTAAGGTTGATAGATTGTTGTTTGCTGCCACTCTTAGACTTATGTTTGATCCCCTAAGGTCAATTCCCTTAGCCCATGGGTCTCATCTCCTCATAAAGAAAAGCTTTACATTTTATTGCATTTCAGATATTGTGTTAGTTTAATAATCATCTCCCTTAATGATTGCATTTGGATTAAGAATAGGCTTGCATTCCCTTTGCTTTGTGGTCACTTAGAACTGGTTCGACAATCTTATATAATACATCATTTGATTAGGACCCTAGTAATGTCTTATCATCATCTAGCAAGCAGGATGACTACACCAATGACAATGCATTGTGACAACCAAGCTGCATCCACATAGCCTCAAACTCTGTCTTCCATGAGAGAACCAAACACATTGAAGTTGATTGTCACAAGGTGAGGCAGATGATCATCAAGGAGTTATCTTGCCATGCTACACAAGAAGTGAAGATCAACTGGCAGATGTGTTTACTAAGGCTGCAAGACAAAGACAATGGAGTCCATCCATTCCAGGTTGGGACTCATTGATCTGAGCAAGAGGAGCTAGAGCCCTTGCTGTGAGGTCTTTACTCTTTTCCCTTGCAAGGTTTTGTCCCATTGGGTTTTCTTTGCAAGGTTTTAATGAGGAAGATCTGATGGCATCCCAGCTTGACTTGTTCCACATGGTCAAGCTTTAGAGATGTTAAGTTGAGGTATTGATCTGTATGAAGAAAGCGGCGAGGGTGTGAAGACTTGAGATGAGGTTAGGAGCAAGCGGATGGAAGTGTGAAGTTAGAGGAGTCCGTGTGAGACAAGTCTGGCGGATAGGCTGTACAAGTAAAGTCTCATCCATGGTAACTTTCGTATTGCGGCCAAGTAACTTTGTGTATCAACCAAGAGTTACCATTTCATCTTATCTTGAGGGATCCAACCGTTGGGAGATCAAAGGAAGAAGTCTTGACAGGCTGGCACAACTGGAAAGGGAATACTTATCTTGAATAGTGAAGCTCCCACATGCGAGATGATCTGATTGGCTTAGTTTGAAATGGAGTGTTGACTACACATGCTCTAACAGTGCTCAAGTCGGAAACCCTTGTGTTTAGTCTTCCATATATATATATGTAACCTGCCCTTAGTAAAGATTAGACCGTTTGTTTGAATACTCAGCCTCCATGACTCTCTCTTAGTCTCATACTCTTACAATCTCTCTTATAATCTCTCTTAAACTCTCTTAAACACTCTTAGACTCTCAGATTACTCTTCTGAACTCTAAAATCTCAGAATGGGAGACATTCATAGCAAGCATTCAATGTCTGGTTACCTCCAAGACCAGGAGTACACATCCCATAGGTTCTAAACTAATTATCATTGATTCTGGAGCTAGCCATCATATGATCAGTGATAGAAGTCTGATGAGTGATACTAAGGCTACCACAGGGTGTGTGATGATAGCAAATGGTGATAGGATTACTATTGAGGGAATAGGAAACCTTAAGCTGTTTGAGAAAGGAGCCTTCTACCTTCCTCGGTTCACATCAAATCTAATCTCTGTGAATAGAGCAACTGTTGATATGGATTGTCAAGTGGTGTTCAGGCCCAATGATGTTGAGTTCCAAGACCTAAAGACTGGTCGTGGTTATTGGCAGAGGAGACAGCAGGAATGAGCTCTACCATCTACAAATGGCTAAGCTTCCTAAACCCCTTGATTATGTTTGTTTAAGCAGTGCTCTTATAGGGTTGATAGCATTACTTGGCATGCTAGATTGGGACATCCTCATACTCGTGCAATTGAATTGATTCTGCCTAATATGTCTTTTAATCACTTGGAATGTGAGGCTTGCATATTATGGAAGCATTGTAGAACTGTTTTCCAACATCCGAGACTGTGTATGAAAAATGCTTTGATTTGGTTCATTCTGATGTGTGGACATCTCCTTGTGTGTCTAGGACAAACAAGTACCTTGTAACATTCATAGATGAGAAGTCTAAGTATACTTGGGTTACTTTGCTTCCATCCAAGGATAGGTGTTAGAGGCCTTTGTAAACTTCAAGCATATGTTACTAACCATTACAATGCTCTTGTGAAGGTACTAACGTCGATAATGGAGGAGAATACATCAGTCATGCCTTCAAGAATCATTTGGCAAGGCATGGTATTGTGCATCAGACCAGTTGTTCCTACACACCACAACAGAATGGGGTGGCTGAGAGAAAGAACATGCACTTGATGGAGGTGCCGGATCAATGATGTTCCATGGTAGTGTTCCAAAAGCGATTTTGGAGTGATTAAATGCAGTGCATGCTATCTCATCAGCAGGTACCAACCAAGGTCTTGAAGAATTCGTCTCCTTTTGAAGTGTTGAACAAGAACAAGCCATACATAGATCATCTACGAGTCTTTGGATGCCTGTGTTATGTCTTGGTTCCAGGGGAACAAAAAGCAAGCTGGATGCAAAAGTACTAAAGCCATGTTCATTGGGTACTCAACAACTTCGAGAAGGGGTACAAGTGCTATGATCCAGACACAAGGAGGTCTTAGTGTCAAGAGATGTGAAATTTGTGGAGTCAAAGGTATTATGAGAAGCAGAAGTGGAAAGGTTTGGAGGATCTGTCTCAAGCACCATCGAGAAAGAACAACACGAGGATTGTATTGGAGAAGCTAGGGATAAACATGTCCCAGGATCAGGAACCTAGAAGGAGAGCACTTTCTGACCAAGCTGAAGAAGCTGAAAGAACAATCCCTTTTGATCATGAGAGAGGGAATGGATCTGAATCAGGAGTGCAAGAGCAACACGAAGAGGATTCAGGTCATCATGATCAAGATGTGACACAAGGAGCAGAGAATTTGGCTCCGTCCCAATGAGCAGGAAGAGTCTCACTGAGCAGGAAGCGTCACTGAGCAGGAAGAGGTTACTGGTCCAGAAAGAACAGGTTCAGACTGAGCTACAAGCTGAGGATCAGGTTCAACCATTGAGGAGGAGCACAAGGATAAGGAAGGATCCTTCCAACTGGGTAAACACGAGAGTGTACTACAATGCCCAGGCTGTGGAGCATCCTTCTCAGGCTGTGTGTTCCTTTGCTGAGTTTCCTGAAAAGCATCAAGCTGATGCAACCAGAGCTGAACCAGCACTTGATCATGCATAAAGGAGCTGAACCAGCTGAAGGAACCAAGTGACACTGATGGGGAACAAGCTGAGCTGATCTTGGATGTTGGCGAGTTGGATCGAGAGAAAGGAAGGAAGCCCAGCCGGAGTTTTTGATACTTGAGCCATCTCTTTCAACCCAAACTGATAAGGACCCATTCTCACTATCCAAAGGCCCAGTTCAAGATCACAAACCAGAAATCTTAGAAAGGCAATCTCAATTTTGGTTTCGCCAAACCAGAACCAAATCAAGAAAACCAAGTCAAAGAGATCTTCAATTACTCAGTCTTCAAGGACATCTACTTTTCTGTTCTTTCGTTTTCTTGCAAGTTCAAGAAGGGAAGCGTGTTCTTTATGTTCTACATAAACTCATGAGTTGTATCAAGTTTATCTCATTCACTTTTTCAATAAAAGTCTTCTTTTGATCCTGTGAATCCTTTGTTCAGTCTCTGGACTTTGTTGCCCAGAGTTAACTCTCGCAAGGCTTTAGTAGATCATTGTTTGTGTGGGTAATCTGCGATCTCGGCACTTCAAAACAAGTGTTTGATCAGTTCATAGATCAACACTGAAGTTCATCTCCATTCTCTACCATCATCCCCGCCATTCACCATTATTCTGTTCACAAATCATTCAATCCCAAATTCACCAAGTTCTACAACCCTTATCACTCTCAGATCGACAACAAAGGGATCGGGGACACCCGGGTTCCATTAAGTGGTATCGGAGCAGATTGGGGCTTTGCTCTAGGGTTTGTTTTGATTTCTTCTTCTATTTGGGAACCTTTTCAATTTCAAAATCTCTGTTTCTTTTCTATCTATCTGTTGTCCTGCAGAGGCCAACCAGATAAAAAAGAGATCAGAAGAATAAGAAAGGCTGAGGAGAAATCGGTCGGTGAAGAAATCCAGTCTCGGTGGTAAAGCTCCTTGCAACCAAAAATCTTGCAATCTGTCTATCTTCTTCTTCTCTTTGTGGTAGGGATTGACTCTCTAAGGAGCTTGATTTTGTCTGGTTACTGAGCTATTGGATTCACAAACTCACTACAAAACTTGAGAGAAAACACAAGAGAAACGAGGCCGACAATCTGTTATTATCTGACTTGTCTTGTTTAAGTTTTAACAGGAAGCCATGTCTGATCGAGATGAAAGACCTGTCTCTAGGATAGACCAAGCTCAAATTGGCTTTGATGGCTACATTGAGACTAGAAGTGCAAAACAGTTAGAGTTTGGCGGATGTTTTGAAACTAACAGAAATTAGGTACTTCTTCTTCTCAGGTTAGGAAGGCAGCTAGTGAGAAGAGAAGGGGCAAGAGACATGTGACCACAGATCATGAGACCTCCTCAGGTCGGAGCACTGATGAAGATCGATCAGTAAGGTCAGATAGGTCAGGCGTGCAGCTTCCCAAACAGATCAGAATCAAGGTGTGCTCCAAGGAACAGGCGAATGATGATCTTGGAAATCTTAAGCTCAGAATACCTGTCTTCATGGGTCTAGTGATGTCTTGCATATTTTCATCTATTTAGCCATCTTTTATTGCATTCTTTGAGTTGTAGGCTAAGGTTTAGGCATGTTTAGGATCATTTGCATTTATTTGTCCTTATCGGGTGTTGGAGTATGCTTTGGTGTGATTTGAGGTGTTTGGAAGCCTTATGACCTAAAAAAAGTGAAGATTCAAGTTTGGCCTTGAAATGAGAAGTGAAATCATGAGAAGGAGAAGTGGGCGGGATGACTAGGCCTGGGAAAGGTACGGTCGTTTGAGAGGTCTTTGGAGGAGACCAGGTCGGTGATGATCCTCAGTTCAAGAGCCGAACGATGAGAAGCATGAGGGCGGACGGGAGGCAGCGTCCGGGTAAGGGCACCGGACGGGAGAAGAGCACCTGCCAGATCAGGGACGACGGGGTGGCCTGTCCGTGGAGCACCAGTCGTGAAAGAGTGCTGAGGACGGGGTGGGGCGGCGGCATGGAGCACCGGACGAGAGAAAGGCTGCCAGAACTGGGCGGCAGGTAGAGTGGACCAGGTTGGACCATGCTGGTTCACCTGACCAAATTTCATGCCTTCTTCCCATTGGTTGAGACCAATTTGGCTCAGGACTTTTTAGTAATTTTGTTTTATGTTTCTAGGGATTTTTAAGCCAAGTATAAATACTCATGTTATCCTAATTTGGGACTTATGTTTTTCTATTTAAGAACACAAAACCTTTGAGTAAAGTTTCATCTTTGAATCATAATCTCGTTTCATCTTTGAATCATAATCTTTCTCTTAAGTGATTAAGCTTGGATTCCTCATGGATTAAGAGTAATCATGATGATTAGTGAGTAGTCCTCTTTGGATTCATGGGTTAGGAGACCAAGGGGTGATTAAGCTAGATCTAGGTGTTTTAGTGTAGATCTATCTTGTTCCTTGCTAGTAGAGTGATTTTAATGCTATTTTAGGGTTGGTCACCCCAAAGTTGAGCTCTAGGCATTTCATGCCGAAAGGTGTTCTATGAAATGCAACCAACTCTCTAAGCTTTTAACATTCTTTACCAAATAAATTTGTTGTTAAAGGTGTTAAGATGGCTATTAGGCTTGTTCTTAATGATTGTTTAGATAATATTCAACCCAAGAGATTAGATGCTTGAGTTATCTTTGTGAATGAGCATTCATCTAGAGATAGAGCTTGTTTAGAATTGTGCTTAGGTCTAAGGTTGATAGATTGATTGTTTGCTGCCACCCTTAGACTTATGTTTGATCCCCCAAGGTCAATTCCCTTAGCCCATGGGTCTCATCTCCTCATAAAGAAAGAAAGCTTTACATTTTATTGCATTTCAGATATTGTGTTAGTTTAATAATCATCTCCCTTAATGATTGCATTTAGACTAACCTGGTTCCCACTGTTGAAGAGATAGCTACACTTGAGAAAATAGCAAGAAGGAGAAGAGAACAACAAACTCACATTCAGAGGTTGGGGTTTGAGATGGATGATCACCAGCATCAACCTCAAGATGGCAATGGTCAAGGAGCTTACAACCTTGGACCACAGTGCCAGCAACAACAACACCCACAGCGGCCAGCTAGAGCTATTGGCACCTATGACCGTCCTCACATACATGGCACTAGGACGGGCATCCGCCCTAT
Organism: Brassica carinata; assembly: GCA_016771965.1. NCBI lineage: Eukaryota > Viridiplantae > Streptophyta > Magnoliopsida > Brassicales > Brassicaceae > Brassica > Brassica carinata. Next base: position 24,345,203 of record CM028692.1, read on the forward strand.
CTGTGGAAGCTAACAACTTTGGGATCAAGTCAGGGTTGTTGAGTGTGATTGAGAACAACAAGTACCATGGCCTGGCTGTAGAACCCTTTGATGACTTGGACAAGTTTGATAGCTATTGTGGCTTGTCCAAGACCAATGGTGTGTTCGAAGATGCCTTCAAGCTCAAGTTGTTTCCTTTCTATCTAGGAGACAAGGCATGCCAATGGGAGAAATCTTTACCTAGTGACTCCATCACTACTTGGGATGATTGCAAGAAAGCCTTCTTGGAGAAGTTCTTCTCTACATCAAGGACAGCCAAGCTGAGGAATGAGATCTCTAGCTTCCAGCAGAATAATTTGGAAAGCTTTAGTGAAGCATGGGAGAGGTTCAAGGGGTATCAAGCTAAGTGCCCACACCATGGCTTCCCAAAAGAGAGTTTGCTTAGCACATTCTACAGAGGTGCCGTTCCTGAGTTGAGAGCAAGATTGGATACAGCAAGCAATGGTTTCTTCCTGGGCAGGTCTGATGAAGATGCTGAGGAGCTGGTTGACAACATGGTGAAGAGTGACTCAGTTTACAGTGGAAGCATGAAAGAGCTGATAGAACCACCAGAGCTGATGACAACCAGACCAAGAAGGAAATCAAATCCTTGCAAGAGAAGATAGACTTGCTGATTGCTAACCAAGCCAAAAAGGAGCAAATCAACTTTGTGGGTGGTCCTAGTCAGGAAACTCCTCCTAAGGTTAATGAAGTTGATGGGTTAGAAGGGCAAGAAGAGCTTTGCTTCATCAACAACAATGGTACTTGGTACAGGAAGGAGCCTAACTTTCAGTACAACAACTACCAGCAAAGGTCTTATCCCAACAACCAGCAGGAGGCTATCAAACCAAGCAAAACACTAAGCAAGGGAACTACCAGCCTAGGCAGAATCCTCCTCCTGGTTTTACCAATCAAGGCAATCAGCCTACTCAAGCTCAAGGTAGCTCTTCCCAAGCTAAAGCTCCAGATTCATCTATGGAAGCTATGTTCAAACAAATATTAGAAGGTCAAGCTAGAACAGCCAAGGACATTGGCCATGAGTTCAAGGCTGTTCACTCCAAGATTGATAGCTATACTGAGCTAAACAACAAGATAAGAGCTTTGGAGAATCAGTTTGCTTCTATGAACTCTCAGCCAAGTCGCCAACAAAGGAAACTACCAGGAAGGCTGAGCAAAACCCCAAGGAGCCAATGAAGGCAATCACTTTGAGAAGTGGTAGAGTTACCTCAAGAGCTCTCGCCAAGGATGGTGAGACACTTAGTGGGGGTGGCAATCAACATTGATGATGATGTTGTGATTGTAGATGAGAAGGTTGATGAGGAGATTCTAGAAATATTGTTGAAGCTAAGGGTAAAGGAAAGGTTGGAGAAAACACTAAAGCATGGTGAAGTTGCCACTCCAAAAAGAGTCTTCTTTTGTTCCTCCTCCCTATGAACCTAAGCTGCCATTTCTGGAAGATTCAAAACAGCGTTTGGAGAAGTACAAAGCACTCTTTGAGAAGAAAATGAGTGAAGTTCAATTCACAATGCCCATCATTGATGCCTTCATGCTTGTTCCTCAATACAGCAAGTTCTTGAAGGATGCTGTGGCTGCCAAGAAGAAGGAAATGGAGGGCATGATGGTTCTTACTCATGAGTGCAGTGCCATCATCCAGAGATTGACAATCCATAAGAAGCTAGAGGATCCAGGCTGCTTTACCCTACCTTGTGCCATTGGTCCTTTGATGTTTTAGAGATGTCTATGTGATTTAGGAGCTGGTGTCAGTCTCATGCCTCTATCTGTTGCCAAGAAGCTTGGGTTCAGCTAATACAAGAAGTGTAAACTCTCTTTGGTGCTTGCTGATCGCTCAGTCAAATTCCCTATTGGTATCCTTGAAGATCTCCTGTGATGGTGGGAAATTGTGAAATTCCTACTGATTTTGTGGTGCTAGAGATGGATGAAGAAGCTAGAGACCCCTTGATCCTTGGAAGACCATTCTTAGCCACAGCAGGAGCCCTTATCAATGTGAAGGAAGCCAAGATTGATCTCCATTTGGGGAAGAGCACACTCTCCATTTTGACATCAATGAGGTAATGAAGAGGTCAAGCAGTCAAGGCCAAGTGTTTTACATTGAAGAGATGGAATCTCTTGCTGATGAGCTTCTTGAGGAATTGGCACTTGGAGAGTTGGCAATAAGGACCCTCTGCAACATGCTTTGACAGTGGATAAAGAGGTCCAGTGGTTGAGAACAAAGAGTGATGCTATTGTGGTCATGCTGGATTCTCACAAGAAGATTGATGATAAAGGCCAGTATGAGGAGCTCACACAAGAGGTATACCAAACTTCCACAGCCACTCAACAAGAGGACACCCAACAAGATGATTGGAGTGAGCTCAAGGAACCAAAGTGGAGCTAAAACCTCTTCCCATGGTGTAAGTGCATTTCTAGGCCCTAATGAGTCATATCTGTCATTGTGAGTAGTGAACTAACTGAACTTGAACTTTCTCAACTTTTAAATGCACTTAAAAAGTTTAGAAAATCAATGGGTACTCACTAGATGATATTAAGGGGATATCACCTTCTTTGTGCATGCATAGGATACATCAGAGGATGAACCGATGACTTATAGAGCATCAAAGAAGGTTAAATCCTAACCTGAAGGATGTTGTAAAGAAGGAGATTCTTAAGCTCTTAGATGCTGGTATTATCTATCCTATTTCAGATTTTAAATGGCTCTCCTGTGCATGTAGTTCCAAAGAAAGGTGGTATCAATGTGGTTAAAAATGACAAGGATGAATTGATACCAACTAGAACCATAACAGGCCATAGGATGTGTATTGATTATAGAAAGCTCAACTCTGCATCTAGAAAGGATCATTTTCCATTGCCATTCATTGATCAAATGCTTGAGAGACTTGCAAACCATCCTTTATATTGCTTTCTTGATGGGCATTCAGGTTTCTTCCAAATCCCCATACATCCCAATGATCGAGAAGACAACATTCACATGCCCTATGGCACCTTTGCTTATCGAAGGATGCCATTTGGGTTATGTAATGCTCCAGCAACCTTTCAAAGGTGCATGATGTCTATCTTCTCGGATCTCATTGAGGATATAGTGGAGGTATTCATGGATGATTTCTCTGTCTGGATCTTCGTTTTCTGCTTGTTTGTCCAACTTGTGGGGTCCTACAGAGATGTGAAGACACCAACCTTGTGCTGAATTGGGAGAAGTGTCACTTCATGGTCAAAGAGGGACTGTGCTTGGGCATAAGATTTCAGAAAAGGGCATTGAAGTGGACAAGGCTAAGATTGAGGTGATGGTCAGCCTGCCACCACCAAAGACAGTGAAAGACATCAGGAGCTTCCTTGGCTATGCTGGGTTCTATAGAAGATTCATCAAGGAATTCTCAAAGATTGCTAGACCAATGACCAATTTGATGTGCAAGGAGGCTTTCAGCTTTGATGAAGAGTGTCTTGAAGCCTTGAAGATAAAGGGTGAACTGGTTAGTGCTCCCATTGTCCAGCCACCTGATTGGGATCTCCCTTTGAGATAATGTGTGATGCTAGTGACTTTGCTGTTGGGCCTGTCCTGGGGCCAAACAAGGATGGCAAGACTCATGTGATTTATTATGCTAGCCAAACCTGAATGATGCACAGATGAAGTATGCCACAACGAGAAAGAGATGCTGGCCATTGTCTTCCTTTGAAAAATTAGAAGCTACCTGGTGGGTTCCAAGGTCATTGTGTATACTGACCATGCAGCTTTGAGACATCTCCTAGCAAAGGATGCCAAGCCAAGACTGCTAAGGTGGATCCTTTGCTTCAAGAGTTTGACTTAGAGATTAGAGACAAGCCAGGGATCGAGAATGGAGTTGCTGATCATTTGTCCAGGCTGAGGATTGAAGGTGGAATCCCTATTGATGAGGGACTTAGACAGGAGCATGTCATGGCTATCATGTCAGTGGTGGCAGTTATTGAGACTGGAAAGAAGATTGAAGAGGTTAAGGCAGCTGAAGAAAGGGACCACCCTGGTATGCTGATTTGGTTAACTACTTAGCCACTGGAAAGGAGCCATTGGGTCTTGAGGGGTATGAGAAGAAGAAGTTCTACAAAGATTTGAAGAGATACTATTGGGATGAACCATACCTCTATACTCTTTGCAAGGATCAGATCTATAGAAGAGTGGTGGCTGAAGAAGAAGTTGAAGGAATCCTCACACACTGCCATGGATCTTCCTATGGAGGCCATTTTGCTACCTTCAAGACTGTCTCAAAGGTGCTACAAGCTGGATTTTAGTGGCCACACATGTTCAGGGACACACAAGACTTCATTTCAAGATGTGACTCTTGCCAAAGGAGAGGGAACATTACTAAGAGGAATGAGATGCCTCAAAACCCAATCCTTGAAGTGGAAGTGTTTGATGTTTGGGGGATAGACTTCATGGGACTCTTCCCTTCTTCTTATGGCAACAAATACATCTTGGTGGCTGTGGACTATGTATCAAAGTGGGTGGAAGCCATAGCAAGTCCCACAAATGATTCAAGTGGTGATCAAAATTTTCAAGAGCAATATCTTCCCAAGGTTTGGAGTACAAGAGTGGTCATAAGTGATGGAGGTTCACATTTCATCAACAAGGTATTTGAGGGTCTTCTCAAGAAGAATGGAGTGAAACACAAGGTTGCAACACCCTATCACCCTCAAACAAGTGGCCAAGTGGAGGTCTCCACAAGCAAATCAAGGGCATCTTGGAGAAGATTGTGGGAACCAAGAGGAAGGATTGGTCAGACAAGCTTGATGATGCTCTTTGGGCATATAGAACAGCCTTTAAGACTCCTCTAGGCACTACTTCTTTCAACCTTGTCTATGGGAAATCTTGCCATTTGCCAGTTGAGCTTGAATACAAGGCATTGTGGGCTGTGAAGCTTAAACTTTGACATCAAGAGTGCAAAGGAGAAGAGACTTCTTCAACTCAATGAACTGGATGAGATAAGGATGGATGCCTTTGAGAACTCAAGGATTTACAAGGAAAAGACTAAGGCCTTCCATGACAGGCACATCCTCGAGAGAGTTCAAGGCAGGAGATCAAGTTCTTCTCTACAACTCTGACTGAAGTTATTTCGGGGAAGATTAAGTCAAGGTGGTCTGGTCCATTTGTGATCAAAGAAGTGAGGCCTTATGGAGCCATTGTGTTATGGGATAAGCAGGGTAATGGCTTCACAGTGAATGGCCAGAGACTCAGGAATACATGGCCACAATACAAAGGAGGATGGGACATCAACCCCACTCTCTGATGCTCCCCTTGCCTAACAAAGGAGGCAAAGTCAAGCTAGTGACTTTAAATAAGCTCACTTGGGAGAAAGTCTCATGGTTATCCTTGTAAATATTGCATTAGGATTTGTTCTTTTTTTCAACAATAAATCACTTGGACGATGGTGAGAGCTTGGGAATGAGTTGGATGAGGTCTTGAGATGGAAAAGCTAATAAAAAAAGAAGAGGGGTTTGGACGGGTAGGGTGGACCAGGGTGCCCTACGGTGAAGCGAAACTGGAGCAGTCCGGGATGCAGGCGTCCGGTAAAGGTACCGGTGGCCTGTCGGGTAATGGCACCCGTCGGATTGCTTCCACACACCAGGGATCAGCTGGCGCAGCAGAACACCAGACCGGTATCCAGCGACCGAGGCCGCAACCAGGTAAGGTTTTCTTCCTTTTCAAGACCCAAACCTACCCTGACCCTGACCCGACCCAGACCCACCCAGATGTAGGAACCAAAATTCACACCGTCGATTTTAGCGAATAAAAGCGGAGGAAAGCCAAGTTAACGAATTTCCACGAAGGTCAGTTCTCTGCGACAATAGCGACAAGTGACCGAATAAATGCGGAAAAGGTTTTGTTAAGATTTGGGACTGGACCTTAAGAAGGCTGCCTCGTGCCCTTTTGAGGATCAAGTCAGGCGTAGTTCAGTTTAGAAAGAGAGTTGAACGAAGTCGAACCATCTGGTAGGGTTCGATCTAGTATGGCGTTTTCATAGAAATAGGCATGTCGAAGATAATGCCTAGGGTTTCTATGTCTTGAGCTCTGAAGTAAAGAATTTTCCGATCCTTAGAGAGGCCGGAGATTTCTTGGCAGGAAGGCGTTCTAGGGCCTGCCTTGCTAGTCTAACCGCTAACTTCTAAGTTCTATAAGCTAACAGGAGCTCTCTAGGTCTCAATCTAGGATTTTGGATCCCCTTCTCCTCTGCTCTTGCTCTCCTTATATACTTATTCCTAGGTCGGTTTGCCTTAGGATGATGGACCTGCCTTTGGGCCCAAGTTTATCTCTTCAGGAAGTATTCCATTTTCGTCAATCTTCGTAATTATCCTCGAGTTTTCCCTATTTTCCGGTGACTTGATGTTTATCCGATGTTTGGGAAATGGGATAAACCGTCATAACCTGATTGGGCCTGAATTCTTAAAATCGTAAGTAAGTCCGTGGACTTGTCTTAAATCGTTGAGCGTTTTATCGATTTCTGAAAAGACTATCTTTCTCGTAAAATAAACCGTATAGCCTAAAGGATTGATGTTCAAGTTAATCGATCTTGTTTTATACGATATCTTCTACGAAATCCAATCCTTAGTTTTTGTCGTAAAACATTGAGGGCGATTCCAACCGAGTCGAATCGAAGATGTTTATTCGTAGCGTGATCGTAGCAAACTCGAGTTGATCAAACAAGCCAAGATGGGATCAGACCGAGCATGATGGGACTGAGACCAGGGCGAGGGCCGTCGACCGGCGCCAGGGCTTACGCCCGGCGCCAGGCTGGCTTACGCCAGCGCCAGGCTGGCTTGCCGCCAGCGCCAGGCTGGCTTGCCGCCAGCGCCAGGCTGGCTTGCCGCCAGCGCCAGGCTGGCTTACGCCCGGCGCCAGGCTGGCTTGCCGCCAGCGCCAGGCTGGCTTGCCGCCAGCGCCAGGCTGGCTTGCCGCCAGCGCCAGGCTGGCTTACGCCAGCGCCAGGCTGGCTTGCCTCCGGCGCCAGGCGGCTTGCGGGGCGCTTACGCCCGGCGTAGGCTGGCTACCGCCAGCGCCAGGCTGGCTTGCCGCCCGGCGCCAGGCGGCTTGCGGGGCGCTTACCGCCCGGCGTAGAGGTTCTCTGCCGCCCGTGGGTTTTCCGTTGCCGATCTTTCCCCGTTGGCTGTTCGTGCGGAAATCTATGAGTTTGGAAGGATCTTTAGCCGTAGATTTCGAGATAACCGTTTTTGACCCCAACAGTTAGCCCCAGCTCATTAAGATCGGGAGGCGATTTTGCGGGTGAATGATTCTAGTTTTCTGAAAATCAAAATTTTGGCTAAGGATTCTTTTCCGCAGGAAATCTACGTCATCATCCCCCCCCCTTTTTTTTATGATGATACTTACCCCTTCTTTTGCGGACAGTTTGTGTTGCTGATTGATGAAATGCTTGGCGAGTGTGGTTTGGAAGTCATCCGTCTATCGAAGGAGCTGGAGTCGTCGCTGGAAGCACTGAAGCGTACTGAGGCTGCACTGCAGACCGTCGAGGACACCCATGCTGCTCAGACGTCCTAGCTTGAGGTTCGTATCAGCGACCTTGAGAGTGACCTTGGGAAGACCGCGAGTTCACTACTCAAGGTGAAGAAGGAGAAGAAGAGCAAATACTCGAATTCCGCGCTGCGGGGAAGATCAGACTCATGAGGAGATGGGCGCCCATGGATCCTCGGAGGTTGCCGATGCTCGTGACGACTTCTTTGGTCATCTGACGAGGATGGCCATCCTGTTTGAGTCCTTGATTGCTGTCCGCAAGAGGGACTTGGATTTAGCGGGGATCGAGGGGAGTCTGAGCGAGCTCGAGTCGCTTCAGGGTAACGAGGCCCCGTCCTTGGACTCGGAGGAAGCCAGACTATCGTCCTGTAAAGGAGAGTGGGCGACCTCTGAGGGAGACTTCGATCGATCCTTGCGGCCTGTAGGCGGAATGCACTCTTGCGCCCGACCTCAGGGACTCAGAAGATCAGGGCGGAGAGGATGCGAGGCTGGCGCGACGCGTATGGTGGCGGCATCGAGGAGGCGACGGCAGGCTGTCCCTATCGCTGGTGAGTTTGAGGATGAAGGTGACGCCCTGGGAGCGCTCTAGGTTTATCAATCCCTTTGGGGATTTTGTTTTATATGTGTTTCGGCCGTTAAGAGACCATGATGTATTTACCGGGACTGGCCGTTGGTGGCTTCGAATCCCTGCCTCTTTTTGGGGTTTTGTTTGAACTTTTGCGGTCTCAATCTATGAAACGCTTTTTGATTTTTATGAACATCAGTTTTTGAAGTATGAGAAAGAGGGTGAGTTGTCATCTCATTCCTAGTTCCCCGATGATCACCGCATCTATTGTTTTCATAAAGCTTAGATTTTCCGCGATTTACCGATTTACGAGAAGTTCGCGGAAACAAATAGGCTTAAGTGAAGAGACAAATTTTGATCTCGTGATACCATACTATGTCTGTGAGATGTCAAGATCCAGCGTGGCTGGGTTTAGGCAAGACCTAGGTTTACTCGACTGAGGCTTTATGATGACAAATCGGCTTCGTTTTGCCTGTTTGCGATTTTAACCTGACTCGCACCGCTTAAAATCCGCTAATTGTTGACGGCTTATATGATTTGTTTTGTAAAGGAAGTAGCTCGACTGAGGCTTTGCGATGACAAATCGCTTTCGCTTAGCCTGTTTTGCGATTTTAACCTGACTCGCACCGCTTAAAAATCTGCTTATTGTTGTCGGCTTATATGATTTGTTTGGCGGAGTCGACCTACTTCCTTTACGGTCAGGTTAAAATCGCAAACAGGCAAAACGAAGCCGCATTTGTCATCGCAGCCTCAGTCCGAGTAAACATAGGTCTTGCTCCTAAACCCAGCCACGCTGGATCTTGACATCTCACAGACATAGTATTGTATACGAGATCCAAAATTTGTCTCTTCACTTAAGCCTATTTGTTTCACTAACTTCATGCGAATCAGTAAACCGCTGGAAAAGCTCGCTTTATGCAAACAATAGGTACGGTGATCATCGGGAACTAGAATGAGACGACAACTCACACCCTCTTTCTCATACTTCAAAAACTGAAGTTCATAAATAATTGAAAAACGTTTCATAGATTGAGACCGCAAAAGTTCAAACAAAACCCCAAAAAAGGAGCAGGGATTCGAAGCCACCAACCGCCAGTCCCGGTAAATACATCATGGCCTCTTAACGGTCAAACACATATAAAACGAATCCCGAAGGGATTGATAAACCTAGACGCCCTGTGAGCGCCACCTTCATCCTCAAACTCACTCGCGATAGGATAGCCTCGCCGCCTCCCCTGGCCGTGATCGCCACTACCCGCCTGCTCCACGCCCCTCGCAATCCTCTCTCCCCAGCGCCCCTGATCTTCTCGAAGTCTCTGAGGTCGGCGCAAGTGCATTCGCCTGCAGGTCGGCAAGGATTGAATCGAAAATCTCCTCGGTCGCTTCACTCCTCTTTTGCAGGACGATAGTCTGGCTTCCTCCAAGTCCAAAGACGGGCCTCAGCACTGAAGCAACTCGAGCTCACTCAAACTCGATCCCCGCTAAAGCCAAGTCCCTCTTACGGATGGCTATCAAGGACTCAAACAGGTTGCCATCCTCGCTAGACGCACCATAGAAGTCGCCACAAGCGCCGGCAGCCTCCGAGGATCCATGGGAGTCCATCTCCTCATGAGCCTGGATCTTCTGCTGAAGGCGGCGAATTCGGTATTTGCTCTTCTTCTCCTTCTTCACCTTGAGTAATGAACTCGCTGTCTTCCTAAGGTCACGCCAAGGTCGCTGATACTTAACCTCAAGCTAGGACGCCTGGCAGCATGGTGTCTCGACGGTTCGCAGTGCAGCCTCAGTACACTTCAGCTTCCTCGCGACGACTCCAGCTCTTTCGATGACTAATGAATTCACCCACACTCGCCAAGCATTCGCCAATTAGCACACAAACTGTCCGCAAAGAAGGGTAAGTATCATCATAAAAAAGAAGGGGGATGATGACATAGGTTTTCATGAAAAGAATCCTTGGTCGAAAATTTCGATTTTCAGAAAATTAACCATTCACCCGCAAAATCGCCTCCGATCTTACGAGCTGGGGCTAACCGTTGGGGTCAAAATGGTTATCTCGGAATCTACGGCTAAAGATCCTTCCAAACTCAAAGATTTCCGCATCGAACGCCAACGGGAAGATTGACAACGGAAACCCACGGCGGCAGAGATCCTCTGGCGCCGGGCGGCAGCGCCCCGCGAAGCCGGCCTGGCACCGGGCGGCAAGCCTGCCTGGCGCCGGGCGGCAAGCCTGCCTGGCGCCGGGCGGCAATCCAGCCTGGCGCCGGGCGGCAAGCCTGCCTGGCGCCGGGCGGCAAGCCTGCCTGGCGCCGGCGGTAAGCGCCCCGCGAAGCCGCCTGGCACCGGGCGGCAAGCCTGCCTGGCGCCGGTCGACGCCTCGCCCTGGTCTCGTCCCATCATGTTCGCCTGATCCCATCTTGGCTTGTTGGATCAATCCTCGGAGTTTGGTACGATCACGCTACGGAATGTACATCTTTCGATTCGACTGATTGAATTGTCCTCGATGTTTTACCACAAAACCAGAAGGATTGATAAACCTAGACGCCCCTGTGAGCGCCACCTTCATCCTCAAACTCACTCGCGATAGGATAGCCTCGCCGCCTCCCTGGCCGTGATCGCCACTCCTTCGGGCCCACGCCTCGCAATCCTCTCCCCAGGCCCCTGATCTTCTCGAAGTCTCTGAGGTCGGCGCAAGTGCATTCGCCTGCAGGTCGGCAAGGATTGAATCGAAAATCTCCTCGTGGTCACTTCACCTCCTTTGCAGGACGATAGTCTGGCTTCCTCCAAGTCCAAAGACGGGCCTTCACTTTGAAGCAACTCGAGCTCACTCAAACTCCCCTCGATCCCCGCTAAAGCCAAGTCCTCTTACGGATGGCTATCAAGGACTCAAACAGGGTTGCCATCCTCGTTAGACGACCATAGAAGTCGTCACAAGCGTCGGCAGCCTCCGAGGATCCATGGGAGTCCATCTCCTCATGAGCCTGGATCTTCTGCTGAAGGCGGCGGAATTCCGAGTATTTGCTCTTCTTCTCCTTCTTCACCTTGAGTAATGAACTCGCGGTCTTCCCAAGGTCACGCCAAGGTCGCTGATACTTAACCTCAAGCTAGGACGCCTGGCAGCATGGGTGTCTCGGCGGTCTGCAGTGCAGCCTCAGTACACTTCAGCTTCCTGCGACGACTCCAGCTCCTTCGATAGACTAATGAATTCACCCACACTCGCCAAGCATTCTCATTAATTAGCTACACAAACTGTCCGCAAAGAAGGGTAAGTATCATCATAAAAAAGAAGGGGGATGATGACATAGGTTTCTTGCGGAAAAGAATCCTTGGCCGAAAATTTCGATTTTCAGAAAATTCGAACCATTCACCCGCAAAATCGTCTCCGATCTTACGAGCTGGGGGGCTAACTGTTGGGGTCAAAATGGTTATCTCGAAATCTACGGCTAAAGATCCTTCCAAACTCAAAGATTTCCGCATCGAACGCCAACGGGAAGATTGACAACGGAAACCCACGGGCGCAGAGATCTCAAGGCCGGGGCGTAAGCGCCCCGCGAAGCCGCCTGGCACCGGGCGGCAAGCCTGCCTGGCGCCGGGCGGCAAGCCTGCCTGGCGCCGGGCGGCAAGCCTGCCTGGCGCCGGGCGGCAATCCAGCCTGGCGCCGGGCGGCAAGCCTGCCTGGCGCCGGGCGTATGCCCCGCAAGTCGCCTGGCGCGGCAAGCGCCCCGCGAAGCCGCCTGGCACCGGGCGGCAAGCCTGCCTGGCGCCGTCGACGCCCTCGCCCTGGTCTCGTCCCATCATGTCCGCCTGATCCCATCTTGGCTTGTTGGATCAATCCTCGGAGTTTGGTACGATCACGGCACGAATGTATACATCTTTCGATTCGACTGATTGGAATTGTCCTCGATGTTTTACCACAAAACCAGAAGGATTGATTTCTCGAGAAGATATCAGATAAAACAAGATCGATTAACTTGAACATCGATCCTTTAGGATATAATGGTTTATTTTACGAAAGATAGTCTTCCGAAATCGATAAAACGTTAAACGACTTAAGACAAGTCCACAGCTTACTTACGATTTTAAGAATTCAGGCCCAATCAGGTTATGACGGTTTATCCGATTTCCTAACATCGATAAACATCAAGTCACCGGAAAATAGGGAAAACTCGAGGATAATTAATAAGATCGATTTAAAACGGAATATTTCCAAGAGATAAACTTGGGCCCAAAGGCGCAGGTCCATCATCCCAAGGAAAACCACCTAGAGTAAGTATATAAGGAGATCAAGAGTAGAGGAGAAGGGGATCCGAAAATTAGACTTAGAGCATCCTGCTAGCTGATAGAACTTATAATTTAGGCTGTTAGACTAGCAAGGCAGGCCCTACAACGCCTGGTCAGCCTCCCTTTAAATCTCGCCTCTCTCTAAGGATCGGACAATTCTTTTACTTCAGAGCTCTGCACATAGAAACCCTAGCGCTATCTTCGCTATGCCTGTTTCAATGAAAAACGCCATACTAGACAACCTTCCAGACGGTTCGACTTTGTTCAACTCTTTCTAAACTGAACTACGTCCGACTTGATCCTCGAAGTAATGTAGGCAGCCTTTCTTAAGGTCCAGTCCCAAATCTTAACAAAACCTTTTCCGCATTTATTCGGTCACTTGTCGCTGGCTGTCGCAGAGAATCCTGACCTTCAGGGAAAGTCGGGTTAACTTGGCTTTCTCCGCAATCTTATTCATTAAAATCGACAGCGAATTTCGGTTCCCAATGAGCATATCATCGATGTATACTTCCATAGTTTTTCCGAAGTTGCTCGGCAAACATTCTGTTGACGAAGTCGCTGATACGCTGCACCCGCTGCTTTTAAGACCGAAAGGCATTACCTTGTAGCAATACGCCCCGCGGTCTGTGATGAATGCAGTTTTTCAAGGTCGCCGGATTCATCATGATCTGATTGTATCCGGAAAAGCGCCCATGAATGACGAAGCTTGTTTCGCAGTTGCTTCACCAGACGGTCGATGTGGGAGCGGAAGCAGTCCTTTGACAGGCTTTATTCAGATTCGTGAAATCGACACAGACTCGCCACTTGCCGTGACTTCTTTTACCACAGCCGAGGGTTGGCAAGCCAGTCTGGATACCTAACTTCTGTTATCGACTCTACTTTGAGGAGTCTTTCGACTTCCTCGCCGACCGCGTGGCACGCCAGGTCCCAGCTTTCGCCTCTTTTGTTTTACGGGTTTGTGAGTCGGTCGATGTTAAGTTCGTGACATGTTACGCTTAATGTCAATTCCTAAGATATCCTCCGCGCCCGCTTAACGCATCGAGGTTCTTTTGAGGCATGCGATGAGCTCGCTTTATTGGTTCGCTGGAGGTTAGTTCGATTTCGACGCACCGCTCGGGAAGGAATCGCCGAGGCAAATTGAGACCACCGTTCGCAGGTTGGTTCACGCCCTTCCGTGGCCTCAGCTTTTGGGACTGCCAGAAGGTTTCCGCAAGTCGGAATCGCTTGCTTTTTCCGAGAGGTCTCGATTTCGAATTTTTCCGCTTTAGTTCGGTAGCGAGGTAGATCTGCGCTGCTCGTGACTACCATGTATTGTTTCGACTCGAAGGCGCCGGAACTTGAGGCATGTGGAATGTTGATGGGATCGCCTCATGGAATTCAGCCAGGAGTTCCAACTATCGCTGTATGATGTTAGACCATCGATCACCAGGAATTCCACGCTTTTGGCGACGCCCCGCTCTGACTGAGAGGTTAGTCGAACCGAGGGTCATAACTTCTCCCGAGTCCAATACTGGGCTGGGGTCATCTGTAAGGATGCTTAGATCGACGCCATCCTCTCGAGGGTGCTTTTATAGATAATATTAGCCGAGCATCCGTGTCGACTAATACCCTTGCTACGCCAATATCCTGGATCGTGGAGCTCTATTACGAGGAGATTGTTGTGAGGTTTGGCCATACTGGCCGCTGCTCGCCTCAAGGATAATGATGTTGTGGACTGACGGCAGCCATACTGAACTTCGATCGATTGATGGTTTTCGAAGTTAGAGAATCCGCCCCTCCTTCTAGCCAAACTGTGGGAACCAAATTCACACCGCCACTCCGATAAATAAGATTGCGGAGGAAAGCCAAGTAAACCCGACTTTCCTTGAAGGTCCGGATTCTCTGCGTTGCCACACGAAATCGAGAAAGTTAACAGATAACAAAAATAAGAATTGTAATATTTGCTCGAAGGCATTTTATTAGATGAAAGATACGAGTACAAAGATTATCCGAAAGATAGAGAGATTTGCGATTAAAGAAAAAGATAGAGTTGCAGGCAGCCAAACGTCCTAAGCTTTGCTCCGCTAGTCTAACCACCTAAACCCTAATTCTTCTAAGCTAGCAGAATGCTCTAAGTCAAATTTTCGGATCCCCTTCTCCTCTGCACTTGCTCTCCTTATATACCCACTCCTAGGTCGGTTTGCCTTAGGATGATGGACCTCGCCTTTGGGCCCAAGTTTATCTTTTGAGGAAGAATTCCATTTTCGTCGATCTTCGTAATTATCCTCGAGTTTTCGGTGACTGGATGTTTATCCGATGTTCGGGAAATCGGATAAACCGTCAAAGCCTGATTGGACGTTTTATACGATTTCTCGGAAAGATTATCTTTCTCGGAAAGATTATCTTTCTCGTAAAATAAACTGCATAGCCTAAAGGATCGATGTTCAAGTTAATCGACCTTGTTTTATACGATATCTTCTACGAGAAATCCAATCCTTCTAGTTTTTGTCGTAAAACATCGAGGACGATTCCAATCGAAGTCGATCGAAGATGTCTATTCCGTAGCTGTGATCGTACCAAACTCACGAGGATTGATCCAACAAGCCAAGATGGGATTAGACCGGCAAGAGGGGACCGAGACCAGGACGAGGGTCGCCGACCGGGCGCCAGGTTGGTTTGCCGCGCCAGGCCTGCTTATGGATGCCTGCCGCCGCCAGGCCTGCTTATGGATGCCTGCCGCCGGCGCCAGGCCTGCTTATGGATGCCTGCCGCCGGCCGCCGGCGCCGACCTCCAAAGACTCAGAAGATCAGGAGCGCACGGGAGAGGATTGCGAGGCTGGCTTGGACGAGGCGGGCAGTGGCGATGCGACCGAGGAAGGCGACGGCGCAGGCTATCCCTATCGCGAGTGAGTTTGAGGATGAAGGTGGCGGCTCAGGGCGTCTAGGTTTATCAATCCCTTCTGGGATTTCGCTTTATATGTGTTTCGCCGCTAAGAGGCCATGATGTATTTAATGAGACTGGCCGCTGGTGGCTTCAATCCCCGCCTTTTGGGTTTTGTTTGAACTTTGCGGTCTCAATCTATGAAACGCTTTTTGATTTATTTATGAACTTCGGTTTTTTAAGTATGAGAAAGAGGGTGAGTTGTCGCCTCATTCCTAGTTCCCCGATGATCACCGTATCTATTGTTTGCATAAAGCAGATTTTCCGCGTTTACCATTTCCACGGAAGTTCGCGGAAACAAATAGCTTAAGTGAAGAGACAAATTTTGATCTCGTGATACCATACTATGTCCGGTGGAGATGTCAATATCCAGCGGCCGGTTTAGGCAAGATCTAGGTTTACTCGACTGAGGCTTTATGCATGACAAATCGGCTTTCGCTATTCGCTTTATGCATTTTAACCTGACTCAGACCGCTTAAAATCCGCAAATTGTTGTCGGCTTATTTGATTTGTTTGCGGAGTCGAAGCCATTTTACGTAAGAGCTAGACCAAAATTTTGATTTCTTGTATAGCCTATGTTTATCCTTGTCGGATAAGAGAGCCACCCCTCAGGGCTGCTATTTGTCCGTTTGGACGCTAGAGTTCGCTTGTTGTGATCAGCAACAACGAAAATGATACCGCTTTGAGGTGCGTCAGATGTTCAGAGATCTAAGATTTCGCCCGCAATGTTTTGGAAAAGAATGTCCTTCGCTGCTAGCTTAATGCGCCGCAGCGGAAGGTCGATTTTCCTTTTGCCGCGATCTCGTGTTGAAATGCATGGCTTTGGGGATGTCTTTGCACGTTCGCAGCCGAAAACTGTTGTTCGCTTTGGACGCTGACCAAGGGGTCGTGGTAAATTTGACCCAGTGGAGAAACGCTACATTCACTTTCTTCTTCGACGGTTCTCCGATTTGTTTTTGATGTGATAATCGCTAGGGATACTAGATCCGTTGTTGTTGCCGCTAGTAATCTTAAATGCGCTTTCCAGAAAGAGTTTCGAATTTTCAAATTGTGGAGTATAATAGATACGCACTCTTTTAATCGGGGATAGCTGAGCCCGCCGGTTAGCGAAGCGTCGATGCACTTTTTCGATCTGCCGCCTCAGAAGTTCTTTGTATCATGTTATTGTTTAGTGATAGTATTTTTAAGATGCATCGCGCTCCAAGTTCTGGATTTTACGCCTTGCATGTTCGCGATTTGGTACGACCCTGTTCGACCATTTTTATGACTTCAGAAGACTAAATCGCCTTTCTGAACCGGGCGATATGCACGCTCGAAGTTGTAGTACCGCGGCAGCGCGCTGGTAATTCTGGATTCAATGAGTGCTGGGTCACGCTCATCGATGAGAGAGATCTAGATTGTCCAGCATCATAAGCCATTTAAATCCTCTTTCGAGGAATCTTCTCCGCATCTCGGGAATTCTACTCTGGGATCATGCATTCGCCCGTAAACGCAGGGCTTAATGGAGTTTCACCTGTAGCCTGTGTTTGGCGCCTAGGCGCTGAGTCCCGCCAGGACGGTCTTGTTGATGGTTTCTGCCTGTCCGCTGCATTATGGATACCTGGGAGTTGACTTTGTAAGTTGTATTTTCCACTTTTCGCAGAATGCTTCAATCGAGCAGAGATGAATTGAGATCCATTGTCTGTTACGATTTCGCATCGACCCCATGTCTAGTTATGATATGTTTCCGCATCGGTTCTCGACTTGGTGTCTTTGATACTTTATGATTCTGCTTCTACCCATTTGGAAAAGAAACCGCGGAGGACTAGGAGGAAGCGCTTTTGTTTTTGATGGATGCATAGGTCCCATAATGTCCATGGACCATCGCATGAAAGGATAGGGGAACGAGATCGAGGAGAGGATTTCCGCTGGTCGATGGATTGTTGATGCCTTTGGCATTTCGACTTCCGGCTAATTTCGCTATCTTTATCATGGTTGGCCAATAATATCCGCGGGCGCTTGATTTTGACTCGCGAGATCTTCCGCCAGAATGATTTCCGTGATGATCCAATGGACCTCTTCCATGATTCTTCTTGCCCTTTCTCCTTCAAGCATCATGAGAGGACCGAGAAACGCCACCTATAAATTTCTCCTCTATCGTGACATACCGCGTCGCTTTGGTTTTCACCAACGGGCCTTCCATTTTTCTGGGTATGGTTCCATTCATTATATAAGGCCCGATTGGTTCTAACCAAGGGCTGTCGCAGCCATACTTGGTTTGGTCCGATCCGCCTCGCTGATCCTCGACTTCTTCCGTGATCTTCAATCTCCTCGATTAGATTGACGCACCACTGGTGGTCTGATGCTCGGATGTTCATGAATTCGACCGATAATCCTTTTGAGCCTGGATCTGAGCTTGAGGCAGGGCAGGCAGCCAGGCGCCGCCCTGACGCTTCCAGCGAGGAATTTAGTCAGGGTGAACTGGTCAAACTACGAGCCAGTTTGGACGAAGTTTTAGATAAGCGCCCATCCTTTCGTCTCCTGCTTCATATTCTCCGCTGTATTGGTTGGCTTACTAACGAGAGTCGCAGTAAGCGGAATATTACGGATTTTAATCCATAGCAAGCAGTTCTCGCGACGAAGCCAGATTCTGCCTCATTGTTTGAAGCATGAAAAGCCAATCGAATGACTGTTCTAGAATTTCTAGAGAGGTGAGTCAATTCCACCCGATCCTTGTTTGACGAGGATCCGCCGACGGGAGGATCCAAGTTGAGTTTGGTTCTCGCAGTCATGTCTCAGTGGGTAATTCTACCAAGAAATCTGCGTACTTGTGACTTTGCACATGTCCTCGGCTTATATTCGACGTCAGATTCACTTAGTTCGATTGGCCATTTTACGAGCCTACCGGATTGGTTTGGACTGTGCAGATTACCCGCAGCGGGGAATGTGGTGAGAACCACTATAGTATGAGACTGGAAATATGGGCTTAGTTTCCTGCCGAGGTTATGACGGCGAATGCTAATTTTTCCATTAGCTGGTATCGAAGTTTCGCGATCCAGCAATGTCTTGCTTACTTAAAAGATTGGCTTTGTTCGCCGCGTTTTCCTCGTCAGACGACGCCATCGACCTGCTGCTGCTGAAACTGCGATGTGAGGAAAAGAGGTTCACCTTCCACCGGTTTTGGAGAACTGGTGGAGTGGCCAGGTAATGTTTCAACCGCTGGAAAGCCTTTTCACATTGCTCGACCATTCAACTTCTTGTTTCCTTTCAACGCTTTAAAAGTAGGCACTTATCCGTGGAGCGAGATGAAACGGTTCAAAGCCGCTGACTCTTCCTGCTAACCTTGACTCTCATTGTTCTCTGGGAGGCTATATCTATCAGTGCGTTGATTTGTTTCGGTTGGCCTCGATTCCGCGAGCAGGTTACGGTATCCGAGGAATTCTTCCGATGCCACTGCTAATCTGCATTTCGCTGGTTGAATTTCATGTTATGCTGGTTGAGTCGCGGCAAACATTCCTCTAGGTGGGCTACATCGGTTCTTCAAGAGATTTTACCAGCATATCATCGATGTATACTTCCATAGTTTTTCCGAAGTTGTTCGGCAAACATTCTGTTGACGAAGTCGCTGATACGCTGTACCTGCTGTTTTAAGACCGAAAGGCATTACCTTGTAGCAATACGCCCCGCGGTCTGTGATGAATGCAGTTTTTCGCCGGTCGCCGATTCATCATGATCTGATTGTATCCGAAAAGCGCCCATGAATGACAGAAGCTTGTTTCCTCGCAGTTGCTTCGGCCCGTGACGGTCGATGTGGAGCGGGAAGCAGTCCTTTGACAGGCTTTATTCAGATTCGCGGAAATCTACACAGACTCGCTTACCGCCGTTCTTCTTTTTACCACACGCATGTGGTGGCAAGCCAGTCTGATACCTAACTTCTGTTATCGAATTTACTTTGAGGAGTTCGACTTCTCGCCGACCGCGTGGCACGCCAGGTCCCAGCTGCCTCTTTTGTTTTACGGGTTTGTGAGTCGGTCGATGTTAAGTTCGTGACATGTTACGCTTAATGTCAATTCTCGCATATCCTCCGCGCCCGCTTAACGCATCGAGGTTCTTTTGAGGCATGCGGCGAGCTCGCTTTTATTGGTTCGCTGGAGGTTAGTCTGATTTCGACGCGACCGCTCGGGAAGGAATCGCCGAGGCAAATTGAGACCACCGGTTCGCAGGTTGGTTCACGCCTTCCAGGGCCTTCATTGGGACTGCCGAAGGTTTCCGGCAGTCGTGAATCGCTTGCTTTTTCCGAGGTCTCGATTTCGAATTTTTCCGCTTTAGTTCGGTAGCGTAGGTCGACTACAGCGGACTACCATATTGTTTCACTCGAAGGCGAACCTCGGAGGCATGTGGAATGTTGATGGGATCGCCTCATGGAATTCAGCCAGGAGTTCCAACTATCGCTGTAGGCGATGTTGTGACCATCGATCACCGAATTCGCTGCTTACGACGCCCTCCGATCTGAGAGGTTAGTCGAACCGAGGGTCATAACTTCCCCGAGTCCGAACACCGGCTGGGGCCATCTGTAAGTGATGCTTAGATCGACGCCATCCCTCCTCGAGGGTGCTTTTATAGATAATATTAGCCGCAGCATCCGTGTCTACTAATTTTGCTACGCCAATATCCTGGATCGTGGAGCTCTATTACGAGGAGATTGTTGTGAGGTTTGGCCATACTGGCGCTGCTCGCTCCTCGGCGATACGTTATGGACTGACGAAGTAGCCATACTGAACTTCGACGATTGATGGTTTTCGAAGTTAGAGAATCCGCCCCCTCCTTCTAGCCAACCGGTGGAACCTAATTCACACCGCCACCGAGCAATAAGATTATGGAGGAAAGGCAAAACCCGACTTTCTTGAAGGTCCGGATTCTCTGCGCTACACACTAAATCGAAAGTTAACAGATAACAAAAATAAGAATTGTAATATTTGCTCAATGCATTTTATTAGATGAAAGATAATGAAAGTACAAAGATTATCCAAAGATAGAGAGATTTGGCGATTAAAGAAAAAAGAGAGTTGCAGGCAGCCAAACGCCCTAAGCTTTGTTCGCTAGTCTAACCACCTAAACCCTAATTCTAAGCTAGCAGAATGCTCTAAGTCAAATTTTCGATCCCCTTCTCCTCGCGACTTGTTTCCTTATATACCCACTCCTAGGTCGGTTTGCCTTAGATGATGGACCTCGCCTTTGGGCCTAAGTTTATCTTTTGAGGAAGAATTCCATTTTCGCCGATCTTCGTAATTATCCTCGAAGCGCACATTTGATGTTTATCCGATGTTCGAAATCGGATAAACCGCCATAGCCTGATTGGACCTGAATTTTAAAATCGTAAGTAAGTCCGCGTGGACTTCGTTTTAAGTCGCTGAACGCTTTATACGATTTATCGGAAAGATTATCTTCTCGTAAAATAAACAGATAGCCTAAAGGATCGATGTTCGTTAATCGACTTTTTTATACGATATCTTCTACGAAATCCAACTTCTAGTTTTTGTCGTAAAACATCGAGGACTTTATCCAATCGAAGTCAATCGAAGATCTCTATTCCGTAGCTATGATCTTACCAAACTCACGAGGATTGATCCAACAAGCCAAGATGGGATCAGACCGGCAAGAGGGGACCGAGACCAGACAGGGCCGACCGGCGCCAGGCCGGCGTATGGACGCTTCGCCGCCGGGCGCCAGGTCGATTTATGGACGCTTGCCGCCGCGCCAGGCCGGCGTATGGACGCTTCGCCGACGCCAGGCTGGCTTGCTGCCGTGCCAGGCCTGCTTGTGGACGCTTGCCGCCGGGCGCCAGGCCGGCGTATGGACGCTTCGCCGCCGGGCGCCAGGCCGGCGTATGGACGCTTCGCCGCCGGGCGCCAGGCCGGCGTATGGACGCTTCGCCGCCGGGCGCCAGGTCGATTTATGGACGCTTCGCCGCCGGGCGCCAGGCCGCATTTATGGACGTTTTCGCCGCCGCTTCGGCCCGGTGATCTTCTGCCGGCTCCGTGGGTTTTCCGTTGTCCGATTTTTCCTCCGTTGTCCGATCTTTCCTCCGTGGAGCTTGGAAGGATATTTAGCCGAAGATTTCGAGATAACCGTTTTTGACCCCAACAGTTACAAACTGTGGGAACAGAAATTCACACCGTCAATTTCTGATAAATAAGATTGCGGAGGAAAGCCAAGTAAACCCGACTTTCCTTGAAGGTTCGGATTCTCTGCGTTGCCACAAGAAATCGACAAAGTTAACAGATAATAAAAATAAGAATTGTAATATTTGCTTGAAGGCGTTTTATTAGATCAAAGATACGAGTACAAAGATTCTCCGAAAGACAGCGAGATTTGCGATTAAAGAAAAAGATGGAGTTGCAGGCAGCCAAACGTCCTAAGCTTTGCTCCGCTAGTCTAACCACCTAAACCCTAATTCTTCTAAGCTAGCAGAATGCTCTAAGTCTAACTTTCGGATCCCCTTCTCCTCTACACTTGCTCTCCTTATATACCCACTCCTAGGTCGGTTTGCCTTAGGATGATGGACCTCGCCTTTGGGCCCAAGTTTATCTCTTCAGGAAGTATTCCATTTTCGCCGATCTTCGTAATTATCCTCGAAGCTGGTGACTTGATGTTTATCCGATGTTCGAAAATTGATAAACCGCCATTGCCTGATTGGACCTGAATTTTAAAATCGTAGTTAGTCCGTGGACATGTCTTAAGTCGCTGAACGCTTTATACGATTTCTGAAGACTATCTTTCTCGCATAATAAACCAGATAGCCTAAAGGATCGATATTCAAGTTAATCGACCATGTTTTATAATGATATCTTCTACGAGAAATCCAATCCTTCTAGTTTTTGTCGTAAAACATCGAGGACGATTCCAATCGAGTCGAATCGAAAGATCTCTATTCCGTAGCTATGATCTTACCAAACTCACGAGGATTGATCCAACAAGCCAAGATGGGATCAGACCGAGCAAGAGGGGACCGAGACCAGGACGCTGGCCGCCGACCGGGCGCCAGGCAGGCTTTCCATTAGCACGCTAATTTTTCCATTAGCGGTATCGAAGCTCGTGATCCAGCAATGTCTTGCTTACGTAAAAGATTGGCTTTGTTCGCCACGTATCAGGACGCCACTGACTGCTGTTGCGGAAACTGCGATGTAGAGGAAAAGAGGTTCACCTTCCACTGGTTTTGCGAGAACTGGTGGAGTGGCCAGGTAATCTTTCAACTGTTGGAAAGCCTTTTCACATTGCTCGACCATTCGAACTTTTGTTTCCTTTCAACGCTTCAGAAAACGGTAGGCACTTATCCGCGGAGCGAGATGAAACGGTTCA
Organism: Brassica carinata; assembly: GCA_016771965.1. Taxonomy (NCBI): domain Eukaryota; kingdom Viridiplantae; phylum Streptophyta; class Magnoliopsida; order Brassicales; family Brassicaceae; genus Brassica; species Brassica carinata. The sequence continues at coordinate 24,367,829 of CM028692.1, forward strand.
AAGCCGCTGACTCTTCCTGCTAACCTTTGACTTCGCTTGGTTCCCGGGAGGCCATATCATCAGTGCTGATTTGTTTAGGTTGGCCTCGATTCGCGACACGCTACGGTATCCGAGGAATTCTCCGATGCCACCGCGAATCTGCATTTCGCTGGTTGAGTTTCATGTTATGCTGGCTGAGTCGCAAAACATTTCTGTGGGCTACATGATCGGTTCTTCAAGAGATTTTACGAGCATATCATCGATGTATACTTCCATAGTTTTTCCGAAGTTGCTCGCAAACATTCTGTTGACGAAGTCATTGATACGCTGTACACCCGCTTTTAAGACCGAAGGCATTACCTTGTAGCAATACGCCCCGCGGGTCTGTGATGAATGCAGTTTTTCAAGGTCATCGGATTCATCATGATCTGATTGTATCCGAAAAGCGCCCATGAATTACGTAGCTTGTTTCCGCAGTTGTTTCGCTACAAAACGGTCGATGTGGAGCGGAAGCAGTCCTTTGACAGGCTTTATTCAGATCCGCGGAAATCAACAGACTCGCCACTGGCCGCTCTTTTTACCACGATGGTTGGCAAGCCAGTCTGATACCTAACTTCGTTATCGACCATACTTTGAGGAGTCTTTCGACTTCCTTGTTGACTGGCGTGGCACGCTAAGGTCCCAGCTTTCGCCTCTTTGTTTTACGGGTTTGTGAGTCGGACGATGTTAAGTTCGTGGACATGTTACGCTTAATGTCAATTCCTCGCATATCCTCCGCAGCCCCGCGAACGCATTGAGGTTCTTTTGAGGCATGCGATGAGCTCTGCTTTTATTGGTTCGCTGGAGGTTAGCTATGATTTCTATGCACCGCTCGGGAAGGAATCGCCGAGGCAAATTAAGACCACCGGCTTCGCAGGTTGGTTCACGCCTTCCAGGGCCTCAGCTCTTTGGGACTGCCAGAAGGTTTCCGCGAAGTCGTGAATCGCTTGCTTTTTCCTCGAGGTCTCGATTTCAAATTTTTCCGCTTTAGTTCGGTAGTAGGTAGATCTGGCGCCGTTCGCGGACTACCATGTTTTTCGACTCGAAAGGCGCCGGAACTGAGGCATGTGGAATGTTGATGGGATCGCCTCATGGAATTCAGCCAGGAGTTCCAACTATCGCTGTATGATGTTAGACCATCGATCACCAGGAATTCGCTTTTGGCGACGCCCCGCTCTGACTGAGAGAATAGTCAACCGAGGTTCATAACTTCTCCCGAGAGTCCAATACCGGGCTGGGGTCATCTGTAAGGATGCTTAGATCGACGCCCATCCTCGAGGGTGCTTTTATAGATAATATTACCGAGCATCCGTGTCGACTAATACCCTTGCTACGCCAATATCCTGGATCGTGGAGCTCTATTACGAGGAGATTGTTGTGAGGTTTGGCCATACTGGCCGCTTCGCTCCTCGGCGATATGTTGGCTGGACTAGTAGCCATACTGAACTTCGACGATTGATGGTTTTCGAAGTTAGAGAATCCGCTCCTTCTAGCCAAATGTGGGAACCAAATTCACACCGCCAATTTCGAGCAATAAGATTATGGAGGAAAGCCAAGTAAACCCGACCTCAAGGTCCGGATTCTCTCATGCGCTACACACAAAATCGAAAGTTAACAGATAACAAAAATAGGAATTGTAATATTTGCTCAAGGCATTTTATTAGATGAAAGATACGAGTACAAAGATTATCCAAAGATAGAGATATTTACATTAAAGAAAAAGATAGAGTTGCAGCGCCAAACGCCCTAAGATTTGCTCCGCTAGTCTAACCACCTAAACCCTAATTCTTCTAAGCTAGCAGAATGCTCTAAGTCAAATTTTCGATCCTCTCTCTCGCACTTGTTCTCCTTATATACCCACTCCTAGGTCGGTTTGCTTAGATGATGGACCTCGCCTTTCCAAGTTTATCTCTTTGAGGAAGAATTCCATTTTCGCCGATCTTCTGAATTATCCTCGAAGTTTTCAGACTTGATGTTTATCCGATGTTCGGAAATCGATAAACCGCCATAGCCTGATGGACCTGAATTTAAAAATCTAAAGTAAGTCCGCGGACTTTTCTTAAGTCGCTGAACGCTTTATACGATTTCTAAAGATTATCTTTCGTAAAATAAACTGCATAGCCTAAAGGATCGATGTTCAAGTTAATCGACCTTGTTTTATACTATCTTCTACGAAATCCAATCCTTCTAGTTTTTGTCGTAAAACATCGAGGACTATTCCAATCGAAGTCGAATCGAAGATGTCTATTCCGCTCTGTGATCGCACTGACTCAACGGCAGGATTGATCCAACAAGCCAAGATGGGATCAGACCGAGCAAGAGGGGACCGAGACCAGAAGGGTCAGCCGACCGGCGCCGTAGGCTTTCGCCGGCGGGCAAGGTGGCGGACGCCGGGCCAGCTTTGCCGCCGCTTTGCGCCCCTGCTTCATGGACGATGCCGCCGGCGCCAGGTCTTTATGGACGCTTTACCGCCGCGCCAGGCAGGTTTACGGGCCAGGCCGGTTATGGACGCCGTCACCGCATCAGGCAGACTTGCCGCTGGCCAGGCTTATTGCCGGGCGCCAGGTTTGCCGGGCCGGGCGCTTGGACGCCGCGGACGCCTGCCGGCCAGCCAGGCCGGTTATGGACGCTTGCCGCCGGGCGCCAGATCTTCTGCCACCGCGGGTTTTCCGTTGTCCAATCTTTCCATACGCCTCGCAGGAAATCTTTGAGGAAGAATCTTTACCGAGATTTCGAGATAACCGCTTTTGACCCCAACAGCTTAGCCCCCAGCTCGTGAAGATCGGAGACGCATTTTGGCGGGCGAAAGTGATTCGAATTTTTGAAAATCGAAATTTTCGCTAACTCGTGAGCCACATGGCCATCGCTCCAAGGTTCGATTTTAATCTACGCATTGTATCGCTTCTTTTTACGATGATACTTACACCTTCTTTGGCTGAAAGTTTGTCGCTGATTGACGGAATGCTTGGCGAGTGAGGGTCGGAAGTCATTCGCCTATCGGGCGAACCGAGTCGCAGAAGCGCCGAAGCTGCATCTTTGGCTGCATTGCAGACTATCGAGGACACCCATGCCGCCTAAACGCCCCAAGCGAGGTTTGTATCAGCAATCTTAGCGACCTTGGGAAGACCGCGAAGTTCGCTACTCAAGGTGAAGAAGGAGAAGAGCAAACCCTGAAGTCAGTCGCCTTCAGCAGTAAGATCCGCTCATGAGGAGATGAACCAGATCCTCGCAGGTTGCCGACGTACCGCCGACTTCTTTGGTCGCCCGACGAGGATGGCCACCCTGTTTGAGTCCTTTATAGCCATCCGCAAGAGGGACTTGGCTTTAGCGGGGATCGAGGGGAGTTTGAGCGAGCTCGAGTTGCTTCGAGGTAACAAGGCCCCGCCTTTGGACATGCAGAAGCCAGATTATCGGCCCCGCAAAGGAGTGTGGGCTGCCACCGAGGGAGATTTCGACTCATCCTTGCCGCCTGCAGGTCGCAATGCACCTCGCTCGACCGAAGACTCAGAAGATCAGGAGCGCATCGAGAGGATCATGAGGCTGGCGTGGACGAGGCGGGCAGTGGCGAGCGCGACCGAGGAAGGCGACGGTGAGGCTATCCCTATCGCGAGTGAGTTTGAGGATGAAGGTGACGCTCCTGGGAGCGTCTAGGTTTATCAATCCCTTCTGGGATTTCGTTTTATATGTGTTTCGGCCGTTAAGAGGCCATGATGTATTTACCGAGACTGGCCGTTGGTGGCTTCAATCCCCGCCTTTTGGGGTTTTGTTTGAACTTTTGGCGGTCTAAATCTATGAAACGCTTTTTGATTTATTTATGAACTTCAGTTTTTTTAAGTATGAGAAAGAGGGTGTGAGTTGTCGCCTCATTCCTAGTTCCCCGATGATCACCGTATCTATTGTTTGCATAAAGCGAGATTTTCCGCGTTTACCGCTTTACGCGAAGTTCGTGAAACAAATAGCTTAAGGAAGAGACAAATTTTGATCTCGTGATACCATACTATGTCTGTGAGATGTCAATATCCAGCGTGGCTGGGTTTAGGCAAGACCTAGGTTTACTCGACTGAGGCTTTACGATGACAAATCGGTTGCTTTTTGCCTGCTTGCGATTTTAACCTGACTCAGACAGCTTAAAATCCGCAAATTGTTGTCGGCTTATATGATTTGTTTAAGCGGAGTCGAAGCTACTTCTTTACGGTAAGAGCTAGACCAAAATTTTGATTTTCAGATGCCAAGGCTATGTTTATCCTTGTCGGATGTAAGAGAGCCTACCCCTCATACGCTATTTGTCTTAGGACGCTAGAGTTCGCTTTTGTGATCAGCAACAACGAAATGATACCGCTTTTGAGGTGCTTGTATGTTCAGAGATCTAAGATTTTGTTCGTAATGTTTTGCGTAAAAGAATGTCCTTCGCTGCTAATGACGCCAGAAAGCTGAAGGTCGATTTTTCCTTATGCCGCATCTCGTTGAAATGTGCGCAAGCCAGATGTCTTTGCTAATGTTCGCAGCCGAAAACTGTTGTTTCCGCTTTGGACGGGACCAAGGGGTCGGGTAAATCTGTGGAGAAACGCCTACATTCACTTTGCTTCGGACGGTGGTCTCCCCGATTTGTTTTTGATGTGATAATCGCTAGTGGATACCAGATCCGGTTGTTGCGTCCGCTTAGTAATTTATAAATGCGTTGTCTAGAAAGAGTTTCGAATTTTCAAATTGTGGAGTATAACGAGTATACGCGATTTCACCCCTTTTAATCGGGGATAGCCACGGTTAGCTGAGCGCTGTCGACGCACCTTTTCGGGATCTGCCGCCTCTCGAGTATTTTGTATCATGTTATTGTTTAGTGATAGTATTTTTAAGATGCATCGCTCCAAGTTCTTGGATTTTACGCCTTGCATGTTCGCGATTTGGTACGCACTCTGTTCGACCATTTTTATGACTTTGGCGTAAGACTAAATCGCCTTCCTTGAACTCATGGCGGCGACGCTCGAAGTTGTAGTACTCCGCGGCAGCGGCTGGTAATTCTGATTCAATGAGTGCCTGGTCAGCGCTCATTGATGAGATCTAGATTGTCCAGCATCATAGCCATTTAAATCCTCTCTTCGGGAGGAATCTTCTCCGCATCTCGGGAATTCTACTCTGGGATCATGCATTCCGCTCAGAACGAGGGCTTAATGGAGTTTCACCAGAGTCTGTTAGTTGTACGATGCACCAAAGAACTCCTTCGAGCTCCTCCGCCCATCGCCTTTTGGCTTCAGCGCTTGAGTCCACAAGGACGGTCTTGTTGATGGTTTCTGCCTGTCCGCTGCATTGCGGATACCTGGGAGTTGACTTTGTAAGTCATATTTTCCACTTTTCGAATGCTTCAATCGAAAGCAGATGAATTGAGATCCATTGTCTGTTACGATTTCAGACGGACCCCATGTCTAGTTATGATATGTTTCAGCATCGTTTTCGACTTGTGTGTCTTTGATACTTCGCGTAGGATTCTGCTTCTACCCATTTGGAAAAGAAACTGCGGAGGACTGTGGAAGCGCTTTTGTTTTGATGGATGCATAGGTCCCACAATGTCCATGGACCATCGCATGAAAGGATAGGGGAACGAGATTGAAGGAGAGGATTTCCGGGTTGGATTGTTGAGCGCCTTTGGCATTTCTCGCGACTTCCGCTAATTTCGCTATCTTTATCATGGTTGGCCATTAATATCCGTATGCTTTGATTTTGACTGCGAGAGATCTTCCGCCGAATGATTTCCGCATCGCATTCAGAATGGACCTCTTCCATGATTCTTCTTGTTCTCCTTCCTCAAGGCATGTCATGAGAGGACCAGAGAAACGCCACCTATAAATTTCTCCTCTATCGTGACATACCGCGTCGCTGGTTTTCACTTAACGGGCCCATTTTTCGGTGGGTATGGTTCCATTCACGATATGGGCCCGGATTGTTCTAACCAAGGGCTGTCGCAGCCATACTCGGTTTGGTCCGCGATCACTTCCGCTGATCCTCGACTTCTTCCGTGATCTTCAATCTCCTCGATTAGATTGACGCACCACTGGTGGTCTGATGCTCTGATGTTCGATGAATTCGACCGATAACTTTTCGAGCTGGATCTGAGCTTGAGGCAGGGCAGCCAAGGCCGGCCTGGACGCTTCCTCGAAGGAATTTAGTCAGGGCTTAACTGGTCGAAACCACGAGCCAGTTCTTGGACGAAGTTTTAGATAAGCGCCCATCCTTTCGCCCCTTGCTTCATATTCTCCGCTGTATTGGTTGGTGACTAACTGAGAATTGCAGTGTTGAATATTACGGATTTTAATCCATAGGCTAGCCGCAAGCTCTGCATTTAGCGCCAGATTCTGCCTCATTGTTTGAAGCATGAAAATCCAATCGGAATGACTGTTCTAGAATTTCCCCTAGGAGAGGTGAGTCAATTCCACCCGATCCTTGTTTGGACGAGGATCCGCCGACGGGAGGATCCAAGTCGAAGTTTGGTTCCTCGCTAGTCATGTCTCTAGTGGGTAATTCTACCAAGAACTGCTAAGTACTTGTGACTTTGCACATGTCCTCAGATATTCGACGTCAGATTCACTTAGTTCGATTGCCCATTTTGCGAGCCTACCGGATTGGTTTGACTGTGCAGGATTACTCAAGCGGGGAATGTGGTGAGAACCACTATAGTATGAGACTGGAAATATGGGCTTAGTTTCTGCCGAGGTTATGACGGCTAATGCTAATTTTTCCATTAGCGGTATCGAAGTTCGCGATCCAGCAATGTCTTGCTTACGTAAAGATTGGCTTTTGTTCGCCGCTTCAGACGTGATCTGACGACTGTCATGAAACTACATGTAGAGGAAAAGAGGTTCACCTTCCACCGGTTTTATGAACCGTGGAGTGGCCAGGTAATGTTTCAACTGTTGGAAAGCCTTTTCACATTGCTCGACCATTCAACTTCTTGTTTCCTTTCAACGCTTCAGAAACAGGCACTTATCCGTGGAGCGAGATGAAACGGTTCAAAGCCGACTCTTCCGTTAACCTTGACTTCTCGCTTGGTTCTCGGGAGGCCATCTCTATCAGCGTTGATTTGTTTTGGTTGGCCTCGATTCCGATACATTACGAGGTATCCGAGGAATTCTCCCGATGCCACTGCTAATCTGCATTTCGCTGGTTGAGTTTCATGTTATGCTGGTTGAGTCGCGGCAAAACATTCCTCTAGTTGGCTACATGATCGTGTTCTTCAAGAGATTTTACGAGCATATCATCGATGTATACTTCCATAGTTTTTCCGAAGTTGTTCGGGCAAATATTCTGTTGACGAAGTCGCTGATACGCTGCACCCGCTGCTTTAAGACCGAAGGCATTACCTTGTAGCAATACGCCCCGGTCTGTGATGAATGCAGTTTTTTCGGTCGCCGGATTCATCATGATCTGATTGTATCCGAAAAGCGCCCATGAATGACAGAAGCTTGTTTCCCCGCAGTTGCTTCGACAAAACGGTCGATGTGTGGGAGCTGGAAACAGTCCTTTGACAGGCTTTATTCAGATCCGGAAATCGACACAGACTCGCCTTTGCTCTTTCTTTTTTACCACGATGTGTTGGCAAGCCAGTCCGATACCTAACTTCCGTTATCGACCATACTTTGAGGAGTCTTTCGACTTCCTCGCTGACTGGTGGCACGCCAGGTCCCAGCTTTCGCCTCTGTTTTACGGGTTTGGGAGTCGGGTCGATGTTAAGTTCGACATGTTACGCTTAATGTCAATTCTCGCATATCCTCCGCCCGCTTAACGATCGAGGTTCTTTTGAGGCATGCGATGAGCTCTCGCTTTATTGGTTCGCAGAGGTTAGCTCCGATTTCACACGACCGCTCGGAAGGAATCGCCGAGGCAAATTGAGACCACCGGTTTGCAGGTTGGTTCACCCTTCCCTTCCGGGCCTCAGCTCTTTGGGACTGCAGAAGGTTTCCAGCGAGTCGAATCGCTTGCTTTTTCCGAGAGGTCTCGATTTCGAATTTTTCCGCTTTAGTTCGGTGTAGAGGTGATCCGCTGTTCGCGGACTACCATGTATTGTTTCGACTCGAAAGCGCCGAACTTGAGGCATAGGTGGAATGTTGATGGAATTCAGCCAGGAGTTGCAACTATCGCTGTATGATGTTGGACCATTGATCACCAGGAATTCGCGATTTTTGGCGACCGCCCTGGCTCGACCGAGGTTAGTCAAACCGAGGGTCATAACTTCTCCCGAGAGTCCAAATACTGGGCTGGGGTCATCTGTAGGATGCTTAGATCTACGCCATCCTCTCGAGGGTGCTTTTATAGATAATATTAGCCGCAGCATCCGTGTCGACTAATACCCTGCTACGCCAATATCCTGGATCGTGAGCTCTATTACGCAGGAGATTGTTGTGAGGTTTGGCCATACTGGCCGCTGCTCGATCCTCGGCGATACGATGTTATGGACTGACGAAGTAGCCATACTGAACTTCGACGATTGATGGTTTTCGAAGTTAGAGAATACGCCCTCCTTCTAGCCAAACAAGGGGAACCGGAATTCACACCGCCAATTTCCGATAAATAAGATTGCGGAGGAAAGCCAAGTAAACCCGACTTTCCTTGAAGGTCCGGATTCTCTCGCTGCCACAAGAAATCGAAAGTTAACAGATAACAAAAATAAGAATTGTAATATTTGCTCGGCTACGCTTTATTAGATGAAAGACGAAAGTACAAAGATTCTCCAAAGACAGAGAGATTTATGATTAAATAAAAGATAGAGTTGCCGGCAGCCAAACGCCCTAAGCTTTGCTCCGCTAGTCTAACCACCTAAACCCTAATTCTTCTAAGCTAGCAGAATGCTGTAAGTCAAATTTTCGGATCCCCTTCTCCTCTGAACTTGCTCTCCTTATATACCCACTCCTAGTCGGTTTGCCTTAGGATGATGGACCTCGCCTTTGGGGCCCAAGTTTATCTCTTGAGGAAGTATTCCATTTTAAATCGATCTTCGTAATTATCCTCGAAGTTGTTGTGACTTGATGTTTATCCGATGTTCGAAATCGGATAAACCGTCATAGCCTGATTGGACCTGAATTCTTAAAATCGTAAGTAAGTCCGTGGACTTGTCTTAAATCGTTGAGCGTTTTATCGATTTCTGGAAAGACTATCTTTCTCGTGAAAATAAACCGTATAGCCTAAAGGATCGATGTTCAAGTTAATCGACCTTGTTTTATACGATATTTTCTACGATAAATCCAATTCTTCTAGTTTTTATCGAAAAACATCGAGGACGATTCCAATCGAGTCGAATCGAAAGATGTCTATTCCATAGCTGTGATCGTACCAAACTCACGAGGATTGATCCAACAAGCCAAGATTGGATCAGACCGAGCAAGAGGGGACCGAGACCAGGACGAGGGACGCCGACCGGTGCCAGGCAGGCTTGCCGCCGGCGCCAGGCACGCTTTGCCGCCGACGCCAGGCAGGCTTGCCGCCGGCGCCAGGCCGGCTTGCGGGACTCCTGCCGCCGGCGCCAGGCACGCTTGCCGCCGACGCCAGGCAGGCTTGCCGCCGACGCCAGGCCGGCTTGCGTAACGTTTTATACGATTTCTGGAAAGACTATCTTTCGTAAAATAAACCGTATAGCCTAAAGGATCGATGTTCAAGTTAATCGACCTTGTTTTATCACGATATCTTCTACGAAATCCAATCCTTCTAGTTTTGTCATAAAACATTGAGGACGATTCCAATCGAAGTCGAATCGAAGATGTTTATTCCGTAGCCGTGATCGTACCAAACTCAAGAGGATTGATCCAAAAAGCCAAGATGGGATCAGACCGAGCATGATGGGACCGAGACCAGGACGAGGGACGCCGACCGGTGCCAGGCAGGCTTGCCGCCGGGCGCCAGGCCGGTTATGGACGCCGCCGCAGGCGCCAGGCTGGATTGTCGCCGTGCCAGGCCGCTTGCGGGATGCCTGCCGCCAGAGCCAGGTTGCCTTGCCGCCGGCGCCAGGCCGGTTATGGACGCCTGCCGCCGGAGCCAGGCTGGCTTGCCGCCGGCGCCAGTGAAGTCTTGCATATTTTCATTGTTTTAGCTTTCCATTTTATGCATTTTATCACTTCTAGATTAGACATTAGGCATATTTAAGTTCATTTTGCATTCATAAGTCTTTATCAGGTCTTGGAGTGTACTTTGGAGAATTTGAAGGTGTTTGGAGGTACTTTGTTACAAAAAGGAAGGGTGAAAGATGGACATGGACGATGGCCATAAAGAAGTCTTTCTGTGCTAAGATTTGGTGGAGACATAGAATTTTGAGTCAGCTTTCCATTGGGAGTGGTTCCAAGCCATTTGAAGCCATATAGAGGAGTTATGATTATTTGAGTGAAAGCATGTCAGTACACCCGGTCAGCACACTCGGCCTGACCAGCCCAAGACGGACTAAGGGATGATGCTGGACAATGCAGCACCCGGACGGACGTACGCGACCTCGATAACCTGCACGGCCTGACCGTGGGAACAGACAGCACGTACGCGGCCTGGACACCCGGATGAAGCCACCCGCATACGAGCAACACTCGACTCGACGCACCCGAGGAAGACGACCCGCACGGCCCGACGATGGAGAACGCCAGGATCAGGACGCCGCCGATCATACCCGACCTCCCTGCGGCGTACCACTCCACTCGACCCCAGTACACTCGAGCAGACGACACCCGCCTTGGCACACGCTGCCTGAAGCACCCGCATCGCATGCACACCGACTTGAGGACGCGCCTGAAGCACCCGCACGCCTGCACACCGACTTGAAGGACGCTGCCTGAAGGACCCGCACGGCCTGCTTGCTGCTGGACACGGACAGCACGCGGCTCAGAACACCCGGGGAGGACAACCCGAGCAGTTAGACAAGCCGGACGAGCATCCTCATGCGCGGGTGGTCATACCCGGCCTGGTGGGTACCTATCCCACTGTGGTATCCGAAGCTTTTCTTTGAGCATTCTGATTGGCTTAGACCATTACTCTTCTAAGGGCTTTTTAGTCATTTTACTTCTATGTGTTTAGGGCTCTTAAGCCTACTATAAATACTCTTATTATCCCTAGTTTGGGACTTATGTTATTTTCTATCTAAGAACACAAACCTTTTGAGTAAAGCTTCATCTTTGATTCATAATCTATTCTCATCTTGTGTTCTTGATTGTTTGATTTCATCTCCTTTCTTTCTCTATATGTTTAAGCTTGAATCTCTCATGGGTTTAACAGTAAGCATGTGGATTAGTGAGTAGATCCATTTAAGATCCATGGGTTAGGGTGATTGAGAGTGATTAAGTGTAGATCCAAGGTGCTTAGTGTTAGATCTATCATTTCCTTGCATTGATTTGGTGTTCTTAAAGCTATATTTGAGTTGGCCTCTCAAACATAGAGCTATAGGCATTTCATGCCCGGAAGGTGTTCTATGAAATGCCTGAACCAACTCATCTATGCTTTTAGCTTGCTTTGCCTAAGGGATTAGTTGTCAAAGAAGCTAGGATTGCTATTAGACTCATTCTCCATGTTTGCTTTGATCATTACAGCCAAAGAGATTTGGTGTACTTGGGTGATCATTGCAAAAGAGCATTTCTTCTAGGGATAGAGCTTCCTTAGTTTTGTTGTCTAGGCATAAGGAATTAGATTGGTTGAAAAGTTAGCATCTTGGATTGAATCTTAATCATTTGATATCAAGTCCCTACACCCATGTGTCTTATTCTCCTCATAAGAAAGAAAGTTTTACTTTTTATTGCATTTTACTCTTTGTCTTAGTTTAATAATCATCCTCTTCAATGATTGCATTTAGATTAAGCATAGACTTGCATTCCCTTTGGTTTATGGTCACTTAGAACTGGTTCGACAATCTTTTATACTACATCATTTGATTAGGACCTTAGAAAAGTCCTTTCACCAAATTGGCGCCGTTGCCAAATTCTAAGTTGATTGTGATATTGAGATTTAGTCACTTGCTTGAGACTAAATCATTTTTCTTTTCTTGAGATATTGATTCTCCTTTTGCATTTTTCTTTGATTTTCAGGTGTATGAACACAAGAAGCAGGGGTGCAACTAACCTGGTTCCCACTGTTGAAGAGATAGCTACATTTGAGAGGGAAATAGCAAGAAGGAGAAGAGAAGAAGAGCAACAGGCTCACATTCAGAGGTTGGAGTTTGAGATGGATGATCACCAACATCAACCTCAAGATGGAAATGGTCAAGGAGCTGACAACCTTAGACCACAGCGCCAGCAAAAACAACACCCACAGCGGCCAGCTAGAGCCATTGGCACCTATGACCGTCCTCACATTCATGGCAACAGGACGGGTATCCGCGCACCAGCTGTGGAAGCTAACAACTTTGAGATCAAGTCAGGGTTTTTGAGTGTGATTGAGAATAACAAGTACCATGGCTTGGCTGTAGAAGACCCATTTGATCACTTGGACATGTTTGATAGCTATTGTGGCTTGTCCAAGACCAATGGTGTGTCCGAAGATGCCTTCAAGCTCAAGTTGTTTCCATTCTCTCTAGGAGACAAGGCACGCCAATGGGAGAAATCTCTACCTAGTGATTCCATCACTACTTGGGATGATTGCAAGAAGGCCTTCTTGGAGAAATTCTTCTCCACATCAAGGACAGCCAAGCTGAGGAATGAGATCTCTAGTTTCCAGCAGAAGAACTTGGAAAGCTTTAGTGAAGCATGAGAAAGGTTCAAGGGGTATCAAGCTAAGTGCCCACACCATGGTTTCTCAAAGGAGAGTTTGCTGAGCACATTCTATAGAGGTGCTCTTCCTGAGTTTAGAGCAATATTGGATACAGCAAGCAATGGTTTCTTCCTGGGCAGGTCTGAAGAAGATGCTGAGGAGCTGGTTGACAACATGGCGAAGAGTGATTCAGTCTAAAGTGGAGAACATGACAGAGCTGATAGAACAACCAGAGCTGATGACAACCAGACCAAGAAGGAAATCAAATCCTTGCAAGAGAAGATAGACTTGCTGATTGCTAGCCAAGCCAAAAAGGAGCAGATCAACTTTGTGGGTGGTCCAAGTCAGGAAACTCCTCCTAAGGTTAATGAAGTTGAAGGGTTAGAAGGGCAAGAAGAGCTTTGCTTCATCAACAACAATGGTACTTGGTACAGGAAGGAGCCTAACTTTCAGTACAACAACTACCAGCAAAGGTCTTATCCCAACAACCAGCAAGGAGGCTATCAGCCCAAGCAAAACACTCAGCAAGGGAACTACCAGCCTAGGCAGAATCCTCCTCCTGGTTTTACAAACCATGGAAATCAGTCTACTCAAGCTCAAGGTAGGTCCTCCCAAGCTAAAGCTCCAGATTCATCTATGGAAGCTATGTTCGAACAACTATTGGCCATGAGTTCAAGACTGTTCACTCCAAGATTGATAGCAGCTACACAGAGCTAAACAACAAGATTAGAGCTTTGGAGAATCAGTTTGCTTCTATGAACTCTCAGCCAAGTCGCCAACAAGGAACATTACCAGGAAAGGCTGAGCAAAACCCCAAAGAACCAATGAAGGCAATCACTTTGAGAAGTGGTAGAAAGCTACCTCCAAGAACTCTCCCCAAGGATGGCGAGACACTAAGTGGGGGGGGTGGCTATCAACATTGATGATGATGTTGTGATTGTAGATGAGAAAGTTGATGAGGAGATTCTAGAAAAGATTGTTGAAGCTAAGGGTAAAGGAAAGGTTGGAGAAGAGAAGAAAGCACTAAAGCATGATGAAGTTGCCACTCCAACAAAAGAGTCTTCTTTTGTTCCTCCTCCCTATGAACCTAAGCTGCCATTTCCTGGAAGATTCAAGAAGCAACTTTTGGAGAAGTACAAAGCACTCTTTGAGAAGCAAATGAGTGAAGTTCAAGTCACAATGCCAATCATTGATGCCTTCATGCTTGTCCCTCAATACAGCAAGTTCTTGAAGGATGCTGTTGCTGGCAAGAAGAAGGAAATGGAAGGCATGATGGTTCTTACTCATGAGTGCAGTGCCATCATCCAGAGATTGACAATCCCTAAGAAGCTAGAGGATCCAGGCTGCTTTACCCTACTTGTGCCATTGGTCCTTTGATGTTTGAGAGATGTCTATGTGATTTGGGTGCTAGTTTCAGTCTCATGCCTCTATCTGTTGCCAAGAAGCTTGGGTTCAGCCAATACAAGAAGTGCAAACTCTCTTTGGTGCTTGCTGATCGCTCAGTCAAATTCCCCATTGGTATCCTTGAAGACCTCCCTGTGATGGTGGGAAATTGTGAAATTCCTACTGATTTTGTTGTGCTTGAAATGGATGAAGAAGCTAGAGACCCCTTGATCCTTGGAAGGCCATTCTTAGCCACAGCAGGAGCCCTTATCAATGTGAAGGAAGGCAAGATTGATCTTCATTTGGGGAAAGAGCACACTCTCCATTTTGATATCAATGAGGTAATGAAGAGGTCAACTGTGCAAGGCCAAGTGTTTTACATAGAAGAGATGGAAGCTCTTGCTGATGAGCTCCTTGAGGAATTGGCACTTGGAGAGTTGACAATAGGGGACCCTTTGCAGTATGCTTTGACAGTGGATAAAGAGGTCCAAGTGGTTGAGAACCAAGTGAGTGATGCTATTGCAGCCATGCTGGATTCTCGCAAGAAGATTGTTGATAAAGGCCAGTATGAGGAGCTCAAACAAGAAGTGCACTGAGCTGTTTCAGCCACTCAACAAGAGGACACCCAACAAGATGATTGGAGTGAGCTCAAGGCACCAAAAGTGGAGCTAAAACCTCTTCTCCATGGTGTAAGGTAAGCATTTCTAGGCCCTAATGAGTCATATCCTGTCATTGTGAGTAGTGAACTTACTGAACTTGAGCTTTCTCAACTTTTAAATGCACTTAAAAGGTTTAGAAAGGCAATTGGGTACTCACTAGATGATATTAAGGGGATATCACCTTCTTTGTGCATGCATAGGATACATCTAGAGGATGAATCAATGACTTCAATAGAACATCAAAGAAGGTTGAATCCTAACCTGAAGGATGTTGTAAAGAAGGAGATTCTTAAGCTCTTAGATGCTGGGGTTATCTACCCTATTTCAGATTCTAAATGGGTATCTCCTGTGCATGTAGTGCCAAAGAAAGGTGGTATCACTGTGGTTAAAAATGACAAGGATGAATTGATACCAACTAGAACCATAACTGGCCATAGGATGTGTATTGATTATAGAAAGCTCAACTCTGCATCTAGAAAGGATCATTTTCCATTGCCATTCATTGATCAAATGCTTGAGAGGCTTGCAAACCATCCTTTCTATTGTTTCCTTGATGGGTATTCAGGGTTCTTCCAAATCCCCATACATCCCAATGATCAAGAGAAGACAACATTCACATGCCCCTATGGCACCTTTGCTTATCGAAGGATGCCATTTGGGTTATGTAATGCTCCAGCAACCTTTCAAAGGTGCATGATGTCTATCTTCTCGGATCTCATTGAGGATATAGTGGAGGTATTCATGGATGATTTCTCTGTCTACGGATCTTCGTTTTCTGCTTGTTTGTCGAACTTGTGCAGGGTCCTACATAGATGTGAAGACACCAACCTAGTGCTGAATTGGGAGAAGTGTCACTTCATGGCCAAATAGGGGATTGTGCTTGGGCACAAGATTTCAGAAAAGGGCATTGAAGTGGACAAGGCTAAGATTGAGGTGATGGTCAGCTTGCCACCACCAAAGACAGTGAAAGACATCAGGAGTTTCCTTGGCCATGCTGGGTTCTATAGAAGATTCATCAAAGACTTCTCAAAGGTTGCTAGACCCATGACCAAGTTGCTGTGCAAGGAGGCAGCTTTCAGCTTTGATGAAGATTGTCTTGAAGCCTTCAAGAAGATAAAGGGTGAACTGGTTAGTGCCCCCATTGTCCAGCCACCTGATTGGGACCTCCCTTTTGAGATAATGTGTGATGCTAGTGATTTTGCTGTTGGAGCCGTCCTGGGGCAGAAGAAGGATGGCAAGACTCATGTGATTTATTATGCTAGCCAAACCCTGAATGATGCACAGATGAGGTATGCCACAACAGAGAAAGAGATGCTGGCCATTGTCTTCGCCTTTGAAAAATTCAGAAGCTACCTGGTGGGTTCCAAGGTCATTGTGTATACTGACCATGCAGCTTTGAGACACCTCCTAGCAAAGAAGGACGCCAAGCCAAGACTACTAAGGTGGATCCTTTTGCTTCAAGAGTTTGACTTGGAGATTAGAGACAAGCCAGGGATTGAGAATGGAGTTGCTGATCACTTGTCCAGGTTGAGGATTGAAGGTGGAATCCCTATTGATGAGGGACTTAGACAAGAGCATGTCATGGCCATCATGTTAGTGGTGGCAGTCATTGAGACTGGAAAAAAGATTGAAGAGGTTAAGGCAGCTGAAGAGAAGGGACCTTGGTATGCTGATTTGGTTAACTACTTAGCCACTGGAAAAGAACCATTGGGGCTTGCAGGGTATGAGAAGAAGAAGTTCTACAAAGACTTGAAGAGATACTATTGGGATGAACCATACCTTTACACCCTATGCAAAGATCAGATTTATAGAAGAGTGGTGGATGAAGAAGAAGTTGAGGGGATCCTCTCACATTGCCATGGATCTTCCTATGGAGGCCATTTTGCTACATTCAAGACTGTCTCAAAGGTGCTACAAGCTGGATTCTGGTGGCCACACATGTTCAGGGATTCACAAGACTTCATTTCAAGATGTGATTCTTGCCAAAGGAGGGGGAACTTTACTAAGAGGAATGAGATGCCTCAAAACCCAATCCTTGAAGTAGAAGTGTTTGATGTTTGGGGGATTGACTTCATGGGACCTTTCCCTTCTTCTTATGGCAACAGATACATCTTGGTGGCTGTGGACTGTGTATCAAAGTGGGTGGAAGCAATAGCAAGTCCTACAAATGATTCAAGAGTGGTGGTCAAAATGTTCAAGAGCAATATCTTCCCATGGTTTGGAGTGCCAAGAGTGGTCATAAGTGATGGAGGTTCACATTTCATAAACAAGGTGTTTGAGAGTCTTCTCAAGAAGAATGGAGTGAAACACAAGGTTGCAACACCCTATCACCCTCAAACAAGTGGCCAAGTGGAGGTCTCCAACAAGCAAATCAAGGGAATCTTGGAGAAGGTTGTGGGAACTAAGAGGAAGGATTGGTCAACCAAGCTTGATGATGCTCTTTGGGCATATAGAACAGCCTTCAAGACTCCTCTAGGCACCACTCCCTTCAACCTTGTCTATGGAAAGTCTTGCCAACTGCTAGTTGAACTTGAATACAAGGCATTGTGGGCTGTGAAGCTTCTAAACTTCGACATCAAGGGTGCAAAGGAGAAGAGACTTCTTCAACTCATTGAACTGGATGAGATAAGGATGGATGCCTTTGAGACCTCAAGGATCTACAAGGAAAAGACTAAGGCTTTCCATGACAGGCACATCCTAAAGAGAGAGTTCAAGGCAGGAGATCAAGTGCTTCTTTACAATTATAGACTGAAGTTGTTTCCAGGAAAGCTAAAGTCAAGGTGGTCTGGTCCATTTGTGATCAAAGAAGTGAGACCTTATGGAGCCATTGTGCTTTGGAACAAGGATGGTGGAGACTTCACAGTGAATGGCCAGAGACTAAAGGAATACATGGTCACAATACCAAAGGAGGATGGGACATCAACCCCACTCTCTGATGCTCCCCTTGCCTAACCTCAAAGGAGGCAAAGTCTAGCTAGTGACTTTAAACAAGCTCACTTGGGAGGAAGTCCCATGGTTATCCTTGTACATATTGCATTAGGATTTTTATTTTTCAGCAACAAGTCCCTTGAAAGATGTTGGGTCCATGTTGGGAGTTTGAGAATGAACTGGCTGAGGTTTTGAGATGGACGAGACACAAAAAGAAGTGAGTTGGTTTAGTGATCAGGAGAAAAAAATGATGAAATTTTGGTGGTATGGTCAAAGATACCCGGGTGGTGTTACTCGGGCTGAAGCACCCGCACGGGTAGATCAGGACGTGCAGAACGGACGTACCCGGGTGGTGTCACTCGGGCTGAAGCACCCGCACGGGTGGAACGATCAAGACGGACGAATGGATGTACCCGGGTGGTGTTACTCGGGACACAGCACCCGCACTGGTAGGGAGATCAGGACGGACGGACGGACGTACGCGAGTGATGATACCCGGGACGCAGCACCCGCACGGGACGAAGGGACATACGCGGGTGGACATACCCGGGTCGTCCAAAAGCCCCTGCACCCGCGTACCGGCCATGACCCGGGTAACAACCAAGAACGCGACCCGCCCGACCCAGGTAAGTGTTCTTCCCCTTTTTCCGACCCAAACCCACCTGAACCCGACCCAGAAACCTTTTAAAACCCTAAGCCACCCTCTCTTTCCTCATTTCATCTTCTTCCTCACATCATAATCCTCTCTAGCCTCCAAGAACATAAATTCCCATAACTTTGTCAAATCTCAACCAAATCACAAATTTATTTCTCCCACATCAAGGCCTTCTTCCCCTAGATCTAATTCCTTGAACCTTTTCATCTCTATCCTTCATCCAAAGCAAGGTATGGTATCTCTAAGTTCAAATTCGTAACCCTCATGAACCCTAAAAATTTGAACTTGAAATTTGAGCCTTTTCTTGCTAGATTCTTGTAATTTAGACTAGGGAATGCTTATATATCATGTTGGGTAGTTGATTTCATGGTGGAATTGAGAATAATTTGAACTTTGAGAAATTAGGGTTCATGAGATTTGGGGGTTTTTGAAAAAAGTTCTTACTTTTGGTTGATTATGGTCAAGATTGATTGGAATTGATGTTCTAGAGCTTGTTTAGCATTAAATTTCATCTTGCTTGGTGCTTTTGCTTGGAATTGGCTAGATTAGGTTCCCTTGTTCATAAAAAAAAAAAAAAAATTTGAAAATTTTGTGGACATGGGAACTTGATTGCTTTGTGATAGTCTTGCTAGGTTGCTGGTTTCGAACTAGGTTTGCAAGTGTTCTTTCAAGCTCCTATCATTCCAAGAGTGTTATTTCTCCCTTGTGCTTAATCTTTTCCAAGTCTTGAAAATTTTCAGGTTCAAGATGGGAAGAAAAGATGAGGACATGATTGCATAAGAAAAGGTCGAGGCTGCTAGGTTTGGGAAAGAGTTAGGCTCCATGCCTGAATCTGAAGAGGAACGTAGACAGCAAGCCTTGGCACTGTTGAGAAAGAAAACACAAGCCAAAAGAGTTGGAAAGAGAGTGGATGATGGGGCTAGTAAGCAAGCCAAAAATGAAGAAAAGGGGGTTGCTAGTGAAGAGAAAGGGACTGCTGGTGCCCACAAGCAGTCTAAAAGGGATGGAAAGAGAGTGGTTGATATTGATCACAAGACAACCAAGAAGGATGGCACGAGGTTGGCTAGTGATGAGAGGTGCGATGATGCTTATAAAAGGCCAAGAAGGATGGAAGAGTGGCTGTTGGTGATCACAAGCACACTCCTTCAAAGAAAGCTAGAGCTCAAGATCTCACAGTATGGGACCTCTTGTTTTGGAGAAAAGCACAAAGAATGACAATGAGAAACCAGCTCCTCCCACCAAGATCAGGATCAAGGCACCAAACCCAAAAACATTGGCGCCCCCATCCTTGGAGCAGGTTGATGAGACTGTTGAAGAAGCATCTTCTCCAAATGGTAGTGTGGCTGAGAAAAAAACTTTTGAAAAGTTAGGGTTCAATCCTCATAGAGACAGACAACGGAAGCCTACTGAAGTTTAACTATTGGAGCAGATGAGGCAAGGAGTATCTTGGCCTCCAACCAGATTTGCTGATGTGAGGCTAATGAGAGAGTTAGAGATTGCCCAAGACATGAAGGATTTGCTTGCTCTCATGAACATGGACAGCTTATTCCATGGCTCACCCAACACATGAAGAGGTCTCTTGCCAATTCTTGGCATCCTTGGAGCCACTTTCCACTCTTCATACATGAGGAACAAGGGTGGGGAAGAATCAGTTTCAAGATTGATGGGAAGACCTATTTCATGACTTTTGCTGAGATTGGAGGTGCTTGAGCCTCAAGGATTTGAAGGAGTCTTCTTTGCCCAAGCTGAAGGGCTTCTGAGGAAAGACCCTTCCACACTTCACTTACAAGTTCTTATCCGGAAGATAGAGTGTCCAGCAGACAAGAATGCTTCTATCAGGCATCCATCAGTCCGCTACCTCCATAGGCTGATTGTCCACACATCTTCCCGAGGAAAGAGCCAAATGCGTGAATGGAGAGTTTGAACCTCATGCACCAAGCTATCCAACACTTTGCCTCACCTCCTCACTTACCTGAAGTCCCCACTGATTTACGCTGAGTTTGGTATGGTTGGATTCTTTGTGAGAGCCTCATGTACTACAAGAGTTATGCTTGGACAAACAGGGATCGGAGGCTCAGATTGGCATAGGTGGCTTGATCACACCATTTCTTGTGCACCAGGGTATTAGCTTGGCGATGATGCATCGGTCTCTCATTGACCTCCCTACTTGAAGTCAGCTCATTACTTCTCTGGAAGATACAATGGAAGGTGTGTTTACTCATACTTGAGAGGTTCCACCACAGTTGAGCTGCTTCTCCCTAACTATGAGCTCACTTCATTGAGGACACCAGGGACTATGAGTTTTGATATCAGTGAGCAGCATCTACTAGGCAGTCATGGGACTCTCGGCCCTATGGTATTACACATGAACGAGAAAGCAGCAGCAAAGGCAGCTAAGTTTGATCAGGGATATTCCAGCAGAGCCGCAGCCCATCTCTTTGGTCCTCCTCGCTATAAGTTTGAGCAATGCACCAGTGCCTTGCCTATTGGTCCCATTCACCAAGCTCATGACCAGATTAGCACACTACAAAGGTGGAACAGAGCTCAAGATAGGACCATCTTCAAGCTCACCAAGAAGTGCAAGGAATTGAGGACAACTGTGAAGAGACAAGCTGAAGCTTCAGCTAAGTTCGTGAGAAAGGTTGCTGATGTTCTGACTAGGGGAGCTGTAGCAGGCTGCAAGGCTGAGGATTTCGATCTTGAGGCTTTCCTTGCACCTTCCTACCCTTCTTGACCCATCGCCTGGCAGAAGCAAGCCCCATAGCTTGAGGAACCCCTACATCGCCCCTTCCGCGTCCGGAAACAAGTCACCATCCCTAAGCACCACTGATGATGAAGATGACTCTGAGGGTGAGGCATCTGCCTCATCCCATGCTCCATGAGGTACTCCACTTCCTGATCATTGTATATACCATTCATCATTTCATTTAGTTTTCATTTTCCTTTCTTTCTTTGGACCTTCTCCACATTTAACAAACACAGAGACTGTGTGAATTAAGTGTGGGGGAGGTGTCAAGTTGCTAATAGTCTTGTGTTTTATGTCATTTGCATGCTTGTAGATAGTTATTGCATAGAAAAAAAAATAATAATTTGAAAAATTTGAAAAGCAAAAAAAAAAAGAATCATGTAGTTGCATTAGGATTGAGTCTAGATCATTCACTTGCATATAAAAAAAAAAAGAGAAAAATCATCATATAGGTTGCATCATGCATAAGGGGACAAGGATGATAGCTGCCTTGTAAAGATGCTCATGCTAAGTTCTTAAAGTGATAACCTTCATAATCATAGTAAGTAGCTTGAGCAATCTTAGGATAGCTTGTAAACTTTGTGCCTTGAAAACTCTTCCTAACGCTTATTTGATTGATTGATGCTCTCTCTTTGAAGCTTGCTCCTGTCATATTTAGACTCTAAGTCTCTTGCTCATGGTCTCTTGTGTACTAAGTCATGGATAGAACACTTGAGTTGTCCCTCCCATTCTTTGCCCATCTTTTTGGACAATCTCAAGTGGCACTCCACACCTTTAAACCCTTACCTCCTTTCAAGCCTTCATTATTTGTTGAGTGATGCCTTCTTTGGAAAGCTTTACATGTGCATAATGTTGAGAGTATTGGGAACGGCAATGCTTGGTCTCCATTTTAGCTAGATTAGACATTCATATTGTGTAGCTTCTAGGATGGGGGTGAGTGTTGTAAAGTTTGATCTTGGGAGTGTGAGAAAGAGAGGAAAGAAATGGTAGACTCTTAGAACTCAAAAGTGATTAAGTCTTTAGGGATAATCAAATGAAAGTCTAGCTCAAGTTTGTAATGAAAGTCTTGGCCCCCCTTATATAAAAATAAATAATAAATAATAAAAAAAAAAGAAAGAAGAAAAAAAAAAGAGATGAATAAAGGGGGCTACCAAAAGTTGTTTTGAGCTAGCAAGTGTTTTAAAAGTGTAAAAATCCCTTGTAGACTTCAAAAAGTAAAGAGTTCTAAGTGACAAAATGTTCTTGAGAGTTTGGAAATTCTTTGGGTGAGTGAAGAGAGAGTGGGCTTGGCATTGGGGAATAGAGTGAAATTTGCTTTCATGTTTACGAAAGGGGTAGGATAATTGAGATTGAGCATTGTATGCATGAATTGATCCCTTTCTTAGATATATTATGTGCAATGTCAAAGCTACTTTGTTTTGAGAGTAAACCACCTTGAAAGATGACCTTGAACCTATTGATTCACTTTGCACTAAAGCCTCCTTCTTACCAAACCAAGTGATTTGGACCATTTGACCATTTGCAAGAGATCTTTTGAGTTTGTTTAATGATTGTTAGAGAGCAAATAGATTTGTGGATTGTGGATTCATGATGAGTAAGTGTAGGGATCAAAATAGTTGAGATAGGCCTTGAGAAGTTAGAGTTGGATTGAGTGCTTTCTCTAGGTAGTTGGTATGATTATGCAAGGTTATCAAGTTGAGAACTAAGAAGAGCATTCTTTTGGCTATGAGTCCCCTCCTTCAAACCTCTCCTCTTTAGTCCTTGCTAGTTTACTTGTGGACAAGTAAAGGACTAGTGTGGGGGAGTTGATGTCTTGCATATTTTCATTGTTTTAGCTTTCCAATTTATGCATTTTATCCCTTCTAGATTAGACATTAGGCATATTTAGGTTCATTTTGCATTCATAAGTCTTTATCAGGTCTTGGAGTGTACTTTGTTACAAAAAGAAAGGGTGAACATAGACGATGGCCATAAAGAAGTCTTTCTGTGCTATGATTTGGTGGAGACATAGCATTTTGAGTCAGCTTTCCATTGGGAGTGGTTCCAAGCCATTTGAAGCCATATTGGAGGAGTTATGATTATTTGAGTGAAAGCATGTCAGTACACCGGGTCAGCACACTCGGCACGACCAGCCCGCCCAGACGAAGGGATGATGCTGGACGATGCAGCACCGGACGGACGTCTGCGACCTCGATAACCATACGGCCTGACCGTGGGAACAAGCAACGTCACGCCAGCCTGGACACCGGATGAAGCCACCAGCGTCGGCAACCACCGGGCAGCACGAAGGCGACCCCGCCCGGCGATGGAAGCGCCAGGATCAGGGCTGTGACGATCATACCCGACCTCCCTGCGCCAGCGTACCACTCCCTCGACCCCAGTACCTCGAGCAGGCGACACCCGGCCTTGGCACATGCGGCTAAAGCACCCGCGCGGCCTGCACACCCGACTTGGAGGGCAGCCTGAAGCACCCGCGCGGCCTGCACCCGACTTGAAGGGCGCGGCCTGAAGGACCGCCCTGCTTTCTGCTGGACCGCGGACAGCCGCTCAGAACACCGGGGAGGACAACCGAGCAGTTAGACAAGCGGACGAGCATCCTCATGCGTGGTGGTCATACCGGCCTGGTGGGTACCTATCCGACCAGGGTATCGAGTTTCTTCCTTTGGAGCATTCTGATTGGCTTAGACCATTACTCTTCTAAGGGCTTTTAGTCATTTTACTTCTATGTGTTTAGGGCTCTTAAGCCTACTATAAATACTCTTATTATCCCTAGTTTGGGACTTATGTTATTTTCTATCTAAGAACACAAACCTTTTGAGTAAAGCTTCATCTTTGATTCATAATCTATTCTCATCTTGTGTTCTTGATTGTTTGATTTAATCTCCTTTCTTTCTCTATATGTTTAAGCTTGAATCTCTCATGGGTTTAAGAGTAAGCATATGGATTAGTGAGTAGATCCATTTAAGATCCATGGGTTAGGGTGATTGAGAGTGATTAAGTGTAGATCCAATGTGCTTAGTGTTAGATCTATCATTTCCTTGTATTGATTTGGTGTTCTTAAAGCTATATTTGAGTTGGCCTCTCAAACATAGAGCTATAGGCATTTCATACCCGAAAGGTGTTCTATGAAATGCCTGAACCAACTCATCTATGCTTTTAGCTTGCTTTGCCTAAGGGATTAGTTGTCAAAGAAGCTAGGATTGCTATTAGACTCATTCTCCATGTTTGCTTTGATCATTACAGCCAAAGGGATTTGGTGTACTTGGGTGATCATTGCAAAAGAGCATTTCTTCTAGGGATAGAGCTTGCTTAGTATTGTTGTCTAGGCATAAGGAATTAGATTGGTTGAAAAGTTAGCATCTTGGATTGAATCTTAATCATTTGATATCAAGTCCCTACACCCATGGGTCTCATTCTCCTCATAAGAAAGAAAGTTTTACTTTTTATTGCATTTTACTCATTGTCTTAGTTTAATAATCATCCTCTTCAATGATTGCATTTAGATTAAGCATAGACTTGCATTCCCTTTGGCCTATGGTCACTTAGAACTGGTTCGACAATCTTTTATACTACATCATTTGATTAGGACCTTAGAAAAGTCCTTTCACCAGCCAGGCCGGCTTGCGGGACGCCTGCCGCCGGCGCCAGGCCGGCTTATGGACGCTTGCCGCCGGGCGCCAGGCCAGCTTATGGACGCTTACGCCGGCGCGCGTGGGTTCTCTGCCGCCCGTGGGTTTTCCGTTGCCTGATCTTTCCCCTTGGCCGCTCAGGCGGGAAATCTTTGAGTTTGGAAGGATCTTTAGCCGTAGATTTCGAGATAACCGTTTTTGACCCCAACACCAGACACCCTTTAAGACCTAATCCACCCTCTCTCTCTATCTTCTTCCTCACATCAAAATCCTCTCTAGCCTCCAAGAACCAAAATCCCCATAACTTTGTCAAATCTCAACCAAATCACCAAATTCTTTTTCCCACATCCAAGTCTTCTTCCCCTAGGTCTAATTCCTTGAATCTTTTCATCTTTATCCTTTATCCTAAGCAAGGTATGGTATCTTTAAGTTCAAATTCGTAACTCTCATGAACCCTAAAAATTTGAACTTGAAATTTGAGCTTTTTCTTGCTAGATTCTTGTAAATTAGACTAGGGAAAGCTTATATATCATGCTGGGTAGTTGATTTCATGGTGGAATTGAGATTAATTTGAACTTTGAAAAATTAGGGTTCATGAGATTTGGGGGTTTTTCATAAAGTGCTTGTTTTAGGTTGTTCTTAGGTTAGATTGGATGCTAGGTTGCTCGAGAGCTTCAATTTAGCCTAATTCAAACTTGATTGTGTTTGATTGAGGAGTTTTGATTCTTGGAGATTCTTATTGCTCCTTAAAAAAAAAAAAAAAAAAAAAAAAAAATTGTGCATGAGAATTCTCTAGGATGTTCTAAAGCCCCCTTTTGCTTAAAGCTTTGTTTCTTGTGAGTAATTGATCATTGGAATCGCATTCTTATGCTTTTGATCATGTTTCTCATCTTGAGAGGTTTTTCCTTCTTACGCTCACTCTTTTCCAAGGTTTAAAATTCAGGTACCAATGGGGCAAAAGAGTGAAGCTGATATAGAAGTTGAGAAGCAATAGCTTGCAGCAAGACACACTGCTCAGTTTGGGAAATCTTTGGGTTCACAGCCTGGTTCAGAGAAGGAGCGCCGCCAGCAAGCTTTGGTAATGCTAAGGAAGAAAGCACAAGCCAAGAAAGATGGGAAGAGAGTTGTTGCTGGTAAGAGTGTGGCTGATGGTTCTCACAAGCAAGCCAAGAGGGATGGAAAGAGAACAGCTGTTGGGGACAGTGTGACTGATGGTGCTAACAAGCAGGCTCCTCCCAAGAGAACTAAGGCACCAAGAAACTCTAGTGTGGGAGCTCTTGTGGTAGAGAAGACCGACAACAAAGGTGATCATGCACTTGCTCACACTATGAGGGCTATGACTCCACCTAGGAGAGCACCAGATCCTGTGCAAGAAAATGTAGAAAGCCTTAACCAGCACACCATGGAAGAGAAGTTGGCAAGGGCTAGAGCAAAGAAGCAAGGCAAGAAGCCAATGGTTGCAGAAGGTGAAGGTGAAGAGGATGAGATATCTTCTAATGATGAGCATGCTGATCCTAAATCAAAGTATGACAAGAGGGACAGGTGCAAGACACCTACTGAGGATGAGCTGGTAGACCTTTTGAGGAATGGCATTGCTTGGGTCCCTACCAGATTTGTTCATAAGATGATCTTGCAAGAGATGTACCTTGATGATGATGTTGAAACCATGCTTGAGCACATGAAGGTGGGAAACCTCTACTCAGCAGCTTATCCTACTCACAAAGAAGTCTCTTGCCAATTCTTGGCTACACTAGAAGCAACCTTTCACACTTCCAAGCATGCACAGCAAGGATGGGGAGAGATCAAATTCAAGATTGAGGGTGAGGTGTACACCATGTCTTTCACAGAGATTGGTGAAGTTCTTGGACTTGAGGATCAGAAAAATTCTTCACTTCCCACACTCATGACATCCCCTAAGGAGAAGACCATTGCTGAATCAATGTGGACCTTGTTAACAGGACAAGGGAGAGGAGGCCCCAAGAAAGAGAAGAATGGCTCTATTAGGCATCCCATTATGCCATCTCCACAGGCTGCTTAATCACACCCTCTTCCAGAAGAAAGAGATAGGGAATATTGCTGGAGAAGAGCTGAGATTCCTTCACCAAACCGCCCGACACTTTGCTTCCTTTCCTCAGCTTCCAGTTGTCCCGGATTACTTCTACTCAGATTTTGGTATGGTTGGCTTCCTTGTTCAGCGCTTCATGCACTACAAGAGTTGGGCTTGGACAAACCGTGACTCAGGACCTCAGATTGGTATTGGTGGATGGATAACCCCATTATTGGTTTACCAAGGGATTGATTTGGGTGATGATGGAGTAGGTCCTACTTTCTTGGATGGAGCTTACCTGAAGAAGGCTCAATTTCTAAGTGGAAGGTTTGATGGGAAATGCGTCTATTCCTATTCGAGAGGTGGAAAAAGGGCTGAACTGTTGCTTCCTAACTCAGAACTCACTTCATTGAGCACTTCAGGAGACATCAGCTTTGACATCAGTGAGGAGCACCTCCTTAGGAGTCATGGACCCCTTTGCCCTGTGACCCTTCCCAAAGGTGACAAGGAAGCAAGCAAAAAGTATGCCTATGAAGAAGAGCACACCAGAAGAGCCACTGCTCATCTCTTTGGTCCTCCTCGCTACAAGCTCGAGCAATGCACCAGTGTCCTGCCTCTTGGGCCCCTTCGCCAAGCTCATGACCAGATTAGCACTCTCCAGAGGTGGGACAGGGCTCAATATAGGACCATTTACAAGCTCACCAACTAGTGCAAAGAGCTGAAAAGGACTGTGAAGAGGCAAGCTGAAGCTTCAGCCCGGTTATTGAAGAAAGTGGCTGATGTTCTAGCTAGGGGAGCTGTAGCTGGCTGTAAGGCTGAGGACTTTGATCTTGATGCTTTCAATGCACCCTCTGCACCACAAACCAAGAAGCAAGCTCTCCGCCGCTTGAGGAACCCCTACATCGCCCCATCCGAATCCGGAAACAAGTCACCTTCCCTAGACACCACAGCTGATGAAGATGACTCTGAGGGTGAGGCATAAGCCTCATCCCACGCTCCATAGAGGTACTCCAACACCCTATCATTGTATATACCATTCATTATTTCATTTCGATTTTATTTATCTTTCTTTTTGGGCCCTTCTCCTCAGATTTAACAAACACGAGACTGTGTGAATTATGTGTGGGGATGTGTCAAGTTGCTGATAGTCTTGTGTTCTATGTCATATGCATGCATTTGTAGATCGTTATTGCATAGAAAAACCAAAAAAATTTGAAAAATTTGAAAAGCACAAAAAATCATGTAGTTGCATTAGGATTGAGTCTAGATCATTCACTTGCATAAAAAAAAAAAAGAAATCATCATATAGGTTGCATCATGCATAAGGGGACAAGGATAATAGTTTCCTTGTAAAGATGCTCATGCTAAGTTCTTAAAGTGATAACCTTTATAATCATTGTAAGTAGCTTGAGCAATCTTAGGATAACTTGTAAACTTTGAGCCTTGAAAACTCTTCCTAAAGCTTATTTGATTGATTGATGTTCTCTCTTTGAAGTTTGCTCCTGTCATATTTAGACTCTAAGTCTCTTGCCCATGGTCCCTTGTGTGCTGAGTCATGGATAGAACACTTGAGTTGTCTCTCCCATTCTTTGCCTATCTTTTTGGACAAGCTCAAGTGGTACTCCACACCCTTAAACCCTTACCTCCTTTCAAGCCTTCATTGTTTGTTGAGTGAGGCCTTCTTTGGAAAGCTTTACATGTGCATAATGTTGAGAGTATTGGGTATTGGGAACAACAATGCTTGGTCTCCATTTTAGCTAGATTAGACACTCATATTGTCTAGCTTCTAGGATGAGGGTGAGTGTTGTAAGGTGTGATCTTGGGAATGTGAAAGGTTTTTGAAAGAAAAGGTTGACTCAAGGAACTCCAAGTTAATAAGTGATTTAGTCTTGAAGGGATAAGAGAAATGAATAGTTCTAAGCTCTAATTTATAAAGAAAGTCTTGGCCCCCAAATAAAAAAAAAAGGAAGAAAAAGAAAAAAAAAGAATAACGAAAAGGGGGCTAGCAATGTTTAAGAAAGAGCTGATAAGAGTTTAAAATGTGAAAAATCCCTTGTAGACTTCAATAAGAAAGAGTTCTAAATGAGATTGCATCTTTGAGTGTTTTGGGAGAATCTTTGGGTGAGAGATGTGAGTGGTTTTGACATTGGGAATGAGGATGTAACTTATGTGTTTGGGAAAAGCGTAGAACAATGGAGATTGAGCATTGTATGCATGAGTTAATCCCTTTCTTAGATATATTATGTGCAATGTCAAGGCTACTTTGTTTTGAGAGTAAACCACCTTTAAAGAATCTTTTTGAACTACTTGATTTGCTTTGCATCAAAGCCTTTTCACCAAACCAAATGATTTGGACCATTTGACCATTTGCAAGAGATCTTTTGAGTTTGCTTAATGATTTTTAGAGAGCAAGTGGATTTGTGGATTGTTGATTCATGATGAGTGAGTGTAGGGATCAAAAGAGTTAAGATAAGCCTAGAGAAGTTAGAGTTGGATTAAGTGTTTACTCTAGCAAGTTGGTATGATTATACAAGGTTATCAAGTTGAGAACTAAGAAGAGCATTCTTTTGGTTATGATGTCTTGCCACCCGTGGGTTTTCCGTTATTCGATCTTTCCCCAGTTAGTCGTTCGTGCGGGAAATCTTTGAGTTTGGAAGGATCTTTAGCCGTAGATTTCGAGATAATCGTTTTTGACCCAACGAGATTCCTCGAGTATCGGGATCGAGATGGACTTGGATTCGTAGACTTTCCATCTTCAAGGGTTTGAGTAATGAGGCTTCGAACTTTAGACGTTTAAAAGATGAACTTTTAAACAATCGAGAAGGCTTTGCGGAAGAATCATTGTAGTTCTCGGACGATCCGGACATGGGTTTAAGGGACCAAGATGCTGCCGTTGCCCGAGATCATGAGACGATTGCACGGATGGGCGCCAGGACCCCTGCCGCCAGCGCCAGACGAGAGACGATAGGCCTGCCGCTGGCGCCAGACGGGATAGGACAAGCCTGCGCCCGGTAAACCTGGCGTGGGCGCCTGCGCCCGGCGTCCCCTGCCGTCGTGCGTGTCCCGCGTCTGCCGGTGCTTGCTGTTGCTTGCTGTTGCTTGCCTTTGTTGATCCCCGGGGCTCACGGTCCGTTCATGCCTTCTCGTGAGTTCATCGAGTGACGACCTGTTTCCTGGTTTCGATCGTAACTTAGTTTTCTTTCGAGGACTTTCGGGTGACAATTTCGTCGTTGACCGATTTTGTCCCCAACAGTTAGCCCCCAGCTAGCTAGGAATCATAGTGCTTTTCGGGTCCTGGCTTGCGGTATAGCCGTATGGGAAGGTGTAGAGACGTAATTGTTTGCCGAAAGTCGGGGTAAATAGTAATTTTACCTCCTTTATAAGGATGGAGTAAGAAATCTCATTCATTCTTACTTCATCATAAAAAATTCATCTCTCTCAAGAATCCTTTCTCTCTCTTTAAGAATAATGTCTTCAAGATCCTCAAAGAGAAATTCTTCTTCCCATTCATCCTCGGATGACTCTCCTGCCCATGTGACGGTGAAGCAAGAGGAGTTAGTAGAGGAGGAAACGAAGAATGCGTATTACCGAGCCCTTGTGGGCTCGGCTCAACCTCTGCCAGACGTCCCTATTCCGAAGAGACCTTTGAGGCAGCCTGGTGCTCCCTTTACGCCGAGCCTGGTTTCACGTAAATATCTCAGGATTCTTCGAGATTTTTACCAGATTCCTGATGGAGTCAAATTCCGGATTCCCGTCGGTAACGAGAGTGCGAGGAATCCTCCGGAAGGTTTCTTTACATGTTACGAGGCTTTCCTTACGTATTGCCGCATGTGGTTCCCGATCCCTGGTACCATTGTTCGGGCGCTTCGTCACTTCGAACTTTCGATCAGCCAGCTCAGCGTTCCTGCCTTAGAGAGTTGGCTTGGCGTACTGATCTCAAGTTATGAGCTCGGGATCGATCTCAGTCCTGGTGATTTCGAAGGCCTTTGGAGCACTCGGCCGACGGGGAGCGACGGTTACTACTCCATGCTGCCTAAGAAGGATATGGCCATAATTCAGGGGACTACTTCGAACCCTAAGTCGTGGCAGGAGCGTTTCTTCTTTGTCCGAATAGATGGTGATTCTGTCGAGGAGAGCTGCCTCCATCTATTTCCGCATGCATGGAACTTCAACCGAGGTAATATGATGAAAACTCGTTGTCTATTTTGTTATTCCGGAAGTGCGAGTTTTTAGTGAAAAAGTTTCGCTTTGTAGAGAACGGGGCTGTTGCGCATTTGCATGGCGATCTTTTCGTCAAGAGGGATCTCCTTCGTCAAAGGCCGTTTTTCTGGAAGTCCTTCACTCTTGAACGGATTCGAGACACAACAAAGCTTTACCGGTCCCGAGACTCTGTCCCGACATATGATGCCGAACCGGTTATCGAAGCCCCGACTCGGAGGTGTAAACAGAGATCTCGTAAAGGGAAAGAAATCGATGGTGGGGAAGGTTCGGAAGATCCTTCACCGTTGGGGGAAAACCCTAGTTTTGTTCCAACGGAAAAAGGCGGAGCCAGGAATTTTCCACTTCCCAACAATTTCTTTGACGGCCTTCCTCCGGAGTTTGTTACTGATGAGTCTCTGGAGGAAGAGAAGAAGCAATGGGTTTTTGTCGAGGGCTCCCAGCGGATCAATGAGGTTTTGTCCTTTGAACTTCTTAACCGTATTCTTGAATCCGCATATATGTATATTTATTGATCTTGAATTTATGCAGGGATTAAGATTGTTTGGCGATGCGCTTGACTCAAGTTTCCGCAAGTCTAGGATTGCTAACTTCAAGACCAAGGAAGCTGAGCGAGAGCTCTTCCGATTCCGACAAGAGGTTAAGGCGCAGAACGAAAAGCAAGCTGAGCTTCATGCTCGAGCTCTTGTTCGGGCGGAAAGGAGAGGAAGGAGGATGGTCGCAGCTGAGGTGGTGAGACAGGCGAATCGCTCGCTGAGTTTCAATGTTTTAAAGAAGCTCGTGAGTTTGTTGGCGATTTCGCGAAGTGCCGGGCTCGGTCAGAACCTTACAAGTCTCGAACCCGGATTTCTTTTGATTCCGGAGATCGCTGAGATGAAGGACTTTATGGCCGAGTGTGCTCATGCTGAGTCCTTGGTTCCTCCAGTCGAGGAAAGAGTCCGGAGACTATGGGAACCTATCGAGGTTTCTGAGGATACGGTGGAGGCCGGAGCCGATGAGAACGCCGAGGGTGGTGGGAACGCTCAAGGCGTGAACGAGGAAGTGGACCAGCCTGCAGGTTCATTCGGGATTTCCGCATCTGGATTTCTCGATGTTGACTTCCTTTTGTGAATCGTATGTTTTGGCCGTGGTGGCCGTTTTTAGGAGTTTTATTCTGCGACCGCCGGAGGTTGCATTCTTATGTTTTGGGACTGGCCGTTGGTGGCTTAGAATCCCGCCGTCTTTGCGGACTTTATGAATATGAAAATTTTGCGAGATTTCGTCTTTTGTTTTGATTTATACTTTCGTCAAGTGTAGAGGAAAGAATGCGAGTAGTCACTTTGTATCCTAACTTTTTGTCGCTGGTCCGTATGCTACTTTCTAGCGAGCATTTTAGGTGTGTTTATAAGAGACATGTTTTGGGATCTCGTGATAATGATACTATGTCCGTGAGATGTCAAGATCCAGCAAGACTGGTTTAGGCAAGACCTAGGCTTACTCTCAGCTTTAAGGTTGTGCGATGACTGATCGGCTTTCGCTTTGCCTGTTAGTGGTTTCTTCCTGATTCTTTTCGCGAAGTCCGCGACTAGTCGCCGCTTATATGACTTGTGTTAAAAGAATCGAAGCTATCTTCGGCGCTTATCCGAGACGCTAAACCTAAATTTTGGTTTCTTGTATAGCGCTATGATATCCTTGTCGGATGTAAGAGGACCATGTAGGTCTGACTACGAAGTTTGTATTGAGTGAACGCTTTAAAGCGTCCGTCGGGGCCAATCGACGGGCGTAAGTTATTTTAAGTCGCAGGTGGACTGTTTTAGCGGATGATACGAAGTTTTGTTATCTTTTAAGAAGTTGCGACGCCTCGCTTCTTTTGAAGATATGATTTTCGCTTTTCCGGCGTTATGCTTAAGTGAGCATAAAAGATAGAATTTTATTTGAAAGAATTTCAAAAGTTCGAAAGTACATGTGCGGATATTTCGCGTTTTGTGGGAGTATAGAGTATACATACCCAGTCCCCCTTTTGGTGAGGGGATAGCTGAACTCGCGGGTTTCGACGAAGCTGCCTACGTACCTCTTCGAGGATCAAGCCATCTCAGTAGTTCTGATAGTTTCCGCAAACGCTTTTACCCCGCGGCGTTGCCGCCCGATCGTGCTGGTCAGATCGGTGGTTTGTGCGGGGTCGAACTGCCTCGCTTACGGCGGTGGACTCGTGAGGCTTTGTCGCTGTCTTGAATCGCCTGTTCGATGATTCTGGATCATCTTTTCTCGAAGTCTTCGTGAATGTTGTGTGATTCCTTTGCTCAGATCGGGTTGGCCGCAGGGCGTTCGATCTTTTCGCAGTTTGAACTCGCTAGGTAACAGAGTCTCGATTGTTTCTGACTACCCTGATGACCGCGTTCCGCTGGAGTCGGAAATTTGATGCCGAGGTGATATGTGGATGGTACTGCCTTCATGGAGTTGATCAAAGGGGTTCCCATGATGGCATTGTAGATGGCCGGGTTGTCGACTACTGCAAACTCGACGATCATTGTGACTTCCTTCGCCATGATCGGAGCTTAATTCTTCCGAGGGTCATGGTAGTGACGCCAAAACCCAGCCAAAGGTTTTGGCTCGTGGACGACTTCCCCAAGTGGGATCTTCATCCTGTAGAGGGTGTCATGAAGATGACGCTGACCGCATTTCCTGTATCGACGAGGATGCGTCGACTTCGAGATCCTGGATTACCAGGTCGAGCAACCAAAGGATCACAGTGAGGTTTGTCGATTCGACGGCCTCGCTCCTAAAGCCATCGCGGTGGTTAGGAATATCGCTGTCCGGGAACCAGTTGGAACTCGCCTCGCTTTTCGCCGTAGGCTTTTATCGACGAGACATAGTCTTGGTAGAACTGTGATCCTCCGATGATCATGTTTACCCTCCCGCGATCGCTGTTGTTCCTTGGTCGTCCTCTCCTTCCGCTTTTCACCCGATTTATTTTGGTCGCGCTGTCCTGGAGACTGTTTTGTTGGTCTTTGGGCGGTCGGACTCCGTGAGCAAGTCTTTTATACTTTGACCTTTGATAGTTCGCGGTGAGGAGCTTTGGCGGCGAGCCAGGCCGAACCTTTCAGTTCGCAGTGGAGTGACCTCTGGTTTCGTGGAACTCGCAGTAGGAATTATCCTTGTACTGGTTCCTGGTCCAGGTGTTTTCGAGGTTCTGCCTTGCTCGAGGTTATGGCGTAGTTTTGCTCGCTTACGCCTTCCCTTCGTGATGGACGTTCTTGTCGCTACGAGAGGGTTTCTTCTTTGAGGACGCTCGTGGTCCGTGCTTCGCGATAAGCTTCATATCTTCCTCCATGATGATGAAGTCAGTTGCTTTGTGCAGAGTATCCGGATTGTCCGCGCTTTTCCAAGAATATCCACTTTCGAACTTTGACTTGTACCGAGAGTTTTTCTTAGTATGCCGATTGCTACATTGTCGCTAATGCCTGTTACCCCGCCATCACCAATTTGAACCTTCGCATGAAGTCGCGGAGCGCTCGCCTTCCTTCCGGCTAGGCTCCATAGGTCCACGCCGGACGCCTCTCACAATGAACATGGAGTATTGTTTGAGAAACGCCGAGGCTAGTTGGCGGAAGCTTCCAATGGAGTTCCTTTTGAGCCGGAGAACCATTCGAAAAGCGGCGCTTTGAGGTTTTCGACGAAGAGAAGACAATGACCCGCCTCGTCGCCTCCTCCCGAGTTTGCATCTACCCATTGCGATCTGGAAGGACTGCAGGTGTGACTTAGGATCCGGCTGTGACCGCCATAGACCGGGATTTTGATTTTCCCCGGTCCGAGATGCGGTTTCCGATCCGAAGCGTGAACGGTGTTTTCCGCGGCTTCCTCGAGAAGTCTATCGATTTCGGGCGGAACTAGTCGCCTGATGGATTTACGATTTCACCGCCACTTCGCCACGGTTTTGAGAGATTCGCGGAGATCATGGATCTCGCTATTGCTACCGGCGCTCTCCGAAGTTTGTCTGCGCTGGTCGCGATGGATCCGAAGTTTGATCCTCCGCGAAGTTCTTCCCGCCAATCCAGTAGAGTTCTTCCTCCTCTTCGCCATGGCCTTTCGGCGATACCGCCTGCCGAGCGGACTGGCTTCGGTCCTCCGGGTGGATGTCAGCGCCTTCATCGAAGGATCAATTGGTCGCTGATATCTAGATCGATGCGCCGACGCCGCTTCCTTTGTTTCCTGAGCTGGGGTGGAAGGTTCTCAGGAGGTCGCTTGCTGTCCTCTTGGAGCCGCTTCCGCGGGAGTAGGCTCTTCGGGCATCTTTTTCTCGCTCTCCGGAGATCCAAAGTCGAAGTCTTCGCCGCGACCGCATTTTGGTGGATCCGCGCGGAAACTTGCTCCTTGCAGTTAAGGTGTCGACCTGTTTGGGAGCGAGGTTATCAGCTTGTCCTGTTGTTCCGCCCGTGCCTGGGCGGAGGTGAACAGTTCCTTCATCTGTTTGAGCGCCTCTGTTCGTGATCAGCAGTTACTATGGACGATCTCTAGTTGGAGTCTTCAACGCTGGCGCCGGTGTTCCGTCTAGCGTTAGCTGGTCTTTGGTGACGCAGTAGACATGATCGAAGCGGTGCAGTTGCGAGATAGATAGATCCGTAACCTCCCCTCCTTCTAGCTCCAAACTGTGGGAACCGAAATTCACACCGTCAATTTCAGATAAACGATTTGTGGAGGAAAACCGAGTTAACCCGATCTTCCTTGAAGGTCCCGGATATCTGCTGGGCCACACACGATACAATCAATGGAGGTTAAAGTTGTGAAAATAAAAATCGTAAGAGTTGAGCGAAAGAGATCTTATTTCTGACTCTCGTTTGAGCGTGTACAACAAGCAAAGAAATCGGCTGTAAGAGCTGTCGAAAAGTCCGCTAGTCCAGTCGCCTAAGTCTATCCTAGTTGAGTCGCAGCTCGCTAGTGAAAACAGAAAAGAATGCTAAATCGCTCTAAGTGCTAAGTGCTCTGGAAGTTTTGTGATCAATTGCTCCTCGCCCAAAGCTCTCCTTATATACTCCTCTTAAGACGGTCTATCTTCTTTCGGGCTGAATCGGGCTTTTTCCATTTTCGTCCATCTTCATGTTTATCGGGAAACTTGGCATTTTTCTTCGGAAAACTTGACATTTATCTTCTGGAAACTTGACATTTATCTCTTATGTGAGGATAAGGATAAACCGTCATAGTTATCCTTCCTTTTCGGAAAATCGTAAGTGGGCCGTTTTGTCCATGTCGGGCCATTTAGACGTTTTTACGGTTTTTCGAAAGAATAGTCTTTGAAGGTTTCGGCATTTCCGAAAGAACCCCCAATTCCACGTATAGTCGAGATGTTTGGTGTTTAGAATAACCGTGATCGTACCAAACTCACGAAGATTGATCCAAACAAGCCAAGATGGGATCGACCGAGCATGATGGGACCAGACCGGGGATCGGCCGCCGACCGGCGCCGGGTTTCACGCGGCTCCAGGTCGCCTGCGGACGCTGCCGCCGGCGCCAGGCCAGCCGGGCGGACGATGCCGCCGGCGCCAGGCCAGCCGGGCGGACGATGCCGCCGGCGCCAGGCCAGCCGGGCGGACGATGCCGCCGGCGCCAGGCCAGCCGGGCGGACGATGCCGCCGGCGCCAGGCCAGCCGGGCGGACGATGCCGCCGGCGCCAGGCCGCTTGCCGCCGTGGGTTTTCGTTGTTCGATCTTTCCCCGTTAGTCGTTCGTGCGGAAATCTTTGAGTTTGGAAGGATCTTTAGCTGTAGATTTCGAGATAATCGCTTTGACCCAACGAGATTTCTCGGTATCGGATCGAGATGGACTTGGATTCGTAGACTTTCCATCTTCAAGGGTTTGAGTAATGAGGCTTGAACTTTAGACGCTTAAAAGATGAACTTTAAACAATCGAAGGCTTTCGCGGAAGAATCATTGTAGTTCTGGACGATCCGGACATGGGTTTAAGGGACCAAGATGCTGCCGTTGCCCGAGATCATGAGACGATTGCACGGATGGGCGCCAGGACCCTTGCCGCCGGCGCCAGATGGGAGACGATAGGCCTGCCGCTGGCGCCAGACGGGACAGGACAAGCTTGCCGCCGGCGCCAGGCGTCCTGTCGTTCGTGCCGTGTCCCGCGTCTGCCGGTGCTTTCTGTTGCTTGCCTTTGTTGATCCCCGGGGCTCACGGTCCGTTCATGCCTTCTCGTGAGTTCATCGAGTGACGACCTGTTTCCTGGTTTCGATCGTCACTTAGTTTTCTTCGAGGACTTTCGGTGACGATTTCGCCGTTGACCGATTTTGACCCCAACAAAAGGGAAAGCCGCGCCTTATCTTGAATAGTGAAGCTCCCACATGCGCAGATGATCTGATTGGATTAGTTTGAAATGGAGTGTTGACTACACATGCTCTAACAGTGCTCAAGTAGGAAACCCTTGTGTTTAGTCTTCCATATATATATATGTAACCTGCCCCTTAGTAAAGATTAAATCGCTTCTAAGTGCTAAGTGCTCTGGAAGTTTTGTGATCAATTGCTCCTCGCCCAAAGCTCTCCTTATATACTCCTCTTAAGACGGTCTATCTTCTTCGGCTGAATCGGCTTTTTCCATTTTCGCCCATCTTCATGTTTATCGGAAACTTGGCATTTTTCTTCGAAAACTTGACATTTATCTTCGAAACTTGACATTTATCTCTTATGTGAGGATAAGGATAAACCGTCATAGTTATCCTTCCTTTCGAAAATCGTAAGGGCCGTTCATGTCGTCGGGCCATTTAGACGCTTTTAATTTCAAAGAATAGTCTTTGAAGGTTTCGCATTCAAAGAACCCCAATTCCACGTAGATAATGTTAGTGTTTGTGTTTAATAACCGGATCGCACTCAAACTCACGAAGATTGATCCAAACAAGCCAAGATGGGATCGGACCGAGCATGATGGGACCGAGACCAGGACGAGGGCCGCCGACCGGCGCCGTGGG
Organism: Brassica carinata; assembly: GCA_016771965.1. Classification (NCBI taxonomy): domain Eukaryota; kingdom Viridiplantae; phylum Streptophyta; class Magnoliopsida; order Brassicales; family Brassicaceae; genus Brassica; species Brassica carinata. The sequence goes on from CM028692.1 coordinate 24,405,754, forward strand.
TTTTGCTGCCGCCGTGTCGCCAGCGGATCGCCGCGGCTGCCGCCACGGCCAGGCCAGCCGGCGCGGATGCCGCCGGCGCCAGTCGCCGCCCGCGGACGGGTACGCCGGGCGCCAGCCACGCTGGCGCGTCGCCTGCTATGCGGCCGGGTGTCACGGGCGCCAGGTCGCTCAAGGGACGCTGCGGCGCCGGGCCAGGCCGCTTGCCGCCTGTGGGTTTTCCGTTGTTCGATCTTTCCCCGCTAGTGCTCGTGCGGAAATCTTTGAGTTTGGAAGGATCTTTAGCGTAGATTTCGAGATAATCGCTTTGACCAACGAGATTTCTCGGTATCGGATCGAGATGGACTTGATTCGTAGACTTTCCATCTTCAAGGGTTTGAGTAATGAGGCTTCGAACTTTAGACGCTTAAAAGATGAACTTTTAAACAATCGAAGGCTTTCGCGGAAGAATCATTGTAGTTCTGGACGATCCGACATGGGTTTAAGGGACCAAGATGCTGCCGTTGCCCGATCATGAGACGATTGCACGGATGGGCGCTTAGGACCCTTGCCGCGGCGCCAGATGGGAGACGATAGGCTCGCTGGCTGGCGCCGACGGACAGACAAGCTGCCGGGCCGCCAGCGCCCCGGCTGCTCGTCGCGGTTCCGCCTGCCGGTGCTTTCTGTTGCCTTTTGTCGATCCTCGCTCACGGTCCGCTCATGCCTCTCGGAGTTCATCGAGTGACGACCTGTTTCCTGGTTTCGATCGCCACTTAGTTTTCTTCGAGGACTTTCGGTGACGATTTCGCCGCTTGACCGATTTTGACCCCAACAAAAGGGAAAGCCGCTCTTATCTTGAATAGTGAAGCTCCACATGCAGATGATCTGATTGGATTAGTTTGAAATGGAGTGTTGACTACACATGCTCTAAAGTGCTCAAGTAGGAAACCCTTGTGTTTAGTCTCCATATATATATATGTAACCTGCCCTTAGTAAAGATTAGACCGCTTGTTTGAATACTCAGCCTCCATGACTCTCTCTTAGTCTCATACTCTTACAATCTCTTATAATCTCTCTTAAACTCTCTTAAACACTCTTAGACTCTCAGATTACTCTTCTGAACTCTAAAATCTCAGAATGGGAGACATTCATAGCAAGCATTCAAGGTCTGGTTACCTCCAAGACCAGGAGTACACATCCCATAGGTTCTAAACTAGTTATCACTGATTCTGGAGCTAGCCATCATATGATCAGTGATAGAAGTCTGATGAGCGATACTAAGGCTACCACAGGGTGTGTGATGATAGCAAATGGTGATAGGATTCCTATTGAGGGAATAGGAAACCTTAAGCTGTTTGAGAAAGACTCAGCTGCCTTCTACCTTCCTGTTAACATCAAATCTAATCTCTGTGAAGAGAGCAACCGTTGATATGGATTGTCAAGTGGTGTTCAGGCCAAATGATGTTGAGTTCCAAGACCTAAAGATTGTTCGAGTTATTGGCAGAGGAGACAGCAGAAATGAGCTCTACCATCTACAAATGGCTAAGCTTCCTAAACCCCTTGATTATGTTTGTTTCAGCAGTGCTACTGATAGGGTTGATAGCATTACTTGGCATGCTAGATTGGGACATCCTCATACTCATGAAATTGAATTGATTCTGCCTAATATGTCTTTTAATCACTTGGAATGTGAGGCTTGCATATTAGGGAAGCATTGTAGAACTGTTTTTCCAACATCTGAGACTGTGTATGAAAAATGCTTTGATTTGGTTCATTCTGATGTGTGGACATCTCCTTGTGTGTCTACGGACAACCAGAAGTGCCTTGTAACATTCATAGATGAGAAGTCTAAGTATACTTGGGTTACTTTGCTTCCATCCAAGGATAGGGTGTTAGAGGCCTTTGTAAACTTCCAAGCATATGTTACTAACCATTACAATGCTACTGTGAAGGTACTAAGGTCTGATAATGGAGGAGAATACATCAGTCATGCCTTCAAGAATCATTTGTCAAGGCATGGTATTGTGCATCAGACCAGTTGTTCCTACACACCACAACAGAATGGGGTGGCTGAGAGAAATAACATGCACTTGATGGAGGTGGCCAGCTCAATGATGTTCCATGGTAGTGTTCCAAAATTTTGGAGTGATACTGTGCAGACTGCATGCTATCTCATCAACCGGGTACCAACCAAGGTCTTGAAGAATTTGTCTCCTTTGAAGTTGAACAAGAACAAGCCATACATAGATCATCTACGAAGTCTTTGATGCCTGTGTTATGGTTCCAGGGGAACAAAGAAGCAAGCTGGATGCAAAGAGTACTAAAGCCATGTTCATTTGGTACTCAACAACCCAGAAGGGGTACAAGTGTTATGATCCAGACACAAGGAGGGTCCTAGGTCAAGAGATGTGAAATTTGTGGAGTCCAAAGGGTATTATGAGCAGAAGTGGAAAGGTTTGGAGGATCTGTCTCAAGCACCATCAGAGAAAGCAACAACTCGAGGATTGTATTGAGAAAGGGATAAACATGTCCCATGATCAGGAACCTAGAAGGAGAGCACTTTCTGACCAAGCTGAAGAAGCTGAAAGAACAATCCCTCTTGATCATGAGAGGGGGAATGGATCTGAATCAGGAGTGCAAGAGCAACACGAAGAGGATTCAGGTCATCATGATCAAGATGTGACACAAGGAGCAGAGAATTTGGCTCCGTCAATAAGCAGGAAGAGTCATGAGCAGGAAGCCGCCTACAGAGCAGGAAGAGGTTACTGGTCCAGAAGAACAGGTTCAGACTGAGGTACAAGCTGAGGATCAGGTTCAACCATTGAGGAGGAGCACAAGGATAAGGAAGGATCCTTCCAACTGGGTAAACACGAGAGTGTACTACAATGCCCAGGCTGTGGAGCATCCTTCTCAAGCCGTGTGTTCCTTTGCTGAGTTTCCTGAAGAGCATCAAGCTGATGCAACCAGAGCTGAACCAGCACTTGATCATGCGCAAAAGGAGCTGAACCAGCTGAAGGAACCAAGTGACACTGATGGGGAACAAGCTGAGCTGATCTTGGATGTTGGCGAGTTGGATCAGAAAGGAAAGAAGGAAGCCCAGCCCGAAGTTTTTGATACTGTGAGCCATCTCTTTCAACCCAAACTGATAAGGACCCATTCTCACTATCCAAAGGCCCAGCCCAAGATCACAAACCAGAAATCTTAGAAAGGCAATCTCGATTTTGGTTTGCGCCAAACCAGAACCAAATCAAGAAGAAAACCAAGTCAAAGAGATCTTCAATTACTCAGTCTTCAAGGACATCTAGTTTTCTCTTCGCTTTCTTGCAAGTTCAATAAGGAAAACGCTCTTCGTTCTACATAAACTCATGAGTTGTATCAAGTTTATCTCATTCACTTTTTCAATAAAAATCTTCTTTGATCCTGTGAATCCTTTGTTCAGTCTCTGACTTTGTTGCCCAGGAGTTAACTTCTGCAAGGCTTTCACTTTAGATCATTGTTTGTGGGTAATCTGCACGATCTCGCACTTCAAAACAAGTGTTTGATCAGTTCATAGATCAACACTGAAGTTCATCTCCATTCTCTACCATCATCCCCAAGCCATTCACCATTATTCTGTTCACAAATCATTCAATCCCAAATTCACAAGTTCTACAACCCTTATCACTCGATCGACAACAAAGGGATCAGAACACCTGTGGTTCCATTAAGTGGTATCGAGCAGATTGGGGGCTTTGATCTAGGGTTTGTTTTGATTTCTTCTCTTTGGGAACCTTTTCAATTTCAAAATCTCTGTTTTTCTATCTATCTGTTGTTCTGCAAGGCCAACCAGATAAAAAAGAGATCGAAGAATAAGAAAAGGCTGAGGAGAAATCCAGCCGATCAAGAGAAACCACCGTGGTAAAGCTCCTTGCAACCAAAAATCTTGCAATCTGTCTATCTTCTTCTTCTTTGTGGTAGGGGATTGACTCTCTAATGGCTTGATTTTGTCTGGTTACTGAGCTATTGATTCACAAAACTCACTACAAAACTTGAGAGAAAACACAAGAGAGCAGTGAGGTTTTCACAATCTGTTATTATACTGACTTGTCTTGTTTAAGTTTTAACAGGAAGCCATGTCTGATCGAGATGAAAGACCTGTATTTAGGATAGACCAAGCTCAAATTGACGCTTTGATGGCTACATTGAGACTAGAAGTGCAAAGACAGTTAGAGTTTGAAAGAGGATCTTTTGAAACTAACAGAATTTAGGTACTTCTTCTTCTCGTGTTAGAGGGCAGCTGTGGAGAAGAGAAGGGGCAGACATGTGACCACAAATCATGAGACCTCCTCAGGTCGGAGCACTGATGAAGATCGAGCAGTAAGGTCAGATAGGTTCAGACGCAGCTTCCCCAAACAGATCAGAATCAATGGCTCCAAGGAACAAGGTAATGATGATCTTGGAAATCTTAAGCTCGAATACCTGTCTTCAGTGGGTCTAGTGATGTCTTGCATATTTTCATCTATTTAGCCATCTTTTATTGCATTCTTTAAGTTGTAGGCTAAGGTTTAGGCATGTTTAGGATCATTTTGCATTTGTTTGTCCTTATAAGGTGTTGGAGTATGCTTTGGTGTGATTTGAGGTGTTTGGAAGCCTTATGACCTAAAAGAAGTGAAGATTCAAGTTTGGCCTTGAAATGAGAAGTGAAATCATGAGAAGGAGAAGTGGTCCGGATGAATAAGCCTGGGAAAGGTACCCGGTCGCTTGAGAGGTGCTGAGGAGACCAGGTCGTAGATCACTCGGGTTCAAGAGCCCGACGATGAGAAGCGGAGGACGGATCAGAGACGCATTCCCGGTAAGGCACCCGGACGGGAGAAGAGGGCTGCCAGATCAAGGGACGACCGGGTGGCCTGTCCGCTTGGAGCACCCGGCCGTGAAGAGAGTCGAGGACCCGGGACGGCCGCTTGAGCACCCGGACGGAGAAAGGACGCGCCAGAACTGGACGGCCGGGTAGTGGACCGGGTTGGACCATGCTGGTTCACCCCTGACCGATTTCATGCCTTCTCCCATTGGTTGAGACCAATTCGCTCAAGGACTTTTTAGTAATTTTGTTTTATGTTTCTAGGCTTTTAAGCCATAAATACTCATGTTCTCCTAATTTGGGACTTATGTTATTTTTCATCTAAGAACACAAAACCTTTGAGTAAAGTTTCATCTTTGAATCATAATCTCATCTCATATTTGTGTTCTTGATTGTTTGATTTCATCTCCTTTCTTTCTCTTCGTGATTAAGCTTGGATTCCTCATGGATTTAAGAGTAATCATGATGATTAGTGAGTAGTCCCTTTGGATTCAGGGTTAGGAGACCAAGGGGTGATTAAGATAGATCTAGGTGTTTTAGTGTAGATCTATCTTGTTCCTTGCTAGTAGAGTGATTTTAATGCTATTTTGTGGTCACACCCCAAAGTTGAGCTCTAGGCATTTCATGCCCTAAAGGTGTTCTATGAATTGCCTGAACCAACTCCTAAGCTTTTAACATTCTTACCAAATAGATTTGTTGTTAAACGTTAAGATGGCTATTAGGCTTGTTCTTAATGATTGTTTAGATAATATTCAACCTAAGAGATTAGATGCTTGAGTTATCTTTGTGAATGAGCATTCATCTAGAGAAAGAGCTTGTTTAGAATTGTGCTTAGACCTAAGGTTGATAGATTGATTGTTTGCTGCCACCCTTAGACTTATGTTTGATCCCCCAAGGTCAATTCCCTTAGCCCATGGGTCTCATCTCCTCATAAAGAAAGAAAGCTTTACATTTTATTGCATTTCAGATATTGTGTTAGTTTAATAATCATCTCCTTTAATGATTGCATTTAGACTAACCTGGTTCCCACTGTTGAAGAGATAGCTACACTTGAGAGGGAAATAGCAAGAAGGAGAAGAGAAGAAGAGCAACAAACTCACATTCAGAGGTTGGGGTTTGAGATAGATGATCACCAGCATCAACCTCAAGATGGCAATGGTCAAGGATCTGACAACCTTGGACCACAGAGCCAGCAACAACAACACCCACAGCGGCCAGCTAGAGCTATTGGCACCTATGACCGCCCTCACATACATGGCACTGGACGGCATCCGCCAAGACCAGCTGTGGAACCTAACAACTTTGAGATCAAGTCAGGGTTGTTGAGTGTGATTGAGAACAACAAGTACCATGGCCTGGCTGTAGAAGACCCGTTTGATCACTTGGACAAGTTTGATAGCTATTGTGGCTTGTCCAAGACCAATGTTGTGTCCGAAGATGCCTTCAAGCTCAAGCTGTTTCCTTTCTCTCTAGGAGACAAGGCATGCCAATGGGAGAAATCTCTACCTAGTGACTCCATCACTACTTGGGATGATTGCAAGAAAGCCTTCTTGGAGAAGTTCTTCTACATCAAGGACAGCCCAGCCTGAGGAATGATCTCTCGCCCAGCGTAAGAATTTGGAAAGCTTTAGTGAAGCATGGGAGAGGTTCAGGGTATCGCTAAGTTCCCACACCATGGCTTCTCAAAGGAGAGTTTTGAGCACATTCTACAGAGGTGCCCTTCCTGAGTTCAGAGCAAGATTGATACAGCAAGCAATGGTTTCTTCCTGGGCAGGTCTGAAGAAGATGCTGAGGAGCTGGTTGACAACATGGTGAAGAGTGATGATGATAGAACTTTTCAGATTCTAATCAAATGATGTAATATAAAAGATTGTCGAACCAGTCCTAAGTGACAATGAAACAGAGGGAATGCAAGCCTATGCTCAATCTAAATGCAACCATTGAGAGAATGATGATTAAACTAGAACAATGAGTAAAACACAACAAAAGCAAACTTTCTTTCTTATGAGGAGAGCAAAACCCATGGGTGTAGGGACTTGATATCAAATGATTAAGCTTCAATCCAAGATGCTAACTTTTCAATCAATCTAATCCTTATGCCTGACAACTAAACTAAGCAAGCTCTATCCCTAGATGAATGCTCTTTGCTATGATCACCCAAGTACACCAAATCCCTTTGGCTGTAATGATCAAAGCAAACAATGAGAATGAGTCTAATAGCAATCCTAGCCTCTAAGACAACTAATCCCTTAGGCAAAGAAGCTAAAAGCATAGATGAGTTGGTTCAGGCATTTCATAGAACACCTTCCGGCATGAAATGCCTATAGCTCTATGTTTGAGAGGCCAACTCAAATATAGCTTTAAGAACACCAAATCTATGCAAGGAAATGATAGATCTAATTCTAGACACCTTGGATCTAACTTAATCACTCTCTATCACCCTAACCCATGGATCTTAGAAGAATCTACTCACTAATCCACATGCTTATTCTAAACCCATGAGAGATTCAAGCATAAACATATAGAGAAAGAAAGGAGATGAGATAAACAATCAAGAACACAAGATGAGATGAGATTAATAATTCAAAGATGAAGTTTTTCTCAAAGGTTTTGTTCTAGATCCTAAATAACATAACTCCCAAACTTGTTAATGAGAGTATTTATAGTAGGCTTAAAAGCCCTAAACACATAAAAGGAGAAAGTCTAAAAGCCCTGGCCAAGTGATTTTCACCAATGAGAAACAAGGAGAAAGGAAGAAACTCAGCCACCCGGTCAGCTAGTGCCTGTCCAGGCCGGGTATGCCCAGGTCGGTATGGCTTGCTCGTCCGCATCCAGGCCGCGGCGGCCTTCTAGGTCGGGTGTGTTCGGGTCACAGGGTGTCCAGCAGCTAGCAGACGCGGGTGTGCGCGGCCGGTGGTGCTAGTCGGGTGCAGGCTGGTACGCTGGTAGGAGGAGTTGTGGGACGTCCGGTGTCCTGGTCCGGTGGTGCTGGACGTCCGCTTCGCCTAGCATCAGAACGCGCGGGTCGCCCAGGTCGGCAGGTGCTGCCGGTGTCCGCTGGCACGCTGGTGAGGCAAGGTCGGCGCCCCAGCTCGGCCCAGTCCGTCCCCGTCCGCAAGGGTGCTTGTGCTCGGGTGGAATGGACCGCCGTCCGCTCTAGGCGTTCAGCACAATCAGGACGCGGTGCTTGTCCCGGTCGCCCTGGCCGCGCCCTCCAGCTTGTCCAGGCGAGGTTTGATGGTTGACCGGGTGTGCTCACCCGTTGCTTGACATGCTTCCACTCAATTGATCATAACTCCTCCAATATGGCTCCAAATGTCTTGAAACCACTTCCATTGAAAGATAACTCAGAATGCCATGTCTCCACCAAATATTAGCATCAGAAGGTATTCCTAAGGCTCTGTCCATGTCCATCTTTAAACCCTTCTTTTTCATCACAAAACTCCCAAACATCTTCAATATCTCCAAAGTGTGCTCCAACACCTAATAGGGACTTATGAATGCATAATGAACCTAAAGATGCCTAAAGCCTAATCTAAATGAGCAAAAATGCATAAGATATGATAACTAAAAACATGTAAATATGCAAGACATCAACTCCCCCACACTAGTCCTTTACTTGTCCACAAGTAAACTTGCAAGGACTAAGGAGGAGAGGTTTGAAGGAGGGGACTCAAAGCCAAAAGAATGCTCTTCTTAGTTCTCAACTTGATAACCTTGCACAAGCATACCAAGTAGCAGGAGCAAAAACTCAATCCAACTCTAACTCAACAAGGCCTATCTTAACTCCTTTGATCCCTACACTTACTCATCATGAATCCACAACCCACAATTCCATTTGCCCTCTAACAATCATTAAGCAAACTCAAAAGACTTCTTGCAAATGGTCAAATGGTCCAAGTCATTTGGTTTGGTGGTAGAAGGTTTTATTCAAGTGAAACAAGGGGTTCAAAGGATCTTTCAAGGTGGTTCACTCTCAAAACAAGTAGCTTTGACATTGCACATAATATATCTAAGAAAGGGATCAACTCATGCATACAATGCTCAATCTCCATTGTTCTACCCTTTCCCAAAATACATAGATCACATCTTTATTCCCAATGCCAAAATGCCACTCACATCTCTCACCCAAAGATTTCCCCCAAATGCTCAAGATATTTTCTCATTTGAAACTCCTCCTTAATGAAGTCTACAAGGGAATTTACACATTTCAAACTCTTTTCAGCTCTTTCTAGATATTGCTAGCCCCCTTTCATTATATATCTTCTTTTTTTTTTTTTTTTTTCTTTCTTCTTTTTTTTTTTTTTCTTTCTTCTTCTTTTTTTTTTTTTTTTTTATGGGGGCCAAGACTTTTCAAACTACTTGGAGCTTACAATCTTTCATTCTCTTATCCCTTCTAGACTTAATCACTTATAACAATAGAGTCTCATGAGTCAATCTTTTCTTTCATAAACCTTTCATTTCCTCAAGATTTTACCATACAACACTCACCCCCATCCTAGAAGCTAGACATTAATGAGTGTCTAATCTAGCTAAAAAATGGAGATCAAGCATTGTCGTTCCCAATACTCTCAACATTATGCACATGTAAAGCTTTCCAAAGAAGGCCTCACTCAACAAATAATGAAAGCTTGAAAGGAGGTAAGGGTTTTAGGGCGTGGAGTGCCACTTGAGCTTGTCCAAAAAGATAGACAAAGAATGGGAGGGACAGCTCAAGTGTTCTATCCATGACTTAGTACACAAGGGACCATGAGCAAGAGACTAGAGTCTAAATATGACAGGAGCAAACTTCAAAGAGATGGCATCAATCAATCAAATAAGCTTTAGGAAGAGATTTCAAGGCAAAAAGTTTACAAGCCATCCTAAGATTGCTCAAGCTACTTACTATGCTTATGAAGGGTATCACTTTAAGAACTTAGCATGAGCATCTTTTCAAGGCAACTATCATCCTTGTCCCCTTATGCATGATGCAACCTATATGATGATTTTTTTTTTCTATGCAATTGAATGATCTAGACTCAATCCTAATGCAACTACATGATTGCTCTTTTTTTTTTTTTTTATGCAATAACTATCTACAAATGCATGCTAATGACATAAAACACAAGATGATCAGCATCTCAGACCTCCCCACACTTAATTCACACAGTCTCTGTGTTTGTTAAATGTGGAGAAGGGCCCAAAGGAAGAAAAATAAAGCTAAATGAAATGATGAATGGTATATACAATGGTAGGGTGTTGGAGTACCTCTATGGAGCATGGGAAGAGGCTGATGCCTCACCCTCAGACTCGCTCTTCATCAGCAGTGGTGCTTAGGCTTGGTGACTTGTTTCCGGACGGATGGGGCGATGTAGGGTTCCTCAAGCCGCGGAGGGCTTGCTTCTCGGTTTGTGGTGTGTTTGGGTCGAGAATGGGTAGAGGAAGTGGTGCAAGGAAAGTCTCAAGATCAAGTCCTCAGCCTTGCAGCCTGCTACAGCTCCCTTAGTCAGGACATCAGCAACCTTTCTCATGAACTTAGCTGAAGCTTCAGCTTGTCTCTTTACGCTTTCCTCAATTCCTTGCACTTCTTGGTGAGCTTGAAGATGGTCCTATCTTGAGCTCTGTTCCACCTTTGCAGTGTGCTAATCTGGTCATGGACTTGGCGAATGGGACCAAAAGGCAAAGCACCTGTGCATTGCTCAAACGTGAGCGAGGAGGACCAAAGAGAAGAGCTGTGGCTCTTTGAGTATCCCTGATCAAACTTAGCTGCCTTTGCTGCTGCTTTCTCATTCATCTTCAATGTCATAGGGCCAAGAGCTCCATGACTGCCCAGGAGATGCTGCTCACTGATATCAAAACTCATAGTACCCGTGTGCTCAAGGTAGTGAGCTCATAGTTAGGGAGAAGCAGCTCAACTGTGGTGGGCCCTCAAGCACGAGTAAACACACTTCTCATCGTGATCTTCCAGAGAAGTAATGAGCTGACTTTAAGTAGGTGAGATCAATGAAAGAGGGACCGGATGCATCATCTCCCAAATCAATACCCTGGTGCAAGTAAAGGTGTGATCAAGCCGCCTATTCCAATCTGAGCCTCGATCCCTGTTTGTCCAAGCATACCCTTGTAGTACATAAGGCTGCCTCACAAAGTAACCAACCATACCAAACTCAGCGTGAAATCAGTGGGAACTTCAGGTAGGTGAGGAGGTAAGTGTTGGATGGCCTGGTGCATGAGGTTCAAGTCTTCTCCATTCACGCTGCTTTGCTCCTTCCTGGGTAGATGGTGTTGACAATCAGCCTATGAAGGTAGCGGACTGATGGATGTCTGATAGATGCATTCTTGTCTCTGCTGGACACCCTATTCTTGCCTGATAAGAACTTGTAAGTGAAGTGGGCAAGTGTCTTTCCTTTAGGAAGTCCTTTCAGCTTAGGCAAAGATGACTCCTTCAAATCCTTGAGGCCTAGCACCTCTCCAATCTCAGTGAAGGTCATGAAATAAGGCTTCCCATCTATCTTGAAGCTGATTCTTCCCCACCCTTGTTCCTCATGTTGAGAAGAGTGGAATGTGACTTCCAAGGATGCCAAGAATTGGCAAGAGACTTCTTTAAATGTTGGATAAGCCATTGAATAGAAGCTGTCCATGTTCATGAGAGCAAGCAAATCCTTTATGTCTTGGTCAATTTCTAGCCCTCATTAGCCTCTCATCAGCAAATCTGGTTGGAGGCCAAGATACCTTGCCTCATCTGCTCCAATAGTTCAACTTCAGTCTTCCTTTGTCGATCTCTACGAGGGTTGAAACCTAACTTTTCGAAAGTTTCTTGCTCAGCCTCACTTTCAATTGAGAGGATGCTTCTTCAACAGTTGTATCTACTGGCACCAAGGGTGGAGGTGCCAATTGCTTTGGGTTTGGTGCTTTGATTCTGATCTTTGGGGAAGTTTGGTTTCTCAGCATCTTTCTTTGTGTTCTTCTCCACAAGAGGTCCCACACTGTGAGATCTTGAGCTCTAGCTTTCAAGGAGTGCTCTTATCATCACCAACAGCCACCCTCTTGCCATCTTTCTTGGCTTTCTTAAGCATCATCAAGCACTCTCTCATCACTAGCCAACCTCTTGCCATCCTCCTTGCTAGTTTATTAACATCAGCCACCCTTTTTCCTTCATCCTTGTGTTTCTTTGCCCCATCAACCAAACTGTGTCTAGCCTTCTTGGCTTGTGCTCTCTCTCTCAACATAGCCAGAGCTTGTTGCCTACGCTCTTCCTCGGATTCAGGCATGAGCCTAACGCCTCCGAACTTAGCAGTGGTTCTTAGCAGCCCCGCCTCTCTCTTGTGCAATCAGTTTCTCATCTTTCCTTCCCATTGGAACCTTGCTTTGGATGAAGGATAGAGATGAAAGGGTTCAAGGAATTAGGTCTAGGGAGGAAGGTCTTGATGTGGGAAGAAGAAACTTGTGATTGGTTAAGATTTGGCAAAGTTATGGGAATTTTTGTTCTTGGAGGCTAGAGAGGATGTGAGGAAGAAGATGGAATGAGGAAGAGGGGTGGCCTAGGGTCGGGAAGAACTGGTGGCTGGGCCAGGTGGGTTTGGGTCAGAAATAAGGGAAGAAACACCGAATGGAGGGGTGAAGGAAGGGAAAGTGGATGCTGGCGTTCAGGACGGGGACAGAAACGATCGTCTCGCAAGGGTGGCGATCCCGTAGGTCCACCCGGTGCTCGCTTCGTCCTTGCAAGGGCGCGTGCCCCGGTAGGTCGACCGGGTGTGTCCGTCCGGCCCAGCATCGCACTGGCCCGCGGCGGGTGCTGCGCCCCGTAGGTCAACCCGGTATGTCCGTCCTGCTCATCCGCCTCACCCCGGCCAATCACCCGTGCGGGTGCCGTGGTCCCGCGTAGGGACAACCCGTACATCCGGCTCCCGCTCCCAAGTCTGAATTTCACCTAGTTCAACCCACTTCCTTTCATGTCTCTTCCATCTCAAAACCGCAGTGAACTCATCTCCAAAACTCCCAATCTAGCCCCATCATCATTCAAAGGACTTTTGATGAAAAATAAAAGAATCCTAATGCAATATGTACAAGGATAACCATGGGACTTCCTCCCAAGTGAGCTTGTTTAAAGTCACTAGCTTGACTTTGCCTCCTTTGAAGTTTAGGCAAGGGGAGCATCAGAGAGTGGGGTTGATGTCCCATCCTCCTGTACTGCTGCCATGTATTCCTTGAGTCTTTGGCCATTCACTGTGAATTCTCCACCATCCTTGTTCCAAAGCACAATGGCTCCATAGGGTCTCACTTCTTTGATCACAAATGGACCAGACCACCTTGACTTTAACTTTCCGGAAATAGCTTAAGTCTAGAGTTGTAAAGAAGCACTTGATCTCCTGCCTTGAACTCTCGAGGATGTGCCTATCATGGAAGGCCTTTGTCTTTTCCTTGTAAATCCTTGAGTTCTCAAAAGCATCCATCCTTATCTCATCTCATTGAGTTGAAGAAGTCTTTTCTCCTTTGCACACTTGATGTCAAAGTTTAGAAGCTTCACAGCCCACAATGCCTTGTATTCAAGCTCAACTGGCAGGTGGCAAGACTTTCCATAGACAATGTTGAAGGGAGTGGTGCTAGAGGAGTCTTGAATGCTGTTCTATATGCCCAAAGAGCATCATCAAGCTTGGCTGACCAATCCTTCCTCTTGGTTCCTACAACCTTTTCCAAGATCCCCTTGATTTGCTTGTTGGAGACTTCCACTTGGCCACTAGTTTGAGGGTGATAAGGTGTTGCAACCTTGTGCTTTACTCCATTCCTCTGGAGAAGACTCTCAAATACCTTGTTGATGAAGTGTGAACCTCCATCACTTATGACCACTCTTGGAACTCCAAATCTTGGGAAAATACTTGAACATTTTGACCACTACTCTTGAATCTGACCCCACCCACTTTGATACATAGTCCACAGCCACCAAGATGTATTGCCATAGGAAGGGAAGGGTCCCATGAAATCATCATCACCCGGATTGGGTTTTGAGGCATCTCATTTTTAGTAAATGGCAAGAGTCACATCTTGAAATGAAGTCTTGTGAGTCCCTGAACATGTGTGGCCACCAAAATCCAGCTTGTAACACCTTTGAGACAGTCTTGAATGGAGCAAAATGGCCTCCATAGGAGATCCATGGCAATGTGAGAGGATTCCTTCAACTTCTTCTTCAGCCACCACTCTTTCTATAAATCTGATCCTTGCATAGGGTGTAGAGGTATGGTTCATCCCAATAGTATCTCTTCACATCTTTGTAGAACTTCTTCTTCTCATACCCTGCAAGTCCCAATGGCTCTTTCCAGTGGCTAAATAGTTAACCAAATCAGCATACCAAGGTCCGTTTCTTCAGCTGCCTTAACCTCTTCCCGTAGGTCCACCCGGTGCTCGCTCGTCTCGGCGGGCGCGCGGCCCCGAAAGGTCCATCGTGTGTCCGTCCGCCCAGCATCGCACCGCCCGCGGCGGGTGCTGCGCCCCGCGTAGGTCAACCCGGTATGTCCGGCCCTGCTCATCCGCCTGTCCGCTTGAATCACCCGCGGGTGCCGTGGTTCCGCTGAGGGACAACCCGGTACATCCGGCCCCGCTTCCAAGTCTGAATTTCACCTAGTTCAACCCACTTCCTTTCATGTCTCTTCCATCTCAAAACCGCAGTGAACTCATCTCCAAAACTCCCAATCTAGCCCCATCATCATTCAAAGGACTTTTTGATGAAAAATAAAAAGAATCCTAATGCAATATGTACAAGGATAACCATGGGACTTCCTCCCAAGTGAGCTTGTTTAAAGTCACTAGCTTGACTTTGCCTCCTTTGAAGTTAGGCAAGGGGAGCATCAGAGAGTGGGGTTGATGTCCCATCCTCCTTCGGTACTGCTGCCATGTATTCCTTGAGTCTTTGGCCATTCACTGTGAATTCTCCACCATCCTTGTTCCAAAGCACAATGGCTCCATAGGGTCTCACTTCTTTGATCACAAATGGACAGACCACCTTGACTTTAACTTTCCGAAATAGCTTAAGTCTAGAGTTGTAAAGAAGCACTTGATCTCCTGCCTTGAACTCTCTCTTGAGGATGTGCCTATCATGGAAGGCCTTTGTCTTTTCCTTGTAAATCCTTGAGTTCTCAAAAGCATCCATCCTTATCTCATCTAGCTCGTTGAGTTGAAGAAGTCTTTTCTCCTTTGCACACTTGATGTCAAAGTTTAGAAGCTTCACAGCCCACAATGCCTTGTATTCAAGCTCAACTGGCAGGTGGCAAGACTTTCCATAGACAATGTTGAAGGGAGTGGTGCCTGAGGAGTCTTGAATGCTGTTCTATATGCCCAAAGAGCATCATCAAGCTTGGCTGACCAATCCTTCCTCTTGGTTCCTACAACCTTTTCCAAGATCCCCTTGATTTGCTTGTTGGAGACTTCCACTTGGCCACTAGTTTGAGGGTGATAAGGTGTTGCAACCTTGTGCTTTACTCCATTCCTCTTGAGAAGACTCTCAAATACCTTGTTGATGAAGTGTGAACCTCCATCACTTATGACCACTCTTGGAACTCCAAATCTTGGGAAAATAGTGCTCTTGAACATTTTGACCACTACTCTTGAATCATTTGTAGGACTTGCTATTGCTTCCACCCACTTTGATACATAGTCCACAGCCACCAAGATGTATTTGTTGCCATAGGAAGAGGGGAAGGGTCCCATGAAATCAATCCCCCAAACATCAAACACTTCCACTTCAAGGATTGGGTTTTGAGGCATCTCATTTCTTTTAGTAATGTTCCCACTCCTTTGGCAAGAGTCACATCTTGAAATGAAGTCTTGTGAGTCCCTGAACATGTGTGGCCACCAAAATCCCAACACCTTTCTTGACAGTCTTGAATGGAGCAAAATGGCCTCCATAGGAGATCCATGGCAATGTGAGAGGATTCCTTCAACTTCTTCTTCAGCCACCACTCTTCTATAAATCTGATCCTTGCATAGTGGTGTAGAGGTATGGTTCATCCCAATAGTATCTCTTCACATCTTTGTAGAACTTCTTTCTCATACCCTCGCAAGTCCCAATGGCTCTTTTCCAGCTGGCTAAATAGTTAACCAAATCAGCATACCAAGGTCCGTCTTCAGCTGCCTTAACCTCTTCAATCTTTTTTCCAGTCTCAATGGCTGCTACCACTGACATGATGGCTAGACATGCTCTTCTCTCGAGGCCCTCATCAATGGATTCCACCTTCAATTCTCAACCTGGACAAGTGATCAGCAACTCCATTCTCAATCCCTGGCTTGTCTCTAATCTCCAAGTCAAACTCTGAAGCAAAAGGATCCACCTTAGTAATCTTGGCTTGGCATCCTTCTTGCTAGAGATGTCTCAAAGCTGCATGGTCAGTATACAATGACCTTAGAACCCACCAGGTAGCTTCTGAATTTTCAGCGCTAAGACAATGGCCAGCATCTCCTTCTCTGTGGCATACCTCATCTAAGATCATTCAATGTTTGGCTAGCATAATAAATGACATGAGTTTTGCCATCCTTCTTCTGCCCCAGGACAGCCCCAACAGCAAAATCACTAGCATCACACATTATCTCAAAGGGAGGTCCCAATCAGGTGGTTGAACAATGGGAGCACTAACAAGGTCACCCTTTATCTTCAAAGCTTCAAGACATCTTCATCAAAGCTGAAAGCAGCCTCCTTGCACAGCAACTTGGTCATTGGTCTAGCAATTTGAGAAGTCCTTGATGAATCTTCTATAGAATCCAGCATGGCCAAGGAAGCTCCCGATGTCTTTCACTGCCTTTGTGGGGCAAGCTGACCATCACCTCAATCTTAGCTTTGTCCACTTCAATACCTTTTCTGAAATCTTGTGTCCCAGCACAATCCCCTTTGACCATGAAATGACACTTCTCCCAATTCAGCACTAGGTTGGTGTCTTCACATCTCTCTAGGACTCTACAAGTTGGACAAACAAGCAGAAAACTAAGATCCGAGAGAGAAATCATCCATGAATACTTCCACTATATCCTCAATGAGATCCGAGAAGATAGACATCATGCACCTTTGAAAGGTTGCTGAGCATTACATAACCCAAATGGCATCCTTCGATAAGCAAAGGTGCCATAGGGGCATGTGAATGTTGTCTTCTGATCATTGGGATGAATGGGGATTTGGAAGAACCCGAATACCCATCAAGAAAACAATAAAGGATGGTTTGCAAGTCTCTCAAGCATTTGATCAATGAATGGCAATGGAAAGTGATCTTTCTAGATGCTGAGTTGAGCTTATAATCAATACACATCCTATGGCCAGTTATGGTTCTAGTTGGTATCAATTCATCCTTGTCATTTTTAACCACAGTGATACCACCCTTCTTGGAACTACATGCACAGATACCCATTTAGAATCTGAAATAGGGTAGATAACACCAGCATCTAAGAGCTTGAGAATCTCCTTCTTTACAACATCTTTAAGGTTAGGATTTAACCTCCTTTGATGTTCTATAAGTCATTGATTCATCCTCTAGATGTATCCTATGCATGCACAAAGAAGGTGATATCCCCTTAATATCATCTAGTGAGTATCCAATGGCTTTTCTAAACCTTTTAAGTGCATTTAAAAGTTGAGAAAGCTCAAGTTCAGTAAGTTCACTATTCACAATGACAGGATATGTCTCATTAGGGCCTAGAAATGCACCTTACACCATGGGGAAGAGGTTTTAGCTCCACTTTTGGTGCCTTGAGCTCACTCCAATCATCTTGTTTGGTGTTCTCTTGTTGAGTGGCTGCAACAGCTTGACATGCCTCTTGTTTAAGCTCCTCATACTGGCCTCTATCAGCAATCTTCTTTCGAGAATCCAGCATGGCTGCAATAGCCTCACTCTCCTTGTTCTCAACCACTTGGACCTCTTTATCCACTGTCAAAGCATGCTGCAAAGGGTCCTCTATCAACTCTCCACGTGCAATTCCCAAGGAGCTCATCAGCAAGAGCTTCCATCTCCTCTATGTAGAACACTTGGCCTTGCACAGTTGACCTCTTCATTACCTCGTTGACATCAAAATGGAGAGTGTGCTCTTTCCCCAAATGAAGATCAATCTTGCCTTCCTTCACATTGATAAGGGCTCCTGCTGTGGCTAAGAATGGTCTTCCAAGGATCAAGGGTCTCTAGCTTCTTCATCCATCTCAAGAACAACAAAATCAGTGGGGATTTCACAATTTCCCACCATTACAGGAGGTCTTGAGGATACCAATGGGGAATTTGACTGAGCGGTCAGCAAGCACCAAAGAGAGTTTGCACTTCTTGTATTGACTAAACCCAAGCTTCTTGGCAACAGATAGAGGCATGAGACTGACACTAGCTCCCAAATCACATAGACATCTCTCAAACATTAAAGGACCAATGGCACAAGGTAGAGTAAAGCAGCCTGGATCCTCTAGCTTCTTAGGGATTGTCAATCTCTGGATGATGGCACTGCACTCATGAGTAAGAACCATCATGCCTTCCATTTCCTTCTTCTTGGCAGCCACAGCATCCTTCAAGAACTTGCTGTATTGAGGAACAAGCATGAAGGCATCAATGATTGGCATTGTAACTTGAACTTCACTCAATTGCTTCTCAAAGAGTGCTTTGTACTTCTCAAAAGTTGCCTCTTGAATCTTCCAGGAAATGGCAGCTTAGGTTCATAGGAGGAGGAACAAAAGACTCCTTTGTTGGAGTAGTAACTTCACCATGCTTTGGTGTTTGCTTCTCTTCTCCAACCTTTCCTTTGCCCTTAGCTTCAACAATCTTTTCTAAAATCTCCTCATCAACTTTCTCATCCACAATCACAACATCATCATCAATGTTGATAGCCACCCCCCCACTTAGTTTCTCACCATCCTTGGGAGAGTTCTTGGAGGTAGCTCTCTACCACTTCTCAAAGTGATTGCCTTCATTGGTTCTTTGGGGTTTTGCTCTGGCTTTCCTGGTAATGTTCCTTGTTGGCGACTTGGCTGAGAGTTCATAGAAGCAAATTGATTCTCCAAAGCTCTAATCTTGTTGTTTAGCTCAGTGTAGCTGCTGTCTATCTTGGAGTGAACAGTCTTGAACTCATGGCCAATGTCTTTGGCTGCTCTAGCTTGACCTTCCAACAATTGTTTGAACATAGCTTCCATAGATGAATCTGGAGCTTTAGCTTGGGAGGAGCTTCCTTGAGCTTGAGTAGATTGATTGCCATGGTTTGCAAAACCAGGAGGAGGATTCTGCCTAGGCTGGTAGCTCCCTTGCTGAGTGTTTTGCTTTGGTGGATAACCTCCTTGCTGGTTGTTGGTGTAGCCTCCTTGCTGGTTGTTGGTGTAGCCTCCTTGCTGGTTGTTGGGGTAAGACCTTTGCTGGTAATTGTTGTACTGAAAGTTAGGTTCCTTCCTGTACCAAGAACCATTGTTGTTGATGAAGCAAAGCTCTTCTTGCCCTTCTAACCCTTCAACTTCATTAACCTTAGGAGGAGTTTCTTGATTTGGACCACCCACAAAGTGAATCTGCTCCTGCTTGGCTTGGTTAGCAATCAGCAAGTCTATCTTATCTTGCAAGGATTTTATGTCCTTCTTGGTCTGGTTGTCATCAGCTCTGGTTGTTCTATCAGCCCTGTCATGTTCTCCACTGTAGACTGAGTCACTCTTGACCATATTGTCCACCAGCTCCTCAGCATCTTCTTCAGACCTGCCCAGGAAGAAACCATTGCTTGCTGTATCCAATCTTGCTCTAAACTCAGGAAGGGCACCTCTATAGAATGTGCTCAGTAAACTCTCCTTTGAGAAGCCATGGTGTGGGCACTTAGCTTGATATCCCTTGAACCTTTCCCATGCTTCACTAAAGCTTTCCAAGTTCTTCTGCTGGAAACTAGAGATCTCATTCCTCAGCTTGGCTGTCCTTGATGTGGAGAAAAATTTCTCCAAGAAGGCCTTCTTACAATCATCCCAAGTAGTGATGGAGTCACTAGGTAGAGATTTCTCCCATTGGCGTGCCTTGTCTCCTAGAGAGAATGGAAACAACTTGAGCTTGAAGGCATCTTCGGACACACCATTGGTCTTGGACAAGCCACAATAGCTATCAAACTTGTCCAAGTGATCAAATGGGTCTTCTACAGCCAAGCCATGGTACTTGTTGTTCTCAATCACATTCAACAAGCCTGACTTGATCTCAAAGTTATTAGCTTCCACAGCTGGTGCACGGATACCTGTCCTGTTGCCATGAATGTGAGGGCGGTCATATGTGCCAATGGCTCTAGCTGGCAGCTGTGGGTGTTGTTGTTGCTGGCTGTGGTCTAAGGTTGTCAGCTCCTTGACCATTGCCTTCTTGGGGTTGATGATCATCCATCTCAAACCCCAATCTCTGAATGTGAGCTTGTTGCTCCTCTTCTCTTCTCCTTCTTGCTATTTCCCTCTCAGTGTAGCTATCTCTTCAACAGTGGGAACCAGGTTAGTTGCACCCTGCTTCTTGTGTTCATACACCTGAAAATCAAAGGAAAATGCAAAAGGAGAATCAATATCACAAGAAAAGAAAATGATTTAGTCTCAAGCAAGTGACTAAATCCCAATGTCACAATCAACTTAGAATTTGTAGCGGTGCCAATTTGATGATAGAACTTTTCAGATTCTAATCAAATGATGTAGTATAAAAGATTGTCGAACCAGTCCTAAGTGACAATGAAACAGAGGGAATGCAAGCCTATGCTCAATCTAAATGCAACCATTAGAGAATGATGATTAAACTAGAACAATGAGTAAAACACAACAAAAAGCAAACTTTCTTTCTTATGAGGAGAGCAAAACCCATGGGTGTAGGGACTTGATATCAAATGATTAAGCTTCAATCCAAGATGCTAACTTTTCAATCAATCTAATCCTTATGCCTAGACAACTAAACTAAGCAAGCTCTATCCCTAGATGAATGCTCTTTGCTATGATCACCCAAGTACACCAAATCCCTTTGGCTGTAATGATCAAAGCAAACAATGAGAATGAGTCTAATAGCAATCCTAGCCTCTAAGACAACTAATCCCTTAGGCAAAGCAAGCTAAAAGCATAGATGAGTTGGTTCAGGCATTTCATAGAACACCTTCCGGGCATGAAATGCCTATAGCTCTATGTTTGAGAGGCCAACTCAAATATAGCTTTAAGAACACCAAATCTATGCAAGGAAATGATAGATCTAATTCTAGACACCTTGGATCTAACTTAATCACTCTCTATCACCCTAACCCATGGATCTTAGAAGAATCTACTCACTAATCCACATGCTTATTCTTAAACCCATGAGAGATTCAAGCATAAACATATAGAGAAAGAAAGGAGATGAGATAAACAATCAAGAACACAAGATGAGATGAGATTAATAATTCAAAGATGAAGTTTTTCTCAAAGGTTTTGTTCTTAGATCCTAAATAACATAACTCCCAAACTTGGGTTAATGAGAGTATTTATAGTAGGCTTAAAAGCCCTAAACACATAAAAGGAGAAAGTCTAAAAATCCCTTGGCCAAGTGATTTTCGACCAATGAGAAACAAGGAGAAAGGAAGAAACTCAGCCACCCGGGTCAGCTAGTGCCTGTCCAGGCCGGGTATGCCCAGGTCGGGTATGGCTTGCTCGTCCGGCGTCCAGGCCGTGCGGCCTTTCTAGGCCGGGTGTGTTCGGCCGCGTGGTGGGTGTCCAGCAGCTAGCAGGACGTGCGGGTGTGCGTGGCCGGGTGGTGCTAGTCGGGTGCAGGCTGGTACGCGGGTAGGAGGAGTTGTGGGACGTCCGAGTGTCCTGGTCCGGGTGGTGCTGGCCGAGCTTCGCTCTAGCATCAGAACGTGCGGGTCGTCCAGGTCGGGCAGGTGCTGTCGGGTGTCTGCTGGCACGCGGGTGAGGCAAGGTCGGGTGCGTCCTGAGCTCGCGTCCAGTCCGTCCGTCCCGTGCGGGTGCTTGTGCTCGGGTGGAATGGACCGCGTCCGTTCTAGGCGTTCAGCACAATCAGGACGTGCGGGTGCTTGTCCCCGGGTCGTCCTGGCCGCGTCCTGAGCTTGTCCAGGCGAGGTTTGATGGTTGGACTCGGGTGTGCTCACCCGGGTTGCTTGACATGCTTCCACTCAATTGATCATAACTCCTCCAATATGGCTCCAAATGTCTTGAAACCACTTCCATTGGAAAGCTAACTCAGAATGCCATGTCTCCACCAAATATTAGCATCAGAAGGTATTCCTAAGGCCTCTGTCCATGTCCATCTTTAAACCCTTCTTTTTCATCACAAAACTCCCAAACATCTTCAATATCTCCAAAGTGTGCTCCAACACCTAAAAGGGACTTATGAATGCATAATGAACCTAAAGATGCCTAAAGCCTAATCTAAATGAGCAAAAATGCATAAGATATGATAACTAAAAACATGTAAATATGCAAGACATCAAGTGACTCAGTTTACAGTGGAGAGCATGAAAGAGCTGATAGAACCACCAGAGCTGATGACAACCAGACCAAGAAGGAAATCAAATCCTTGCAAGAGAAGATAGACTTGCTGATTGCTAACCAAGCCAAAAAGGAGCAGATCAACTTTGTGGGTGGTCCTAGTCAGGAAACTCCTCCTAAGGTTAATGAAGTTGATGGGTTAGAAGGGCAAGAAGAGCTTTGCTTCATCAACAACAATGGTACTTGGTACAGGAAGGAGCCTAACTTTCAGTACAACAACTACCAGCAAAGGTCTTATCCCAACAACCAGCAAGGAGGCTATCAACCCAAGCAAAACACTAAGCAAGGGAACTACCAGCCTAGGCAGAATCCTCCTCCTTTTTTTACCAATCAAGGCAATCAGCCTACTCAAGCTCAAGGTAGCTCTTCCCAAGCTAAAGCTCCAGATTCATCTATGGAAGCTATGTTCAAACAAATATTGGAAGGTCAAGCTAGAACAACCAAGGACATTGGCCATGAGTTCAAGGCTGTTCACTCCAAGATTGATAGCAGCTATACTGAGCTAAACAACAAGATAAGAGCTTTGGAGAATCAGTTTGCTTCTATGAACTCTCAGCCAAGTCGCCAACAAGGAACACTACCAGGAAAGGCTGAGCAAAACCCCAAGGAGCCAATGAAGGCAATCACATTGAGAAGTGGTAGAGAGTTACCTCCAAGAGCTCTCCCCAAGGATGGTGAGACACTAAGTGGGGGGTGGCAATCAACATTGATGATGATGTTGTGATTGTAGATGAGAAGGTTGATGAGGAGATTATAGAAAATATTGTTGAAGCTAAGGGTAAAGGAAAGGTTGGAGAAGAGAAGAAAACACTAAAGCATGGTAAAGTTGCCACTCCGAAAAAAGAGTCTTCTTTTGTTCCTCCTCCCTATGAACCTAAGCTGCCATTTCCTGGAAGATTCAAGAAGCAACTTTTGGAGAAGTACAAAGCACTCTTTGAAAAGCAAATGAGTGAAGTTCAATTCACAATGCCCATCATTGATGCCTTCATGCTTGTCCCTCAATACAGCAAGTTCTTGAAGGATGCTGTGGCTGCCAAGAAGAAGGAAATGGAGGGCATGATGGTTCTTACTCATGAGTGCAGTGCCATCATCCAGAGATTGACAATCCATAAGAAGCTAGAGGATCCAGGCTGCTTTACCTTACCTTGTGCCATTGGTCCTTTGATGTTTGAGAGATGTCTATGTGATTTAGGAGCTGGTGTCAGTCTCATGCCCCTATCTGTTGCCAAGAAGCTTGGGTTCAGCCAATACAAGAAGTGTAAACTCTCTTTGCTGCTTGCTGATCGCTCAGCCAAATTCCCTATTGGTATCCTTGAAGATCTCCCTGTGATGGTGGGAAATTGTGAGATTCCTACTGATTTTGTGGTGCTAGAGATGGATGAAGAAGCTAGAGACCCCTTGATCCTTGGAAGACCATTCTTAGCCACAGCAGGAGCCCTTATCAATGTGAAGGAAGGCAAGACTGATCTCCATTTGGGGAAAGAGCACACTCTCCATTTTGACATCAATGAGGTAATGAAGAGGTCAACAGTGCAAGGCCAAGTGTTTTACATAGAAGAGATGGAAGCTCTTGCTGATGAGCTTCTTGAGGAATTGGCACTTAGAGAGTTGGCAATAAGGGACCCTCGGCAACATGCTTTGACAGTGGGTAAAGAGGTCCGAGTGGTTGAGAACAAAGAGAGTGATGCTATTGTGGTCATGCTGGATTCTCACAAGAATATTGATGATAAAGGCCAGTATGAGGAGCTCACGCAAGAGGTATACCAAACTGCCACAGCCACTCAACAAGAGGACACCCAACAAGATGATTGGAGTGAGCTCAAGGAACCAAAAGTGGAGCTAAAACCTCTTCCCCATGGTGTAAGGTACGCATTTGTAGGCCCTAATGAGTCATATCCTGTCATTGTGAGTAGTGAACTAACTGAACTTGAACTTTCTCAACTTTTAAATGCACTTAAAAAGTTTAGAAAAGCAATTGGGTACTCACTAGATGATATTAAGGGGATATCACCTTCTTTGTGCATGCATAGGATACATCTAGAGGATGAATCGATGACTTCTATAGAGCATCAAAGAAGGTTAAATCCTAACCTGAAGGATGTTGTAAAGAAGGAGATTCTTAAGTTCTTAGATGCTGGTGTTATCTATCCTATTTCAGATTTTAAATGGGTCTCCTGTGCATGTAGTTCCAAAGAAATGTGGTATCACTGTGGTTAAAAATGACAAGGATGAATTGATACCAACTAGAACCATAACAGGCCATAGGATGTGTATTGATTATAGAAAGCTCAACTCTGCATCTAGAAAGGATCATTTTCCTTTGCCATTCATAGATCAAATGCTTGAGAGACTTGCAAACCATCCATTCTATTGCTTTCTTGATGGGTATTCAGGTTTCTTCCAAATCCCCATACATCCCAATGATCAAGAGAAGACAACATTCACATGCCCCTATGGCACCTTTGCTTATCGAAGGATGCCATTTGGGTTATGTAATGCTCCAGCAACCATTCAAAGGTGCATGATGTCTATCTTCTCGGATCTCATTGAGGATATAGTGGAGGTATTCATGGATGATTTCTCTGCTCACGGATCTTCGTTTTCTGCTTGTTTGTCCAACTTGTGCAGGGTCCTACAGAGATGTGAAGACACCAACCTTGTGCTGAATTGGGAGAAGTATCACTTCATGGTCAAAGAGGGGATTGTTCTTGGGCATAAGATTTCAGAAAAGGGCATTGAAGTGGACAAGGCTAAGATTGAGGTGATGGTCAGCCTGCCACCACCAAAGACAGTGAAAGACATCAGGAGCTTCCTTGGCCATGCTGGGTTCTATAGAAGATTCATCAAGGACTTCTCAAAGATTTCTAGACCAATGACCAAGTTGATGTGCAAGGAGGCCGCTTTCAGCTTTGATGAAGAGTGTCTTGAAGCCTTCAAGAAGATAAAGGGTGAACTGGTTAGTGCTCCCATTGTCCAGCCACCTGATTGGGATCTGCCTTTTGAGATAATGTGTGATGCTAGTGACTTTGCTGTTGGGGCTGTCCTGGGGAAAAACAAGGATGGCAAGACTCATGTGATTTATTATGCTAGCCAAACCCTGAATGATGCACAGATGAAGTATGCCACAACTGAGAAAGAGATCCTGGCCATTGTCTTCGCCTTTGAAAAATTCAGAAGCTACCTGGTGGGTTCCAAGATCATTGTGTATACTGGCCATGCAGCTTTGAGACATCTCCTAGCAAAGAAGGATGCCAAGCCAAGACTGCTAAGGTGGATCCTTTTGCTTCAAGAGTTTGACTTAGAGATTAGAGACAAGCCAGGGATCGAGAATGGAGTTGCTGATCATTTGTCCAGGCTGAGGATTGAATGTGGAATCCCTATGGATGAGGGACTTAGACAGGAGCATGTCATGGCTATCATGTCAGTGGTGGCAGTTATTGAGACTGGAAAGAAGATTGAAGAGGTTAAGGCAGCTGAAGAGAAGGGACCCTGGTATGCTGATTTGGTTAACTACTTAGTCACTGGAAAGGAGCCATTGGGTCTTTGAGGGGTATGAGAAGAAGAAGTTCTACAAATATTTTGAAGATATACTATTGGGATGAACCATACCTCTATACTCTTTGCAAGGATCAGATATATAGAAGAGTGGTGGCTGAAGAAGAAGTTGAAAGAATCCTCACACACTGCCATGGATCTTCCTATGGAGGCCATTTTCTACCTTCAAGACTGTCTCAAAGGTGCTACAAGCTGGATTTTGGTGGCCACACATGTTCAGGGACACACAAGACTTCATTTCAAGATGTGACTCTTGCCAAAGGAGAGGGAACATTACTAAGAGGAATGAGATACCTCAAAACCCAATCCTTGAAGTGGAAGTGTTTGATGTTTGGGGGATAGACTTCATGGGACCCTTCCCTTCTTCTTATGGTAACAAATACATCTTGGTGGCTGTGGACTATGTATCAAAGTGGGTGGATGATGTCTTGCATATTTACATGTTTTTAGCTATCATATCTTGTGCATTTTTTCTCATTTATATTAGGCATTAGGAATCTTTAGGCTCATTTTGCATTCATAAGTCTCTATCAGGTGTTGGAGTATACTTTGGAGACTTTGGAGATGTTTGGAAGTTTTGTGATGAAAAAGAGAGGTTTAAAGATGAACATGGACGGAGGCCTTAGAAATATCTTCTGATGCTAATATTTTGTGGAAACACTGAAAATTGAGTTAGCTTTCCAATGGAAGTGGTTTCAAGACATTTGGACCTGTATTGGAGAAGTTATGATCAATTCACTTAAAGCATGTCAGGTTGGCCGGACGCGCGGCCTGGACTGCTCGGGTGAGAGAACCCGCGCGGGACACACCAGGGACAGGCAAGAACGGACCATGATGCGCGGCCAGACTGCTTGGGACATATGACCCACGCGGGACGGCAGCCAAGGCATGGGCCTGTGAGCGGCCTAGCGTGCCCGGAGCAAGATACCCGTGTGGCCTGAAGGGAACGGACACAGTTCATGCGCGGCCTGGAGTGCGCGGGACAGGACAGGCTCGGACAACCCCGACAGGAACAGAAATTCGGGTCGGGACGCCGGGCAGTGCACCAGCGGCTGGCGGTTTGGACAGGGACTTTTCTTCGGTCAGGATGCTCGGGTTGGATCTGGGACTTTACCCTGAGCGTTTTCATCATGTCTGGCCGAGATTTAATGACCCCAGGGCCATTTTAGTCATTTCTTTTTATGTTTTTATGGGCTTTCAAGCCTCTTATAAATACTCTTGTAATCTCATTAAGAGATCTAACTTCTTTTCTCTGAAAAAGATAATAAGATCTTGAAGAAAGAGATCCTGGCCATTGTCTTAGCCTTTGAAAATTCAGAAGCTACCTGGTGGGTTCCAAGATCATTGTGTATACTGGCCATGCAGCTTTGAGACATCTCCTAGCAAAGAAAGGATGCCAAGCCAAGACTGCTAAGGTGGATCCTTTTGCTTCAAGTTTGACTTAGAGATTAGAGACAAGCCAGGATCGAGAATGGAGTTGCTGATCATTTGTCCAGGCTGAGGATTGAATGTGGAATCCTATGGATGAGGGACTTAGACAGGAGCATGTCATGGCTATCATGTCAGTGGTGGCAGTTATTGAGACTGGAAAGAAGATTGAAGAGGTTAAGGCAGCTGAAGAAGGGACCTGGTATGCTGATTTGGTTAACTTACTTATTTGGAAAGGAGCCATTGGGTCTTTGAGGGGTATGAGAAGAAGAAGTTCTACAAATATTTTGAAGATATACTATTGGGATGAACCATACCTCTATACTCTTTGCAAGGATCAGATATATAGAAGAGTGGTGGCTGAAGAAGAAGTTGAAAGAATCCTCACACACTGCCATGGATCTTCCTATGGAGGCCATTTTCTACCTTCAAGACTGTCTCAAAGGTGCTACAAGCTGGATTTTGGTGGCCACACATGTTCAGGGACACACAAGACTTCATTTCAAGATGTGACTCTTGCCAAAGGAGAGGAACATTACTAAGAGGAATGAGATACCTCAAAACCCAATCCTTGAAGTGGAAGTGTTTGATGTTTGGGGGATAGACTTCATGGGACCCTTCCCTTCTTCTTATGGTAACAAATACATCTTGGTGGCTGTGGACTATGTATCAAAGTGGGTGGATGATGTCTTGCATATTTACATGTTTTTAGCTATCATATCTTGTGCATTTTTTCTCATTTATATTAGGCATTAGGAATCTTTAGGCTCATTTTGCATTCATAAGTCTCTATCAGGTGTTGGAGTATACTTTGGAGACTTTGGAGATGTTTGGAAGTTTTGTGATGAAAAAGAGGTTTAAAGATGAACATGGACGGAGGCCTTAGAAATATCTTCTGATGCTAATATTTTGTGGAAACACTGAAAATTGAGTTAGCTTTCCAATGGAAGTGGTTTCAAGACATTTGGACCTGTATTGGAGAAGTTATGATCAATTCACTTAAAGCATGTCAGGTTGGCGGACGCTGGCCTGGACTGCTCGGGTGAGAGAACCAGCGGGACACACCAGGGACAGGCAAGAACGGACCATGATGCGCGGCCAGACTGCTTGGGACATATGACCCACGCGGGACGGCAGCCAAGGCATGGGCCTGTGAGCGCCTAGCGTGCGGAGCAAGATACCCGCGGTGGCCTGAAGGAACGGACACAGTTCATGCGCCGCCTGGAGTGCGCGGGACAGGACAGGCTCGGACAACCCCGGACAGGAACAGAAATTCGCGGGTCGGGACGCTCGGGGCAGTGCACCCGCGCGGCTGGCCGGTTTGGACAGGGACTTTTCTTCTCGGGTCAGGATGCTCGGGTTGGATCTGGGACTTTACCCTGAGCGTTTTCATCATGTCTGGCCGAGATTTAATGACCCCAGGGCCATTTTAGTCATTTCTTTTTATGTTTTTATGGGCTTTCAAGCCTCTTATAAATACTCTTGTAATCTCATTAAGAGATCTAACTTCTTTTCTCTGAAAAAGATAATAAGATCTTGAAGAAAGTTTGGATCTTTGATCCTTTTTATCTCATTTCTTTTGTGTTTAATAGATTATCTTCTTCTCTAATCATGTTTAGCCTTGAATCATCATTGATTTTGAGGTTTTCCATGGCTATTAGTGAGTAGATCTATTTAGGGTTCATGGGTTTGGGAGACTAAGGGTGATTAAGTGTAGATCCAAGGTGCTTAGTGTTAGATCTATCATTTCCTTGCTTTGATTTGGTGTTCTTCAAGCTATATTTGGGTTGGCCTCTCAAACATAGAGCTATAGGCATTTCATGCCCGGAAGGTGTTCTATGAAATGCCTGAACCAACTCATCTATCCTTTTAGCTTGCTTTTCCTAAGGGATTAGTTGTCAAAGAAGCTAGGATTGCTATTAGACTCATTCTCCATGTTTGCTTTGATCATTACAGCCAAAGGGATTTGGTGTACTTGGGTGATCATTGCAAAAGAGCATTCATCTAGGGATAGAGCTTGCTTAGTTTTGTTGTCTAGGCATAAGGAATTAGATTGATTGAAAAGTTGGCATCTTGGATTGAACCTTGATCACCCAAAGTCAATTCCCTTGTCCCAAGAACCCCCTTGCCTCATTGAGAAAGAAAGTTCAATCTTTTATTGCATTTTTAATATTGTTTTAGTTTCGTAATCATCCTCTCATCTTGATTGCACTTAGATTAAGCATGAACTTGCATTCCCTTTGCATTAGAATCTCTTAGAATTGGATTGACATCTTGTATTCTACAACATTTGATTAGGACTCTAGAAAAGTCCTATCATCAAATTGGCGCCGTTGCCGGGGATCGAACCCGGGTCACCTGCGTGACAGGCGGGAATACTAAAGAGTTAGAAAAGAAAAGAAAAATAAAAAATAAAGATTCAATAAGATTGTGGGGAAGGAAAAACTTAAGAGTTAGAGCTTAGAATGTGAATAGAGGTCCTTAGAGGTTGAATCATGAGAAAGAAAATGTTCATTGGGTGAGTGATGTGAGTATGTTTTCATTTTGGGTTATGGGATGAATAAAAAGGGTGTAGATCTTGTAATCACTAGGGAATTGGGTAGAATGATGAGGATGGATCCATGTATGCATGAATTGCTCCTAGTCTTAGATAAATTTTGCATAATGATCAAGCTACTTGATTCTTGAGTGATTGCCACCTTGAAATGATGCATTGAACCTTCCTTTTCATCCTTGTTAGACCATTTGATCACCTAGCCAAATGATTGAGATCATGTGCCCATTTGTGAGAATTCACCTTGTGTGTGTGTGTGTGAATCAATGTGAGGGCTGGTTAAGAGAACATGTTGGTTGATAGGCATTGCACCTTGTGTAGAGGCATAAAGAGTAATTGATAGGCCTTGTGAAGCTAGAGCATAATAAGAGAGTTTTGCTCATGCTATTTGCTATGTTTCTTTAGGATGTCAAGTTGAATGCTATGAGTGTGTATTTTGGCTTTGCTCCCATCCATGCATCCATCTCCCTTGTGTTTGAAAAGTTTACTTGAGGACAAGCAAAGATCTAGTGTGGGGGAGTTGATGTCTTGCATATTTACATGTTTTTAGCTATCATATCTTGTGCATTTTTGCTCATTTAGATTACGCATTAGGCATCTTTAGGCTCATTTTGCATTCATAAGTCTCTATCGGGTGTTGGAGTATACTTTGGAGATTTTGGAGATGTTTGGAAGTTTTGTGATGAAAAAGAGAGGTTTAAATATGAACATGGACGGAGGCCATAGAAATATCTTCTGATGCTAATATTTTGTGGAGACACATCAAATTGAGTTAGCTTTCCAATGGAAGTGGTTTCAAGTCATTTGGACCTGTATTGGAGAAGTTATGATCAATTCACTTGAAGCATGTCAGGTTGGCCGGACGCGCGGCCTGGACCGCTCGGGTGAGAGAACCCGCGCGGGACACACCAGGGACAGGCAAGAACGGACCATGATGCGCGGCCAGACTGCTCGGGACACATGACCCGTGCGGGACGGCAGCCAAGACATGGGCCGGTGCGCAGCCTAGCGTGCGCGGAGCAAGATACCCGCGCGGCCTGAAGGGAACGGACACAGTTCATGCGCGGCCTGGAGTGCGCGGGACAGGACAGGCTCGGACAACCCCAGACAGGAACAGAAATGCGCGGGTCGGGATGCTCGGGGCAGTGCACCCGCGCTGCTGGCTGGTTTGGACAGGGACTTTTCTGCTCGGGTCAGGATGCTCGGGTTGGATCCGGGACTTTACCCTGAGCGTTTTCATCATGTCTGGCCGAGATTTAATGACCCCAGGGCCATTTTAGTCATTTCTTTTTATGTTTTTAAGGGCTTTCAAGCCTCTTATAAATACTCTTGTAATCTCATTAAGAGATCTAACTTCTTTTCTCTGAAAATGATAATAAGATCTTGAAGAAAGTTTGGATCTTTGATCCTTTTTATCTCATTTCTTTTGTGTTTAATAAATTATCTTCTTCTCTAATCATGTTTAGCCTTGAATCATCATTGATTTTGAGGTTTTCCATGGCTACTAGTGAGTAGATCTATCTAGGGTTCATGGGCTTGGGAGACTAAGGGTGATTAAGTGTAGATCCAAGGTGCTTAGCGTTAGATCTATCATTTCCTTGCATTGATTTGGTGTTCTTCATGCTATATTTGGGTTGGCCTCTCAAACATAGAGCTATAGGCATTTCATGCCCGGAAGGTGTTCTATGAAATGCCTGAACCAACTCATCTATGCTTTTAGCTTGCTTTGCCTAAGGGATTAGTTGTCAAAGAAGCTAGGATTGCTATTAGACTCATTCTCCATGTTTGCTTCGATCATTACAGCCAAAGGGATTTGTTGTACTTGGGTGATCATTGCAAAAGAGCATTCATCTAGGGATAGAGCTTGCTTAGTTTTGTTGTCTAGGCATAAGGAATTAGATTGATTGAAAAGTTGGCATCTTGGATTGAACCTTGATCACCCAAAGTCAATTCCCTTGTCCCAAGAGCCCCCTTGCCTCATTGAGAAAGAAAGTTCAATCTTTTATTGCATTTTTAATATTGTTTTAGTTTCATAATCATCCTCTCATCTTGATTGCACTTAGATTAAGCATGAACTTGCATTCCCTTTGCATTAGAATCTCTTAGAATTGGATTGATATCTTGTATTCTACAACATTTGATTAGGACTCTAGAAAAGTCCTATTATCAGTGGAAGCCATAGCAAGTCCCACAAATGATTCATGAGTGGTGATTGTGAGGGATTAAACTCACTCCAAGATATTAGATCAAGTCAAGATTAAGGGAAAGATAACGTGGGCTGAATCCCGTTAGAACTTATAGAATGAATGTGATTGTATTAATGATTCAGACGAAAAGATGATTACAAGAGATGATATTCTTGTGATTACAAAAGATAAAAAGTATGTTCTAGAGCTTGTGCGTCTTAGGGTTTTTCTTGTCCTTTTTCCTTCTTTGATCGTCCTCGTCTTTAAATAGCCTCAGGCTTCGTTTGATCGTTGCTAACTGGTTCCGAGATATCTTCCATAAATTAAGGGATTCTCACCAGCTTTCTTTTGACTGGGTCCTTCGCTTCTTCCTTTGTGCCGCGAGCTACCTCTTTCTTGTGGCCTCTTTTGTGAATATTCCCTGTGCTCAGCCTCCGGCTTTGTTTTTTGAATATTCCCTGTGCTCTCTTGCTAATATCTAGCTAGCGGGCCATATTCGGGCCCAACAGTTGCCCCCAGTTTTCGAGGGAAGATTCTTCGTCTCGGAAGCTAAACCTAGCCGCCTGAACTCAATCTTTTCGTTGAGATAATGATTACCAGTTATCTCTTTTTGAAGATATTATTCGCCTAATCGGACGGCTATAATTATATTTAACGGGATCAACGGTTCAGATAGAGAGAATTCGAAAAGTTATCTCCGAATCTCGAGGTTTGATGGGATATAAAGCTGCAGGCATTAACTACTATGCTCTCCATCTTCCCCACGTCTCGATTCGGTTTCCTAGATAAATTCCCTTCTCCCCCTTTATTTTACTGCGTCTTTTTTTTTAAACTTGTTTTCGATTGCTTCTCTGTAATTCTCTCAAAAACCTTGCTTTCAAAGATTTCGTTTTGCTAGTTAGATTTCTTCTTTTTATCTCATATCCTTCGATTTTCTTTACTTCTCCTCGTTATGAGTCACCTAAAGGAAGGTTCTGGAGAAATCGAAATCACTCCTTCCGGAGCTAGATTACTGAAGGTTAAGCAAGAAGTTGGGGAAAAGATGAAGCGAGAGAAGAAAAGGGCCAAGTAGATGATCGCTACGAGAGTCTCTAAGCGGGCAAAGAAGATAGGTGGCTCCATTGGAGAGTACCTTCGGATCTCATTAGCCTTCTTTGCTACAGAGTCAGGAGGTTGTTAACCTCATGGTCCAGGCTCACGGCGGAAAGAGTTTGCCAGGGCCTGTAAACCCGGCGAAACCCGGAAACGCTCGAAGGGTTGGTTCTGTGTCCATGAAGTACATCTCCAAGTGTCATCGAGATTTCCACTTCCGACCCTCTGTTAGATCTCCTTGATCACTACCAACTGGCCCTCTCCCAGCTTTGCCCTTCGGTTATCCGGGTGATAGCGGTTTTATCACCAGGTCAAGGAGGAGGGTATTACCGTTGGACTCACCGATCGATGAGCCTCTTTTCGATAAAAGAGAGCTCTTCGAAGGAGGGTGGTAGCAGAACCTATTATCTTCCTGGTCGCCCCAGGTTGTGTGTTTTCAAATTCTCTGGTAGCGACGATGATTGGAGGAAGAAATATTTCTATGTCAAAATTGATCCTTTGGCCGGTTCCGTGGGCGGGACCTCAAGATTACTTGGTCGATGCCTCGGTTAGGATCTTTAGGGATGTGCTCATCGTTATTTTTTTTGTTGCTACCTATTATCTCTTTGGCTCTGCTTGCAGTTATTGAGGATCCTCCGAAACTCTCCGGCAAACTCACTAGAGCTCTGTTCCGGGGACTGCAGCAAAGTCCTTGTACCTGGGGAGCCTATACTACCTCGCGGATAGGTTCAGCTAGATTCCCGGATCGCTAGCGCTTCCTTTTAGATCCTTATGCGTGCGGAATCTAGAAGGTAATCTCTTTCCTCGACTTGAGTTTGGTTTTAAGATCTGTGAGCCTTGATGATTTTCTGTTTATTTAGTTTCCGAAGGTAACTCGGTGGTATCAATCTCGACCGGAGCTAGCACTTCCGAAACCGAAAGGACTCAAACGAACAAGATGCCTCTTCAACCGTCATTCGGCACTAAGGGTAGACCGGCCAAAGAAGTTAGCACCTCACGTGGGAGTGAGAAGAATCAGGGAGGATCCTTCCTCAGTTCTGTGAAGGAGGTCCTTGACGACGGAACTTCCGTACCTGCTAGGGATGTCAGCCCGCCAACCCAAGAGCTCAGGACGCTATTCCTCATTCTGAGGTTCCAGTACCGGAAGCTGCTTTCCAAGTGTCCAAAGGTACTCCTGAGGTTGAGCCCTCGAGAAATAAGAGACCCAGGACCGATCAGGGCAATAGGCTTTCCAGGTCCTCCTCCTCATCTTCCAGAGGAGGAACTGTCAACTGGAATTTCACCCACTCGAAACCTGGATCGGTCTTGGATGATACTTGGGGCCTGGCGACGATGATGAGGCACATGAAGAGAACAGGATGCTCCCTCCCCTCAATCAATGACCTGACCAACAAAGATGAGTATCTCGAGATAGCTCATTACATGGGTCAGGTATTAAATTTTTAATTTTTCTTGGTTTGTTTTTCTTAGAAAGACATTTAACATTTTGTAATATTTTTGCAGTTGGCCGGAGCTGTTAACAGGGCTCAGCTTAAGTTTGAGAATGCCTTGCACAATGCCCCCGATGCTGGGGAGTTAGCTCGAGTTACTGAGCTAGTCGAAACTACCAGCGAGCTCGATCAGGCTCGAGTCCAAGTCTCGAACTCGAAGCCAAAGTCAGCAGACTTGGTTCTAAAGCCGATGCCCAGCAAGGAAAGATCGAGAGTCAAGCGTCGATATCCAGTGAAGAGCAGGAGGATTAGCGAGTTGGAGGCTGCCGGAAGATAGCCGAGCAGCAGGTTCGGGACCTGATCATTTCGTCTCAAGATAGCCAGAAGAATAAGGAGGCTGAGGTTAAGCTAGCTGTTAGGAGAGGGAAGAAAGAGGTTGCCGATGCTTATAACAAGATCCTAGCCTCCGTTAAGGAGAAGTTCTCTAGGAAGAAGGACGAGGTCGACTCTCTTGTTTACGCTCAAGAGCTTCAGGCTAATACCGAACTTCTGAAGGATATTCTGAACAATGAGATCGTGAGTGCGGAGGAAGAGTACAATCGACTGATGGCTCTGATGCCAGAGGCGACCATTGCGTATGAGAGGCTCGGGTTTCTGACTTCTCGGTTAGCAAGCTTCCCTTCCTCGACTTTCGGAGCTCAGGTACTTTTGAGATTAATATGTTTAATCCGTCCTTTTCGAGAGTATGGTTCTAATTTAGGCTTGGTGGATCCTGTCTTAGCTCCGCGTCGAGGCGACTCGGGAGGTGGCGACCAGGAGACGGACGAAGAGTCGAGTCGAAGAATGAGCGGTCGAGGGAGATAAGGATGCCGAAGGGCTCTGGCGACAAAGAAGGTTAAGAGCTGAGGCTCTTTTGAATTATGTTCTTGTGCTTTTAAGACTTCTGCCCAAGGGGCTTTATTGCGTTTGTTTTCACGATTTATAGCCTGAGGAGGCTTTTAAACCTTCGTTTATGTTAAGATCTTTTGAACCTTAAGTGGCCTGGGGAGGCTTTTAAACCTTTGCTTGTGCTTCAGTCTTGGTTTGGTCCTTTCTCTAAGTCACTTGACTTATTTTAATCCATTTTTGGATAAGATCGAAAAACTTCTGTTAGAACATGTATCGTGATCATTAGATGTGAGGCTTAGTGACTTGTCGGGATCAGGTCCCGGGTCCTGTAAATAACAGGTCTCAAGAACTCCGAGTGTTTTTGGTGATGAGGACCTTTGAAAGGAATTCCTGATACATTGGGATTAGCTCAAGGTACTTAGGGACCTGGGTTCGATTTGAAGGGTTCTAAGACCTTTTGAATTTGTTAAGGATTTGAAGACCTTTGTAATTACTAAGGTTCTTAGGATTTTAGGTTTAGGTTAAGTAGGAACCTAAATTACGTTGAAGGGTTTTAAGACCTTGAGATTACTAAGGGTTTTAAGACCTTAGGTTTAGATTTGTGATAAGATAAATTTGTTTGAAGGATTTCAAGACCTTCGAGGTTATTAAGGATTTTAAGACCTTCGAGGTTATTAGGGATTTTAAGACCTTGGTTTTAGGTTCGTTGAGACCTAAATTTGTGTGAAGGATTTTAAGACCTTAGGTTCAGGTTAGTGGAGATCTGAACCAATTGAAGGATTTTAAGACCTTAGGTTCAGGTTAGCGGAGACCTGGATTTATTGAAGGATTTTAAGACCTTTGATGTTGGCGGAGATATCGAGGGCAGTTGTTTTATTGATAATGTTTATAGAATACATGGTATTGTAATAGTAATACGATTGCTGTTTGGGCTTATGTGTTCTTGATCAAATATATGCCCCCTTTGGCTATGGTGAAAAGAGTGCTAAAATGAGGTTGGGGCTGCACTCATAACGGAGTTGCCTACGTACCCAGTCAAGGGATCAAGCCTAACGTAGTTCAAGGAATTTAGGTACCTAATGATAGTATCTCTTGAGATTCGTGGCGTTCCACGATCGGATTTCAGGTACCCCGGTTCGTACCTTTAGGAGCTTGTAGACGCCAGGTCGTACCACGTGGATGATCCGATAGGGACCTTCCCAATTGGTTCCCAATTTCCCGGCGTCTGGCTCTTTGGTCCCTTCGAAAACTTTCCTAAGTACTGGGTCACCTACAGCGAACTGTCGGGGTCTGGCTTTGGAGTTGTAATGTCGGGCCATTGCCTGTTGATAGTTCTGAATGCGAAGCAAGGCTTGGTCTCGTCGTTCCTGATGACAGGCCTTTTTTTGGGTCCAAATCAAATGTTGTAGAATACAAGATGTCAATCCAATTCTAAGAGATTCTAATGCAAAGGGAATGCAAGTTCATGCTTAATCTAAGTGCAATCAAGATGAGAGGATGATTATGAAACTAAGACAATATTAAAAATGCAATAAAAGATTGAACTTTCTTTCTCAATGAGGCAAGGGGGTTCTTGGGACAAGGGAACTGACTTTGGGTGATCAAGATTCAATCCAAGATGCTAACTTTTCAATCAATCTAATTCCTTATGCCTGTGACAACAAAACTAAGCAAGCTCTATCCCTAGATGAATGCTCTTTTGCAATGATCACCCAAGTACACCAAATCCCTTTGGCTGTAATGATCAAAGCAAACATGGAAAATGAGTCTAATAGCAATCCTAGCTCCTTTGACAACTAATCCCTTAGGCAAAGCAAGCTAAAAGCATAGATGAGTTGGTTCAGGCATTTCATAGAACAACTTCCGGGCATGAAATGCCTATAGCTCTATGTTTGAGAGGCCAACTCAAATATAGCTTGAAGAACACCAAATCAATGCAAGGAAAGGATAGATCTAACACTAAGCACCTTGGATCTACACTTAATCACCCTTAGTCTCAGCGCCATGAACCCTAGATAGATCTACTCACTAATAGCCATGGAAAACCTCAAAATCAATGATGATTCAAGGCTAAAAATGATTAGAGAAGAAGATAATCTATTAAACACAAAGAAATGATGTAAAAGGATCAAAGATCCAAACTTTCTTCAAGATCTTATTATGTTTTTGAGAGAAAACAAGTTCTATCTCTTAATGAGATTACAAGAGTTTTTAAAGGAGACTTGAAAGCCCTAAGAAACATAAAGGAGGCCTCAAATCACTTTCCTAAGCTCTAACTCTTTAAGTTTTTCCTTCCCCACTATCTTATTGAATCTTAATTTTTTTCTTTTTTTTTCTTTCTTTTTTTTTTTTTTTTTTACATGAAGGGGGAAGGTCAAAAACATTACACAAGAGCTTTTCATTTTTCATTTCTAGGTCCCTAGGGTTTTTCTTTTTCAAAACTTTCTTTGTTCATCAATCTCAACATTATCATATCCCAAACCCAAAATGTAAACCATTAGAGAACAAAAGCTTCACTCACCATCCTAGAAGCTAGCTCAAATGAGGACCCTATGCTAGCAAGAGATGAGAACAAATCCATGTCGCTCCCAATACTCTCAAGATTTGCACATGACAAGCTATCAGAAAAGAGGCCTCACTCAAGCAAATCAATGTAGGTTTCAAAGAATGGCTAGGGTTCAAGGATATTGGAGTGCCATTTGGGTTAACAAAGAGTGGTACAATGGGGAAAAGATAACCCAAATGTGTTTGAGATCCATGATCAAGTATGCAAATGCCCATATGCAAGAGAAATTAAGTTCATTCAAGTCTAAGTTCAGGATGGAGCTGGTCTTAAGAACAATGCCAATATCAAGCAAGCAAGCAAGTTTCAAGAAGAGTTTTTCAAGGC
Organism: Brassica carinata; assembly: GCA_016771965.1. NCBI lineage: Eukaryota > Viridiplantae > Streptophyta > Magnoliopsida > Brassicales > Brassicaceae > Brassica > Brassica carinata. Next base: position 24,444,033 of record CM028692.1, read on the forward strand.
TCAAAGCATGCAAGCCTGTCAAAAGATGCTTAAGCTACTTGATATGTTTAACTAGGGTGCCAAATTCAGTGCAAACAAGTGTTCTTTACAAGGCAATGCTCCATATGCAAATGAATGCAACCTATATGCTCTAGACTCAATCTTAAGGAGTGATGATCTACATGATTCAGAAATTTAAAAAATTTATGCAAATATGAATGAACAATGCAATGCATGAGACTCAACATCACAAAGCAAACAGGATCAAATACTTGGTACCTCCACACTTAAATCACACAGTCTCGTGAGTAAGAGAGAAGGAGATACCCCAACAAGACAAAACAAATGTATATACAAGAAGGGTTGGAGTGATACCTAAGAAGATTTGGGCATGGTGCTTGTGGCATGACTGAAGCTGGCTTGGTTCATAACCAGAGGAGGCTGCTACATGGATCATGGGGCTCAAATGGTTCACCACCATTCTCTCTCTCTAGTGCTTGGCTCAACCTGAAAACCTTGACCACTTTTATTAAAACTTAAAAGGAAAATTGAAATTGCAAAGCTATATACAAGGATAACCATGGGACTTCCTCCCAAGTGAGCTTGTTTTGAGTCACTTAGCTTGACTACCTTGTCTCTTGAACTAGTGAGAAGGAGGATCCTTCCCACCTTCAAGTGTGATTGTGAGGACCTGAGAGAGAAGCTCTTGAAGCTTGATTGGGTCATCTTGGAGCTGAGGAGTGATGATGGCTCTAGCACTTGAGAATGGTGTGGACCTGCCCTTATGCTTGATCTTGTACTCAACGGCACTATCTCGAGCTTCTTTGGATGGAGTGAGAGCGTGAGAGCAAATCCAGAGGTGGAGGATGAGGTTCTTTCACTATCTTCTTCTTGCCAAGAGTGGCCATTGAGGCTCCACCCATCCCCTCTCTTTTAGCACTTTCCAAGTGCTCAACACACAACTCCTTAAAACACTCCCCATCAAGACCTTCTTTCTTACCAACAACCTCTTCATCTTGGGGCTTCTCAACAGCTTGTGCATCACAAGTGATTGTCCCACAATAGTCTGATTCCATTGGAGGTTGGAGAGGATAAGAGACAGCTTTGTTGACATGGATGAGGGTGACTTTCTTGTTGGGAAAGTCAATGCAAGCTCCAACTGTTGTGAGGAAAGGAGTGCCAAGGATCAAAGGGACTCTCTCTTCAGATTCCATCTTCAAAACAGTGAGGTCAATAGGTATGGTGCAGGATCCAATCTTCAAGGGAAAGTCCTTGATAATGCCAAGTGGGGTTGTAGAAGAGGAATCCCCAAAGGTGAGAGGAGGAGTATCTGTTTCCATGCTTTCAATCCCAATACTCTGCACCATATCCAAGGAGATGACATTCACACTAGCTCCACTATCAACAAGAGCATCATCCATAGTTAGTTTACCAAGGAGCAAGACAAGGTGAACTTCCCTGAGACTCAAGCTAGGGAGGGACTTGGGAGGGATTGGTGGATCAATCTTCGAAGTGAGATGTCCAAAAGTTCAGCCACTTCAGCTTGGTGGGTGAGAATGTCCTTTATGAGCATCATTTGGACATATGCATATTGCTGATCTCTGGAAGCTTGACTCCAATATTACTGAGGTCTTTTCTGAATTTGGAGACCACTTTTTTCTGAGCTTTGGTGAGGAACCTTTGAGGGAAAGGGAGCTTATCATAGGGTGATAGCTCAAACTCATTGTCTTCTTCCTTCACTTCTTTCAGCTTGGGGTTAGCACTCTTCTCAACTTGTGTCTCAACCTTAGGTTCATCAATCTTTCCTTGAACCTTCTTATCAGCTCTCTTCACAACTCTAGCTTCAGCTGTGGCCACAACCAGTCTCTTATCATTTTCAATCTGATGTCCAAGCACTAGCCTCTCAATCTCATCAACATCATTCTTATGATCACTCAATGCAATCCTTGAAGAAGTGGAGAGGATAACATTGCAAGTCTCCTTAGGGTTCTTCTCTGGTTTTCCTGGTAGAGATCCCATTGGGCTCTTGGAGGATGAAGACATAGAAGCAACCTGGCTCTCCAAAGCTTTGAGATGAGAGGCAAGTTGCATGTTTGAGGTCAGAATAGGTGCCATCAATCTTGGCATGGATATTCTTGAACTCATCTCCAATGCTCCTAGCATTCTTCTCTTGAGCTTCTAAGAGTTGCTTGAACATGGACTCCAAATTTGAACTTGGAACCTGAGCTGGAGAAGAACTTCCTTGGGGCTGAGTAGGCTGGTTTGCTTGGTAACCTCCTTGTTGATTGTTGTAGTGAGGTCTTTGCTGGTAGTTGTTTTGGTATTGGAAGTTGGGATCTTTCCTATACCATGTGCCATTAGAATTGATGAAGCACAGCTCCTCTTGACCTTCTACACCCTGAACTTCAGTAGTCCTAGCAGGCTGCTGCTGTTGCTGGTTCCCAATGGAGTTAAGCTGCTCTTGCTTAGCCTTCTCTACAAGAAGCTTGTCCAACTTTTCTTGGAGAGATTTCACGGTCTTTCTTGTGTGCTGATCTTCTGCATCAGTGCCCCTGTTGGCCCTATCATACTCCTCACTGTAGATTGAGTCACTCCTAGCCATGTTCTCCACCAGCTCCTCAGCATCCTGCTCTAGTTCTAAGAAGAACCCATTGCTGGCTGTGTCCAATCTGCTCCTGAACTCTGGTAGAGCACCTCTGTAGAAGGTACTAAGCAAACTCTCCTTGGTGAATCCATGATGTGGGCATTGAGACCAATAGCCCTTGAATCTCTCCCATGCTTCACTAAAGCTCTCAAGGTTCTTCTGCTGAAAGCTAGAGATCTCATTTCTGATCTTGGCTGTTCTTGAGGAGAAGAATTTCTCAGAATGCCCTCTTGCACTCATTCCAAGTTGTGATAGAGTCACTTGGAATAGCCTTCTCCCATAGATGTGCCTTGTCTCCCAAAGAGAAGGAAACAACCTCAGCAAGCATCTTCAGAGACTCCATTAATCTTGGACAAGCTAAGAGCTATCAAATGTGTCCAAGTGATCAAGGGATCCTCCACAGCAAGGCCATGAATTTGTTGTTTTCAATCAAATGCAGCAGCCCTGATTTGATCTCAAAGTTGTTGTTCTCCACAGCTGGTGCCCTTATCCCCAACCTATGACCGAGGTTGATCATAGGCTCCAATGTCTCTTGCTTGGCGGGTTGGTGATGTGGCTGGTGTGGTGGTCTTGGATTGTCAGCTCTTGGACCATTGCCCCTAGAACATCACCATCTTGAGGAAGATTCTCCATCTCAAACCCCAACCTATGAAGATGAGCCTGTTGCTTCTACTTTCTTTGGCTAGCTATCTCCCTCTCAAGTGCAGCAATTTCTTCAACAGGAACCAAGTTGGATACCCCTCTGCTTCTTGTGATCATACACCTGAAAGTCAAAGATAGAAGAGGCAAGAACCAATATCACAAGATAAAATAAAATAAAATGACTTAGTCTCAAGCAAATAACTAAATCCCAATGTCAAAATCAACTTAGAACTTGCAACGGCCAATTTGATGACAGGCCTTTTTGGGTCCTAATCAAATGTTGTAGAATACAAGATGTCAATCCAATTCTAAGAGATTCTAATGCAAAGGAATGCAAGTTCATGCTTAATCTAAGTGCAATCAAGATGAGAGGATGATTATGAAACTAAGACAATATTAAAAATGCAATAAAAGATTGAACTTTCTTTCTCAATGAGGCAAGGGGGTTCTTGGGACAAGGGAACTGACTTTGGGTGATCAAGATTCAATCCAAGATGCTAACTTTTCAATCAATCTAATTCCTTATGCCTAGACAACAAAACTAAGCAAGCTCTATCCCTAGATGAATGCTCTTTTGCAATGATCACCCAAGTACACCAAATCCCTTTGGCTGTAATGATCAAAGCAAACATGGAAAATGAGTCTAATAGCAATCCTAGCTCCTTTGACAACTAATCCCTTAGGCAAAGCAAGCTAAAAGCATAGATGAGTTGGTTCAGGCATTTCATAGAACAACTTCCGGGCATGAAATGCCTATAGCTCTATGTTTGAGAGGCCAACTCAAATATAGCTTGAAGAACACCAAATCAATGCAAGGAAAGGATAGATCTAACACTAAGCACCTTGGATCTACACTTAATCACCCTTAGTCTCGCAAGCCCATGAACCCTAGATAGATCTACTCACTAATAGCCATGGAAAACCTCAAAATCAATGATGATTCAAGGCTAAAAATGATTAGAGAAGAAGATAATCTATTAAACACAAAAGAAATGATGTAAAAAGGATCAAAGATCCAAACTTTCTTCAAGATCTTATTATGTTTTTGAGAGAAAACAAGTTCTATCTCTTAATGAGATTACAAGAGTTTTTAAAGGAGACTTGAAAGCCCTAAGAAACATAAAGGAGGCCTCAAATCACTTTCCTAAGCTCTAACTCTTTAAGTTTTTCCTTCCCCACTATCTTATTGAATCTTAATTTTTTTCTTTGTTTTTTTTTCTTTCCTTTTTTTTTTTTTTTTACATGAAGGGGGAAGGTCAAAAACATTACACAAGAGCTTTTCATTTTTCATTTCTAGGTCCCTAGGGTTTTTCTTTTTCAAAACTTTCTTTGTTCATCAATCTCAACATTATCATATCCCAAACCCAAAATGTAAACCATTAGAGAACAAAAGCTTCACTCACCATCCTAGAAGCTAGCTCAAATGAGGACCCTATGCTAGCAAGAGATGAGAACAAATCCATGTCGCTCCCAATACTCTCAAGATTTGCACATGACAAGCTATCAGAAAAGAGGCCTCACTCAAGCAAATCAATGTAGGTTCAAAGAATGGCTAGGGTTCAAGGGTTGGAGTGCCATTTGGGTTAACAAAGAGTGGTACAATGGGGAAAAGATAACCCAAATGTGTTTGAGATCCATGATCAAGTATGCAAATGCCCATATGCAAGAGAAATTAAGTTCATTCAAGTCTAAGTTCAGGATGGAGCTGGTCTTAAGAACAATGCCAATATCAAGCAAGCAAGCAAGTTTCAAGAAGAGTTTTTCAAGGCTCAAAGCATGCAAGCCTGTCAAAAGATGCTTAAGCTACTTGATATGTTTAACTAGGGTGCCAAATTCAGTGCAAACAAGTGTTCTTTACAAGGCAATGCTCCATATGCAAATGAATGCAACCTATATGCTCTAGACTCAATCTTAAGGACGCAAGTGATGCAATCTACATGATTCAGAAATTTAAAAAAAAAATTTATGCAAATATGAATGAACAATGCAATGCATGAGACTCAACATCACAAAGCAAACAGGATCAAATACTTGGTACCTCCCCCACACTTAAATCACACAGTCTCGTGAGTAAGAGAGAAGGAGATACCCCAACAAGACAAAACAAATGTATATACAAGAAGGGTTGGAGTGATACCTAAGAAGATTTGGGCATGGTGCTTGTGGCATGACTAGAAGCTGGCTTGGTTCATAGCAACTAGAGGAGGCTGCTACATGGATCATGGGGCTCAAATGGTTCACCACCATTCTTCTCTCCTAGTGCTTGGCTCAACCTGAAAACCTGACCACTTTTATTAAAAACTTAAAAGGAAAATTGAAATTGCAAAGCTATATACAAGGATAACCATGGGACTTCCTCCCAAGTGAGCTTGTTTTGAGTCACTTAGCTTGACTACCTTGTCTCTTGAACTAGTGAGAAGGAGGATCCTTCCCACCTTCAAGTGTGATTGTGAGGACCTGAGAGAGAAGCTCTTGAAGCTTGATTGGGTCATCTTGGAGCTGAGGAGTGATGATGGCTCTAGCACTTGAGAATGGTGTGGACCTGCCCTTATGCTTGATCTTGTACTCAACGGCACTATCTCTGAGCTTCTTTGGATGGAGAGTGAGAGCGTGTGAGAGCAAATCCAGAGGTGGAGGATGAGGTTCTTTCACTATCTTCTTCTTGCCAAGAGTGGCCATTGAGGCTCCACCCATCCCCTCTCTTTTAGCACTTTCCAAGTGCTCAACACACAACTCCTTAAAACACTCCCCATCAAGACCTTCTTTCTTACCAACAACCTCTTCATCTTGGGGCTTCTCAACAGCTTGTGCATCACAAGTGATTGTCCCACAATAGTCTGATTCCATTGGAGGTTGGAGAGGATAAGAGACAGCTTTGTTGACATGGATGAGGGTGACTTTCTTGTTGGGAAAGTCAATGCAAGCTCCAACTGTTGTGAGGAAAGGAGTGCCAAGGATCAAAGGGACTCTCTCTTCAGATTCCATCTTCAAAACAGTGAGGTCAATAGGTATGGTGCAGGATCCAATCTTCAAGGGAAAGTCCTTGATAATGCCAAGTGGGGTTGTAGAAGAGGAATCCCCAAAGGTGAGAGGAGGAGTATCTGTTTCCATGCTTTCAATCCCAATACTCTGCACCATATCCAAGGAGATGACATTCACACTAGCTCCACTATCAACAAGAGCATCATCCATAGTTAGTTTACCAAGGGAGCAAGACAAGGTGAACTTCCCTTGAGACTCAAGCTTAGGGAGGGACTTGGGAGGGATTGGTGGATCAATCTTCAGAAGTGAGATGTCCAAAAGTTCAGCCACTTCAGCTTGGTGGGTGAGAATGTCCTTTATGAGCATCATTTGGACATGAGCAGCATGCATATTGCTGATCTCTGGAAGCTTGACTCCAATATTACTGAGGTCTTTTCTGAATTTGGAGACCACTTTTTTCTGAGCTTTGGTGAGGAACCTTTGAGGGAAAGGGAGCTTATCATAGGGTGATAGCTCAAACTCATTGTCTTCTTCCTTCACTTCTTTCAGCTTGGGGTTAGCACTCTTCTCAACTTGTGTCTCAACCTTAGGTTCATCAATCTTTCCTTGAACCTTCTTATCAGCTCTCTTCACAACTCTAGCTTCAGCTGTGGCCACAACCAGTCTCTTATCATTTTCAATCTGATGTCCAAGCACTAGCCTCTCAATCATCAACATCATTCTTATGATCACTCAATGCAATCCTTGAAGAAGTGGAGAGGATAACATTGCAAGTCTCCTTAGGGTTCTCTCTGGTTTTCCTGGTAGAGATCCCATTGGGCTCTTGGAGGATGAAGACATGAAGCAACCGGCTCTCCAAAGCTTTGAGATGAGAGGCAAGTTGCATGTACTTGTTGTTGAGGTCAGAATAGGTGCCATCAATCTTGGCATGGATATTCTTGAACTCATCTCCAATGCTCCTAGCATTCTTCTCTTGAGCTTCTAAGAGTTGCTTGAACATGGACTCCAAATTTGAACTTGGAACCTGAGCTGGAGAAGAACTTCCTTGGGGCTGAGTAGGCTGGTTTGCTTGGTAACCTCCTTGTTGATTGTTGTAGTGAGGTCTTTGCTGGTAGTTGTTTTGGTATTGGAAGTTGGGATCTTTCCTATACCATGTGCCATTAGAATTGATGAAGCACAGCTCCTCTTGACCTTCTACACCCTGAACTTCAGTAGTCCTAGCAGGCTGTTTCTGTTGCTGGTTCCCAATGGAGTTGCTGCTCTTGCTTAGCCTTCTCACAAGAAGCTTGTCCAACTTTTCTGGAGAGATTTCACGGTCTTTCTTGTGTGCTGATCTTCTGCATCAGTGCCCCTGTTGGCCCTATCATACTCCTCACTGTAGATTGAGTCACTCCTAGCCATGTTCTCCACCAGCTCCTCAGCATCCTGCTCAGTTCTGCCCAAGAAGAACCCATTGCTGGCTGTGTCCAATCTGCTCCTGAACTCTGGTAGAGCACCTCTGTAGAAGGTACTAAGCAAACTCTCCTTGGTGAATCCATGATGTGGGCATTGAGACCAATAGCCCTTGAATCTCTCCCATGCTTCACTAAAGCTCTCAAGGTTCTTCTGCTGAAAGCTAGAGATCTCATTTCTGATCTTGGCTGTTCTTGAGGCAGAGAAGAATTTCTCTAGGAATGCCCTCTTGCACTCATTCCAAGTTGTGATAGAGTCACTTGGAATAGCCTTCTCCCATAGATGCCTTGTCTCCCAAAGAGAAGGGAAACAACCTCAGCTTGAAAGCATCTTCAGAGACTCCATTAATCTTGGACAAGCTACGAGCTATCAAATGTGTCCAAGTGATCAAGGGGATCCTCCACAGCAAGGCCATGAAATTTGTTGTTTTCAATCAAATGCAGCAGCCCTGATTTGATCTCAAAGTTGTTGTTCTCCACAGCTGGTGCCCTTATCCCCAACCTATGACCATGAATGTGAGGTTGATCATAGGCTCCAATGTCTCTTGCTTGGCGTGGTTGGTGATGTGGCTGGTGTGGTGGTCTTGGATTGTCAGCTCTTGGACCATTGCCCCCTAGAACATCACCATCTTGAGGAAGATTCTCCATCTCAAACCCCAACCTATGAAGATGAGCCTGTTGCTCTACTTCTCTTCTTTGGCTAGCTATCTCCCTCTCAAGTGCAGCAATCTCTTCAACAGTAGGAACCAAGTTGGATACCCCTCTGCTTCTTGTGATCATACACCTGAAAGTCAAAGATAGAAGAGGCAAGAACCAATATCACAAGATAAAATAAAAATAAAAATGACTTAGTCTCAAGCAAATAACTAAATCCCAATGTCAAAATCAACTTAGAACTTGGTAACGGCCAATTTGATGACAGGCTTTTCTCCTAATCAAATGTTGTAGAATACAAGATGTCAATCCAATTCTAAGAGATTCTAATGCAAAGGGAATGCAAGTTCATGCTTAATCTAAGTGCAATCAAGATGAGAGGATGGTTATGAAACTAAGACAATATTAAAAATGCAATAAAAGATTGAACTTTCTTTCTCAATGAGGCAAGGGGGTTCTTGGGACAAGGGAACTGACTTTGGGTGATCAAGATTCAATCCAAGATGCTAACTTTTCAATCAATCTAATTCCTTATGCCTAGACAACAAAACTAAGCAAGCTCTATCCCTAGATGAATGCTCTTTTGCAATGATCACCCAAGTACACCAAATCCCTTTGGCTGTAATGATCAAAGCAAACATGGAAAATGAGTCTAATAACAATCCTAGCTCCTTTGACAACTAATCCCTTAGGAAAAGCAAGCTAAAAGCATAGATGAGTTGGTTCAGGCATTTCATAGAACACCTTCCGGGCATGAAATGCCTATAGCTCTATGTTTGAGAGGCCAACTCAAATATAGCTTGAAGAACACCAAATCAATGCAAGGAAAGGATAGATCTAACACTAAGCACCTTGGATCTACACTTAATCACCCTTAGTCTCCCAAGCCCATGAACCCTAGATAGATCTACTCACTAATAGCCATGGAAAACCTCAAAATCAATGATGATTCAAGGCTAAACATGATTAGAGAAGAAGATAATCTATTAAACACAAAAGAAATGATGTAAAAAGGATCAAAGATCCAAACTTTCTTCAAGATCTTATTATGTTTTTGAGAGAAAAGAAGTTCTATCTCTTAATGAGATTACAAGAGTATTTAAAGGAGGCTTGAAAGCCCTAAGAAACATAAAACAAGATTTCTAAAAAGTCCTTAAGCAAAATTGGTCTCAGCCAATGAGAATGGATCGAGGAAATTCGGTCAGGGGAGACTCCAAGCCATCCAACCCGGTCTGGCCACCCCGGCCTGTCCAGTTCTGGCCTCTGTCCAGCCTGTCCGGGTGCTGTTCCCCGGTTCTGTTCTTTTCCCGGCCGGCTGCTTGAACCCGGCCGTCTCTACCCGGCCATCCTGACATGCTTCAAGTGAATTGATCATAACTTCTCCAATACAGGTATAAATGACTTGAAACCACTTCCATTGGAAAGCTAACTCAATTTTCTGTGTCTCCGCAAAATCTTAGCAGCAGGAGACATCTCTAAGACCTCTTTCCATGATCATCTTTGTCTTGACCAGATCATGGTTTCACTTCTCTTTTCATGGCCAAACATGATACTTCATCTCTTTTGGGGCCATAAGTTTTCCAAACACCACAAATCACACCAAAGCATACTCCAACACCTGATAAGGACAAATGAATGCAAAATGGACCTAAACATGCCTAATGCCTAACTTATATGATCAAAATGCATAAGATATGGATGCTAAAAACATGTAAATACGCAAGATATCAGTTCCTCGATTAAATCGAGGGTGTCTGATAAGAGCTGGTTATTAGCTTCAGGATCAGACGTACAGAGCTCTCGGCGGAGACTCCCAGTGATGGTCTCGGCTGGGACGACAGCCTCCAACACGTAGGCTAAGGAGAAAGGGGTTTCTTCTGTAGCCTTTCGTGGAGTGGTGCGGCATGCCCAGAGGACTTCGTGTAACTTGAGGTTTGCTAATATTGATTTGTTGTTCACTTCGGGTCAAGTCGAGGACGTCGGGGTGTTGAAAAGGTGAGACGGATGTTCCATTTGTCACAAAATGCTTTGAAGCCACGTGATATGAATTTTCCTCCATTGTCTGTTACGATTTCGTATGGGACGCCGTGTTGGCAAACAATGTCTCTCCATATGAATCGTTCGACTTCGAATCTAGTTACCTGTTGGAAAGCTTCAGCCTCTATCCATTTTGTGAAGTATTCTGTTAGGACTAAAAGGAAACGTAGCTTCTTTCTTCCACTTCCCGACGCTACTAGTGGTCCTACGATGTCCATGGACCACCTCATGAATGGGTACGGAGCGGATATCGAGGATAATTTTTCCGCGGGCTGGTGTATAATCGGTGCATGCCTCTGGCATTTGTCACATGAGGAGGAGTATGCCTCACAGTCAGCGATAATGGTAGGCAAGAAATAGCCCTGTCTTTTAATTCGGATAGCTAGAGCTCTGCCACCGGCGTGGTTTCCGCAGGAGCCGTCATGCATTTCTTTCATGAGTCTGATGGCATCGAGGCCATGGACGCATTTTAGGTAAGGTCCAGAAATGCTTCGTTTATGGAGGACAGAATTAATTATGCAGTATCTTGCGCTTAATGCTTTGAGCTTTCGAGCCTCCCATTTATGGGGTGGGGTCTCACCCTCCAAAATGTACTGCATGATTGGTATTCTCCAGTCCTCTCTCTCAACGAATTTGTCATGAAGAGACGAGGGGGGTTCCTGTTCGGGGCGATGTTCACGTGTTTTATCGTGACTGGATGTCGTAGTGCCCCCGGAGATATTCGTTGGATTAGGCTCCAGGGAGTCCGAATTCCGGGGAATATCTTCAGTTTTGTCGTTGTTCGGAGTCTGGGTCGTGCCCCCGGATGTATTTTCAAGGGCGGAACGACTTCTTGTTATGGCTGCATAGATATATGAGTCCGGAGTCAGGATCGTGCCCCCGGAGGTATGTTTTTTGAAGCTGCCCGTTTTGGTTTTTGGGAACCAGAATGTTTTGAGAACTTTGGTTGCTACCGTCTGATGGTGGTCAACCTCTGTTTGCTCTTTTGGTTTGCTATCGATCTCAGCTTTAGTAGCTATGTCGATACTTGGCTTTTCGATCCCCTTTACGGGTATGATCCGTTTTACGAGGGGGTCTGATGTGGAGGCTAAAGCAGCCAGCACCTTTGCTGAGGAGTTCTCTCCTCGTGGGATCCTTGTTAGCTCGAACTTGTTGAACTGCTTAGTGAGGTTCTGGACAACTTCGAGGTATGCCCCCTGATGATAGGACTTTTCTAAGGTCCTAATCAAATGTTGTAGAATACAAGATGTCAATCCAATTCTAAGAGATTCTAATGCAAAGGGAATGCAAGTTCATGCTTAATCTAAGTGCAATCAAGATGAGAGGATGATTATCAAACTAAGACAATATTAAAAATGCAATAAAAGATTGAACTTACTTTCTCAATGAGGCAAGGGGATTCTTGGGACAAGGGAACTGACTTTGGGTGATCAAGATTCAATCCAAGATGCTAACTTTTCAATCAATCTAATTCCTTATGCCTAGACAACAAAACTAAGCAAGCTCTATCTCTAGATGGATGCTCCTTTGCAATGATCACCCAAGTACACCAAATCCCTTTGGCTGTAATGATCAAAGCAAGCATGGAGAATGAGTCTTATAGCAATCCTAGCTCCTTTGACAACTAATCTCTTAGGCAAAGCAAGCTAAAAGCATAGATGAGTTGGTTCAGGCATTTCATAGAACACCTTTCGGGCATGAAATGCCTATGGCTCTATGTTTGAGAGGCCAACCCAAATATAGCAAGAAGAACACCAAATCAATGCAAGGAGATGATAGATCTAACACTAAACACCTTGGATCTACACTTAATCACCCTTAGTCTCCCAAGCCCATGAACCCTAGATAGATCTACTCACTAATACCCATGGAAAACCTCAAAATCAATGATGATTCAAGGCTAAACATGATTAGAGAAGAAGATAATCTATTAAACACAAAAGAAATGAGAGAAAAAGGATCAAAGATCCAAACTTTCTTCAAGATCTTATTATGTTTTTGAGAGAAAAGAAGTTATATCTCTTAATGAGATTACAAGAGTATATATAGGAGGCTTGAAAGCCCTTAGAAACATCATTAAAAATTACTTAAATGCCCATGAGGTCATTAGGTCTTCAGCCAATCAAAATTAGGCTTAAAATTCGGTCAGGGGAGACTCAACCCCATCCAACCCGGTCAGTGCTCCCGGCCTGTCCAGTTCTGGCGTCGGCCAGTAGGCTGCTTGCACCGGACGTTTCTACCCGGCGGCCTCTTCCTGCTTTCGTGTGTTGCTTCTCCCGACCAGGGTCATCCAACCGGCCTATGTTCCCCGGTCCAGTGCATGCTCTTGTGCTCTGTCCAGTCAGTCCGGGTTATGCTCCCCGGTTCTTCCTCCCCGGCCGTCCGGACGCCTTGATCCGTCTCTTCCCGTCCGGCTTCACCAACCCGGACTTGTCTACCCGGTCTAGTCACCTCCATCACAAGCCAAACGACCGGGTACCTGTCCCAGGCTCAGTCATCCCGGACTGGACCACTTCCATCCATCTGTTCTTTTCCCGGCCGGCTGCTTGAACCCGGCCGTCTCTACCAACCATCCTGACATGCTTCAAGTGAATTGATCATAACTTCTCCAATACAGGTCCAAATGACTTGAAACCACTTCCATTGGAAATCTAACTCAATTTGATGTGTCTCCACAAAAGCTTAGCAGCAGGAGACATTTCTAAGACCTCTTTCCATGTTCATCTTTGTCTTGACCAGATAATGGATTGACTTCTCTTTTCATGGCCAAACATGATACTTCATCTCTTTTGGGGCCATAAGTCTTCCAAACACCTCAAATCACACCAAAGCATACTCCAACACCTGATAAGGACAAATGAATGCAAAATGGACCTAAACATGCCTAATGCCTAACTTATATGATCAAAATGCATAAGATATGGATGCTAAAAACATGTAAATATGCAAGATATCAACTCCCCCACACTAGACTTTTACTTGTCCTCAAGTAATCTTTTCAAAACACAAGGAGGAGAGACATAAAGATGGAAGAAAAGCCAAAAGAAACACTCATAGCACTCAACTTGACATCCTAAAGAAACATAGCAAATAGCATGAGCAAAACTTTCTTATTATGCTCTAGCTTCACAAGGCCTATCAATTACTCTTATGCCTCTACACAAGATGCAATGCTTATCAACCAACAAGTTCTCTTAACCAGCCCTCACATTGATTCACACACACACACAAGGTGAAGTCTCACAAATGGGCATATGATCTCAATCATTTGGCTAGGTGATCAAATGGTCTAATATGGATGATAATGGGGGTTCAATGCATCATTTCAAGGTGGCAATCACTCAAAATCAAGGAGCTTGATCATTATGCAAAATTTATCTAAGACTAGGAGCAATTCATGCATACATGGATCCATCCTCATCATTCTACCCAATTCCTAAGTGATTACAAGATGTACTCCCCTTTATTCATCCCATAACCCAAAATGAAAACATTCTCACATCACTCACCCAATGAACAACTTTCTTTCCTTTGAAATTCAACCACTAAGGACCTCTAATCACTTCTCTAAGCTCTAACTCTTTAAGTTTTTCCTTCCCCACTATCTTATTGAATCTTTATTTTTTCTTTTTCTTTTTTCTTTTTCTTTTTCTTTTCTTTCCTTTTTTTTTTACATGAAGGGGGAAGGTCAAAACGTTACACAAGAGCTTTTCATTTTTCATTTCTAGGTCCTTAGGGTTTTTCTTTCTCACAACTTTCTTTGTTCATCAATCTCAACATTATCATATCTCAAACCCAAAATGTAAACCATTAGGGAACAAAAACTTCACTCACCATCCTAGAAGCTAGCTCAAATGATGACCCTATGCTAGCAAGAGATGAGAACAAATCCATGTCGCTCCCAATACTCTCAAGATTTTGCACATGACAAGCTATCAAAAGAGGCCTTACTCAAGAAAATCAATGCAGGCTTCAAAGAATGGATAGGGTTCAAGGGTAAGGGAGTGCCATTTGGGTTAACAAAGGGTGGTACAATGGAGAAAGATAACCCAAATGTGTATGAGATCCATGACTAAGTATGCAAATGCCCATATGCAAGAGAGATTAAGTTCATTCAAGTCTGAGTTCAGGATGGAGCTGGTCTTAAGAACAATGCCAATATCAAGCAAGCAAGCAAGTTTCAAGAAGAGTTTTCAAGGCTCAAAGCATGCAAGCCTTTCAAAAGATGCTTAAGCTACTTGATATGTTTAACTAGGGTGCCAAATTCAGTGCAAACAAGTGTTCTTTACAAGGCAATGCTCCATATGCAAATGAATGCAACCTATATGCTCTAGACTCAATCTTAAGAATGCAAGTGATGCAATCTACATGATTCAAAAATTAATTTTTTTTTTATATGCAAATATGAATGAACAATGCAATGCATGAGACTCAAAATCACAAAGCAAACAGGATCAAATACTTGGTACCTCCCCCACACTTAAATCACACAGTCTCTGTGTGAGTAAGAGAGAAAGAGATACCCCAACAAGACAAAAACAAATGTATATACAAGAAGGGTTGGAGTGATACCTAAGAAGGGTGTTTGGGTGTGGTGTTTGGTGCCGGGGCTAGGAGCTGGCTTGGTTCATAGCAACTAGAGGAGGCTGCTACATGGCAATCATAGGGCTCAGGTGATTAATCACCTTTCTTCTCTCCTCTAGTGCTTGGCTCAACCTGAAAACCTCAACCACTTTTATTAAAACTTAAAGAAAAATTAAAATTGCAAAGCTATGTACAAGGATAACCATGGGACTTCCTCCCAAGTGAGCTTGTTTTGAGTCACTTAGCTTGACTACCTTGTCTCTTGAACTAGTGAGAAGGAGGATCCTTCCCACCTTCAAGTGTGATGGTGAGGACCTGAGAGAGAAGCTCTTGAAGCTTGATTGGGTCATCTTGGAGCTGAGGAGTGATGATGGCTCTAGCACTTGAGAATGGTGTGGACCTGCCCTTATGCTTGATCTTGTACTCAAGGACACCATCTATTAGCTTTTTTGGATGGAGAGTGAGAGTGTGTAGGAGCATATCAAGAGGTGGAGGATGAGGCTCTTTCACCATCTTCTTCTTGACATGAGTGGCCTGTGAGGCTCCACTCATCCCCTCCTTTTTAGCACTTTCCAAGTGCTCACCACACTTCTCTCTAGAGGACTCCCCATCAAAACCTTCTTCTTGACAAACAGCCACTGCATCTTGGGGTATCTCCACAGCTTGTGTATCACAAGTGATTGTCCCACAATAGGATGATTCCAATGGAGGTTGGAGAGGATAGGAGATAGCTTTGTTGACATACATGAGGGTGACCTTCTTGTTGGGAAAGTCAATGCAAGCTCCAACTGTTGTGAGGAAAGGAGTGCCAAGGATCAAAGGGACTCTCTCTTCAGATTCCATCTTCAAAACAGTGAGGTCAATAGGTATGGTGCAGGATCCAATCTTCAAGGGGAAGTCCTTGATTATGCCAAGTGGGATTGTAGAAGAGGAATCCCCAAAGGTGAGAGGAGGAGTATCTGTTTCCATGCTTTCAATCCCAATACTCTGCATCATATCCAAGGAGATGACATTCACACTAGCTCCACTATCAACAAGAGCATCATCCATAGTTAGTTTACCAAGAGAGCAAGACAAGTTGAACTTTCCTTTAGACTCAATCTTAGGGAGAGACGTTGGAGGGATTGGTGGATCAATCTTCAGAAGTGAGATGTCCAAAAGTTCAGCCACTTCAGCTTGGTGGGTGAGGATGTCCTTTATGAGCATCATTTGGACATGGGCAGCCTGCATATTGGTGATCTCCGGAAGCTTGACTCCAATATTACTGAGGTCTTTTCTGAATTTGGAGACCACTTTTTTCTGAGCTTTGGTGAGGAACCTTTGAGGGAAAGGGAGCTTATCATATGGTGATAGCTCAACCTTATTGTCTTCTTCCTTCACTTCTTTCAGCTTGGGGTTAGCACTCTTCTCAACTTGTGTCTCAACCTTAGGCTCATCAATCTTCAGAATCTTTCCTTGAACCTTCTTATCAGCTCTCTTCACAACTCTAGCTTCAGCTGTGGCCACAACCAGTCTCTTATCATTTTCAATCTGATGTCCAAGCACTAGCCTCTCAATCTCATCAACATCACTCTTATGATCACTCAACGCAATCCTTGAAGAAGTGGAGAGGATAACATTGCAAGTCTCCTTAGGGTTCTTCTCTGGTTTTCCTGGTAGAGATCCCATTGGGCTCTTGGAGGATGAAGACATAGAAGCAACCTGGCTCTCCAAAGCTTTGAGATGAGAGGCAAGTTGCATGTACTTGTTGTTGAGATCAGAATAAGTTCCATCAATCTTGGCATGGATATTCTTGAACTCATCTCCAATGCTCCTAGCATTCTTCTCTTGAGCTTCTAAGAGTTGCTTGAACATGGACTCCAAATTTTAACTTGGAACCTGAGCTGGAGAAGAGCTTCCTCGGGGCTGAGTAGGCTGGTTTGCTTGGTAACCTCCTTGTTGATTGTTGTAGTAAGGTCTTTGCTGGTAGTTGTTTTGGTATTGGAAGTTGGGCTCTTTCCTATACCATGTGCCATTAGAATTGATGAAGCACAGCTCCTCTTGACCTTCTACACCATGAACTTCAGTAGTCCTAGCAGGCTGTTTCTGTTGTTGGTTCCCAATGGAGTTAAGCTGCTCTTGCTTGGCCTTTTCTACAAGAAGCTTGTCCAACTTTTCTTGGAGAGATTTCAGGGCCTTTCTTGTGTGCGGATCATCTTCATCAGTGCCTCTGTTGGCCCTATCATGCTCCTCACTGTAGACTGAGTCACTCCTGGCCATGTTCTCCACCAGCTCCTCAGCATCCTGCTCAGTTCTGCCCAAGAAGAACCCATTGCTGGCTGTGTCCAATCTGCTCCTGAACTCTGGTAGAGCACCTCTGTAGAAGGTACTAAGCAAACTCTCCTTGGTGAAGCCATGATGTGGGCATTGAGACCAATAGCCCTTGAACCTCTCCCATGCTTCACTAAAGCTCTCAAGGTTCTTCTGCTGAAAGCTAGAGATCTCATTTCTGATCTTGGCTGTTCTTGAGGTAGAGAAGAATTTCTCTTGGAATGCCCTCTTGCACTCATTCCAAGTTTTGATAGAGTCAGTTGGAATAGCCTTCTCCCATAGATGTGCCTTGTCTCCCAAAGAGAAGGGAAACAACCTCAGCTTGAAAGCATCTTCAGAGACTCCATTAATCTTGGACAAGCTACAGTAGCTATCAAATGTGTCCAAGTGATGAAGGGGATCCTCCACAGCAAGGCCATGAAACTTGTTGTTCTCAATCAAATGCAGCAGCCCTGATTTGATCTCAAAGTTGTTGTTCTCCACATCGGGTGCCCTTATCCCCAACCTATGACCATGAATGTGTGGTTGATCATAGGCTCCAATGGCTCTAGCTTGGCGCTGTGGTTGTTGTGGCTGGTGCTGTGGTCTTATGTTGTCAGCTCTTGGACCATTGCCCCCTAGGGCATCACCATCTTGAGGCAGATTCTCCATCTCAAAACCCAACCTTTGTAGATGAGCCTGTTGCTCTACGTCTCTTCTTTGTCTTGCTATCTCCCTCTCAAGTGCAGCAATCTCTTCAACAGTAGGAACCAAGTTAGATGCCCCTCTGCTTCTTGTGATCATACACCTGAAAGTCAAAGATAGAAGAGGCAAGAACCAATATCACAAGATAAAATAAAAATAAAAATGACTTAGTCTCAAGCAAATAACTAAATCCCAATGTCAAAATCAACTTAGTACTTGTGGCCAATTTGATGATAGGACTTTTCTAAGGTCCTAATCAAATGTTGTAGAATACAAGATGTCAATCCAATTCTAAGAGATTCTAATGCAAAGGGAATGCAAGTTCATGCTTAATCTAAGTGCAATAAAGATGAGAGGATAATTATCAAACAAAGACAATATTAAAAATGCAATAAAAGATTGAACTTTCTTTCTCAATGAGGCAAGGGGATTCTTGGGACAAGGGAACTGACTTTGGGTGATCAAGATTCAATCCAAGATGCTAACTTTTCAATCAATATAATTCCTTATGCCTAGACAACAAAACTAAGCAAGCTCTATCTCTAGATGGATGCTCCTTTGCAATGATCACCCAAGTACACCAAATCCCTTTGGCTGTAATGATCAAAGCAAGCATGGAGAATGAGTCTAATAGCAATCCTAGCTCCTTTGACAACTAATCTCTTAGGCAAAGCAAGCTAAAAGCATAGATGAGTTGGTTCAGGCATTTCATAGAACACCTTTCGGGCATGAAATGCCTATGGCTCTATGTTTGAGAGGCCAAACCAAATATAGCAAGAAGAACACCAAATCAATGCAAGGAGATGATAGATCTAACACTAAACACCTTGGATCTACACTTAATCACCCTTAGTCTCCCAAGCCCATGAACCCTAGATAGATCTACTCACTAATACCCATGGAAAACCTCAAAATCAATGATGATTCAAGGTTAAACATGATTAGAGAAGAAGATAATCTATTAAACACAAAAGAAATGAGATAAAAATGATCAAAGATCCAAACTTTCTTTAAGATCTTATTATGTTTTTGAGAGAAAAGAATTTAGATCTCTTAATGAGATTACAAGAGTATATATAGGAGGCTTGAAAGCCCTTAGAAACATCATTAAAAATTACTAAAATGCCCATGAGGTCATTAGGTCTTCAGCCAATCAAAATGAGGCTTAACATTCGGTCAGGGGAGACTCAACCCCATCCAACCCGGTCAGTGCTCCCCGGCCTGTCCAGTTCTAGCCGCGTCCAAGCCGGCCGGCTGCTTGCACCCGGACGTTTCTACCCGGCCGGCCTCTTCCTGCTCATGTGTTGCTTCTCCCGACCGGGGTCATCCAACCGGCCTGTGTTCCCCGGTCCAGTGCATGCTCTTGTGCTCTGTCCAGTCAGTCCGGGTTATGCTCCCCGGTTCTTCCTCCCCGGCCGTCCGGACGCCTTGATCCGTCTCTTCCGTCCGGCTTCACCAACGGACTTGTCTACCGGTCTGGTCACCTCCAGCACAAGCCAAACGACCGGGTACCTGTCCCAGGCTCAGTCATCCCGGACTGGACCACTTCCATCCATCTGTTCTTTTCCGGCCGGCTGCTTGAACCCGGCCGTCTCTACCCAGCCATCCTGACATGCTTCAAGTGAATTGATCATAACTTCTCCAATACAGGTCCAAATGACTTGAAACCACTTCCATTGGAAAGCTAATTCAATTTTCTGTGTCTCCACAAAATATTAGCAGCAGGAGACATTTATAAGACTTCTGTCCATGCTCATCTTTGTCTTGACCAGATCATGGATTGACTTCTCTTTTCATGGCGAAACATGATACTTCATCTCTTTTGGGGCCGTAAGTCTTCCAAACACCTCAAATCACACCAAAGCATACTCCAACACCTGATAAGGACAAATGAATGCAAAATGGACCTAAACATTCCTAATGCCTAACTTATATGATCAAAATGCATAAGATATGGATGCTAAAAACATGTAAATATGCAAGATATCACCCCCATTCTTTCGTCCCTTGCTTCGTATTCTCCGTGGAATTGGCTAGCTACTAGCAGTGAATCGTTATAGGCATTTAACTCTCGAATTCCGAGGCTTAGAGCGAGTTTTAACCCTGTGATTAATGCTTCATACTCGGCCTCATTATTAGAAGCGCTGAATCCGAGCCTGTAGGATTGTTCGATGGTTTCTCCAGCTGAATAGGTCAGCCTTAGGCCGATACCGGAACCTTGTTTCGATGAGGCTCCGTCGACGTACAGGCTCCACTTTGGAGCTTCAGTTTCTAAATCTAGGTGCTCGGATGCTAGTTCGATGACGAAATCGGCGAGGACCTGAGCCTTTGCTGCAGCCCGAGGCCTATACTCGATGTCGTATTCACTGAGTTCTATGGCCCATTTAGCCTATCGTCCTGATTGGCTAGGGATATGCAAGATCGTTCGTAATGGATGTGAGGTCATTACGACGATCGAGTCGCGATGGAAATAAATTCGTAGTCTCTTTGCAGCTATTACGGCTAGGGCTAATTTTTCCATAGTAGGGTACCTCGTTTACGTCTATCAGACTTTTGCTGATGTAATAGACAGGTTTCTGTTCGTTTTGTTCTTCTCGTACCAGCACACCGCTAACCGCAGCGGTTGATACAGCGAGGTACAGGTATAGTTGTTCTCCTACTACTGGTTTGGACAGGATTGGGGGTTCGAAGAGGTAGGCTTTCAATTGCTTGAAGGCTTCCTCGCACTTCTCGTCCCATAGTAACTTCTTGTTGTTTTTTAGAAGTTTATAGAACGGGAGGCACTTATCGGTGGATCTGGATATGAATCGGTTCAATGCTGCGATTCGTCCAGTCAATCATTGTACTTCTCTGGTTGTTTTAGGTGACGGCATTTCCAGGAAGGTTGCTATCTGTTTTGGGTTGGCTTCGGTGCCCCTTTCGTTCTGAGTAACCGAGGAACTCGCCGAAGGTACCCGAAGGTACATTTAGCGGGTTTGAGCTTCATATCGTAGTTGTTGAGGATGTCGAAGCATTCCTTTAAGTGAGAAATATGATTTTCTCCGGCTGAGGATTTGACTGACATATCGTCGATATAGACCTCCATAGTTTTTCCGAGTTGTCCAGCGAACATCTTATTCACTAACCTCTGATAAGTAGCACCTGCGTTCTTCAAACCGAATGGCATAACCTTGTAGCAATAGGTTCCATGTTCGGTTATGAATGCGGTTTTTTCTTGATCCTCAGGATCCATCATGATTTGATTGTATCTTGAAAAGGCATCCATGAAGGACAAGAGTTGATGGCCAGCTGTAGCTTCGACAAGACGATCGATATGAGGTAACGGGAAACTATCTTTGGGGCAAGCCTTGTTTAGATCGGTGAAATCTAGGCAGATCCTCCATTTCCGTTTTCTTTTCGACTGCGGATTAGCCAACCAGTCAGGGTAAAGTACTTCTCGAATGGACCCAGCTTTCGTTAGTCGGTCAACCTTGTCGTCAACAGCTTGAGCCTTTTCTAGGCCCAGCTTGCGACGCTTTTGTTTGATCGGTTTGAAAGTGGGGTCTACGTTAAGCTTATGGGCGGTGACATTCGCATCGATGCCTTTCATGTCACTGGTGGTCCATGCGAAGGTTCCAAAGTTGCTTTTTAGGAAATCGATGATTTCCTTTTTTGTTTCGAGAGGTAGCTCGGATCTGATGCGTACCTGTTTTTCAGGATTCGAGTCGTCAATGCTAACTTGTTCGGTGAGGTTTCTAGGGGGACCTCGAATGTTTTGCTGCATCTCACGACCTTCCTGGATCTGTAATTGCTATTGGGGAGATTCTTTGAGAATTTCGAATCCTCCTAGGTAACAGACCCTGGAGATCTTTTGGCTACCATGCAGGGTAGCTATCCCTTCGGGTGTCGGGAATTTCACGCATTGGTGATAAGTCGAAGCTACTGCTTTCATCTTATGGATCAGGGTCTTCCCAGGATGCATGGAGCAGGGAAGGTCTGTCGATGACTCCGAAATTGGTCATCTTCATGATTCCGCCAGCTATGATTGGGAGTTTGATAGTTCCCAAGGAGGTAGCTGTTTCTCCGGAAAAGCCTATGAGATTGGCTTTCTGGTCGATAATTTCGTAGTCATCTATCTCCATCCCTTTCAGGGCATTGGAGAAAATTAGGTCGACAGAACTTCTGGTGTCTATCATAAGTTTAGGCACCTCGTACCCTGCAATGTTCAGAGTGACGACTAGGGCATCGTCGTCGGGCCTGTCGAGGTCTGACGTCTCGCTTTCCCAAAAGGAGATCTTAGTGTTGGACTCGGGGTTAGGAGGCTTAGGTTGGGGGGTTGGACGCGGCCTTCCGCACATGATTTTTAGTAGAATTAACGGAGTCCTAAAACATATCGGACCCTCCGAGGATATAATCCACCCTTGAGCTGGGGCTCGATGGAGGTAGTGGTTTGCTCATAAGGGCCTCGATTTGTAGGCTTTTTCTCTGAGGGAATTTTCCAAGAACCATATCGACTCTTTTCTTGGGAGCTGGGGGTGGCGAATCCATCTCCTTCTCAGGTGACCTTTTGCGTTTCGGAGAGCTTTCTCTGGGACCTCTTTTCTGATATGGCTGTGGCTTCTTGAGGTCTATGCCTTTTATTTCCCCGGCTGCGAATTTGACTGCCAGTTGTCGTTGGAGGTCCCAGCATTCCTCAGTTGAATGCCCTTTCCGATCGTGATAAGAGCAGTGTTTGCTCGTCGTAGCCTTTTGACCAGGGGGCTTTATTTGTCGTGGCGACAGGTTTCTCCTCCTTATCCTCCTCGTCTATGTAAGAATGTTCTCCCTGGGTCTGATTGTTTCGGAAGTTCCTCTTTTTGTGAGGTCCTTTCGCTTCCGCAGCTTCACCTTTCGGGTGATTCTGGGGTTTCTTGTGAAGTTTATCCAACGCTGCTGTTTCCTCTTCCAGGGTAACATATCTAGAAGCTTTATGAAGGGCATCATCGATAGTTGGAGGAGGGTTGAGTGTTAACTCCGACCAGAACTCTGATTTATACCAGAGACCTCTTCTAAGGGCTTCGATGGCAACTTCAGGGGTGGGTGGTTTGAGAGCTTGGTTCTTACTGCTCTGAATTTTTCGATATAGGCTCATAGCGAGTCTCCCATCCCTTGTTTAACTTTCCAGAGGTCAGCCTCGGATGCTTGTTTCAGGATATGGGTCAGTCTTGCTTCATGAAGGCATTGGTTAACTGATCGAAATTATCTATCGAATTTGGCTCAAGGCCGGAGAACCATTCGAGGGCTGTTCCGACCAGGTTTTCGGCGAATGTCCTGCAGTATCCTGCTTCACACTCTTCTTTCATGAAATGAGCTTTTACGATAGCCAATTGGAAGGCTCTCAAATAGGCCTTCGGGTCTGAGGTCCCATCGTATTCGGGGATCCTAATTTTTCGAGTGTCTCTTATGTAAGAGCTGGCAATTCTGTCAGTGAATGGAGTCCCACGGGTTTCCTCGATCAAACTCTCGATTTCGGGAGCTGAACTCGTTGCCTTGTGGACTTGAGCATTCAACTTTTGGAGAGCTGCGTTAGTCTGCGCGATGTATCTGCGGATGGCCTCAGGTCCCTCCAGAGGAAGGACAGTCGGGTCACTATCGGATACCTGATGGGCAGGTTCCTGGCGAAACCGGGTTCGGTCATTTTCCCAGGCAGTAGGTGGGCTACGTCGTTCACTGGCTCTAGGGTTATTTTGGTGAGCAGGATCAGTGGGGTGAACCGTAGGATCGGCATCCGTTTTTTGGTGTTCGTCCGGATTCAGGGTGAAATTTCTGGTTTGATAACCCGAGGCTGATGTTCTGCCCCCGGACGGGATGAATGTTCCTTCTCCGGACCTGGAAATAGGCGGTGGAGGTGGCAAGCGAGTGCTCTGGTCAGTAGCCTGACCGGGCACAGAGCTAGTCGATGCTATATTGTTTCCCATAGCACCAGTGATAGGTGGATTAAACGCGGGAGCTGTTCTAGCACGAGGTGTTTGGAATACAGGTCCATGTTCTCCTGGAATGGTGCTATCAGGGGAGAAATCTATACGTCCTCGAGGTAACGAGGGGTCAGCTAACCGATCTCGGAAGGTACCTCCCGGATCCTGACGTGGCGGTGGTCGGGTTGTTGCGGTTAGAGATCTAGTAACCTCTTCGAATCGTTGCTGCCGATCGGCTAGCTGTTGCACTGTCGCTCATTCGTTTGAGCTTTGTCTACTAACTGCATCATCATCTGGCGCATCTCAGAAAGTTGAGCCTCCATTCTATTTGGAGTGGGTTGATGTTGAGGATTATCGGGGGTTGGAAGCCCAGGGTGGGTCTCACTGAAGGATATTGGGTTACTTACCCCAGTGGTAGTCTGGTTCTGTGAGCTATCGCTCTGGATCGGGAGATCAGAGTTAGGTGGATTCGTTGCCGATCAGTTGGATTCATCCTCAAGTTTTTAGAGTAAGGGATTCGATTATCTCGTCCCCACAGACGGCGCCAATTGTGAGGGATTAAACTCACTCCAAGATTTTAGATCAAGTCAAGATTAAGGGAAAGATAACGTGGGCTGAATCCCGTTAGAACTTATAGAATGAATGTGATTGTATTAATGATTCAGACGAAAAGATGATTACAAGAGATGATATTCTTGTAATTACAAAAGATAAAAAGTATGTTCTAGAGCTTGTGCGTCTTAGGGTTTTTCTTGTCCTTTTTCTTTCTTTGATCGTCCTCTTCTTTAAATAGCCTCAGGTTTCGTTTTATCGTTGCTAACTGTTTCCGAGATATCTTCCATAAATTAAGGGATTCGCACCAGCTTTCTTTTGACTGGGTCCTTCGCTTCTTCCTTTGTGCCGCGAGCTACCTCTTTCTCGTGGCCTCTTTTGTGAATATTCCCTGTGATCAGCCTCCGGCTTTGTTTTAGCTTCCTCCATGGTTTTACTCCATGGTGGGCCTATCGCGACCCATCGTTAGCTCCCGTCTATTAATATCTAGCTAGCGGGCCATATTCGGGCCCAACAGTAATCAAAATGTTTAAGAGCAATATCTTCCCAAGGTTTGGAGTACCAAGAGTGTTCATAAGTGATGGAGGTTCACATTTTATCAACAAGGTATTTGAGGGTCTTCTCAAGAAGAATGGAGTGAAACACAAGGTTGCAACACCCTATCACCCTCAAACAAGTGGCCAAGTGGAGGTCTCCAACAAGCAAATCAAGGGCATCTTGGAGAAGATTGTGGGAACCAAGAGGAAGGATTGGTCAGACAAGCTTGATGATGCTCTTTGGACATATAGAACAGCCTTTAAGACTCCTCTAGGCACTACTTCTTTCAACCTTGTCTATGGGAAATCTTGCCATTTGCCAGTTGAGCTTGAATACAAGTCATTGTGGACTGTGAAGCTTCTAAACTTTGACATCAAGAGTGCAAAGGAGAAGAGACTTCTTCAACTCAATGAACTGGATGATATAAGGATGGATGCCTTTGAGAACTCAAGGATTTACAAGGAAAAGACTAAGGCCTTCCATGACAGGCACATCCTCAAGAGAGAGTTCAAGGCAGGAGATCAAGTTCTTCTCTACAACTCGAGACTGAAGTTATTTCCAGGGAAGCTTAAGTCAAGGTGGTCTGGTCCATTTGTGATCAAAGAAGTGAGGACTTATGGAGCCATTGTGTTATGGGATAAGCAGGGTAATG
This sequence comes from Brassica carinata, assembly GCA_016771965.1. Taxonomy (NCBI): domain Eukaryota; kingdom Viridiplantae; phylum Streptophyta; class Magnoliopsida; order Brassicales; family Brassicaceae; genus Brassica; species Brassica carinata. The sequence continues at coordinate 24,469,674 of CM028692.1, forward strand.
ACTTCACAGTGAATGGCCAGAGACTCAAGGAATACATGGCCACAATACCAAAGGAGGATGGGACATCAACCCCACTCTCTGATGCTCCCCTTGCCTAACCTCAAAGGAGGCAAAGTCAAGCTAGTGACTTTAAATAAGCTCACTTGGGAGAAAGTCCCATGGTTATCCTTGTAAATATTGCATTAGGATTTGTTCTTTTTTTTCAACAATAAATCACTTGGAGGATGGTGAGAGCTTGGGAATGAGTTGGATGAGGTCTTGAGATGGAGAAAGGTAATAAAAAAAAAGAGAGAGAAGAGGGGGTTTGGACCGGGTAGGGTGGACCGGGGTCGCCTACCCGGTCGGGAAGCAGGCTGGAGCAGTCCGGGATGCAGGCGTATGGGTAAAGGCACCCGGTCGGGAAGCAGGCTGGAGCTGTCCGGGATGCAGGCGTCCGGGTAAAGGCACCCGGTCAGGAAGCAGGATGGATCAGTCCTGGATGCAGGCGTCCGGGTAAAGGCACCCGGTCGGGAAGCAGGCTGGAGCAGTTCGGGATGCATGCGTCCGGGTAAAGGCACCCGGTCGAGAAGCAGGCTGGATCAGTTCGGGAAGCTGGCGTCCGGGTACATCTACTCGGTCGTGAAGAACCTGCTAAGGACCGGGGTGGCCTGTCCGGGTAATGGCACCCGGTCGGATTGCTTCCACACACCAGGATCCGCGCGCCAGCCCACCGGAGCACCAGACCCGTATCCGCGACCCGGCCGCAACCCAGGTAAGGTTTTTCTTCCTTTTCCAAGACCCAAACCTACCTACCCTGACCCTGACCTGACCCAGACCCACCCAGACACCCTTTAAGACCTAATCCACCCTCTCTCTCTATCTTCTTCCTCACATCAAAATCCTCTATAGCCTCCAACAACCAAAATCCCCATAACTTTGTCAAATCTCAAGCAAATCACCAAATTCTTTTTCCCACATCCAAGTCTTCTTCCCCTAGGTCTAATTCCTTGAATCTTTTCATCTTTATCCTTCATCCAAAGCAAGGTATGGTATCTTTAAGTTCAAATTCGTAACTCTCATGAACCCTAAAAATTTGAACTTGAAATTTGAGCTTTTTCTTGCTAGATTCTTGTAAATTAGACTAAGGAAAGTTTATATATCATGCTGGGTAGTTGATTTCATGGTGGAATTGAGATTAATTTGAACTTTGAAAAATTAGGGTTCATGAGATTTGGGGTTTTTTCATAAAGTGCTTGTTTTAGGTTGTTCTTGGGTTAGATTGGATGCTAGGTTGCTCGAGAGCTTCAATTTAGCCTAATTCAAACTTGATTGTGTTTGATTGAGGAGTTTTGATTCTTGGAGATTCTTATTGCTCATAATAAAAAAAATAAAAAAAAAAATTTTGAGCATGAGAATTCTCTAGGATGTTCTAAATCCCCCTTTTGCTTAAAGCTTTGTTTCTTGTGAGTAATTGATCATTGGAATTGCATTCTTATGCTTTTGATCATGTTTCTCATCTTGAGAGGTTTTTCCTTCTTACGCTCACTCTTTTCCAAGGTTTAAAATTTCAGGTACCAATGGGGCGAAAGAGTGAAGCTGATATAAAAGTTGAGAAGCAATAGCTTGCAGCAAGACACACTGCTCAGTTTGGGAAATCTTTAGGTTCACAGCCTGGTTCGGAGGAGGAGCGCCGCCAGCAAGCTTTGGAAATGCTAAGGAAGAAAGCACAAGCCAAGAAAGATGGGAAGAGAGTTGTTGCTGATAAGAGTGTGGCTGATGGTGCTCACAAGCAAGCCAAGAGGGATGGAAAGAGAACAGCTGTTGGGGAGAGTGTGACTGATGGTGCTAACAAGCAGGCTCCTCCCAAGAGAGCTAAGGCACCAAGAAACTCTAGTGTGGGAGCTCTTGTGGTAGAGAAGACCAACAACAAAGGTGATCATGCACTTGCTCACACTATGAGGGCTATGACTCCACCTTGGAGAGCACCAGATCCTGTGCAAGAGAATGTAGAAAGCCTTAACCAGCACACCATGGAAGAGAAGTTGGCAAGGGCTAGAGCAAAGAAGCAAGGCAAGAAGCCAATGGTTGCAGAAAGTGAAGGTGAAGAGGATGAGATATCTTCTAATGATGAGCATGTTGATCCTAAATCAAAGTATGAGAAGAGGGACAGGTGCAAGACACCTACTGAGGATGAGCTGGTAGACCTTTTGAGGAATGGCATTGCTTGGGTCCCTACCAGATTTGTTCATAGATGATCTTGCAAGAGATGTACCTTGATGATGATGTTGAAACCATGCTTGAGCACATGAAGGTGGGAAGCCTCTACTCAGCAGCTTACCCTACTCACAAAGAAGTCTCTTGCCAATTCTTGGCTACACTAGAAGCAACCTTTCACACTTCCAAGCATGCACAGCAAGGATGGGGAGAGATCAAATTCAAGATTGAGGGTGAGGTGTACTCCATGTCTTTCATAGAGATTGGTGAAGTTCTTGGACTTGAGGATCAGAAAAATTCTTCACTTCCCACACTCAAGACAGCCCCTAAGGAGAAGACCATTGCTGAATCAATGTGGACCTTGTTAACAGGACAAGGGAGAGGAGGCCCCAAGAAAGAGAAGAATGGTGCTATTAGGCATCCCATTATGCGCTATCTCCACAGGCTGCTTAACCACACCCTCTTCCAGAAGAAAGAGATAGGGAATGTTGCTGGAGAAGAGCTGAGATTCCTTCACCAAACCGCCCGACACTTTGCTTCCTTTCCTCAGCTCCCTGTTGTCCCGGATTACTTCTACTCAGATTTTGGTATGGTCGGCTTCCTTGTTCCGCGCTTCATGCATACAAAAGTTGGGCTTGGACAAACCGTGACTCAGGACCTCAGATTGGTATTGGTGGATGGATAACTCTATTATTGGCTTACCAGGGGATTGATTTGGGTGATGATGGAGTAGGTCCTACTTTCTTGGATGGAGCTTACCTGAAGAAGGCTCAGTTCTTAAGTGGAAGGTTTGATGGGAAATGCGTCTATTCCTATTCGAGAGGTGGCAAAAGGGCTGAACTGTTGCTTCCTAACTCAGAACTCACTTCATTGGCACTTCAGGAGACATCAGCTTTGACATCAGTGAGGAGCACCTGCTTAGGATTCATGGAGCCCTTTGCCCTGTGACCCTTCCCAAAGGTGACAAGGAAGCAAGCAAAAAGTATGCCTATGAAGAGGAGCACACCAGAAGAGCCACTGCTCATCTCTTTGGTCCTCCTCGCTACAAGCTCGAGCAATGCACCAGTGTCCTGCCTCTTGGGCCCCTTCGCCAAGCTCATGACCAGATTAGCACTCTCCAGAGGTGGAACAGGGCTCAAGATAGGACCATTTTCAAGCTCACCAACCAGTGCAAAGAGCTGAAAAGGACTGTGAAGAGGCAAGCTGAAGCTTCAGCCCGGTTATTGAAGAAAGTGGCTGATGTTCTAGCTAGGGGAGCTGTAGCTGGCTGTAAGGCTGAAGACTTTGATCTTGATGCTTTCAATGCACCTCCTCCTCAGCCACTTCATGACCCCTCTGAACCACAAACCACGAAGCAAGCTCTCCGCCGGTTGAGGAACCCCTACTTCGCCCCATCCGAATCCGGAGCCAGCTCACCCGTGCTGGTCACGGGCGCCGGGCACCAGCTCGCCCGTGCTGGTCTAGGGCGCCGGGCGCCAGCTCCCTCGTGCTGGTCACGGGCGCCGGGCGCCAGCTCCCTCTTGCTGGTCATGGGCGCCGGGCGCCAGCTCCCCCGTGCTGGTCACGGGCGCCGGACGCCAGCTCGCCCGTGCTGGTCACGGGCGCTGGGAGCCAGCTCGCCCGTGCTGGTCACGGGCGCTGGGAGCCAGCTCGCCCGTGCTGGTCACGGGTACCGGGCGCCAGCTCCCTCGTGCTAGTCATGGGTGCCGGGCGCCAGCTCCCTCGTGCTGGTCACGGGCGCCGGGCACCAGCTCGCTCGTGCTGGTCACGGGCGCCGGGCGCCAGCATCCATGTCCAAATCCCGGGCGCCCACGTACGGACCACTCGACAAGTGCGATCTTCTTCCCGTAAGACCGTCTCAACAAACTAGTCCAACTATTCACTTTCTATCCTTGCTCGAAGACTCACCGTTCAACTCCTTGGAGACAAAAAAACCCAAGAACCCCGTTTCGTCTTGGTCGAAATAAATCGGGAAAGCTTCGGGAGACCATCAAAGGTTCTGTTGACGAATGGATCTCGACTCATCGTATAAAACGATCACGGTTATTCTAAAAACACAGTCATCTAGACTATACGGTGAATTGAGGTTCCTTCGGCAAAACAAGTATCATGACAGGCTGGTTTCTCGGAAAAATCGTAAAACGTCCACGATCGAAATAACGGCCCCAGAAGGCCCGAACGCGACCGAATCGGCCCACTTGCGAATTTCCATGAAACCAAGTCGAGATGGACATGACGCCCCATGTTTATCTTAACATAAAATAAATGTCAAGTTTCCCGAAGATAAATGTGAAGTTTCTTGAAGATAAATCTCAAGTTTCCCGATAAACATGAAGACCAACGGAAATGGAAAGAAGCCCGATTCGCGATAGGTTCGGCCAAAAGGAAGAATAGACCGTCTTAAAGAGGAGTATATAAGGAGAGCTTGGGGCGAGGAGCAAAGGGAGAACTTTTTGAGAGCAACATAGCACTTAGAGTAACTTAGGCACTTTTTCCGTTTTTACTAGCGAGTTGCGACTCAACAAGGTTAGAACTTAGGTTGCTAGACTAGCTTAACTTGCCGACAGCTCTTGTAGCCAAGGCTCTTACCTGTTGTTCACGCCAAACGCCGATTCGAAATAAGATCTTTGCTCTATCCTTTTTCTTACGATTTTCATTCGTTTTCTTATTCTCTTCGCCGCACTGATTGTGTCGTGGCCAAGCAGATAACCAGGACCTTCAGGGAAGGCTTGGTTCACTTGGCTTTCCTCCAAATCAACTAAATTTGACAGTGTGAATTTCGGTTCCCAGCTTACGCTGAAGGAGGGTACGGATCTATCTCACCGCGAACTACACACGCCGGCCTGATATGGCGACCAACACTGACAACCCGCGAACGCGACGACGGAGCTCCCGCCGATGCCAACGCGACTAATACACCAGCTGGAAACGTATCAACGGTCACCACTAACACCACGATACTCAACCAGATGAAAGAGATGTTCGTGATCCGCCAAACGCGACGAACAAGGAAAACTCGCGGGCTCTCGCAATACAGGTGGAAACCTTAACTGGCCAAGAGCAAGGTCCCAAGGGATCAAAGCCCGCGAGCGCAGAAGACTTGACTGAGACTCGGCATCGAGCTGCACGCGATCGACAAGACTTTCCGTGCCAAAAGCCCGACGAACCTCTCCAACCGGTGCGAACCGACCACGGAGAATCTTTTCTTCCGCCGGGACAACGAAGAAAACAACGATCGGATTGACTTGGACATTAGCGACCAACTCGATCATTCGACGGCGCTGGACGCTCATCCTAGAAGAACCCAAGTCAGTCGCCGACATACGGCTCCTTCAAAACCCATGATAGAAGAGGAAGAAGACCTCTACTGGATGGAACAGAGGAACTGGCGAGGATCAAACTCGATCCAGCTCGAAAACGCAGGTAGCGATAGCCAGATCCACGATCTCCGCGAAGTTCTGAAAACAGTAGCTGAGGTAAAAGCGGTGAAATCACAAATTCACCAGGCAACTAGTGCCGCTCCTGAGATCGATAGACTTCGAGGAAGCACGAAAATGCCGCTTCACCGCCGGATCACGTGAGACACGATCTCAGACCCTGGGAAGATCAGGATTCCGCTCACGATGGAACCACAGATCCGGCACACTTACGCCTTCCAGATCGCGATGGAAGATGAAAACTCCCGAGCTGAACGGCGACGGTCACTGCCTCCTCTTTGTCAAAAATCTCGGGCGCCAGGCCGGATGGTTCTTCGGTCAAAAGAAACTCCATCGAAGTTTCCGCCAACTAGCCTCTCGCTTTAAACAAGTATCCATGTTCATGGATAGAGAAACTTCCGACGTGGACTTATGGAGTCTGGCTCAAAAGGAAGTAGAATCACTTCGCGACTTCATGAGAAGGTTCAAGCTAGTGATGGCTAGAGGATCGGTATCAGCGACAAAGTCGAATCCACTCGAGGAAAACTCTCAGTACAAGTCAAAGTTCAAAAGTGGATATTGCTGGAGAAACCACGGACCATCCAGGATACCCTCCACAAGGCAATGGACTTCATCGTCATGGAAGAAGAGATGAGAGTCCTATCGCAAAAACGCCCTCAAAGAAGAAACCCTCTCGTAACGACAAGCACGCCCATCAATGGCGGAAGACCAAGGCGACAATAACTACGCCATCAACTCGAGCAAGGCAAAACCTCGAAACACCTGGACCAGGAACCAGTAGAAGGATAATTCCTACCGCGAAGTTCCATCAAAACCAGAGGTCACTCCACCGCTAACTGCAGAGTTCGGCGCCAGTTAGCCGCAAAGCTCGCCGCTTAACTGTCGAAGGTCAAGGGTATAAAGGACTTGCTCCTGGAGTCCCACCTAAAACCAACAAGACCGTTTCGAGGACCGCTACCTGAAAGTCAGTCAGGTGAGAAGCGGAAGGAGACAAGACGCATCAAGGGAACAACAGCAGTCGCCGAGGGTGAATATGATCATCAGATCGCAGTTCTACCAAGACTCGGTCTCGCCAATCAAAGCATACGGGCAAAAGCCGACGAAGTTCCAACTGGCTTCGGATAGCTATATTCCCAACCACGCCATCATTTTCGAGGAACAAGATACCGCCGAATCGACAAACCTCATTACGATCCTCTAGTCATCGACTGGTGATCCAGGATCTCGTTGGCCGCATCCGATACAGGAAGTACGGTCAACGCCATCTTCCAGACACCCTCTACAGGATGAAGATCCCACTTGGGAAGTCGCCCCTGAGCTAAAACCTTTGACTGGTTTCGAGGCCACCTCCATGACCCTCTGAGCATTAAGCTCCCAGTCATGGCTAAGGAAGTCACAAAGATCGCCGAGTCCGCAGTAGTCGACAACCCGCCATCTACAATGCCATCATGGGAACCCCTTGATCAACTCCATGAAGGCTGTACCGCCCACATATCACCTCAGCATCAAATTTCTGACTCAAACCGGAACTGTAAGAATGGGTAGTCGAACAATCGAGACTCGCTACCTAGCCGAAGTTCAAACTGCGAAAAGATCGGAACCCCTGCGCCAACCCAAACGAAAGCAAAGGAATCACACAACAATCCGGAAAACTAGAAAAAGATGATCCAGAATCATCCGAGTAGGCAACGATTCAAGACAGCGACAAAGTCTCTGAGTTCATCGCCGTAAAAGCAGACAACTCGACCCCCGCACAAACCACCGATCCGACTAGTACGATCGGAACGGCGACACACGAGGAGTAAAAACGTCTGCAGCAACAATCAAAACTACGAGATGTCTTGTTCCTCGAAAGAGGTACGTAGGCAGCTCGTCGAAACCCGGTGAGTTCAGCTATCCCCCTCACCAATAAGGGGGGGGGAGTGGGTACGTATACTCCTATACTCCCACAAAAACGCGAAATATCCGCACATGTATTCGAAATTTTCGAAACTTTTTCAATAAAATTCTTTCTATCAAATTTTGAAAGCATGCTTAACACAGTAATGCATCAAAACTTCGGAAAAACGAAAATCATATCTCCGGGGAAACGCGAGACGTCGCAGTTTCCCAGAGGTATCAAAATCTCATCATCCATCAAAACAGTCCACCTGCGACTTTAAAAAAAAAAAAAACAAACCCCCATCGATTGGCCCCGACGGACGAACACATAAACGTTTCACTAATACAAACCGTAGTCAGACCTTTTCAAGGTCTTCTTACATCCGACAAGGATATCATAGCGCGCTATACAAGAAGTCTAAAATTTTGGTTAGCTCTTCCAAACGGAAGTAGCTCGATTCGCACCTAAACAAATCATATAAGCCGATAACAATTCGCGGATTTTAAAACGGTGCGAGTCAAGACGAAATCACTAACAGGCAAAACGAAAGCCGATCAGTCATCGCATAGCCTTAAAGCTGAGAGTAAGCCTAGGTCTTTGCCCTAAACCTAGTCTTGCTGGATCTTGACATCTCACAGACATAGTATCGACACCAGATACGAGATCCAAAAACATGTCTCTCATCGCTAACACCTAAAACACTCGCTACAAAGTAGTACACAGACCTAGCGACAAAATAAAAGTTAAAATACGAAGTGACTACTCGGATTCTACCTTCTACACTTGACGAAAGTATCAATCAAAACACAAGGCAAATTTCTGCAAAATCCACATGATATATATTCAAGCCGCAGAAACGGCAGGGATTCAAAGCCACCAACGGCCAGTCCCGAAATATACAAAGGTTATACGACCTCCTACGGTCGCGGCATATACAAATAAACAAGCCTCACACGGCCACGCAAACAACTATCAAGATAAAGGGATATAATCCCGACGACAATCCTCAGTAATCAAGGTCAAGGTATTTGGACGTGAAGATCCCGAACGAAGTAACAGGCTGGACAACTTCTTCATTCACGCCTTCCGCATTTCTGCCTGCTTCGACCTCCACCATGTCTTCCAAAACCTCGATGGGGTCCCAGAGCTTCCTGACCCTTCCCTCGATCGGAGGAACTAAGGATTCAGCGTGCGCTCATTCGCTCATAAGACCTTCCATCTCAGCGATCTCGGAGGGGAAGGAGAAGCCCGGGTTCTGCGACTTGTGAAGGTTAGCGACTGATCCCCGGCACTCGCGGATATCACCCACAAACTCTTGAGCTTCCTTCAAGCTCTCGAACTCGGTGGCGAATGATTCAGCCCTCCGCGCCATCTCGGCAGCAATCGCTCTCCTCCCTCTCCTTTCCGCACGAAAAAGGGCCCGAGAATGAAGTTTGTCCTGCTTCCGACTTTGTTCCTTAGCCTCTTTCTGGAAACGGAAGAGTTCGCGTTCGGCTTCCTCAGCTTTGAAGCGAGAGATCCTCGATCCTCGAAAGCTTTCATCAAGTGCCGTTCCGAACACCCTCATCCCCTGTATAAACTTAGGATAAGAAAAATATATATCCAGCAATGGTAATATATATGATCAAATTTCAGAGGATAAACCTCATTGATTCGTTGAGAACCCTCGGCAAAAGCTCTCTTCTTCATGTCATCCTCGAGCGACTCATCAGTAGTAAACGCTGGAGGGAGACTGTCGAAAAAGTTGCTAGGCAGGGGAAACTCGCTGGTTCCACCCCCTTCCCCTGGAACAAAGCCAGGGTCTCTTCCTAATGGCGAACGATCTTCCGAGGCCGTATGACATTCGACCTCTTTGCCTTTCTGACACCTATGTCTCCGCCTCCGAACAGGCAAGACAGCAGTCTGCTCGACGTCGCACGGAACGTCGGAAGGCTGAGAGGTGACTCGGGATCGATATAGTTCCACCGCATTTGAATCATTTCGGCGGAAAAAGTACTCGGAAGAATGGCCTTTCCCAAAAGAAGTCTCGTTTGACGAAAATATCGGCATGAGTGTGCGCGACAATCTTGTTAACTGCACGATAAACAAAAGCTTTATCTTCATGCACGTTCAAAGTACAAAAACAAAAAAAAGGGAATTAGTCGTGTTACCGCGATAAGTTCCACTCCTGAGGGAATAAGTGAAGGCAGCTTTCCTCCATGGATTCCCCATCTATTCGTATAAAGAAGAAGCGATCAAACCACGACTTGGGGTTCGAAGTAGTCCCAATATTATGGCCATGTTCTTCCGTGGGATCACGGAATACTTAACCTTCAATCGACGCTGGCTTGGTATACCAAAGTCCCTCGAAATCACTAGGGGTAAGGTCCATACCTAACTCGTAACTCGAGACTAGCACGCCAAACCAACTCTCCAAAGATGGGACGGTGAGCTGGCTGATTGAAAGTCCGAAAGAACGAAGCGCACGGACAATGGTACCAGGGATCGGGAACCACGGTGATAGCGAGAAAAGCTTCATAGCAAGTAAAGCCCTGCGGATCCATGCAGCTCTGCCCGGTCGAATCGGAGCGTGACTTTCGGAACTTGGTAAAAGTTTCAAGAGTCGAAGGTACTCGGAGAAAACCATGCTTGAAAGCGCCGGCACCCTCGAGGTCTCACGGGAATGGGGATGTCCGCGAAGTGACCTGAAACATACAGCTTTGTAGTATGCCTCCCTCATATCCTCGTCAACTTCTTCTTCGTGTTTCGGCGCAACCACTTCATCGACGGGAGAATCGCCCGAAGATGAATGAGAAGAAGAATTTATTTTAGAGGATCTTGATCTTGAAGACATTTTTTTTCTTGAGAGAGAAACTTTATAAGGTAAAATCCTTGTGATGAAGTAAGAATGACTGAAAGTTCTTACTCCATGTTTATAAGGAAAGAAAAGTTACTATTTACTCTGACTTTCGGCAAACGATTGCGTCTCCACACCTTCCTATCCAGCTATACCGCGAGCTAGGACCTGTTACCAAAAACCATGGTCCTAGCTAGCTGGGGGGCTAACTGTTGGGGTCCAAATCGGTCAAAGACGCAATCAATACCCGAAAGTCCTTGGAAACAATCAAGCGTCGAATAAAACCAAGGAAAAAACTAGTTATTCGACGAAAACGTCGGAAGGGATGATCGCATCATAGCCCCGGACACCAGCAGGAGCGGCTACGGCCTAGCACCGGGCTCCGGCTCGCCCGTGCTGACACCGGCACCGGGTGCCGGCTCGCCCGTGCTGGTGCCGAGCGCCGGGCGCCAGCTTCGCCAGTGCTGGTCTGACGCGGACCAACCTCGTGCTGGTCATGGGCGCGGGCACCAGCTTCGCCTGTGCTGTTCACGGTGCCGGCGCCAGCTCGCCAGTGCTGGTCACAGCGCCGGGCGCCAGCTTCGCCAGTGCTGGTCACAGCGCCGGGCGCCAGCTCGCCAGTGCTGGTCACAGGCGCCGGGCGCCAGCTCGCTCGTGCTGGTCACGGGCGCCGGGCACCAGCATCCATGTCCAATCGAGGCGTGCGTGCGGACCACTCGACAAGTGCGATCTTCTTCCCGTAAGACCGTCTCAACAAACTAGTCCAACTATGCACTTTGTATCCTTGCTCGAAGACTCACCGTTCAACTCCTTGGAGACAAGAAACCCAAGAACCCCATTTCGTCTTGGTCGAAATAAATCGGGAAAGCTTCGGGAGACCACCAAAGGTTCTGTTGACGAATGGATCTCGATTCATCGTATAAAACGATCTCGGTTATTCTAAAAACACCAGTCATCTAGACTATACGGTGAATTGAGGTTTCTTCGGAAAAACAAGTATCAAGACAGGCTGGTTTCTCGGAAAAATTGTAAAACGTCCACGATCGAAACAATGGCCCCGTAGGTCCAACGCCAATCGAATTGGGTCCAATTTATGCATTTTCCAGGAAACCAAGTCGAGATGGACATGACGCCCCATGTTTATCTTAACATAAGATAAATGTCAAGTTTCCCAAAGATAAATGTGAAGTTTCTTGAAGATAAATGTCAAGTTTCCCGATAAACATGAAGACCGATGGAAATGGAAAGAAGCCCGATTCGCGATAGGTTCAGCCCAAAGGAAGAATAGACCGTCTTAAAGAGGAGTATATAAGGAGAGCTTGGGGCGAGGAGCAAAGGGAGAACTTTTTTAGAGCAGCATAGTACTTAGAGTAACTTAGGCACTTTTTTCCGTTTTTACTAGCGAGCTGCGACTCAACTATGTTAGAACTTAGGTTGCTAGACTAGCGAACTTGCCGACAGCTCTTGTAGCCAAGGCTCTTAACTGTTGTTTACGCTCAAATGCAGATTCGGAAATAAGTTCTTTTGCTCTATCCTTTTTTCTTACGATTTTCATTCCGTTTTCTTATTCTCTTCGACGTACTGATTGTGTCGTGTGTGTCCCAGCAGATAACCGGGACCTTCAGGGAAGGCTTGGTTCACTTGGCTTTCCTCCAAATCAACTAAATTTGACAGTGTGAATTTCGGTTCCCACATGAAGTATTTCTTGGGGATTGAGATATGCAGATCTAAGGAGGGCTTGTTTATGTCTCAAAGGAAGTATACTCTGGATATGTTGAAGGAAGCTGATGTGCCTGGGGGAAAGATAGCTAAGACACCCCTTGAGTAGGGATATAAGGTTCTGCGTGAGGGGGAGGTTGAAGAGAAGCAGCTGTTTGAGGATCCTAAGCTATACAGGAAGATGGTTGGCAAGCTGATCTACTTGACCATCACCAGACCAGATATATGTTTTGCTGTGAACCAAGTGAGTCAGCATATGCAGGCGCCAAATGTTCATATTTGGAAGATGGTTGATAGGATACTGAGGTATTTGAGTGGCACGCCTGGCCAAGGAGTTTGGATGGGGTGCAATGGCAGTATAGAAGTTGTTGGGTATTGTGATGCAGATTTGGCAGGAGATAGAGTGGACAGGAGATCAACTACTGGCTATTGTACTTTCATTGGAGGAAACCTGGTTACATGGAAGAGTAAGAAGCAGAAGGTCATCTCCTGTTCAAGTTCTGAGGCTGAGTATAGGGCTATGCTGAAGCTGACAAACGAGTTGGTATGGATCAAGGGTATCTTGAAGCACCTGGAGATTGAGCAGAGTACTCCTATGACAATGCACTGTGACAATCAAGCAGCTATCCACATTGCTTCTAACTCAGTCTTTCATGAGAGGACAAAGCATATAGAAGTTGATTGTCACAAGGTGACGCAGATGATTATCCTAGGTGTGATACTGCCATGTTATTCAAGAAGTGAAGATCAGCTTGCAGATGTGTTTACTAAGGCAGCAAGATTAAAGACAATGGAGTCCATTCTCACAAGGCTTGGGGTCATTGATCTTACACCCATGAGCTGATCCCCTTAGTCATGAGGTCTTCATTCTTTTTCCCTCATCAAGATTTTTTCCCAATGGGTTTTCCTTGGTGAGGTTTTTAATGAGGAAGATCTCATGGCTTTCCAAGCTTGACTTGTTCCACATGGTCAAGCTTGAGGGGGAGTGTTGAGATGAGGTAATAAAGAGTGGATATATTGATAGAGGAAGAGATTTGAGGCAGACAGTAACTTTAGAGATTTACCACAGTAACTTTGTTTTTACTGTGGTAACTGAGTTAAAGGCTTGGAAAGTTACCTAGCCTACCTTTGGAGAGTGGAGCACGCCTAAGGAGCTTTCTGGATAGGGAAGAGCAGTCTGGATAAGGTCCGGTCATGGCTGGAAAGGTAAAGCACCTTTACAGTCTGTCTAAGCATGTGAAGCCTCACAGCTAAGCATTTGAAACAAGCATCTTTGACTTCACATGCTTCTTCTCTTATTTCTTTGCCCTAGCGGTCGATTTGTATCCACTATATATATTGCTGTAACCTCATTGTATGGAGACCAATGGATTTACGAGTTTATCTCTCTAGATTTCACTATTCTCTCTATTCTCTCTAAATCTCTTAATCTCTTACATAAACCAATATTATTCTCTCTTAATCTTTGTTTAGACTCACTATATCTCTAAAACACAAAAGTGTTTACTGGCCGCCATTCACATTGCATCCAACTCGGTGTTTCATGAGAGAACCAAGCACATTGAGGTAGACTGCCACAAAGTAAGGGAGATGATTGTTCTTGTTCATCTTGCCGTGTTATACGAGAAGTGAAGACCAGCTAGCTGATGTGTTTACTAAGGCAGCAAGGTAGAAGACAATGGAGTCCATTCATATCAGATTGGGCCTCATTGATCTGGGAAGAAGAAGAGCTGATCCCCTTAGCTACGAGATCTTTACTCTTATTTCCTCATGGTGAGGTTTTTAATGAGGAAGATCTCATGGCTGTCCAAGCTTGACTTGTTCCACATGGTAAAGCTTGAGGGGGAGTGTTGAAATGAGATGAGCATTGATAGGAGAATGGATGAGGAGTTGAGATACATGAAGAGGGAAGTGTTTGGGAGTGTTTGGGAGAACTTGGTTGATCAGTCCGTACAGGCGTACAGGGCGTACAGAACTGATCTAACCAAGACTCGACCAAAACTTACCCGGGTAACTCTTCTAGCAAGAAGAAGTTACATTCACAACTCCACTGTAGTTCAGACCGTTGAAGCACATTAGAGACGCGTCTGACAGGCTGTCAGCAGCTTGAAAAGGAAGAGCATCTTTGGAAGATGCCTCACACATGTGGGAACAACCATTGGCCGAATTCAAATGAGGCGCTCCACCTTATCTTGACTTCACATGCTTGGTCTTTCTTTGTGTATCGAAACACTTGTATCCTGAGCACTATATATTTGTAAACTCTCCCACTAATAAAGCTAAGCAAGTTTTGAGTCTCTTAAGTCTCTCTTTAAACATGATTCTCCATTAGGCTTTAAGTTGTTCTTAGCTAATTTCTCTTAATCTCTTCTTAATCTCCTATAAATCTCTTTATTCCTCTCATATTGTCTCATAACTCTAAAGATTATACCAAGAAGAGCACAATCCTTATGGTGTGGAGCTTAACTACTGGTGCAAAAGTATCCAGATAGTCTTCTCAATACACTTGGGGTGTATCCTCTTGCAACTACCCTTGTCTTCTTCCTTTCTGGCTTTCCATTTGCTAAGTACTTGATGGTGAAGAGTAGGCGGCTGGTGACTGCTTTCTTTCCTTTTGGAAGTTCAGTTTCATACCAAGTGTCATTCTTGATCATAGCTCCAACTTCATCTCCAACAGACTCTATCCACTCATCATGCTCCATAGCTTCTTCATAAGTCTTTGGGACATATTCTTGATCTAGATTGGTGATGAAGGCTACATGCTCTTGAGGATAACTTGCAAATGAACAGGTTGCTTGGATAGGATGAGCCACTGCATTGCTGTTGAAGTATACTCTGGTGTTGATCCAATTTTATGGGTCTTTCCTCACTCTGGTACTCCTACTCAATGGTTGACTCTTCTCCTCTATCACGGCCTCTTCCTGTTCCTGGACATCATACTGGTCTCCACTAGACTGATCAGATTCAGTTCCATCTTGATCATGAACTGATGCTGGATCATCTTCTGGTATTTCTGGTGTTGATCCATGCTCATTGCCCCCCTCAGGATCAGGACGGACTGGATCCACAATTGGTGCTGCTTCTTCATGGTTAACAGCCACTGGTGGTGATGGAGATGGTGCTGGTGCTGGTGCTGGTGCCCTACTGCTCTTAGGCTGACTGATCCCCACATTCTCCAAAATTATTCTCAGGTTGTCTGTCCTATCAGATGGTGTTGAGAAGATATGATAAAAGTATGGAGATGAGGGAACAAGGGTACATGAAGTCATAAGAGGTGAGTGAAGAATGTTCAAGGTCTGGACAAAGAAATGGACCGGGGAGGACAATCCGGGTAAGGCTACCCGGACGGGATTGGACGAGGAAAAGGTCAGGGGAGGAAGCCCGGGTAAGGACACCGGGCGTGGCTTGTCAAGAAACAGACCGGGTGGACCTGGACGGGACAAGGACCCCGGCCGCAAAAGGATCCGACCGTTAGGAAGGATAAGGAAGGCACGGACAGGCTGGCGTGCGCTGGAAAGTAGCCAGCCTCTTCACCCATGTGGCTTACCTCATTGGTCGATGCTCCTCCCTTTATGTTGACTCCACATGCTTCTACCTACTAAATGAGACTTAGGAAACCCTTGTCACCTCTACTATATATTTGTAATCACATTCATCAATCATATCAAGCAAGTAATGAGAGTCACTTAAAGTTTTAAAATATTTTCTAATCTCTCTAGTATCATATTAATCTCTTAATCTCTTAATCTATTAATCTCTTTCTTAATCTTTCTACATTATTTCTCTAATCTCTTTTATTATTCAAGATATATAGAAATCTTATGGTATCAAAGCCAGGTTGTTAAAAGTAACTTTTGTTCTTGAGGATTTTGAAGCTAGATCTTTGAGAAAATAGTTTCTGAGTCTGTTGGTGTTTTTCTTTGAGATCCAACTCAAAGGTGGTTCCTTTTGGTGATTAAGAAGCTTACAAGAAGTTCTCAAGGGAGTCTTGTGTTGGCGTGAACTCAAAAGACCTAAAGGTGGAAGCTTTGTGGTGTTCTTGAAGTTTCAAGCTTAAAGTTCAAATCTTTGAGGTGTTTGGTGGTTGAGTGAACTAAAGGAGAGATCTTTGAGGTGTTCTTGAAGATCTAAGCTAAAAGCTCAAGTCTTTACAATCTGGTGGGTTTCTAGATCCAAGTTGAAGTCTTTTACTCAAGTATTCAAGACAAGTTACTGAAGATGGAAGGTGGTGGAGTCTACATGAATGTTGCTGCTTTCAAGGGAAACAATTACCTTGTGTGGTCAAGGATAGCTAGAAATGCAGTTGGGAGCAAGGGGTTGCTTAAGCATCTCACATCTGGTGAGGCTCCAAAGCTCATTACTCAAGGAGAGGAGGGAGCTTTCAGCTCTCCTTGCATCCTTGGAACAAAACTTGATGGATGCATATAGTTATTGTGAGACTGAAAAGGAGTTGTGGGATACCTTAAAGAAGGTATATGGAAACACTTCAAACCTAAACAGGGTGTTTGAAGTGAAACAAGCTCTCAATGGTCTAGTTCAAGAAGACATGGACTTTGAGAAGCATTTGGGGAGGTTTAGGTCTTTATGGTCAGAGCTTGAGATGCTAAGGCCTAGTACTACTGATGATGGTGAGCTCAACAAGAGAAGAGAGCAAGACAAGGTGTTTGGATTGCTTCTTACTTTGAACCCAGCTTATGGTGATCTCATCCAGCACATGTTGAGAGATGAGACATTACCAGATTTGGAGGAAGTGTGTGCTCGCATTCAAAAGGAGCATGGCTCCATCGGATTGTTTGGCAAGAAAGGAAAAGAGCTCTCATTGGCCAATCAACCATCACAAGCTGAGCAAGGAGAAGTTCCACAAGCTAATAAGTCCGTGCATGGGAAGTATGAGAAGTTTAATGGGAACTGTGAGCATTGTAAGAAACATGGCCACAAGAAGAGCCAATGTTGGATCATCCATCCCCACTTGAAGCCAGCCAAGTTCAACAAAGATAGAGAAGCAAGAGCTCACTTGGGAGATGGGTCTGGTGGCGCAAGCTCAAGCAAGAACCATGAAGGAGAGGTGGACAATGGGAAATCTTTAGTGGGTTACACTGGTGGTTCAAGCACAAGGAGCGTCAATGATGAGTACCTGAAGAGATCTGATCTTGATGCATTGATCAAACTCTTCAAAGACAATGGTAACATTCTTGGGAATTCTCATTATGCATCAATGATTCCTAGAGCTATTGAGAGTCCCATTACCTTGCCTAGAACTGATAGAATACTTAATACTCCGTCTAGGGTGCTAGAAATGTATACTCATCCTAAAACTGCTCATATTGCTCGGACTGATCATATGCATCCACCATCCAAGACTCTTGCTCACATTGCTAGTTCTCATGCTGTTAAGCCTTTGATAGTTGATTCTGGTGCATCTCATCATATGATAAGTGACACTAGACTTATTAAGAACATTGTTCCTGCTAATGGTAATGTCATGATAGCCAATGGATCTAAGATACCTATTAGAGGAGTAGGTAATCTTAAATTGTTCCATAAAGACACTGAAGTTTTCTATATGCCTAAATTCACTTCAAACTTATTATCTGTTAAAAAATGTGCTACTGATCTTAACGGTTGGGGTCAAAATCGGTCAAAGACGCAATCAATACCCGAAAGTCCTTGGAAACAATCAAGCATTGAATAAAACTAAGGAAAAAACTAGTTATTCGACGAAAACATCAGAAGGGATGATCGCATCATGGCACCGGACACCAGCGAGGCGGCCACGGCCTAGCCACAGGGCTGGGGCGGCTTCGTCGATGCTGGCACGGGCGCTGGCGCCAGCTCGCCTGTTGGTCACGGGCGCCGGGCGCCAGCACCCATGTCTAAATCCCAGGTGCCAGCGCCAGCACCCATGTCTAAATCCCAGGTGCCAGCGCCAGCACCCATGTCTAAATCCCAGGTGCCAGCGCCAGCACCCATGTCTAAATCCCAGGTGCCAGCGCCAGCACCCATGTCTAAATCCCAGGTGCCAGCGCCAGCACCCATGTCTAAATCCCAGGTGCCAGCGCCAGCACCCATGTCTAAATCCCAGGTGCCAGCGCCAGCACCCATGTCTAAATCCCAGGTGCCAGCGCCAGCACCCATGTCTAAATCCCAGGTGCCAGCGCCAGCACCCATGTCTAAATCCCAGGTGCCAGCGCCAGCACCCATGTCTAAATCCCAGGTGCCAGCGCCAGCACCCATGTCTAAATCCCAGGTGCCAGCGCCAGCACCCATGTCTAAATCCCAGGTGCCAGCGCCAGCACCCATGTCTAAATCCCAGGTGCCAGCGCCAGCACCCATGTCTAAATCCCAGGTGCCAGCGCCAGCACCCATGTCTAAATCCCAGGTGCCAGCGCCAGCACCCATGTCTAAATCCCAGGTGCCAGCGCCAGCACCCATGTCTAAATCCCAGGTGCCAGCGCCAGCACCCATGTCTAAATCCCAGGTGCCAGCGCCAGCACCCATGTCTAAATCCCAGGTGCCAGCGCCAGCACCCATGTCTAAATCCCAGGTGCCAGCGCCAGCACCCATGTCCAAATCCCAGCGCCTGGCGCCAGCTCGCCTGCTGGTCACGGCGCCGGGCGCCAGCTCGCCTGCTGGCACCGGCACCGCTCGCCTGCTGGTCACGGGCGCTGGCGCCAGCTCGCCTGCGTTGGTCACGGCGCCGGGCGCCAGCTCGCCTGCTGGTCACGGGCGCCGGGCGCCAGCTCGCCTGCTGGCACCGGCACCGCTCGCCTGCTGGCACCGGCGCCGCTCGCCTGCTGGTCACGGGCGCTGGCGCCAGCTCGCCTGTGCTGGCACCGGCGCCGCTCGCCTGCTGGCACCGGCGCCGCTCGCCTGCTGGTCACGGGCGCTGGCGCCAGCTCGCCTGTTGGTCACGGGCGCTGGCGCCAGCTCGCCTGCTGGTCACGGCGCTGGCGCCAGCTCGCCTGCTGGTCACGGCGCTGGCGCCAGCTCGCCTGCTGGTCACGGCGCTGGCGCCAGCTCGCCTGCTGGTCACGGGCGCTGGCGCCAGCTCGCCTGCTGGTCACGGCGCCGGGCGCCAGCTCGCCTGCTGGCACTGGCGCCGGCGCCGGCTTCGCCGATGCTGGCACCGGCGCCGGCTTCGCCGATGCTGGCAGCGGCACCGGCTTCGCCGATGCTGGCACCGGCGCCGGCTTCGCCGATGCTGGCACCGGCGCCGGCTTCGCCTGTGCTGGCACGAGCGCCCGGCTTCGCCGTGCTGGCACCGGGCGGCCCTTCGATGTTGGCGCCCGGCGCTGGACACCAGCTTCGCCCGTGCTGGTCCGGCGCCGGCGCCAGCTCGCCTGCTGGTCACGGGCGCCGGGCGCCAGCTCGCCTGCTGGTCACGGGCGCCGGGCGCCAGCTTCGCCGTGCTGGTCACGGGCGCCGGGCGCCAGCTTCGCCCGTGCTGGTCCGGCGCCGGGCGCCAGCTTCGCCCGTGCTGGTCCGGCGCCGGTAGCTTCGCCGTGCTGGTCGGCGGGCGCCAGCTTCGCCGTGCTGGTCACGGCGCCGGGCGCCAGCTTGCTCGTGCTGGTCACAGGCGCCGGGCGCCAGCACCCATGTCTAAATCCCAGGTGCCAGGCGCCAGCACCCATGTCCAGATCCCGGGCGCCCAAGTACGGACCACTCGACAAGTGCGATCATCTTCCCGCAAGACCGTCTCAAAAAACTAGTCCAACTATACACTTTGTATCCTTGCTCGAAGACTTACCGTTCAACTCCTTGGAGACAAGAAACCCAAGAACCCCGTTTCGTCTTGGTCGAAATAAATCGGAAAGCTTCGGGAGACCACCAAAGGTTCGGTTGACGAATGAATCTCGACTCATCATATAAAACGATCACGGTTATTCTAAAAACACCAGTCATCTAGACTATACGGTGAATTGAGGTTCTTTCGGAAAAGCAAGTATCATGACAGACTGGTTTCTCGGAAAAATCGTAAAACGTCCACGATCGAAACAACGACCCTCGAAGGCCCGAACGCGACCGAATCAGCCAACTTTCGATTTTCCTGGAAACCAAGTCGAGATGGACATGACGCCCCATGTTTATCTTAACATAAGATAAATGTTAAGTTTCCCGAAGATAAATGTGAAGTTTCTCGAAGATAAATGTCAAGTTTCCCGATAAACAGGAAGACCGGCGGAAATGGAAAGAAGCCCGATTCGCGATATATTTGGCCCAAAGGGAGAATAGACCGTCTTAAGGAGGAGTATATAAGGAGAGCTTGGGGCGAGGAGCAAAGGGAGAACTTTTTCAGAGCAACATAGCACTTAGAGCAACTTAGGCATTATTTTCCGTTTTTACTAGCGAGCTGCGACTCAACTAGGTTAGAACTTAGGTTGCTAGACTAGCGAACTTGCCGACAGCTCTTGTAGCCAAGGCTTTTACCTGTTGTTCACGCTCAAACGCGGATTAGGAAATAAGATCTTTTGCTCTATTCTTTTTTCTTACGATTTTCATTCCGTTTTTCTTATTCTCTTTGTCGTACTGAGTGTGTCGTGTGTGGCCCAGCAGATAACCGGGACCTTCAGGGAAGGTTAGGTTCTCTTGGATTTCCTCCAAATCAACTTAATCTGACGGTGTGAATTTCGGTTCCCACAGTTTGGCGCTAGAAGGAGGGGGGGTACGGATCTATCTCACTCGCAACCACACACGCTCGGTCTGATATGGCAACCAACACTGACAACCCGCAAACGCACGATGGAGCTCCCGTCAATGCCAACGCGACCAATACTCCAGCTGGAAACGTATCAACGGTCACCACTGACACCATGATACACGACCAGATGAAAGAGATGTTCGCCTCCGCTCAGAAACAGGCGGACGGAAAAGGAAAACTCGTGGCCTCTCTCGCAAAACAGGTGGAAACCTTAACTGCGAAGGCCAAGAGCAAGGTCCCACGAGGGATAACAAGAGCCCGCAGCGGCAGAAGACTTGACTTCGAGACTCCAGGCGATCGAGCTGCACGCACAGACAAGACTTCTCCAGGCCAAAAGCCTGACGAACCTCTCCAACCGGGTGCGCAACCCACCACGGAGAATCTTCCACCTCCCGCTGGGGACGACGAAGAAAACAACGAGCGGATTGACTTGGAAATTAGCGACCAATCCGATCATTCGGACGGTAGCGCTGACGTTCATCCTAGAAGGACCCGAAGTCATTCTGCTCGACAGACAGTCTCTTTCGAAAAACCCATGACAGAAGAGGAAGAAGAACTCTACTGAATGGAACAGAACGAACTGGCGGAGGATCAAACTCGGATCCATCGTAACCAGCGCCGACAAGCTCGGAAAAACACAGGTAGCGATAGCGAGATCCACGATCTCCGCATATCTCTCGCAAATTCACCAGGCAACTAGTGCCGCTCCCGAGATCGAAAGACTTCTCGAGGAAGCACGAAAAACGCCGTTCAGCGCTCGGTCTACGACGGAACCACAGATCCGAAGGCACACTTACAGTCCTTCCAGATCGTGATGGGAAGATGCAAACTCCCAGAGCGTGAACGAGACGCCGGTCACTGCCTTCTCTTTGTCGAGAATCTCAGGGGTGCCACGCTCGAATGGTTCTCTCGGCTCAAAAGAAACTCCATCGGAAGTTTCCGCCAACTAGCCTCGGCATTTCTCAGTACTCCATGTTCATGGATAGAGAAACTTCCGACGTGGACCTATGGAGTCTGGCTCGAAAGGAAGACGAATCACTTTGAGACTTCATGAGAAGGTTCAAGCTGGTGATGGCCAGAGTGACGTGTATCAGCGAGAAAGTCGCAATCTACGCCCTGAGAAAAACTCTCTGGTACAAGTCAAAGTTCCGAAAGTGGATATTGCTGGAGAAACCACGGCTGATCCAGGATACCCTCCACAAGGAAACGGAGAAATGAGAGTCCTGTCGTAAATGCATGGGCCGCAGAAAACGTCCTCGAAGAAGAAACCCTCTCGTAACGACAAGTACGTCCATCACGAAGGGGAAGACGCCCAAGGCGAGCATAACTACGCCATCAACTCGGAGCAAGGCAAAACCTCCGGAATCACCTGGACCAGGAACCAGTACAAGGATAATTCCTACTGCGAGTTCCACGAAACAAGAGGTCACTCCACCGCGAACTGCAAGGTTCGGCGCCAGGCTCGCCAAGAAAGCTCGCCGCTTAACTGTCAAGGTCAAGGGTATATAAGACTTGCTCCTGGATTCCGACCGCCCAAAAACCAACAAGACAGTCTCCGAGGACCGCGCGCCCGAAAGTCAGTCAGGTGAGAAGCGCGGAAGAAGACATGATGACCAAGGGAACAACAGCAGTTGTCAAAGGGTGAAAATGATCATCGGAGGGTCGCAGTTCTACCAAGACTCGGTCTCGTCAATCAAAGCCTAAGGGCGAAAAGCCGAGACGAGTTCCAACTGGCTTCCAGATAGCAATATCCCCAACCATGCGATCGTTTTTGAGGAACAAGAGACTGTCGGAATTGACAAACCTCATTACGATCCTCTAGTCATCGTCCTGGTGATCCTGGATCTCGAAGTTGGCCGCATCCTTGTCGATACAGGAAGTACGGTCAACGCCATCTTCCGAGACACCCTCTACAGGATGAAGATCCCACTTGGGAAGTCGCCCCTGAGCCAAAACCTTTGACGGGTTTCGGAGGCCACCTCCATGACCCTCGAGCATTAAGCTCCCGGTCATGGCTAAGGAAGTCACAAAGATCGTCGAGTTCGCAGTAGTCGACAACCCGGCCATCTACAATGCCATCATGGGAACCCCTTGGATAACACCGTCCACATATCACCTCGGCATCAAATTTCCAACTCCAACCGGAACCGAAGTAATCTGGGGTTGTCAGAAACAGTCGAGACTCTGCTACCTGGCCGAGTTCAAACTGCGAAAAGATTGGAACGCCCCTGCGGCCAACCCGAAACGAGCAAGGAATCACACAACATTCCTGAAAACTCAAAAAAATATGATCCAGAATCATCCGAGCAGGCAACGATTCAAGACAGCGACAAAGTCGCTGGGTCCATCGCCGTAAAAGCAGACAACTCGACCCCCGCACAAACCACTGATTCGACTAGTACGATCGGAACACCGACACACGGGGAGTAAAAACGTCTGCATCAACAATCAGAACTACGAGATGGATTGATCCTCGAAAGAGGTACGTAGGCAGCTTGTCGAAACCCGGCGAGTTCAGCTATCCCCCTCACCAAAAAGGGGGGGGGGGGGTGGGTATGTATACTCATATACTCCCACAAAAACGCGAAATTTCTGCACATGTATTCGAAATTTTAGAAATTTTTCAATAAAATTCTTTCTATCAAACTTTCAAAGCATGCTTAACACAGTAACGCATCAAAACTTCGGAAAAACGAAAATCATATCTTCGGGGAAGCGCGAGACGTCGCAATTTCCCAGAGGTATCGAAATCGCATCATCCATCAAAACGGTCCGCCGCGACTTAAAATGAACGCCGACGATTCCGACGATCTAACACAGAAACGCTTCACTAATAAAACCGTAGTCAGACCTTTTCAAGGTCCTCTTACATCCGACAAGGATATCATAGCGCGCTATACAAGAAGTCCAAAATTTTGGTTAGCTCTTCCAAGCGGAAGTAGCTCGATTCGCACCTAAACCAATCATATAAGCCGATAACAATTCGCGGATTTTAAAACGGTGCGAGTCAGGACGAAATCACTAACAGGCAAAACGAAAGCCGATCAGTCATCGCATAGCCTTAAAGCTGAGAGTAAGCCTAGGTCTTGCCTTAAACCCAGTCTTGCTGGATCTTGACATCTCACAGACATAGTATCGACACCAGATACGAGATCCAAAAACATGTCTCTCATCGCTAACACCTAAAACACTCGCTACAAAGTAGTACACGGACCTAGCGACAAAATAAGAATTAGAATACGAAGTGACTACTCGCATTCTACCCTCTACACTTGACAAAAGTATAAATCAAAACACAAGGCAAATTTCTGCAAAATCCACATGATATATATTCAAGCCGCAGAAACGGCAGGGATTTGAAGCCGCCAACGGCCAGTCACGAAATATACAAAGGTTACAACCCCCGACGGTCGCGGAATATACAAATAAACAAGCCTCACACGGCCACGCAAACAACTATCAAGATAAAGGGTTATAATCCCGACGGTAATCCTCAGTAATCAAGGTCAAGGTATTCGGACGTGAAGATCCCGAACGAAGTAACAGGCTGGTCAACTTCTTCATCCGTGCCTTTCGCGTTTCCGCCAGCTTCGGCCTCCACCGTGTCCTCCGAAACCTCGATGGGGTCCCAAGCTTCCTGACCTTTCCCTCGATCGGGGGAAGTAAGGATTCAGCGTGAGCGCATTCGCTCATGCAACCTTCCATCTCAGCAATTTCGGAGGGGAAGGAAAAACCCGGTTTCTGCGACTTGTGAAGGTTAGCAACCGATCCCCGGCACTGGCGGAAATCACCCACAAACTTTGAGCTTCCTTCAAGCTCTCGAACTCGTGGCTTAACGATTCAGCCTCCTCCGCCATCTCGGCAGCGATCGCTCTCCTCCCTCTCCTTTCCGCGCGAACAAGGGTCCGAGAATGAAGTTTGGCCTGGCTTCCGACTTTGTTCCTTAGCCTCTTTTCGGAAACGGAATAGTTCGTGTTCGGCTTCCTCGGCATTGAAGCGGGAGATCCTTGATCTTCGAAAGCTTTCATCAAGTGCCGTTCCAAACACCCTCATCCCCTATATAAACTCAGGATCAGAAAAAATATATATCCAAAAATGGTAATATATATGATCAAAGTTCAAAGGATAAACCTCGTTGATTCGTTGAGTACCCTCGGAAAAAGCACTCTTCTTCACGTCATCCTCGAGCGACTCGTCAGTAGTAAACGCTGGAGGGAGACCATCGAAAAAATTGCTAGGCAGGGGAAACTCGCTGGTTCCTCCCCCTTCTCCCGGAGCAAAGCCAGGGTCTCCTCCTAATGGCGAACGATCTTCCGAGGCCGTCTCACATTCGACCTCTTTGCCTTTCCGGGACCTATGTCTCCGCCTCCGAACAGGCAAGACAGCAGTCTGCTCGACGTCGCACGGAACATCGGAAGGCTGAGAGGTGACTCGGGATCGATGGATTTCCACCGCATTTCGAAGCCGCTCGACGGAAAAAGTACTCTAGTAGAATGGCCTTTCCCGAAGAAGGTCTCGTTTGACGAAAATATCGGCATGAGTGTGCGCGACAATCTTGTTAACTGCACAATAAACAAAAGCTTTATCTTCATGCACGTTCAAAGTACAAATACAAAAAAAAAAAGGAATTAGTCGTGTTACCGCGATAAGTTTCACTCCTGAGGGAATAAGTGCAGGCAGCTTTCCTCCACGGATTCCCCATCTATTCGTATAACGATGAAGCGATCAAACCACGACTTGGGGTTCGAAGTAGTCCCCTGGATTATGGCCATGGTCTTCCGTGGGATCACGGAATACGAACCTTCAATCGACGTTGGCTTGGTATACCAAAGTCCCTCGAAATCACTAGGGGTAAGGTCCATACCTAACTCGTACCTCGAGACCAGCACGCCGAGCCAACTCTCCAAAGACGGGACAGTGAGCTGGCTGATTGAAAGTCCGAAAGAATGAAGCGCGCGGACAATGGTACCAGCGATCAGGAACCACATGCGACTGTACGAAAGAAAAGCTTCATAGCAAGTAAAGAAACCCTGTGGAGGATCCCTTGCGCTCTCGCCAGCGGTTGGAATCCGGAACGTGACCCCACTCGAAACTTGGTAAAAGTTTCGAAGAGTTGTGAGGTACTCGGGAGAGACAATGCTTGGTGAGAAAGGCGCGCCTGGCGCCCTCGGAGGTCTCCTGGGAATGGGGATGTCCCGCGGAGGCGGACACGAGCTGCATACAGCTTTGTAGTATGCCTCCCTCGTATCCTCTTCTTCGTGTTTCGGCGCAACCACTTCATCGACGGGAGAATCGCCCAGATGAGTGAGAAGAAGAGTTCCTTTTAGAGGATCTTGATCTTGAAGACATTTTTCTTGAGAGAGAAACTTTAGAAGGTAAAATCCTTGCGATGGAGTAAGAATGACTGAAAATTCTTACTCCATCTTTATAAGGAAAGAAAAATTACTATTTATTCCGACTTTCGGTAAACAATTGCGTCTCTACACCTTCCAATCCAGCTATACCGCAAGCTAGGACCTGTTACCAAAAACAAAGGTCCTAGCTAGCTGGGGGGCTAACTGTTGGGGTCAAAATCAGTCAAAGACGCAATCAATACCCGAAAGTCCTTGGAAACAATCAAGCATCGAATAAAACTAAGGAAAAAACTAGTTATTCGACGAAAACGCCGGAAGGGATGATCGCATCATGGCACCGGACACCAGCAGGAGCGGCCACGTTTAGCCCCAGCGCCGCTCGCCTGCTGGTCACAGGCGCCGGGCGCCAGCTCGCTGCTGGTCACAGGCGCCGGGCGCCGCTCGCCTGCTGGTCACGGGCGCCGGTCGCCAGCTCGCCTGCGTTGGCACCGGCGCCGCTTCGCTGCAGCAGCACCGGCGCTTCGCGGCAGCACCGAGCCGGGCGCCGCCCCATGCTGGCACCGGCGCCGCTCGCCTGCTGGCACCGAAGCGCCGCTTCGAAGTTGGCGCTGGCGCTGGCGCCGCTGTTGGCGCTGGCACCGGCGCCGGTCGCTCGTTGGCGCTGGCGCCAGCTCGCCCGTGTTGGTCACGGCGCCGGGCGCCAGCTCGCTGCTGGTCACAGGCGCCGGGCGCCAGCTCGCCTGCTGGTCACGGCGCTGGCGCCAGCTCGCCTGGTATCAGGGTGCCGGCGCCAGCTCGCCCGTGTTGGTCATGGGTGCCAGGCGCCAGCTCGCTCGTGCTGGTCACAGGCGCCGGGCGCCAGCTCGCCCGTGCTGGTTACAGGCGCCGGGCGCCAGCTCGCTCGTGCTGGTCACAGGCGCCAGGCACCAGAACCCATGTCCAAATCCCAGGCGCCGGGCGCCAGCAGCCATGTCCAAATCCCGGGCGCTCAAGTACGGACCACTCGACAAGTGCGATCTTCTTCCCGCAAGACCGTCTCAACAAATAGTCCAACTATGCACTTTGTATCCTTGCTCGAAGACTCACTGTTCAACTCCTTGGAGACAAGAAACCCAAGAACCCCGTTTCGTCTTGGTCGAAAGAAATCGGGAAAGCTTCGGGAGACCACCAAAGGTTCGGTTGACGAATGAATCTCGACTCATAGTATAAATCGATCACGGTTATTCTAAAAACACCAGTCATCTAGACTATACGGTGAATTGAGGTTCTTTCAGCAAAGCAAGTATAATGACAGGCTGGTTTCTCGGAAAAACCGTAAAACGTCCACGATCGAAACAACGGCCCTCGAAGGCCCGAACGCGACCGAATCGGCCCACTTGCGATTTTCCAGGAAACCAAGTCGAGATGGACATGACGCCCCATGTTTATCTTAACATAAGATAAATATTAAGTTTTCCGAAGATAAATGTGAAGTTTCGCGAAGATAAATGTCAAGTTTCCCGATAAACAGGAAGACCGGCGGAAATTGAAAGAAGCCTGATTTGCGATAGATTCGGCCTAAAGGGAGAATAGACCGTCTTAAAGAGGAGTATATAAGGAGAGCTTTGGGCGAGGAGCAAAGGGAGAACTTTTTCAGAGCAACATAGCACTTAGAGCAACTTAGGCATTATTTTCCGTTTTTACTAGCGAGCTGCGACTCAACTAGGTTAGAACTTAGGTTGCTAGACTAGCGAACTTGCCGACAGCTCTTGTAGCCAAGGCTCTTACCTGTTGTTCACGCTCAAACGCGGATTTGAAAATAAGATCTTTTGCTCTATTCTTTTTTCTTACGATATTTGTTGGGGTCAAAATCGATCAATGACGAAATCGTCACCCGAAAGTCCTCGGAAGAAAACTAAGTGACGATCGAAACCGAGATCGTCACTCGACGAACTTACGGGAAGACACGAACGGACCGTGAGCCCCGGGGATCGACGAAGGCAAGCAACAGCAGCATCAGCGGATGCGGGACACGGCATCGGCGGTAGGCGCCTGGCGCGGTGGCAGATCGACCAGGTCACTACGCCGCGGCAATCGACAACGCCAAGGCTTATGCCGCAGACCGACCACGCTGCACCTGGCGCGGCAGCAGGCGCCTATGCCAGCGCAGATCACCACGCCAGCGCCGGCGCCGGGCGGCATAGCGCCGCGGCAGATCGATTATCGCGCCTGGCGCCGGGCTGGAGGGCGCCAGGCGTTTCGCCCTTCCGCCCGCCGGTAGGCCCGCCGTCCTCCTGTCTGGCGCCGGCGGAAAGGGTCCTTGCACCCATCGGTGCAGTCGTCTCGTGATCTCGGGATACGGCAACATCTTGGTCCCTTAAACCCATGTTCGGATTGTTCGAGAAACACGACGATTCTTCCGCAGCCTTCTCGATTGTTTAACAAAGTTCATATTTTAAAATCTAAGTTCAAGCCTCATTATTCAAACCCTCAAGACGGAAGTCTACTAATCCAAGTCCATCTCGATCCCGATACTCGAAGTCTCGAAGACCAAAAGGTTCGAATGATGAATGGATTTCGATTCATCGATAAAACGATCACGGTTATTCTAAACCCCAATCATATCGACTATACGAGGAATTGGGATTCCTTCGGAAATGCCGAAACCTTCGAAGACTATTTTCTCGAAAAAACGTAAAAACGCCTAAAAAGCCCGACATGACCAAAACGGCCCACTTACGATTTTTCGAAAGGAAGGATAACTATGACGGTTTATCCTTATCCTCACATAAGAGATAAATGTCAAGTTTCCAGAAGATAAATGTCAAGTTTCCGATAAACACTAAGACGGACGAGAATGCAAAAGCCCGATTCGCCCGGCAAGATAGACCGCCTTAAGAGGAGTATATAAGGAGAGCTTTACAGGAGCAAATCATCACAAAATTTCCAGAGCACTTTAGCTTTAGAGAAAATTCAGTATTTCTTTTCTGTTTTCACTAGCGAGCTGCGACTCAACTAGGTTAGATTTAGGCGGCCGGACTAGCGGACTTTTCGACAGCTCTTGTAGCCGATTTCTTTACCTCGTTGTTCACGCCAAACGCGAATTCGAAATAAGATCTCTTTCGCCTATTTTACGATTTTTATTTTACAACTTAAATTCGCATTGATTGTGTCGTGTGTGGCCCAGCAGATATCCGGACCTTCGGGGAAGGTTAATTTTACTTGGCTTTCCTCCAAATCAAACGAAAACTCGACAGTGCGAATTTCGGTTCCCACAGTTTGGCGCTAGAAGGAGGGGGGGGGGTTACGGATCTACTGACGTCACCAAAGACCAGCCAACACTAGACGGAACACTCGTCGATGCCAACGCTGGAGAAGACTCCAACCGAGATACGCCCACAGTCACTGCTGATGCAAACACCGAGACGCCGCATGCATGAAGGAACTGTTCACCTCTGCCCGTGAGCGGGCGGAACAACAGACAAGCTGATAACATCGCTCGCAAAACAAGTCGGCACCTTAACTGCGAGGAGCAAGCTGCCGCGCGGATCCACCAAGGCACGGCGCAGCAGAAGACTCGACTTCGGATCTCCCGGAGAACGAGAAAAAGATGCCCCGAAAGAGTCCACTCCCGAGGAAACGGCTCCAAAAGGACAGCGAACGACCTCGCAGAACCTTCCACCCCCGGCTACGGGAAACAAGGAAAGCGACGTCGAGCGCATCGATCTGGATATCAGCGACCAATCGGATCCTTCCGATGAAGACGCTGACATCCACCCCAGGAGGACCCGAAGCCAGTCCGCTCGGCAGACGGTATCCTTCGAGAGGCCCATGACAGAAGAGGAGGAAGACTTCTACTGGATTGAGCAGGAAGAACTCGCGGAGGATCAAGCTCGGATCCATCGCGACCAGCGCCGACAAACTCAGAGAAACGCCGGTAGCAATAACGAGATCCATGATCTCCGCGAGTCACTCAAAAAGACCGTGGCCGAGGTGAAAGCAGTGAAATCGCAAATCCACCAGGCGACCAGTTCCGCCCCTGAAATCGATAGACTTTTTGAGGAAGCACGGAAAATGCCATTCACCACTCGGATCACGGAAACACACATCTCAGACCCAGGGAAAATCAAAATCCCGGTCTATGACGGTACTACGGATCCTAAGGCGCACCTGCAGTCTTTCCAGATCGCAATGGGTAGATGCAAACTCCCGGAGCGTGAACGAGACGCGGGTCATTGTCTTCTCTTCGTCGAGCACCTCAAAGGTGCTGCGCTCGAATGGTTCACCCGGCTCAAAAGAAACTCCATCGGAAGCTTCCGCCAATTGGCCTCGGCGTTTCTCAAACAATACTTCATGTTCATGGACAGAGAAACGTCCGACGTGGACCTATGGAGTCTAGCTCAGAAGGAAGACGAGTCGCTCCGCAACTTCATGCGAAGATTCAAACTGGTGATGGCCAGAGTAACAGGCATCAGCGACAATGTCGCAATCGACGCCCTGAGGAAAACTCTCTGGTACAAGTCGAAGTTTCGAAAGTGGATATTACTGGAAAAGCCGCGGACAATCCAGGATACTCTCCACAAAGCAACGGACTTCATCATCATGGAGGAAGAGATGAAACTTCTATCGCAGAAGCACGAATCACAGAAAACCGCATCCAAGAAGAAACCCTCTCGTAACGACAAGTACGTCCATAACGAAGGGGAAGACGCCCAAGGCGAGCATAACTACGCCATCAACTCGGAGCAAGGCAAAACCTCCGGAAACACCTTGATATGATTCTGGACCAGCTTGATAATGAAGACAGTGAGATCATGGGAAGCACTAAGGAATGGAGTCATGAACCTGATCATGTAGAGCTTGTAGCTGCTGAAGAACATACCAATGAAAAGTGTTCGAGCCAAAAGCAAGATTTTATCAGCAGAAGAAACTTTGATCGAGATTCAAGCTATTCTACAATGAAGCTGATCATCATCTAGGCAAGTGGCTTGTGTGTACTCTTTTTCCCTTGATTGCTTTTGTCCCACTTGGTTTTCCAATCAAGGTTTTTAATGAGGCCATAAGTTCACTTACACATCTCCTAGATGATTGATCTTGGTCTGTCCACATGAAGACCTTATGTTATATTTTAAGCTATGCTTTTTATGTTATTTAGTTTTCGAAAACTTGGTCTTTGTTTAGTTTCCAAGGGAGCCTGTTCCCTTTACTTTTATTTCAAGTTTCGAGACCTTGTGCATGTACAAGGCCTCTTCTTTATATTCTGGTCGTGACCCCCTTGTATCATTATGCTATCTTTTATCAAAAACCCTTGTTTTCTCTTTTCTTCTTGCTTGCCGAGTTGATTGAGTGTTGGTGTGTAATATCCAACTTCTGGTGTGTAATATCCAGAGACTAAGGGCTTCTTATTTGGTGTGTCATATCCAGATCAGTTGCTTAGGAGTATCAAGAGATCATCCATCCCTCTTGTGTCACCATTCAATCCACATGCCTTGAGGAACTTGAGTCTTTTGATTCGTTTCTGCAAGGATTATCCCATCTTTTCCAGAGCAGCATCCTAGGATCTCATTAAGTGGTATCAGAGCAAATCTGGAAGGGAAGTGTTCATCTTGCACTCTAATTCTCGTTTGGTCCTTTCATATTCTGCTGAGATTACATAGATCTGTGTTTCTGTTGTTGAAATC
Source organism: Brassica carinata (assembly GCA_016771965.1). NCBI lineage: Eukaryota > Viridiplantae > Streptophyta > Magnoliopsida > Brassicales > Brassicaceae > Brassica > Brassica carinata. The sequence continues at coordinate 24,501,453 of CM028692.1, forward strand.
TGCTAAATCTGAGAACTTTGATCATAGATCTGTTGTAATCTTTTCATGCTCACTCTGATTTCGTGTTGATCTGTGTTCTGTGACAAAAATCTGATAAAAGAAGAGTTCTTTGATCTGATTTATGTGTTTAGACTCTTGACATCCTTGATCAGAAAGTTTTCGATTTGCTGTGATCTGTTTCTGATTTGTGTTAAACTGAATCAATCTGTTTCTGTTGTTGTGGATCTGTTCTATTCTGGTTTTTACATATCCAAGCCTGAAACTGAACCTTATTTCGTGATCTCTCTCTGTTTTCACAAGTCTGATTTGTTTAAATTTGTTCTTATTGTTTTGAATCTGTTCTGATAGGTTTGATTTTGTTTTGTTTTGAACTGTTTTATTGGAACTACTTACTGGCTTAAATTTTCTGTTGTCTCAGGTACCATGGAAGGAGATCAGAAAGGAGAACTCACTAGGGATGAAAAGCTGTTACTTAAGGCTAGGAATGCTCAACTGCAGCAAAACACGAAGGCCATCCTTGATAAATTTCGACAGGAGTTTAGACAGGAACTTCAACAAGCTACTGGTCAGAGTCTTGAGTCTAGAAGCAGTGAGAGGAGACAGAGACGTGAGCATGAAGGCAGAGGCAATAGCAGAGACAAATTTGTTGATCAAAAGATAAAATCCCTCCTTTCTTTGGTGATGCTGATCCTGCTGTATATGTGGAGTGGGAAGAGAAGATGGAGATGATTTTTAACTGTCAACACTATGCTGAAAGGAAGAAGGTTCAAATAGCCACTGCTGAGTTTTATGGTTATGCTTTAAGCTGGTGGAATCAATTGATAAAGTCCAGAAGACTTGATGGAAAAGAACCAGTGGAAACATGGCTTAAGCTGAGCTCTTTGATGCGTAGAGAGTATGTTCCAAGACAGTACTACAAAGAAGTACTTCAAAGGCAGAGAAGGATAAGACAAAAAGGCACTTAATTGAGGCAGCCTGAGGCAAAGCTATACTCTTCAGACTCAGTTCAGAAACAACAAGGCAGCATGGCCTCATGTCCAACCAGTGTTATTAGTTTATCTAGCAAAACAACAAGTCGGGACAGTAAGGAAGACATCAAGGAACTGTTTCAGTTGATCATGGACGTGGGGAAACCACTCAAAAGAACCAACACAGCACGTCCATCCATTGAAGCACAGCATCAAGAACCAGTTACTACTGTCTCAGAAATCAAAGTTGCAGAACCAGACTCAGCTGCATCAATTCAAGAAGCTCAAACAGAAACATCTAAGGAAAAGGAGAAGTCTGAGACAGAACAAGAGTGTTCTCTTTTCTTACCTCAGTCTGAATTTAATTTCAATAATTCCTTTGATGAACTAACTTGTCTTGAACGGGTGCAACCGAGTAGCCTCTTTTCAGTGTCACAGGTTACAGAAGAAGTCTCAGCAGAGCAAGAACCAGAGCAATCAACACAAAGAAAAGACTTGGAATAGCAGAACAGCTTGCAGTCTGAAACTATTCCTGAAACCTTGTCTTATGATCTGCAAGAGCACTGTAAGGAGTTTAATATGGTTGCTTCTTTGCCTGAAATGTTTGTTAAAGTGAGTACTGAAGACATAAAACGTTTTGGTCTTGACAAAATAAAAGATTTCTGTGTTTCAAAATCTGTTTTTGATAACATGTTTAAATCTTTTAAAGAACTTAAACCAGAAATTCTCTTTGATCAAAAACGTTTTCAAACTGATAATAACCACATTTCTGGTAATGTTTTGAGCCTTGATCATTTTCTGAAACATAGCAAAAGTTCTGATCACTATGAAAAGGTTTTAGAGCTTGAATTGAAACAATCTGATTTCTGTTTTAAAACTTGTGATTCATTTGCTGGAACTGAAGAAAAAAGTTTTGCTATGAACTTTCCTAGGCATAAACTGGTCACTGATAATTTGTTTGCATTTACATATGTCTTGAAAGAATCTAGGAAGTTGCATGAACCAAAATTGCATCATTCTGATATTAGGTTTGAAATTCTGAAGTCTGCAACTATCTCTGAATTTGAGCCTGATTGTTTGTGTGCTGAAAATGATTCTAAACGTGTAGGATTGTTCTTTGAGGATATTCTAGTGTATAACACTTTCTTTGATTTATCTGCTGCACAATGGAAACTAGGGTTCATTGATTCTAATTGTGTGAACTTGATTCTTGATGACATTTGGGTCTGTAATATTTTCTTTGATATGCATTATAGATGGAGGAATCATACTGTTTTGTGCTTTGGAGACATTCTTGTATACAATACCTTCTTTGACATGATAACACACTTGACTTTTTCAAATCAAGCTGAGAAAGGTACAGGTGAAAAGATGGGCTATACTAATCAGAGTGTCAATGATGAGTCCTTGAGCAAGTTGGAGATGCAACAATCAAATCTTGGAAACTGTCTAGCCGCCAGCTTTGACATAGGAGCAGTCCGACGATCATATCTTAATAACCAAAGCGAATTTTGCAACAAAACCAACTGCAATGGAAATTTAACTCATCAGTGTCTCACGTCGATTTGGAATCATGTGCAAAGCTTCTCAGGTGAAAGAGTTATGGGTTCTACAACTCGGGTGATACTGTGCTTGCTTTGTTTGAATTTTTCTGAGCTTAGAACATCTCAATCTTATCTATGGCGACCAGGTGAGCATGCTTTCAAAATTTCTTTCATCAATGATTACACAGATATGATGCACTTGTTTTTGTCAAAACAGCCATATGCAGATTATGATGAAGCTTTGAAGCATACAAGAAGAAACTACAAGCGTGAGGAAGACAAGAGATTCAAACCACCTGATTTGGACCAGGATAGACACCAACACGTCTCTGGATTTATCCTCATCAAAGAAGCACCTCCAGATGCAGCATACAAGCCAAAACCAAGCAGAAACAAATATAGGATAAGACTCTTACTCTTTGATAAATTTTTATGTGGTAACTTGTTTTGTTTCATTGTATCAGGAGCAAGGACAACTAAATGGATCGGTCTATTCTACATAACAGAACCAGTCAGCAACAATGCCTATCAAAGAGGCTTCCAAGGTAAGTGTAATCTGATTGTAAACTTCAATGTTACTGACTTGGTCGCTCTTACTGCAGGTAAAACAGATTTGAGGACAAATCTTTTTCAAGAGGGAGGGAATGATATGATTCTGGACCAGCTTGATAATGAAGACAGTGAGATCATGGGAAGCACTAAGGAATGGAGTCATGAACCTGATCATGTAGAGCTTGTAGCTGTTGAAGAACATACCAATGAAGAGTGTTCGAGCCAAAAGCAAGATTTTATCAGCAGAAGAAACTTTGATCGAGATTCAAGCTATTCTACAATGAAGCTGATCATCATCTAGGCAAGTGGCTTGTGTGTACTCTTTTTCCCTTGATTGCTTTTGTCCCACTGGGTTTTCCAATCAAGGTTTTTAATGAGGCCATAAGTTCACTTACACATCTCCTAGATGATTGATCTTGGTCTGTCCACATGAAGACCTTATGTTATATTTCAAGCTATGCTTTTTATGTTATTTAGTTTTCGAAAACTTGGTCTTTGTTTAGTTTCCAAGGGAGCCTGTTCCCTTTATTTTTATTTCAAGTTTCGAGACCTTGTGCATGTACAAGGCCTCTTCTTTATATTCTGGTCGTGACCCCCTTGTATCATTATGCTATCTTTTATCAAAAACCCTTGTTTTCTCTTTTCTTCTTGCTTGCCGAGTTGATTGAGTGTTGGTGTGTAATATCCAACTTCTGGTGTGTAATATCCAGAGACTAAGGGCTTCTTATTTGGTGTGTCATATCCAGATCAGTTGCTTAGGAGTATCAAGAGATCATCCATCCCTCTTGTGTCACCATTCAATCCACATGCCTTGAGGAACTTGAGTCTTTTGATTCGTTTCTGCAAGGATTATCCCATCTTTTCCAGAGCAGCATCCTAGTATCTCATTACACCTGGACCAGGGACCAGTACAAGGATAATTCCTACTGCGAGTTCCACGAAACCAGAGGTCACTCCACCGCTAACTGCAAGGTTATCGGCGCAAGGCTCGCCAAGAAAGCTCACCGCGAACTGTCAAAGGTCAAGAGTATAAAGGACTTGCTCCTGGAGTCCGATCACCAAAGACCAACAAAACTGTTCGAGGACCGCTACACCGAAATCAATCGGGTGAAAAGCTGAAGGAGACAGGACGACAGGAACAAAGCAGTCGCCAGAGGGTAAATATGATCATCTGAGGATCGCAGTTCTACCAAGACTCGTCTCGTCGATAAAAGCCTACCGCTAAAAGCCGAGACGAAGTTCCAACTGGTTTCCAGATAGCGATAATCCCAACCACATCGCTTTCGAGGAACAGGAAACTGTCGGATCGACAAACCTCTCCATGATTGGTTATCGACCTGGTAATCCAAGATCTCAAGTCGGCCGCATCCTCGCCGATACAGGAAGTACGGTCAACGCCATCTTCCGCGACACCCTCTACAGGATGAAGATCCCACTTGGGAAGTCGCCCTGAGCCAAAACCGTTGACTGGTTTGCGCCACTTCCATCACCCTCGGAGAATTAAGCTCCCAGTCATGGCGAAGGAAGTCACAAAGATCGCCGAAGTTCGCAGTAGTCGACAACCCGCCATCTACAATGCCATCATGGGAACCCCTTGGATCAACTCCATGAAGGCAGTACCGCCCACATATCACTTCGCATCAAATTCCGACTCCAACCGAACCGCATTAATCTGGGGTAGTCAGAAACAGTCGAGAATCTGTTACCTAGCCGAGTTCAAACTGCGAAAAGATCGGAACGCTCCTGTGGCAAACCCGAAACGAGCAAAAGAATCACACAACATTCCTGAAGACTCAAAAAGATGATCCGAATCATCCAACAGGCACGATTCAAGACAACAAAGTCTACGAAGTCCATCGCCGTAAAGCAGACAGCTCGACCCCCGCACAAACCACCGATCCGACTAGCACAATCGGAACTGCAACGCACGGGGAGTATAAACGTCTACAGCAACTATCAGAACTACGAGATGGCTTGATCCTCGAAAGAGGTACGTAGGCAGCTCGTCGAAACCCGGCGAAGTTCAGATATCCTCTTCACCAAAGTGGGGAGGGTACGATTATCTCTATACTCCACAAAAAACTCGATTTTGTCGAATTTTTTCAATAAAATTCTTTCTATCTATTTTTTATGCTCACTTAATATAGTAAACGCGTAAACACATCGGAAAAACGAAAATCATATCTTCAAAAGAAACGCGAGACGTCGCAACTTCTGAAAAAGATAACAAAACTCGTGATCATCCGCTAAAACAGTCCACCTGCGACTTAAAATAAATTTACCGGCCGATTGGCCCCACGATCTACACAGAAACGCTTCACTCAATACAAACTCGTAGTCAGACCTATAAGGTCCTCTTACATCCGACAAGGATATCATAGCGCTATACAAGAAACCCAAAACTTTGTTTAGCGTCTCGGATAACTCCGAAGATAGCTCGATTCTTTTAACATAAGTCATATGCCGATTAGTCATGGACTTTAAACAAAAGAATCAGGAAGAAATCACTAACAGGCAAACGAAAGTCATCATCATCGACAGCCTTAAAGCTGAGAGTAAGCCTAGGTCTTGCCCTAAATCCAGTCTTTCGGATCTTGACATCTCACAGACATAGTATCGTTATACAAGATCCCAAAACATGTCTCTTATAAACACACCTAAAGCGCTTCGCTAAAAGTAGCATACGGACCAGCGACAAAAAGAGTTAGGATCACGAAGTGACTACTCGCATCTTTCCTCTGCACTTGACGAAAGTATAAATCAAAACAAAAGACGAAATCTCGCAAATTTTTATATATTCATAAGGCCGCAAAAACGGCGGGATTCTAAGCCACCAGCGGCCAGTCCCAAAAACATAAGAGTGCAACCTCCAACGGTCGCAGAATAAACTCCTAAAAACGGCCACACACGGCCAAACATACGACTCACAAAGAAAACTCAACATCGAGAAATCCAGACACGGAAATCCCGAATGAACCCGCAGGCTGGTCCACTTCCTCGTTCACACCTTGGGCGTTCTCGCCACCCTCAGCGTTCTCATCAGCTCCGGCCTCCACCGTATCCTCGGAAACCTCGATAGGCTCCCATTGTCTCCGGACTCTTTCTTCGACTGGAGGAACCAAGAATTCAGCATGAGCACACTCGGCCATGAAATCCTTCATCTCAGCAATCTCGGAATCAAAGGAGAAATCCGGGTTCTGAGACTTGTAAAGATTCACGACCGAGCCCCGGCACTCGCGGAAATCGCCAACAAACTCCTGAGCATCTTTAAAACATTGAAACTCAGCAGCAAACGATTCCGTCCGTCTCGCCACCTCGGCTGCGACCATCCTCCTTCCTCTCCTTTCCGCCCGAACAAGGGCTCGAGCATGTAGCTCATCTTGCTTTGCGTTCTGCGCCTCTACCTCTTGTTGGAAACAGAAGAGCTCTCGCTCAGCTTCTTTGGTCTTGAAATTAGCAATTCTAGACTTGCGGAAACTTGAGTCAAGCGCACTGCCAAACACTCTTAGTCCCTGCATAAATTTAAGATCAATAAATATACATATATACAGATTCAAAAATACGGTTAAGAAGTTCAAAGGGCAAAACCTCGTTGATCCGCTGGGAACCCTTGGTAAAAACCCGTTGCTTCTCCTCATCCTCCAATGACTCGTCAAGAATCTAACCTCGAGGAAGGCCGTCAAAGAAATTGTTGGGGAGTGGAAAATTGCTGGCTCCAACTTTTTCTGTTGGAACGAAACTAGGGTTTTCCCCCAACGGTGAAGGGTCTTCCGAACCTTCCCCACAGTCGATTTCTTTCCCTTTACGAGATCTCGTTACGCCTCCGAGTAGAGCTCGATAACCAGTTCTGCATCGCATGTCGGGACAGGGTCTCGACCGTAAAGCCTTACCGCTCAACCGCCCAAGGGTGAAGGACTTCCAGAAAACGGCTTTTGACGAAGGAGATCCTCTTGACAAAAAGATCACCATGCGTATGCGCAACAATCCTGTTCTCTACAATAGAAACTTTTTCACTAAAACCTCGCACTTCCGGAATGGTGAAATAGACAACAAGTTTTTATCATATTACCTCGGTTGAAGTTCCATGCGTGCGGAAATAGATGGAGGCAGCTCTCCTCGATAGACACACCATCTATTCGGACATAGAAGAAATGCTCCTGCCACAACTTAAGGTTCGAAGTAGTCCCCTGAATTATGGTCATATCCTTATTTGGCACCATGGTGTAGTAACCATCGGTCCCCGTTGGCCGAGTGCTCCAAAGACCTTCGAAATCAGCGGGACTAAGATCGATTCCGAGCTCATAACTGCGATCAACCGCCAAGCCAACTCTCTAAGGCAGAAACACTGAGCTGGCTGATCGAAGTTGAAGCGGCGAACGCCGCAACGATAACAATGGTACCGGGGATCGGGAACCACATGCGGCAATACGTAAGGAAGGCCTCGTAGCATGTAAAGAAACCTTCCGGAGGATTCCTCGCACTCTCATTGCTGATAGGAATTCGGAATTTAACTCTATCAGAAATCTGGTAAAAATCCCGAAGAATCCTGAGATATTTACGTGAAAACCAGCTCGGTAAAGGAAGCACCGGCAGCCTCAAAGGTCTCTTCGGAACAGGGACATCTGGCAGAGGTGGAGCCGAGCCCACAAGAGCTCGGTAATACGCGTTCTTCGCCTCCTCATCGACTAAATCCTCTTGCTTCAGATTCACCATCACGTGGGCAGGAGAGTCATCCGAGGATGAATGGGAAGAAGAATTTCTCTTGGAGGATCTTGAAGACATTGTTCTTAAAGAAAAAAAAAAGAGAGAGAAAGGATTCTTAAGAGAGATGAATTTTTTATGATGAAGTAAAAATGAATGAGATTTCTTACTCCATCCTTATAAAGGAGGTAAAATCACTATTTACCCCAACTTCGACAAAGCGATTACGTCTCTACACCTTCCCATACGGCTATACGCAAACTAGGATCCGAAGGCACTACGGTTCCTAGCTAGCTGGGAGCTAACTGTTGGGGTCAAAATCGGTCAAGCAGCGAAATCGTCACCGAAAGTCCTCGGAAGAAAACTAAGTGGCGATCGAAACCGGCAGTGCGTCACTCGGCGAACTTCTGAGGAAACCGAAACGGACCCTTGACCCGAGGATCGATGAAAGCGAGCAACAGCGGCACATCAGCGGGCCGGAGACGGCGAAGGCGGTAAAGCCCTGGCGCCCGGCGGCAGACCGACAACGCCAGGCGCCCGGCGCGCGGACCGCGCCAGCGCCTGGCGCCCGGCGGCGAAGTGCCTGGCGCCCGGCGGCAGACGACCACGCAGCGCCTGGCGCCGGCTACGAGTAGCTGGCCCGGCGGCGCACCGACCCGCGCCCGGCGCTGGCCCTCGCGGTAGGCTTCGTCCTCTCGTCGGCGCCGGCGCCAGGCCGTCGTCTCCGTGGCGCGGCAAGGGTCTGGCGCCCATCCGATGCGATCGTCGTGATCTCGGGCAGCGGCAACATCTTGGTCTCTTAAACCCATGTTGGGATTGTTCGACAAACATGGCGATTCTTCCGCAAAGCCTTCTCGATTGTTTAACAAAGTTCATATTTCAAAATCTAAGTTGAAGCCTCATTAGTCAAACCCTCGAAGGCGGGAAGTCTACGAATCCAAGTCCATCTCGATCCGATACAGAAATCTCGGAGAAGACCATAAAAGGTTCGAATGATGAATGGATTTCGATTCATCGTATAAAGCGATCCGCGGTTATTCTAAACACCAATCATCTCGACTATCACGAAGAATGGGATTCCTTGAATGCGAAATCTTCGAAGACTATTTTCTCGAAAAATCATAAAAGCGCCAAAAGCCGACATGACCAAAAGCGGCCCACTACGATTTTCCAAAAGGAAAGATAACTATGGCGGTTTATCCTTATCCTCACATAAGAGATAAATGTCAAGTTTCAGAAGATAAATGTCAAGTTTCGATAAAAACACGAAGCCGGATGAAAATGGAAAAGGCCGATTCAGCCGAAGGAAGATAGACCATCCTAAGAGGAGTATATAAGGAGAGCTTTGAGCGAGCAAATAATCACAAAATTTCAGAGCACTTTAGCATTTAGAGCAAATTCAGCATTTCTTTTTGTTTTCACTAGCGAGTCGCGACTCAACTAGGTTTGATTTAGGCGGACTAGGGGACTTTTCGACAGCTCTTGTAGCCGATTTCTTTACCTGTTGTTCAGCTCAAGCGGTCGAAATAAGATCTCTTTAAGCTCTATATTTATGATTTTTATTTTACAACTTAAATTAGCATTGATTGTGTGCGTGTGTGGCCCATGATATCTGGGACCGAAGGTTAAGTTTACTTGGCTTTCCTCCAAATCAAAGCGAACTTCGACAGTCGCGAATTAGTTCCCACATTCCACAGGATACAATACTTATAGGCAAGTTACAAAAAGTGAAGACAAAGAGAATAAGAGTTTAAAATGCATCTGGTCAGCGTTGATAGTGACAGGTAAGCCCAACAGCTCTTTCCTTATGTGAACATGTGACTTATACCATTTTAAATATGTCCACTTGCTCCTGGAACTCCCAACGGCTCCCTTGACCTTTCAACAGCTCTCTGGTCGATTTGAATCAGTTCCTTGGCTTCCACTTCATGCTAGGTTAGGCTGCACAACTTGGAGCTCAAGGTTGTACGGACTAGCTTGGTTCCCAAGGCTTGTGCGGACCAAACTGATTCTTGTTCTCCCATACTCGCCCATCTTGCTTTCTTCTCTTATCTACATTTCTCTCTTTATGTCAATATGGTACACCTCAAGCTTTACCATAAGGCATGGTGAAGCTTGGAACCATGAAGACATCCCTCATTAAAACCTTTTGTGTGAAAAAAAGAAGAAGTACCAGAGTGAGAAAAGACCCATCTAATTGGGTTAATACCAGAGTCTACTTCAACAGAAATGTTGTAGCTCATCCTATTCAAGCAGGCTGCTCCTTTGCTAGTTATCATAAAGAGCATGTAGCCCTCATCACCAATCTAGATCAAGATTATGTTTCAAAGACTTATGAAGAAGCTATGGAGCATGATGAGTGGAGAGAGTCTGTTGGAGATGAAGTGGGAGCCATGATCAAGAATGATACTTGGTATGAGGCTGAGCTTCCTAAAGGAAAGAAAGCAGTCACCAGCCGGCTACTCTTCACCATCAAGTACAAGGCAAATGGACAACCAGAGAGGAAGACAAGACTAGTGGCAAGAGGATACACTCAAGTCTATGGAGAAGACTATCTAGACACCTTCGCACCAGTAGCCAAACTCCACACCATAAGGATTCTTCTCTCAGTGGCAGTAAACTTAAAATGGGATCTATGGCAGATGGATGTCAAGAATGCTTTCCTACAAGGAGAGCTGGAGGATGAAGTTTATATGAGGCCACCACCTGATATGGAAGACATGGTCAAGCCAGGAAATGTTCTAAGGTTGAAGAAGGCTATCTATGGTCTTAAACAATCACCAAGAGCCTGGTATCACAAGCTAAGTACAACCCTCAATGGAAGAGGGTTTGTAAAATCAGAAGCTGATCTATCTCACCATTACAAGACCAGACATCTGCTTTGCTGTGAATCAAGTTAGTCAGCATATGCAAGCACCAAAGATCCATCATTGGAACATGGTGGAGAGGATCATGAGATATCTAAGGGAGGCTCCTGGTCAAGGTGTGTGGATGGGTTGCAACAAGAGCACAGGGATTGTGGGATATTGTGATGCAGATTGGGCTGGTGATAGAGTGGACAGGAGGTCCACTACTGGTTACTGCACCTTCATAGGAGGCAATCTAGTTATTTGGAAGAGCAAGAAGCAAAAGTTGGTTTCACGTTCAAGTGCTGAACCAGAATATAGAGCAATGAGGAAGCTGACTAGTGAGCTCATTTGGATCAGAAACTTGCAAAGGGACTTGGGCATAGAGACAACTACACCAATCACAATGCACTGTGATAACCAGGCAGCCATTCATATAGCTTCGAACTCAGTGTTTTATGAGAGAACAAAGCATATTGAAGTGTATTATCACAAGGTGAGACAAGCAGTGGAGCAGAAGATCATTCTACCTTGCTACACTAGAAGTGAAGACCAGCTAGCTGATATCTTCACCAAAGGAGCAAGCACCAAAGATCCATCATTGGAACATGGTGGAGAGGATCATGAGATATCTAAGGGAGGCTCCTGGTCAAGTGTGTGGATGGGTTGCAACAAGAGCACAGGGATTGTGGGATATTGTGATGCAGATTGGGCTGGTGATAGAGTGGACAGGAGGTCCACTACTGGTTACTGCACCTTCATAGGAGGCAATCTAGTTATTTGGAAGAGCAAGAAGCAAAAGTTGGTTTCACGTTCAAGTGCTGAACCAGAATATGAGCAATGAGGAAGCTGACTAGTGAGCTCATTTGGATCAGAAACTTGCAAAGGGACTTGGGCATAGAACAACTACACCAATCACAATGCACTGTGATAACCAGGCAGCCATTCATATAGCTTGAACTCAGTGTTTTATGAGAGAACAAAGCATATTGAAGTGTATTATCACAAGGTGAGACAAGCAGTGGAGCAGAAGATCATTCTACCTTGCTACACTAGAAGTGAAGACCAGCTAGCTGATATCTTCACCAAAGGAGCAAGCACCAAAGATCCATCATTGGAACATGGTGGAGAGGATCATGAGATATCTAAGGGAGGCTCCTGGTCAAGTGTGTGGATGGGTTGCAACAAGAGCACAGGGATTGTGGGATATTGTGATGCAGATTGGGCTGGTGATAGAGTGGACAGGAGGTCCACTACTGGTTACTGCACCTTCATAGGAGGCAATCTAGTTATTTGGAAGAGCAAGAAGCAAAAGTTGGTTTCACGTTCAAGTGCTGAACCAGAATATGAGCAATGAGGAAGCTGACTAGTGAGCTCATTTGGATCAGAAACTTGCAAAGGGACTTGGGCATAGAACAACTACACCAATCACAATGCACTGTGATAACCAGGCAGCCATTCATATAGCTTCGAACTCAGTGTTTTATGAGAGAACAAAGCATATTGAAGTGTATTATCACAAGGTGAGACAAGCAGTGGAGCAGAAGATCATTCTACCTTGCTACACTAGAAGTGAAGACCAGCTAGCTGATATCTTCACCAAAGGAGCAAGCACCAAAGTCTGTGAGCTTATCCATCCAAGATTGGGACTCATAGACTTATCTTGATCATGATTCCCTTAAGCCATGGAGCATCTACTCTTTTTCCTTTGTGTGTTTTTGTCCCATTGGGTTTTTTCACACAAAAGGTTTTAATGAGGGATGTCTTCATGGTTCCAAGCTTCACCATGCCTTATGGTAAAGCTTGAGGTGTACCATATTGACATAAAGAGAGAAATGTAGATAAGAGAAGAAAGCAAGATGGGCGAGTATGGGAGAACAAGAATCAGTTTGGTCCGCACAAGCCTTGGGAACCAAGCTAGTCCGTACAACCTTGAGCTCCAAGTTGTGCAGCCTAACCTAGCATGAAGTGGAAGCCAAGGAACTGATTCAAATCGACCAGAGAGCTGTTGAAAGGTCAAGGGAGCCGTTGGGAGTTCCAGGAGCAAGTGGACATATTTAAAATGGTATAAGTCACATTTTCACATAAGGAAAGAGCTGTTGGGCGACCTGTCACTATCAACGTTGACCAGATGCATTTTAAACTCTTATTCTCTTTGTCTTCACTTTTTTGTAACTTGCCTATAAGTATTGTATCCTGTGGAATGTGGGAACCAAATTCGCGACTGTCGAAGTTTTCGCTTTGATTTGGAGGAAACCAAGTAAACTTAACCTTCCCTCGAAGGTCCCGGATATCTGCTGGGCCACACACGACACAATCAATGCGAATTTAAGTTGTAAAATAAAAATCGAAAAATAAAGCTTAAAGAGTTCTTATTTCGAATTCGCGTTTGAGCGTGAAAAACAGGTAAAGAAATCGGCTACAAGAGCTGTCGAAAAGTCCGCTAGTCCGGCCGCCAAAATCTAACCTAGTTGAGTCGCAGCTCGCTAGTGAAAACAGAAAAGAAATGCTGAATTTGCTCTAAGTGCTAAATTGCTCTGGAAATTTTGTGATGATTTGCTCCTCACCCAAAACTCTCCTTATATACTTCTCTTAAGACGGTCTATCTTCCTTCGGGCTGAATCGGGCTTTTTCCATTTTCGTCCGTCTTCGTGTTTATCGGGAAACTTGACAATTATCTTCGGAAAACTTGACATTTATCTTCTGGAAACTTGATATTTATCTTTTGGAAACTTGACATTTATCTCTTATGTGAGGATAAGGATAAACCGTCATAGTTATCCTTCCTTTCCGGAAAATCGTAAGTGGGCGTTTTGGTCATGTCGGGCTTTTAGGCGTTTTCACGGTTTTAGAAAATAGTCTTCGTGGTTTATCGAAACTTGACAATTATCTTCGAAAACTTCGACAGTCGAATTCGGTTCCCACATTCCACAGGATACAATACTTATAGGCAAGTTACAAAAAGTGAAGACAAAGAGAATAAGAGTTTAAAATGCATCTGGTCAGCGTTGATAGTGACAGGTGCCCAACAGCTCTTTCCTTATGTGAACATGTGACTTATACCATTTTAAATATGTCCACTTGCTCCTGAACTCCCAACGCTCCCTTGACCTTTCAACAGCTCTCTGGTCGATTTGAATCAGTTCCTTGGCTTCCACTTCATGCTAGGTTAGGCTGCACAACTTGGAGCTCAAGGTTGTGCGGACTAGCTTGGTTCCCAAGGCTTGTGCGGACCAAACTGATTCTTGTTCTCCCATACTAAGCCCATCTTGCTTTCTTCTCTTATCTACATTTCTCTCTTTATGTCAATATGGTACACCTCAAGCTTTACCATAAGGCATGGTGAAGCTTGGAACCATGAAGACATCCCTCATTAAAACCTTTTGTGTGAAAAAAGAAGAAGTACCGAGTGAGAAAGACCCATCTAATTGGGTTAATACGAGTCTACTTCAACAGAAATGTTGTAGCTCATCCTATTCAAGCAGGCTGCTCCTTTGCTAGTTATCATAAAGAGCATGTAGCCCTCATCACCAATCTAGATCAAGATTATGTTTCAAAGACTTATGAAGAAGCTATGGAGCATGATGAGTGGAGAGTCTGTTGGAGATGAAGTGGGAGCCATGATCAAGAATGATACTTGGTATGAGGCTGAGCTTCCTAAAGAGGAAAGCAGTCACCAGCCGGCTACTCTTCACCATCAAGTACAAGGCAAATGGACAACCAGAGAGGAAGACAAGACTAGTGGCAAGAGGATACACTCAAGTCTATGGAGAAGACTATCTAGACACCTTAGCACCAGTAGCCAAACTCACACCATAAGGATTCTTCTCTCGTGGCAGTAAACTTAAAATGGGATCTATGGCAGATGGATGTCAAGAATGCTTTCCTACAAGGAGAGCTGGAGGATGAAGTTTATATGAGGCCACCACCTGATATGGAAGACATGGTCAAGCCAGGAAATGTTCTAAGGTTGAAGAAGGCTATCTATGGTCTTAAACAATCACCAAGAGCCTGGTATCACAAGCTAAGTACAACCCTCAATGGAAGAGGGTTTGTAAAATCAGAAGCTGATCTATCTCACCATTACAAGACCAGACATCTGCTTTGCTGTGAATCAAGTTAGTCAGCATATGCAAGCACCAAAGATCCATCATTGGAACATGGTGGAGAGGATCATGAGATATCTAAGGGAGGCTCCTGGTCAAGGTGTGTGGATGGGTTGCAAGAGCACAGGGATTGTGGGATATTGTGATGCAGATTGGGCTGGTGATAGAGTGGACAGGAGGTCCACTACTGGTTACTGCACCTTCATAGGAGGCAATCTAGTTATTTGGAAGAGCAAGAAGCAAAAGTTGGTTTCACGTTCAAGTGCTGAACCAGAATATAGAGCAATGAGGAAGCTGACTAGTGAGCTCATTTGGATCAGAAACTTGCAAAGGGACTTGGGCATAGAGACAACTACACCAATCACAATGCACTGTGATAACCAGGCAGCCATTCATATAGCTTCGAACTCAGTGTTTTATGAGAGAACAAAGCATATTGAAGTGTATTATCACAAGGTGAGACAAGCAAAGGCGAGAAGATCATTCTACCTTGCTACACTAGAAGTGAAGACCAGCTAGCTGATATCTTCACCAAAGGAGCAAGCACCAAAGTCTGTGAGCTTATCCATCCAAGATTGGGACTCATAGACTTATCTTGATCATGATTCCCTTAAGCCATGGAGCATCTACTCTTTTTCCTTTGTGTGTTTTTGTCCCATTGGGTTTTTTCACACAAAAGGTTTTAATGAGGATGTCTTCATGGTTCCAAGCTTCACCATGCCTTATGGTAAAGCTTGAGGTGTACCATATTGACATAAAGAGAGAAATGTAGATAAGAGAAAGCAAGATGGGCGAGTATGGGAGAACAAGAATCAGTTTGTCCGCACAAGCCTTGGGAACCAAGCTAGTCCGTACAACCTTGAGCTCCAAGTTGTGCAGCCTAACCTAGCATGAAGTGGAAGCCAAGGAACTGATTCAAATCGACCAGAGAGCTGTTGAAAGGTCAAGGGAGCCGTTGGGAGTTCCAGGAGCAAGTGGACATATTTAAAATGGTATAAGTCACATTTTCACATAAGGAAAGAGCTGTTGGGCGACCTGTCACTATCAACGTTGACCAGATGCATTTTAAACTCTTATTCTCTTTGTCTTCACTTTTTTGTAACTTGCCTATAAGTATTGTATCCTGTGGAATGTGGGAACCGAAATTCGCACTGTCGAGTTTTCGTTTGATTTGGAGGAAAGCCAAGTAAACTTAACCTTCCCTGAAGGTCCCGGATATCTGCTGGGCCACACACGACACAATCAATGCGAATTTAAGTTGTAAAATAAAAATCGTAAAAATAAAGCGAAAGAGTTCTTATTTCCGAATTCGCGTTTGAGCGTGAAAAACAGGTAAAGAAATCGGCTACAAGAGCTGTCGAAAAGTCCGCTAGTCCGGCCGCCAAAATCTAACCTAGTTGAGTCGCAGCTCGCTAGTGAAAACAGAAAAGAAATGCTGAATTTGCTCTAAGTGCTAAATTGCTCTGGAAATTTTGTGATGATTTGCTCCTCGCCCAAAGCTCTCCTTATATACTCCTCTTAAGACGGTCTATCTTCCTTCGGGCTGAATCGGGCTTTTTCCATTTTCGTCCGTCTTCGTGTTTATCGGGAAACTTGACATTTATCTTCGAAAACTTGACATTTATCTTCTGGAAACTTGACATTTATCTTCTGGAAACTTGACATTTATCTCTTATGTGAGGATAAGGATAAACCGTCATAGTTATCCTTCCTTTTCGGAAAATCGTAAGTGGGCCGTTTTGGTCATGTCGGGCTTTTTAGGCGTTTTTACGGTTTTTCGAGAAAATAGTCTTCGTAGGTTTCGGCATTTCCGAAGGAATCCCAATTCCTCGTATAGTCGAGATGATTGGTGTTTAGAATAACCGTGATCGTTTTTTTACGATGAATCGAAATCCATTCATCATTCGAACCTTTTATGGTCTTTCGAGATTTTTCGAGTATCGGGATCAAGATGGACTTGGATTCGTAGACTTCCCATCTTGAGGGTTTGAGTAATGAGGCTTTGAACTTAGATTTTAAAATATGAACTTTGTTAAACAATCGAGAAGGCTTTGCGGAAGAATCGTCATGTTTCTCGAACAATCCGAACATGGGTTTATGGGACCAAGATGTTGCCGTTGCCCGAGATCACGAGATGACTGCACGGATGGCTGCCAGGACAATGTCTTCAAGATCCTCCAAGAGAAATTCTTCTTCCCATTCACCCTCGGATGACTCTCCTGCCCACGTGACAGTGAATCCGAAGCAAGAAGAGTTAGTCGATGAGGAGGCGAAGAACGCGTATTACCGAGCTCTTGTTGGCTCGGCTCCACCTCTGCTAGATGTCCCTGTTCCGAAGAGACCTTCGAGGCTGTCGGGTGCTTCCTTTACGTCGAGCTCGGTTTCACGTAAATATCTCAGGACTCTTTGGCAATGAGAGTGCGAGTAATCCTCCGGAAGGTTTCTTTACATGCTACGAGGCCTTCCTTACGTACTGCCGCATGTGGTTCCCGATCCCCGGTACCACTCTTCGATGTAACCGTCGCCGAACTTCGATCAGCCAGCTCAGTGTTTCTGCCTTAGAGAGTTGGCTTGGCGTGTTGATCGCAAGTTATGATTTCGGGATCGATCTTAGTCCAGCTGATTTTGAAGGTCTTTGGAGCACTCGGCCAACGGGGAGCGATGGTTACTACACCATGGTGCCAAAGAAGGATATGACCATTATTCAGGGGACTACTTCGAACCCTAAGTTGTGGCAGGGCGTTTCTTCTATGTCGAATAGATGGTGAGTCCGTCGAGGAGAGCTGCCTCCATCTATTTCCGCGCATGGAACTTCAAGCGAGGTATCTGATAAAAACTTGTTGTTTATTTCACCATTCGGAAGTCGCAGTGATTAATGAAAAAGTTTCGCTTGTAGTGAACGGATTGTTGCGCATAATGCGATGGTGATCTTTTGTCAAGAGGATCTCCTTCGGCAAAAGCCGTTTTCTTGAAGTCTACACCGTTGGACAGATTCGAGAGCGGTAAAGCTTTACGGTCGAGACCCTGTCCCGACATGCGATGCGAACCGTTATCGGCTCCTGCTCGGAGACGACAGAGATCTCGTGAAGGGAAAGAAATCGACTATGGGGAAGGTTCGAAGACCCTTCACCTTTGGGGAAAACCCTAGTTTCGCTCCAACGGAAAAAGGCGGAGCCAGCGATTTTCCACTCCCCAACAATTTCTTTGGCGGCCTTCCTCCGGAGTTCGTTACTGGCCAGTCGCTGGAGGATGAGGGCAACAGCAGTTTTACGAGGGTTTCCAGCGGATCAACGAGGTTTTGCCCCTTGAACTTCTTAACCGTATTTTTGAATCTGTATATATGTATATTTATTGATCTTGAATTTATGCAGGGACTAAGAGTGTTTGGCGATGCGCTTGACTCAAGTTTCCGCAAGTCTAGGATTGCTAATTTCAAGACCAAAGAGGCTGGCGAGCTCTTCCGATTCGACAAGAGGTAGAGGCAGAGAGCATAAAGCAAGCTGAGCTTCATGCTCGAGCCCTTGTTCAGGCGGAAAAGAGAGGAAGGAGGATGGTCGCAGTCTAGGTGGCGAGACTGGCGGAATCGTTTGCTGCTGAGTTTCAATGTTTCAAAGATGCTCAGGAGTTTGTTGGCGATTTCCGCGAGGGCTGGGGCTCGGTCGCAAATCTTTACAAGTCTCAGAATCCGGATTTCTCCTTTGATTCCGAGATTGCTGAGATGAAGAATTTCATGGCCGACTGTGCTCATGCTGAATCCTTGGTTCCTCCAGTCGAAGAAAGAGTCCGGAGACTATGGGAGCCTATCGAGGTTTCCGAGGATACGGTGGAGGCCGGAGCTGATGAGAACGCCGAGGGTGGCGAGAACGCCCAAGGTGTGAACGAGGAAGTGGACCAGCCTGCGGGTTCATTCGGGATTTCCGTGTCTGGATTTCTTGATGTTGACTTTTCTTTGTGAGTTGTATGTTTGGCCGTGTGTGGCCGTTTTTAGGAGTTTATTCTGCGACCGTTGGAGGTTGCATTCTTATGTTTTTGGGACTGGCCGTTGGTGGCTTAGAATCCCGCCGTTTTTGCGGCCTTATGAATATATAAAAATTTGCGAGATTTCGTCTTTTGTTTTGATTTATACTTTCGTCAAGTGTAGAGGAAAGAATGCGAGTAGTCACTTCGTATCCTAACTCTTTTTGTCGCTTGGTCCGTATGCTACTTTTTAGCGAGCGTTTTAGGTGTAAGCGATAAGAGACATGTTTTGGGATCTCATTATCACGATACTATGTCTGTGAGATGTCAAGATCCAGCAAGACTGGGTTTAGAGCAAGACCTAGGCTTACTCTCAGCTTTAAGGCTGTGCGATGACTGATCGGCTTTCGTTTTGCCTGTTAGTGATTTCTTCCTGATTCTTTTCGTTTAAAGTCCGCGACTAGTCACGGCTTATATGACTTGTGTTAAAAGAATCGAGGTATCTTCGAGATTATCCGAGACGCTAAACCAAAATTTTGGGTTTCTTGTATAGCGCGCTATGATATCCTTGTCGGATGTAAGAGGACCTTATAGGTCTGACTACGAGTTTGTATTGAGTGAAACGTTTCTGTGTGCGTCCGTCGGGGCCAATCGACGGGCGTAAGTTATTTTTAAGTCGCAGGTGGACTGTTTTAGCGGATGATACGAGTTTTGTTATCTTTTTCAGAAGTTGCGACGTCTCGCGTTTCTTTTGAAGATATGATTTTCGTTTTCGAAGTGTTTCGGCGTTTACTATTTTAAGTGAGCATAAAAATAGATAGAAAGAATTTTATTGAAAAATTTCAAAATTTCGAGCACATGTCCATGCACTAATTTTGTGGGAGTATAGAATTATCGTACCCACCCCTTTTGGCGAAGGGATAGCTGAACTTGCCGGATACGACAAGCTGCCTACGCACTCTTCGAGGATCAAGCCATCTCGTAGTTCTGATTGTTGCTGCGGGCGTTTTATTCGTGGGTGCTGCTACTTCGACCGTAATAGCTAGATTGGTAGTGTGTTCAAGGGTTGAATTATCCGCTTCTATGGCGATGGGCTCGAGGCGTTCGTTGTCTGCAGCCGTTGCCTGTTTGGATGCCTTTGATCATCCTTTTCCGAAGTTCTCGAATGTCTCGTGATTCCTTAACTCATTTTGGGTTAGCCGTTGGGGCGTTCGATTCTTCCGTAGTTTGTGCTCGCCAGGAAGCGAGCCTCAAGCTGTTTCTGACTTCCCAGTTACTGCAGTTCCGCTTTTAGTTGGGAATTTGATGCGAGATGGTATGTGGATGGTACCGCCTCATGGAATTGATCGGGGGTTCTCATAATCACGTTGTAGATTGCGGGGTTGTCGACTAAGGTGAACTCGACGATCTTTGTGACTTCCTTGGCATTAACCGAGCCGGATTCTTCCGAGGGTCATGGAGGTGACCCACGAATCCCGTAGGAATCGGTTCGGGGCGACTTAGCTGAGTGGGATGTTCATCCTTTGGGCGTGTCACGGAACATAATGTTGACCGTACTTCCTGTATCGATAAGGATGCGGCCAACTTCGAGATCCTGGATCACTAAGTCAATGACGAGAGGATCGAAATGAGGTTTGTCGATTCCGATGGTTTCCTCTTCCTCAAAAATGATCAAGTCGTTGGGGAGGTCATCCTTTTGGACCCAGTTAGAACTTGTCTCGGCTTTCTGCCCATAAGCTTTGATCGATGAGACCGAGTCTTGGAAGAACTGCGATCCTCCGATGATCATGTTTATCCTCTGGTGGCTGTTGTTGTTTCCCTGTTCGTCTTGTCTCCTTCCGCGTTTCTCGCCCGATTGACTTTCAGGTGCGTTGTTTTCGGAAGTGGCCCTATCGGTTTTTGTGGCGGTCGGAGTCCAGGAGCAGGTCTTTGATGCTCTTGACTTTGGACAGCTCGCCAGAGATAAGTTTTGCGGCGAGCCTGGCGCCGAGAACTTTGCAATTCGCGGTGGAGTGACCTCGGGTATCATGGAATTCGCAGTAGGAATTATCCTTGAACTGGTTCCTGATCCAGGGTTTTCCAGAGGTTTTACCCTGCTCTGGATTGATGGCGTAGTTATGCTCGCCTTGAAATTCTTCCACTTCGTGATGGACATACTTGTCGTTACGAGTGGGTTTCTTCTTGGATGCAGTTTTCTGCGATCCATGCTTCATCATCTCTTCCTCCATGATGATGAAGTCCGTTGCATTGTGGAGAGTATCCTGGATTGTCCGCGGCTTTTCCAGTAATATCCACTTTCGGAACTTCGACTTGTACCGAGAGTTTTCCTCGAGTCGATGCGACATTATCGCTGATGCCTGTTACTCTGGCCATCACCAGTTTGAATCTTCGCATGAAGTCGCGGAGCGACTCGTCTTCCTTCTGAGCTAGACTCCATAGGTCCACGTCGGACGTTTCTCTGTCCATGAACAAGGAGTATTGTTTGAGAAACGTCGAGGCCAATTGGCGGAAGCTTTCGATGGAGTTATTTTTGAGCCGGGAGAACCATTCGAGCGCAGCACCTTTGAGGTGCTCGACCAAGAGAAGACAATGACCCGGGTCTCGTTCGCGCTCCGGAAGTTTGCATCTACCCATTGCGATCTGGAAAGACTGCAGGTGCGCCTTAGGATCCGTAGTACCGTCATAAATCGGGATTTTGATTTTCCCGGGGTCTGAGATGTGTGTTTCCGTGATCCGAGGTCGCTTTCCATGTTTCCTGTAGCCGGGGGTGGAAGGTTCTGCGAGGTCGTTCGCTGTCCTTTTGGAGCCGTTTCCTCGGGAGCGGACTCTTTCGGGGCATTTTTTTTTCGCTTTCCGGGAGATCCGAAGTCGAGTCTTCTGCCGCGCTGTGCCTTGGTGGATCCGCGCGGCAGATTGCTCCTCGCAGTTAAGGTGCCGACATGTTTTGCGAGCGAGGTTATCAGCTTGTCCTGTTGTTCCGCCCGCTCCTGGGCGGAGGTGAACAGTTCCTTCGTCTGTCTGAGCGTCTAAGTGTTTGCATCAGCAGTGACTGTGGACGTATCTCCAGTTGGAGTCTTCTCAATGTTGGCATCGATGGGTGTTCCGTCTAGCATTGGCTGGTCTTTGGTGGCGTCAGTAGACATGATCGAGCGTGTGCAGTTGCGAGATAGATAGATCCGTAACCCCCCCCTCCTTCTAGCGCCATACTGTGGGAACCGAAATTCGCACTATCGAGTTTTCGTTTGATTTGGAGGAAAGCCAAGTAAACTTAAACTTCCCTGAAGGTCCCGGATATCTGTTGGGCAACACACGACACAATCAATGCGAATTTAAGTTGTAAAATAAAAATCGTAAAAATTGAGCGAAAGAGATCTTATTTCCGAATTCACGTTTGAGCGTGAACAACAGGTAAAGAAATCGGCTACAAGAGCTGTTGAAAAGTCCGCTAGTCCGGCCGCCTAAATCTAACCTAGTTGAGTCGCAGCTCGCTAGTGAAAACAGAAAAGAAATGCTGAATTTGCTCTAAGTGCTAAATTCCTCTGGAAATTTTGTGATGATTTGCTCCTCACCCAAAGCTCTCCTTATATATTCCTCTTAAGACGGTCTATCTTCCTTCGGGCTGAATCGGGCTTTTTCCATTTTCGTCCGTCTTCGTGTTTATCGGGAAACTTGACATTTATCTTCGGAAAACTTGACATTTATCTTCTTAAAACTTGATATTTATCTTTTGGAAACTTGACATTTATCTCTTATGTGAGGATAAGGAAAAACCGTCATAGTTATCCTTCCTTTTCGGAAAATTGTAAGTGGGCCGTTTTTGGTCATGTCGGGCTCTTTAGGCGTTTTTACGGTTTTTCGAGAAAATAGTCTTCGAAGGTTTCGGCATTTCCGAAGGAATCCCAATTCCTCGATAGTCGAGATGATTGGTGTTTAGAATAACCGTGATCGTTTTATACGATGAATCGAAATCCATTCATCATTCGAACCTTTTATGGTCTTCCGAGATTTCTCGAGTATCAGGATCGAGATGGACTTGGATTCGTAGACTTCCCATCTTCGAGGGTTTGAGTAATGAGGCTTCGAACTTAGATTTTAAAATATGAACTTTGTTAAACAATCGAGAAGGCTTTGCGGAAGAATCGTCGTGTTTCTCGAACAATCGAACATGGGTTTAAGGGACCAAGATGTTGCCGCGTTCGAGATCACGAAGACTGCACGGATGGGTGCCAGGACCCTTGCCGCCGGGCGCCGGGACGGAGACGACGGCTCGCCGCCGCACCAGATGGGAAGGGCGAGCCTGCGCCCGGCGCCAGACGGGAGAGGACGAGCCTGCCGTGGTGCACGGAGAGGACGAGCCTGCCGCCGCGCCGACGGAGAGGACGAGCCTGCCGCCGCGCCAGGCGCCGGGCGTGGTCGGTCTGCCGCCGGCGCCAGGCGCCCTACCGCCCGTGCCGTGTCCCGCGTCTGCTGATGCCGCTGTTGCTCCCCTTCGTCGATCCCCGGGGCTCACGGTCCGTTCGTGCCTTCCCGTAAGTTTGTCAGGTGATTATTCGTTTCTCGGTTTCGATTGTTACTTAGTTTTTCCGAGTGACGACCCATTTCTCGGTTTCGATCGTCACTTAGTTTTCTTCCGAGGACTCTCGGGTGACGATTTTGTCGTTGACCGGTTTTGACTCCAACATGGAACTAATTAAAATCAAGGAAATCACATCCTTCTTTTCTTATTACTTTGCAACTCTCTCTCTCTTTCTCACGGCAATCATCTCTCTCTCTCTCTCTCTCATGTTCTTCACTCTGTTCTTCATTTACTTTCATACCAGCTGCTGATGGAGTTCATACTCCCCACCTTGATGGGGGAAGTGAACCAGAAGCTATCAACCAAGGAAGGGAAGAGAGCTCAAGAGGTCAAGAGAGTTCTGGCTCTCATGATCAAAGTGGTGATGAAGGTGTGGAACCTAGAGATCATCAAGATGAGGCTGTAGCAAATCAGCCAGAAGGAGTAGAGTCTAGTGAAGATGCACAAGTGGAGGAGTTCCAAAATGCATAAGAAGAGGCGCATGTCCAAGGGCATATGTTGAGGAGAAGCACACGGATAAGGAGGGATCCTTCCAACTAGGTAAACACGAGAATGTACTACAATGCCCAGGCTGTGGAGCATCCCTCTCAAGCTGTGTGCTCCTTTGCTCAATATCCAGAAGAGCATTGTGCCTTTCAAGTGAGCTTGGATGAGAGTTATGTTCCAAGAAGCTATGAAGAGGCAATGCTAGTACAAGAATGGAGAGAGTCAATCAATGCTGAGGCTGATGCTATGATCAAGAATGATACATGGTATGAGAGTACTTTGCTAAAAGGAAAGAGAGCTGTGTCTAGTAGATGGATCTTCAATATCAAGTATCTTCCAAATGGGAAGATAGATAGGAAAAGGACAAAGCTGGTAGCAAGGGGCTTTTCTCAAACCTATGGAGAGGACTACATTGATACCTTTGAACCTGTTGCCAAGCTCCATACTATCAGGATAGTTCTCTCTATAGCTGTGAACCTTGAGTGGGATCTTTGGCAAATGGATGTGAAGAATGCCTTCTTACAAGGAGAGCTTGAAGATGAGGTCTATATGCATCCACCTCCTGGTCTTGAGCATTTGGTGAAGAAGGGGAATGTCTTGAGGCTGAAGAAAGCTATCTATGGTCTTAAACAATCTCCTATAGCTTGATATCACAAGCTAAGCACAATCTTGAATGGGAGAGGATTCAGGAAGTCCGAGCTTGATCATACCCTCTTTACACTTGTCACTCCCTCAGGTATTATTGTGCTCCTTGTGTATGTTGATGATATCAAGCTATAAGGATGGTATCAAGGCTACCAAGGAGTTTCTCAAATCTGTGTTTGAGATTAAAGACTTGGGAGAGATGAAATACTTTTTTGGCATTGAGTTGTGTAGAGCCAAGGAAGGGTTGTTCATTTCTCAAAGGAAATATACACTTGATATTTTTAAAGATGCAGGTGCTTATGGAGGAAAGACAGCCAAGATGCCCTGGAAGATGGGTATAAGGTTACACGTGAGGGGGAGCCTGAAGATAGCAAGCCATTCCATGATCCAAAGCTTTATAGAAAGCTAGTGGGTAAGCTAATCTACTTAACCATCACTAGACCTGAGATTTGCTTTGCTGTGAATCAGGTGAGCCAGCATATGCAAGCACCAAGAGAGCATCACTGGCGTATGGTGGAGAGATTGCTAATGTACCTGAATGGAACACAAGATCTTGGTGTGTGGATGGGTTGCAACAGAAACACATAAGTGGTGGGCTATTGTGATGCAGATTGGGCAGGAATAGAGCTGATAGAAGGTCAACAACTGGCTATTGCACATTAATTGGTGGGAACTTGGTGACTTGGAAGAGTAAGAAGCAAAAGGTTGTCTCTTGCTCAAGTGCAGAGGCTGAGTATAGAGCAATGCTGAAGCTGACCAACGAGCTGGTGTGGATCAAGGGCATACTGAAGCACTTGGAGGTTGATCAACCTACTCCCATGACAATGCATTGTGACAACCAGGCTGCCATCCATATAGCTTCCAACTCAGTCTTCCATGAGAGAACCAAGCACATTGAAGTTGATTGCCACAAGGTGAGGCAAATGATTGTGCTTGGAGAGATCCTACCATGTTACACCAAGAGTGAAGATCAGTTGGCTGATGTGTTCACTAAGGCTGCAAGACAAAAGACAATGGAGTCCATCCATATCAGGTTGGGACTCATTGATCTTGGCAAGAGGAGCTAGAGCCCCTTGCCATGAGGTCTTTACTCTTTTTCCCTCATCAAAGTTTTGTCCCAATGGGTTTTCTTTGGTGAAGTTTTTAATAAGGAAAATGTCCTGGCATCCAAGCTTGACTTGTTCCACATGGTCAAGCTTGAGGGGGAGTGTTGAGAAGATGTGATTGTTGAGAAGAAGGTAATAAAGAGATGGAGTCTTGGAGGTTCAGGGATCATTTAGAGAAGAGAAGTGTTGAGGTTGAGACAGTAACTCCAAAGTTACCACAGTAACTCCAAAGTTACCACAGTAACTTTGGAGAGTTACCACAGTAGCATTGGATGAAGGTAACTAAGGCTGGATTGAGAAGTTACCTTGCATCTATCCACTTGAAGAGGAGAAACTCGTCCAATCATCAGTCTGGATAAGGGGAGAGCACAACTGGAAAGGTAAAGCTAAAGGAAAAGCTACTTTACAGCCTGTCCAAGCATGTGGAGCTTCTCAGCCAAGTATTTTCAATTAAAGGCTCTCTTTGTGTTGACTACACATGCTTCTGAGTTGTATTTCGAAATCCCTAGTGTCTCCATCTATATATACTTGTAAACCTTCTCATTTAATAAATTAATGAAGTTTTTGAGTCTCTCTCTCTAGTCTCTCTCTTGTTCTTATTCTCCCTAATCTCCTAATCTCTTTAATCTTTCCTAAAACACTCAGATTAATCTTAATCACACTATAAACACACAAAAGTTTTTATGGTATCAGAGCCTGGTTGCTTTAAAAGGGGAGAGTGTGATTTCTTTTTCCTAAAAAACTGAGTGTTCTTGAGGTTTTTCAAGAGCTAGATCTTTGAAAAACTCAAGTTTGTTTATATTGATGTTTATTTTGGAAGTCAGCTTCAAGAGAGTTCCTTTAGCTGTTTGCCAAGCTCAGATGTGTACTCTAGCTTGGTAAGAAGGTTTGCGTGAGCTTTTGGAGGCTTTTGGAGGTGGATCTAGGCTAAAGGTGATTACTTTCTTGGTGGTTTTGAGCTCAGATCTGGATCCTGTTGTGGTTGATGGTTACTGATGAAAACAAACAACCTCAACACAAATATGGAGCTAAGATCTGGTACAACAACAAGGCATGAAGAGGAGATTGATGAGAGGATGTCCAAATGGGCAAGAACAGCTCTTGAGAGCTGTGGGTTATGGTGTGGCCATGTAAAGGAGGATCCTTTAAGGGAAATGGCTATAGAAGAAGGTCAGACAAGAAGTCTGAAAGATGGAGATCAGACAGTAAAGGAGGAACCTTTAAAGGAGAAACCTTTGAAGGAGATAGCTGCTGAAGAAGGTCAGACAGCAAAGTTGATGGTTCATGAAGCCAAGGGCGTGAACCACAGTCTAAGACAAGGAGATGACGAGGTGTATCAGCTTGTGGGGAGGCTGAAAGAAGTAGGATCAGAGTTGGGTATGGTGAAAAAACACATACAGCAAATCTGAGTTGTTGTAAAGGAAGGAGGAAGCAAGATGTGATCTTTAGCTTTCTTATGAAAGAGATATGTGATCTGGTTAAACACATTTGTGATGTGTGGGAGATACACAAGAAGCCGGATCGATGGAAGAGAGGTACAAGCTGCAAGAAGGGAAAGTTGAGAAAGCTTTCTAAGGTGTGGTTTATGATGAGAAGATTATTGAGGAAGGATATTAAGAATAGTATGCAAGTAGGAGAATGTTCTTACTCAGCTTACATGGGAGAGTCTGTAGAGGGCAGTGGTATTATGAGGAAGCTAGAAACTAAAGGAGCAGATAAGGTTGTCACAAAGGAGGAATGGGATGAGTTTGTCAAGTATGTGTATGCTTTGGCTACGACCCGGAGACAAGGTGCTCCTGCCAAAGCATCCACATCAAACAAACCCATCATCATTGATTATGGAGCAAGTCATCACATGATCAGTGATAGGAGCTTGATATGTGATGTGAAGAAAGCCACTGGAGGTGTGACGATAGCTAATGGTGCTATGATCCCAATAGAGGGAGTGGGAAAACTCAAACTGTTTGAGAAAGATACAAATGCTTTCTACATGCCCCAGTTTACTTCAAATCTATTGTCTGTGAAGAAGGCGACTGTTGATCTTGGTTGCCAAGTGGTATTCAGACCAGATGAAGTTGAGTTTCAAGATTTGAAGACTGGAAGGGTCATTGGAAGAGGAGACAGCAAGAATCAGCTATACCATCTCCAATTGGCTAAGACTTCTGAACCCTTTGAATCTATATGCTTGAGTAGTACTACTAATATGATTGATAGTAGAACTTGGCATGCTAGACTCGGTCATCCACATGCTCGTGCAATTGAACTGATTTTGCCTAAGTTGTCATTCAATCACTTGGAGTGTGAAGCATGCATATTAGGAAAGCATTGTAGAACTGTTTTGCCAACATATGAGACTATATATGAGAATTGCTTTGATCTTGTGCATTCAGATGTGTGGACTGCCCCATGCATGTCTAGAGAGAGTCAAAAGTACTTTGTGACATTCATTGATGAGAAGTCTAAGTATACATGGGTTACTTTGCTTCCATCTAAGGATAGAGTACTAGATGCCTTTATAAACTTCCAAGCATATGTATCTAATCAATACAATGCTACTGTGAAGGTACTAAAGTCTGATAATGGAGGGGAGTACACAAGCAATGCTTTCAAGAGTCATCTTGCAAAGCACGGGATTGTGCAGCAGACAAGCTGTCCTTACAGACCACAATAGAATGGGGTAGCTAAGAGGAAGAACATGCACTTGATGGAGGTAGCAAGATCTATGATGTTCCATGCTAAAGTGCCAAGGAGGTTTTGGAGTGATGCTGTTCAGACTGCTTGCTATCTTATCAACCGGGTTCCAACCAAGATCTTGAAGGATCTGTCTCCATTCGAGGTGTTGAACAAGAACAAGCCAAGCATTGATCACCTGAGAGTCTTTGGATTCGTGTGCTATGTTTGGGTTCCAGGAGAGCAGAGAAATAAGCTGGAGGAGAAGAGTACTAAATCCATGTTTATTGGGTACTCTATAGCCCAGAAGGGTTACAAGTGTTATGATCCAGACACAAGGAGAGTTCTGGTATCAAGAGAAGTGAAATTTGTGGAGTCTACAGGGTATTATGAGAAGGAGAAGTGGGAAGACTTGGGGGATCAGTCTCAAACTTCACCAGGAAGGGCAAATACTCTGAAGATTTTGATGGAGAAGCTTGGGATAAATATGTCTCAAGATCAGGTACCAAGGAGGAAAGTACATACTGATCAGGGTGAGGAAGCTGGCAGAGAAATCCCTCTTGATCATGAGAGGGGGAATGGAACTGAATCTGGAGTGAAAGAGCAGCACCAAGGGAATTCAGATCATCATGATCAAGATGTAACACAAGGAGCTGAGAATTCGGTTCAGTCTAGTGGTGCAGATGAGCAAGAAGATTCTACTGGTGAGCAGGAAGATTCTACTGCTTCAGGAGAAGAGTCTACTAGTTCAGGGGAAGAGTATATTGGCTCTGGTTCAGAGGAACAGGTTCACGCTGAGTTTCCAGTTCAGGAGTTGAGAAGGAGCACAAGGACTAGGAAGGATCCTTCCAACTGGGTAAACACGAGAGTGTACTACAATGCCCAGGCTGTGGAGCATCCTTCTCAAGCCGTGTGTTCCTTTGCTGAGTTTCCTGAAGAGCATCATGCCTTCATGATAAGCTTAGATGCAAGATTTGTTCCAAGGTCTTATGAAGAAGCAATGATGCATGAGGATTGGAAAGAATCTGTGGGAGATGAAGCTAATGCTATGATAAGGAATGACACTTGGTATGAGAGTGAAATACCAAAAGGGAAGAAGACAGTGACTAGTAGATGGATCTTCACTATCAAATACAAACCTGATGGGACTGTGGATAGGAAGAAGACAAGGATAGTGGCAAGAGGGTTCACTCAGACCTATGGAGAAGATTACATTGACACCTTTGCACCAGTAGCCAAGCTTCACACCATTAGGATAGTCCTATCTCTTGCTGTGAATCTTGAATGGGACTTGTGGCAGATGGATGTGAAGAATGCTTTCCTGCAAGGAGAGCTAGAATATGAGGTATATATGCATCCTCCTCCTGGTCTTGAGCATCTAGTGAAGCCAGGAAATGTTTTGAGATTGAAGAAAGCTATATATGGGTTGAAGCAATCTCCTAGAGCTTGGTACAGGAAGCTGAGTACAACACTTAATGGGAGAGGGTTCAGGAAGTCTGAACTAGATCACACACTCTTCACACTGGTCGGACCATCAGGGATCATTGTGATTCTAGTGTATGTGGATGATTTGATTATCACAGGAAGTGATAAGGCTGGGATTAAAGCCACTAAAGAGTTTCTTAAGTCCGTGTTTGATATTAAAGACTTGGGAGAGATGAAGTACTTCTTGGGGATTGAGATATGCAGATCCAAGGAGGGATTGTTTATGTCTCAAAGGAAGTACACTATAGATATGCTAAAGGAGACTGATGTGCTTGGAGGGAAGATAGCCAAGACACCTCTTGAGGAGGGGTATAAGGTCTTGCGTGAGGGAGAGGTTGAAGAGAACCAGTTGTTTGAGGATCCTAAACTATACAGGAAGATGGTTGGCAAGCTGATGTACTTGACCATCACCAGACCAGACATATGTTTTGCTGTGAACCAAGTGAGTCAGTATATGCAGGCGCCAAAGGTACATCACTGGAAGATTGATAGGATACTGAGGTATTGCAGTGGCACACCTGGACAAGGAGTTTGGATGGGCTGCAATGGTGTAGGAACCGAAATTCACACCGTCAATTTCTAATAAATGATTTGTGGAGGAAAACCGAGTTAACCCGATCTTCCTTGAAGGTCCCGGATATTTCTGAATTCTCGTTTGAGCGTGTACAACAAGCAAAAAAATCGGCTGTAAGAGCTGTCGAAAAGTCCGCTAGTCCGGTCGCCTAAGTCTATCCTAGTTGAGTCGCAGCTCGCTAGTGAAAACAGAAAAGAATGCTAAATCGCTCTATTGCCTCCTTTCCTCAGCTCCCTGCTGTCCCGGATGACTTCTACTCAAGATTTTGGTATGTTTAGCTTCCTTGTTCAGCGCTTAATGCACTACAAGAGTTGGGCTTGGACAAACCGTGACTCAGGTCCTCAGATTGGTATTGGTGGATGGATAACTTTATTATTGGCTTACCAGGGAATTGATTTGGGTGATGATGGAGTAGGTCCTACTTTCTTGGATGGACCTTACCTGAAGAAGGCTCAGTTTCTAAGTGGAAGGTTTAATGGGAGATGTGTTTATTCCTATTCGAGAGGTGGCAAAAGGAGACATCAGCTTTGACATCAGTGAGGAGCACCTCCTTAGGAGTCATGGAGCCCTTTTCCCTATGGCCCTTCCCAAAGGTGAGAAGGCAGCAAGCAAAAAGTCTGTCTATGATCAGGAGCACACCAGAAGAGCCACTGCTCATCTCTTTGGTCCTCCTCACTACAAGTTCGAGCAATGCACCAGTGCCTTGCCTCTTGGGCCCATTCTCCAAGCTCATGACCAGATTAGAACTCTCCAGAGGTGGAACAGGGCTCAAGATAGGACCATTTTAAAGCTCACCAACCAGTGCAAAGAGCTGAAAAGAACTGTGAAGAGGCAAGCTGAAGCTTCAGCTCGGTTATTGAAGAAAGTTGCTGATGTTCTAGCTAG
Source organism: Brassica carinata (assembly GCA_016771965.1). Lineage (NCBI taxonomy): Eukaryota > Viridiplantae > Streptophyta > Magnoliopsida > Brassicales > Brassicaceae > Brassica > Brassica carinata. The sequence continues at coordinate 24,532,554 of CM028692.1, forward strand.
GGGAGCTGTAGCTGGCTGTAAGGCTGAGGATTTTGATCTTTATTCTTTCAATGCACCCCCTCCTCAGCCACTTCATGACCCCTCTGCACCACAAACCAAGAAGCAAGCTCTCCGCCGCTTGAGAAACCCTTACATCGCCCCATCCGAGTCCGGAAACCATTCACCTTCTCTAGACACCACTGCTGATGAAGATGACTCTGAGGGTGAGGCATCAGCCTCATCCCACGCTCCATTTAGGTACTCCAACACCTTCTCATTGTATATACCATTTATCATTTCATTTAGATTTTATTTATCTTTCCTCTTTTGGGCCTTTCTCTACATTTAACAAACACAGAGACTGTGTGAATTAAGTGTGGGGGAGGTGTCCAGTTTCTGATAGTTTTGTGTTTTATGTCATATGCATGCATTTGTAGATAGTTATTGCATAGAAAAACCAAAAAAAAATTGAAAAATTTGAAAAGCACAAAAAGAATCATGTAGTTGCATTAGGATTGAGTCTAGATCATTCACTTGCATAAAAAAAAAGAAATCATCATATAGGTTGCATCATGCATAAGGGGACAAGGATGATAGTTGCCTTGTAAAGATGCTCATGCTAAGTTCTTAAAGTGATAACCTTTATAATCATAGTAAGTAGCTTGAGCAATCTTAGGATAACTTGTAAACTTCGAGCCTTGAAAACTCTTCCTAAAGCTTATTTGATTGATTGATGCTCTCTCTTTGAAGTTTGCTCCTGTCATATTTAGACTCTAAGTCTCTTCCCCATGGTCCCTTGTGTACTGAGTCATGGATAGAACACTTGAGTTGTCTCTCCCATTCTTTGCCTATCTTTTTGGACAAACTCAAGTGGTACTCCACTCCCTTAAACCCTTTCCTCCTTTCAAGCGTTCATTGTTTGTTGAGTGAGGCCTTCTTTGGAAAGCTTTGCATGTGCATAATGTTGAGAGTATTGGGAACGACAATGATTGGTCTCCATTTTACCTAGATTAGACACTCATATTGTCTAGCTTCTAGGATGGGGGTGAGTGTTGTATGGTGTGATCTTGGGAATGTGAAAGGTTTATGAAAGAAAAGGTTGACTCAAGGAACTCTAAGGTTATAAGTGATTTAGTCTAGAAGGGATAAGAGATATGAAAAGTTCTAAAGCTCTAGTTTATAAAGAAAGTCTTGGCCCCCAAACAAATTAAAAAAAAAAGAAAAAGAAAAAAAAAAGAGAAAAAGAATAATGAAAAGGGGGCTAGCAATGTTTAGAAAGAGCTAATAGAAGTTTAAAATGTGAAAAATCTCTTGTAGACTTCAATAAGAAAGAGTTCTAAATGAGAAAGTATCTTTGAGTGTTTTGGGGTATCTTTGGGTGAGAGATGTGAGTGGTATGTTGACATTGGGAATGAGGATGTAATTATGTATTTGGGGAAAGGGTAGAACAATGGAGATTGAGCATTGTATGCATGAGTTGATCCCTTTCTTAGATATATTATGTGCAATGTCAAGGGTACTTTGTTTTGAGAGTAAACAACCATTAAAGATCCTTCTTGAACATCTTGATTTGCTTTGCATCAAAACCTTTTTCACCAAACCAAATGACTTGGACCATTTGACCATTTGCAAGAGATCTTTTGAGTTTGCTAATGATTGTTAGAGAGCAAGTGGATTTGTGGATTGTGGATTCATGATGAATGAGTGTAGGGATCAAAAGAGTTAAGATAGGCCTTGAGAAGTTAAAGTTGGATTTAGTGTTTGCTCTAGCTAGTTGGTATGATTATACAAGGTTATCAAGTTGAGAACTAAAGCATTTTTTTGGTTATGAGTCCACTCCTTCAAACCTCTCCTCCCTAGTCCTTGCTAGTTTACTTGTAGACAAGTAAAGGACTAGTGTGGGGGAGTTGATGTCTTGCATATTTTCATCTATTTAGCCATCTTTTTTATTGCATTCTTTGTCTTGTAGCCTAAGGTTTAGGCATGTTTAGGATTATTTTGCATTCAGTTGTCCTTATCAGGTGTTGGAGTGTGTTTAGGTGTGATTTGAGGTGTTTGGGAACCTTATGCCCCAAAAGAGGGGAAGAATCAAGTTTGGCCATGAAAAGAGAATTTAATCCATGATCTGGTCAAGACAAATATGAGCATGGACAGAGGCCTTAGAGTTGTCTTCTGTTGCTAAGATTTTGTGGAGACACAGCAAATTGAGTTAGCTTTCCAATGGAAATGGTTTCAAGTCATTTCGAACATGTATTGGAGGAGCTATGATCAGTTCACTTGAATCATATCAAGCTGGCCGGGTAGATCAGTCTGGGTTCGAGCAGCCGGTCGGGAAAAGAGCAGCTGGATGAAAGTTGTCCAGGATGATTAGGCCTGGGAGAGGTACCCGGTCGTTTGAGAGGTGCTGGAGGAGACCAGGCCAGGGAGATCAGTCCGCGTTCAAGCAGGCCGGTCGGGAAGAAGCTGATCAAGGACGTCCGGACGACCGGGGACAATGGTCCGGCTTGGTGCACCCGGACGATGAAGAGCATGAAGGGCACCGGGGACATTGGTCCGGCTTGGTGCACCAGGACGATGAGAAGCATGAAGTGGACCGGGGACAATGGACCGGTGTGATGAACCCGGTCGGGAAGCAGCACACGAGCAGGACGTCCAGACGACCGGGAAGGACAGACCGGCTTGGTGAACCCGGTCGGGACAAGGCGCGGCCAGAACAAGGACAGAGGGTTGGACCATTTGGTTTACCCCTGACCGAGTTTTCATGCTTTCTTCCAATTGGTTGAGACTCATTTGGCTCAAGGACCTTCTAGTAATTTTTCATGATGTATCTAGGTTTTTCCTAAGCCTAGTATAAATACATTTGTTATCCCTAATATGGGACTTATGTTATTTTCTCTCTAAGAACACAAACCTTTGAGTAAAGTTTTATCTTTGAATCATAATCTCATCTCATCTTGTGTTCTTGATTGTTTGATTTATCCTCTTTTCTTTCTCTACATGTTTAAGCTTGGATCTCTCATGGTTTTAAGAGTAAGCATGTGGATTAGTGAGTAGATCCATTTAAGATCCATGGGTTAGGGTGATTGAGAGTGATTAAGTGTAGATCCAAGGTGCTTAGTGTTAGATCTATCATTTCCTTGCATGATTTGGTGTTCTTAATGCTATATTTGAGTTGGCCTCTCAAACATAGAGCCATAGGCATTTCATGCCCGGAAGGTGTTCTATGAAATGCCTGAACCAACTCATCTATGCTTTTAGCTTGCTTTACCTAAGGGATTAGTTGTTAAAGAAGCTAGGATTGCTATTAGACTCATTCTTAATGTTTGCTTTGATCATTACAGTCAAAGGGATTTGATGTACTTGGGTGATCATTGCAAAAGAGCATTCATCTAGGGATAGAGTTTGTTCAAGCATAGTGTCCAGGCATAAGGAATTAGATTGATTGAAAAGTTGACATCTTGGATTGAACCTTAATCATTTAAGATCAAGTCCCTATACCCATGGGTCTCATCTCCTAATAAAGAAAGAAAGCTTTATATTTTCTTGCATTTTAGATATTGTCTTAGTTTAATAATCATCTCCTTTATTGATTGCATATATATTAAGCATAGACTTGTATTCCCTTTGCTTTGTGGTCACTTAGAACTGGTTCGACAATCTTATATTCTACATCATTTGATTAGGACCCTTGAAATGTCCTTTCATCATTGCTGCCATTGGCTGGATTCAAATATGCGCTCCCCCTTAGGCTGACTTCACACGCTTAGTATAGTAACTTTGATTATGAAAACCCTTGTATCTCCTCACTATATATATTGTAACCTCATCATTAATATAAGCTAAACAAGTTATGAGAGTCTTCTAAAGTCTTAAAATGTCTCTCTAGTCTCTCTAATCTCATTTCCATCTCTTAATCTCTACTTTAATTTCTCTTAAACTCTCTCTTTACTCTCTTTTATTATTCAAGATCTACAAAATCTTACAGGGGACACGAGGTATAATTGCCACTGTGCAAGTGCAAAAGTCCGGGAACACCCTAACAATATCCTGTTTCTCCAGACGTGGAAAACAGCGTAAGCCTGGCATGATGGTTTTCACCACACCAGCACCCTTTAAGCCTGATAGTGGCATTCTGCAGAAAGCAGAGTGCAGCATGAGAACTCGATAGTGACCAGCCATGAGCGGTAGCAAGCGATATCCAACAGGTACCGAGAGAGGCCACACCTAGGGTGGCAGAATGTGGTCCCTTTAAAAAACTGTATTCCGGGTTCTGAGAAAGAATCCCGGGCTCTGATAGGCTTTAGGGCCAAAAACCTACAGGTTCCCCAAAAGGACCTCAAGGTCCAAGGACCGTGAGACTAGTACGAGACCTCAGGGTCAGGAACCTAAGGGTTCCCTTCTAAATTTTATTTCGGATTCTAAGACAGAACTCCGGGCTCAGATAGGCTTCAAGGCCAAGAACCTAAGGGTTCCTTACAAAGACCTCAGGGTCCAGGGGTTACGAGTCCAATCCGAGACCTCAGGGTCCAGAACCTAAAGGTTTCTTCCAAAGACCTAAGGGTCCACGGACCACGAGTCCAATTCAAGACCTCAGGGTCCAGAACTTAAGGGTTCCTTAAAAAGGGGACCTCCGGGTCCCAAGATCATTACAAATCTATGAGTGATCCCCAGATTCCCAAAGAGATCCAATTCTACAAGACCCACGAGGTCTGATCACCAACAGGCCTAGAGGATCTGGAGACCCTCAGTGCCCAGGATCCCTGAATACTACAACGCTTCAACGCCGCTTTGCTCACCAGAAAAGGAACCTCGCGACACTCAGAAGGGGATATCAATATTTGCTCGATGATATCCCCCCCCCCCACCCCAAAGAAAAATCGATGCGAGGCAGATCTGCATTAAGAAAACAAGAAACATTAGCACCTCAACATCCAGATAATCCTCGTAACTCCTACGACTAGCCTACCCTCTAACTGCCAGATGATTGAAAAGCCTGGGAGATACATAAAGGCAAACTTCTCGGCTCAATTTCCATCAAAGGCCGAAAGCTTCTTCCTCTCTTTCTTCTCCACCTCGATGACTACAGGTTCTTGACCTCGAGGACGAAGATAATATCTCCATTCCGCAGCATTCAAGAGAACGACAGAGTACGAACACAAGACCTCGGTTACCCCGATCGTAATTCCGAAGAGATTGCCAAAATTTTGCAGAGCTATCAAAGTTCTCCAAGCCGGAGGATTTAACTGACTTGGAGAAATACCCAGAGTCTCGGATAATTTAGCTATCAGAGAGGAAATCTGATCTCTGAAACCTGACTCGAAGTAACCCTCATATACGGCCACCTCATCAGCTTCAAAATCCGAGACCCTGTCATCAGGACCGGGAACTCGAATAGTGACATCGTCGGAAAGATTATACCTCTTACTCCAAACCGCATCCTCCTCGGTTGCTATTACCAAAGGAGGGCCAATCGGAGGGTATCGCTCTCCCTCAGTCGGCGAGGTATTCCGAGGCACGAGAGCTTGGGGATTCTCCACAGCAAGAGTCGGATCGAGGGAAGAATCGGGGGAATCCATGGATCTCGACGGAGTAACCTTCAATTTTCTAAATCTAACTCTACTACCAATGGAAGAAGGATCTGGAGAGAGACCCGACTCAGTTCTCACCTCGGAAGGTCTAAAGATGCGTGAGAAAGAAAAAAGAGAGGAAGAAAAAGAATATTACCTGCGAAGTCGGAACCGGAGTGGAGATATGAAGATCGCAAGAAGTTTTCAAGAAACAGAGAAAAAAGGAAATAAAAGAAAATCAGGGGAAAAGAGAGAGAAACCCTAGACACGCGTCCAAGGGAAAAAGCACGTGCAAATGCGAATCTCGAGACAACATCCCACAGTTCACTCCGTTTCCCGCCAATGTTTTAAATCAGAGGACAGGGATCCTGAAGGTGTTTTCCCTCCTCTCTCCAACTCAAAGGTAAGGAACGCTTCTTAAAATTCTGGGAGAATCAGCTACCAGCTCTAATCCTTCGGTCCGCGCGTGGATTGCACGACAAGACTCCAGCCTCATCATCTCCAAGAAAATAGAAAAATGAAGGGATCAGTCTTTGCCTAGGTTCAGAATGAGTTCCGAGTTTAGTGGAACCTAGGCTGGCAGATAGGGTCCTGCTTAAAGGGAGCCTGGTGAGAATGAGCAACTTCGATGACAAAATCGAGGAATAAGGGGCAAACTGTTGGGGAAAAATATCCGGGTATTATTTCCCCCAGCCTCCAGGCAGGACCTAGATCCGCGGATCCCTGAAAAACAGATACCTCGGGTCCCTGCCCGAGGGAACCTTTAGTCTGGGTCCTTGAACCCTGAGCAGGGTCCCTGAACCCTGCTCCCTTCCGCAAAATGGAAAACTTCCAACAAGTAGAATTCTTCCATATTTCCGAATATGGAAGAGTTTAACCTAACCTAGATGGCTACTAGACGACTATATAAAGACAACTACTGCCTACATCAAGGGATCGACTCCTCCAAGGCTTAGAGACTAGGGTTAGGCAGTTAGAACTAGGGTTTATCCTAAATTCATTGTAACCTCTCTTGTTCTTGTTTGTCTGCTCAATTATACGTCTCTTCAAGCCTATCCCTAATTATTTCTCACCACAACTCTCACGAAATACTTATTAAACCCTCGGGTTATCTTCTCATCCAACATTCCGTGGTACTCTAAAAGACAGTACACAAAAATCCCCTAACATCCATCACCAACCTTTAAGTGCCGATTCCCGGGAAGGATTTATTCGGGTCGCATCAGTGTGAGTGATCTCATTGGTTCCCCGGACGCTCCCCTTTAGACTTCACATGCTTATTCAACCTTCCTTAAGTCGAGTGCCTTATCTCTTTAGCTATATATACTTGTAATCTGTTCCTGAAAACGTTAAGCAAGTAATGAGAGTCTCATAAGCATTTTCAGAATGGTTCTAGTCTCATAAATCTCTCTTTAGTCTTTAATATTCAATTCTCTTCTCTAATCTCTTTCTAAATCTCTCTTAATCTCTCTTTTACATTCAAGATCTATAGAAATCTGACTGAGGTGGTGGGCTATTGTGATGCAGATTGGGCAGGAGATAGATCAGATAGAAGATCAACTACTGGATATTGTACTTTCATTGGTGGGAACCTAGTTACTTGGAAGAGCAAGAAGCAGAAGGTAGTCTCATGCTCTAGTGCAAAAGCTTAGTATAGGGCCATGCTGAAGCTGACAAATGAGCTGGTTTGAATCAAAGGGATACTGAAGCATTTGGAGATTGATCAAGCCACGCCCATGACTATGCATTGTGATAACCAAGCTGCCATTCACATTGCATCCAACTCGGTGTTTCATGACAGAACCAAGCACATTGAAGTTGATTGTCACAAAGTGAGGGAGATGATTGTGCTTGGTGTCATCTTACCATGCTATACAAGAAGTGAAGACCAGCTGGCTGATGTGTTTACAAAGGCAGAAAGGTAGAAGACAATGGAGTCCATTCACATCCGTTTGGGCCTCATTGATCTTGGGAAGAAGAAGAGCTGAGCCCCTTAGTCTGGGATCTTTACTCTTTTTCCCTCATCAAGGTTTTGTCCCAATGGGTTTTCCTTGGTGAGGTTTTTAATGAGGAAGATCTCATGGCTATCCAAGCTTGACTTGTTCCACATGGTCAAGCTTGAGGGGTAAACACTTTTGTGTTTTTAAAGTATGATTCAAAAAACCAGAGAAAATCAGTTTAAAAGATTAGAGAGAATAAGAGATTTTAGTGAGAGAATAAGGAGAGAGATTCAAAACTCCATTAATTGATTAATGAGATGGTTTACAAGTATATATAGATGGATATACAAGGGATTTCAAAATGGGACTCAAAGCATGTGAAGTCAGAGCTAGCTGGCCACTCTGGTTTGAAATACTTGGCTGAGAGGCTTCACATGCGTGGACAGGCTGTAAAGTAGTTTCTCCTTTCTAGCTGTGCTCTTATCTTATCCTCTTGCCTTATCCACACAGCTTGGACGAAATTCTCCTTCCCAGACTCATAGATGCAAGGTAGCTTCTCAATCTACCTTAGTTACCTTCATCTAGAGTTACTGTGGTAACTCTCCAAAGTTATTGTGGTAACTTTGGAGTTACTGTCTCAACCTCAACACTTCTCTTCTCTAACTGATCCCTGAACCTCCAAGACTCCATCTCTTTATTACCTAATCTCAACACTCCCCCTCAAGCTTGACAATGTGGAACATGTCAAGCTTGGAAACCATGAAGACCTCCCTCATTAAAAACCTCACCAAAGAAAACCCATTGGGATAAAACCTTGATGAGGGAAAAAGAGTGGAGACTCCATGGTTAAGGGGATAAGCTCCTAGGTGTAAAGATCAATGAGTCCAAGCCTGGATAGTATGGACTCCATTGTCTTTAACCTTGCTGCCTTTGTGAACACATCTGCCAGTTGATCCTCACTCCTTGTATAACATGGTAGTAAGACTCCTAGGATAATCATCTGCCTCATCTTGTGATAATCAACTTCTACGTGCTTTGTTCTCTCATGGAAGACTGAGTTGAAGGAAATATGAATTGCTGCTTGATTGTCACAGTGCATTGTCATATGAGTGGTCTGCTCAATCTCCAGATGCTTCAAAATGCCTTTGATCCATACCAACTCGTATGTCCGCTTCAACATAGCCCTGTACTCAGCCTCAGCACTTGAACAGGAGATCACTTCGTGTGATAATCAGATTTCCTCCAACGAATGTGCAATACCCAGTAGTTGATCTCCTATCTACTCTATCTCCTGCCCAATCAGCATCACAATACCCAACCAGTTCTGTACTGCCATTGCAACCCATCCAAACTCCTTGTCCAGGCGTGCAACTCAAATACCTCAGTATCCTATCAACCATCTTCCAGTGATGTACCTTTGGCGCCTGCATATGCTGACTCACTTGGTTCACAGCAAAACATATATCTGGTCTGGTGATGGTCAAGTAGATCATCTTGCCAACCATCTTTCTATACAGCTTAGGATCCTCAAACAACTGGTTCTCTTCAACCTCCCCCTCACACAAGACCTTATATCCCTCCTCAAGAGGTTTCTTGGCTATCTTTCCTCCAAGCACATCAGTCTCCTTCAGCATATCCATAGTATACTTCCTTTGAGACATAAACAAGCCCTCCTTAGATCTGCATATCTCAATCCCCATGAAATACTTCATCTCTCCCAAGTCTTTGATATCAAACACAGACTTGAGAAACTCTTTAGTGGCTTTAATCCCAGCCTTATCACTTCGTGTGATAATCAGATCATCCACATATACCAAAATCACGATGATCCCTGATGGTCCAGTAAGTGTGAAGAGTGTATGATCAAGTTCAGACTTCTGAACCCTCTCCCATTGAGTGTTGTACTCAGTTTCCTGTACCAAGCTCTAGTTGACTGCTTCAGCCCATATATTGCCTTCTTCAATCTCAACACATTCCCTGGCTTCACTAGATGCTCAAGACCAGGAGGGGGGAGCATGTATACCTCATCTTCCAGCTCACCTTGAAAGAAAGCATTCTTCAAATCCATTTTCCACAAGTCCTATTCAAGATTCACAACAAGAGATATGACTATCCTAATGGTGTGAAGCTTGGCGACTGGTGCAAAGGTGTCAATATAATCTTCTCCATAGGTCTGAGTGAACCCTCTTTCTACCAGTCTAGTCTTCTTTCTATCTATCTTCCCATTTGGCAAATACTTAATAGTAGAGATCCATCTGCTTGAGACTGCTCTCTTCCCTTTTGGTAGCTCACTCTCATACCATGTATCATTCCTGATCATAGCATTTGATTCATCAGCTACAGAATCTCTCCATTCTTGTAACTCCATAGCCTCTTCATAGGACCTTGGTACATAGCTCTCATCCATACTAATCATGAAGGCTTGATGTTCTTCAGGAAACTCAGGAAAGGAACACACGGCTTGAGAAGGATGCTCCACAGCCTGGGCATTGTAGTACACTCTCGTGTTTACCCAGTTGGAAGGATCCCTCCTTATCCTTGTGCTCCTCCTTAACTCCTGAACTGGGACCTCAGCTTGAACATGTTCCTCTGAACCAGTAGACTCTCCTGCTTCTTCTTCTGAACCAGAACCAGTATACTCTTCTCCTGAACCAGTAGACTCTTCTCCTGAACCAGTAGACTCTCCTTGCTCATCTCCACTAGACTGAGGTAAGTTCACTGCCTCCTGGGTCACATCTTGATCATGATGACCTGAATCCTCTTGGCTCTGCTCTTGCTCACCTGATTCAGATCCATTCCCCCTCTCATGATCAAGAGGGATTGGTCTTCCAGTTTCTTCAGTTTGAACCGAAGGTTCTCTCCTTATAGTATCCTGGGACATGTTTTGTTGAGATGAAGAAGAAATAAGGCAGTGTTGATATGAAGAAGAGATGAGCACACGGTTTGAAGAGAAGAAGTGAAGTCTGTCCGTACAACTCTCCTATTGTAACCTAGCTTGATTGCAAGTCAAGGAACGTAACTCATGCTCCAAAGACATGCCTCATGAGCCAAAGAGACGCTGGGGGTTTGGTTGACCAGCTGCAAGAGTTTGAATGGATTTAAATAAGGAGATCACATGTTCTCGCATAAGATCTCAGATTTGTTCAGACCTGCCACTATCTCTCCACCAAGCAGGTTGTCCTCTTGCTTATTATTTTACTCTTTTGCTTGTCTTTTATGTTAGGCAAGTTGCCTATATATTGAAAACATCCAGAATGAATTAATCTAAGGAATTATTCTCCTTCTCTATCTCAATTTCAAATCCACTCTCTCTCTCTCTCTTCCTCTCTCTCCTTGTTCTTCATGTTCTTGAGTTTCCAGCAGTACTTTCTTGAGTTTCCAGCAATAAACTACCTATAAATCTCTTATTCTCACATGGTATCAGAGCTCTCAGCTCTTGAGACCTCTCTGTTCTTCATATCTTCCGCGAATTCACTCTTATTTTCTCACTCTGTGTTTTCGACTTTGTTTTCACTTTGCTGGATTTAAATCCTCTCTGTACCTTCTTCTATTTTCATAAATTCCTTATTTAATCTGAGTTCTTATACTCTTCTCTCTGTTGGAAATTATATTCTCCAATTTCTAGATTCATATCCTTTCTGGTTCCTTTATCTTTGTCCAATGGATAAAAGAAAACCAGCCATGGAAATGGAGTCAAGAATTTTATTCCAAGAACCCTTGAGGGTTCTAATTATCTGGTGTGGTCAAGAGTTGCCAGAGTTACCTTGGGGAGTCATGGACTTTGGGACAGCCATATTATAAAGGCTGAAGCTTCAAAAAGGATGGCTCAAGTGGAGGAACCAGCACATGACCTGAAGAATGAAGACAAGTGGGTCCAAGAAGACCAGTTAACACTTGAGATCATTCATAATTCTCTGTCAGAATCAATCTTTGAGGCTTACTCACACTTTAAAACTGCCAAGCATCTATGGGAGAGTCTTCAAACTGGTTATGGTAATCTATGGGAGAGTCTCCAAACTGTGTATGAGCAAGACAGGTTCTTCAGCTTTCTCATAAGCCTGGATTCATCATACAACAATCTGATAAATTATTTCCTTAGAAAGGAAGCTTCCTGATCTTGAAGATGTATGTTCCTTGAGAAGCAAGCCTAATACATTTAAGCTCAAGGAGTTTGAGCACCAAGTGATTCAAGGAAGAACAATGTATTCAGCTCTCAGTGGAGATTCAACTGAAGGAGGAACATGGAGGAGTAACCCGATGGTCCAGCGACCAGAAGAGACCTTGATTCCTTTATCAAAGCTGCCAAGGCCCTTATCTCACCAAAGGAGGCTGGTATACACTCTCTTGACTCTAAACCCATTATTATAGATTCAGGAGCTAGCCATCACATGATTAGTGATAGGAACTTGATCAGTGATATCCAGCCTGCTTCAGGTAATGTTATTATAGCAAATGGTGATAAGGTGAAGATAGAAGGGATAGGGAACCTTAGGTTGTTTGATAGGAATCTACGCCTTTTATATGCCTCGGTTTACATCTAATTTGCTATCTGTGAGGAAGGCTACTGTTGATCTGAGTTGTCAGGTTGTCTTCAGACCAGATGAGGTTGAGTTTCAAGACTTAAAGACAGGGCATGTTATTGGAAAAGGTCACAGCCATCAGGAACTATATCATCTTGAAGACTAAGCTATCTGAATCGCTTCTTCACTTTGCATGGTCAGTACATCTACTGGAGTTGAGAGCACCATATGGCATGCTAGATTGGGACATCCTCATACTAGAGCTTTAAATCTGATGCTTCCAGGAGTGGTCTTTAAGAATGATGAGTGTGAAGCTTGCATCTTGGGGAAGCATTGCAGGACAGTCTTTCCAAGGTCTAGCACTATCTATGAGAAGTGTTTCGACCTGGTTCACTCTGATGTGTGGACTGCTCCTTGTATGTCCAGAGAAAATCATAAATACTTTGTCACCTTCATTGATGAGAAGTCCAAGTACACATGGGTGACACTGATACAGCCTAAGGACGAGTCTTGGAAGCCTTCGAGAATTTTCAGTCTCATGTTGCCAACCATTTCAGTGCTAAGTTGAAGATTCTCAGGTCAGATAATGGTGGATAGTACACAAGTCAAGCATTCAAGCAATACCTAGCACAACATGGGATTATTCATCAAACTAGCTGTCCTTATACTCCTCAGCAAAATGGAGTTGCTGAGAGGAAGAACAGGCACCTGATGGAAGTGGCTAGATCGATGATGTTTCACATGAATGTCCCAAAGAGGTTCTGGAGTGATGCTGTGATGTCTGCTTGCTACCTGATCAATAGGACTCCAACAAAAGTCCTCAACGACCTCTCCTTTGAAGTCCTCAACAAGAGCAAGCCATCTCTGGATCACTTGCGTGTGTTTGGATGCATTTGCTTTGTACTGGTACCAGGAGAACAGAGGAATAAGCTTGATGCTAGAAGCTCAAAGGCTATACTCATTGGTTATTCTCCAACACAAAAGGGGTATAAGTGCTATGATCCAGTGGCAAGAAGAGTTCTAATATCAAGAGATGTGAAGTTTTGGAAACAAAGGGTATTATGAGGAAAAGAGTTGGGATGAATTGAAGGATCTGTCTCAACCATCGACAATGCCACCAATCTCGGAGGATATTGGAGAGTATTGGTATTAACATGCCTCAAGGAATCAGGACACAAGAGCACGCCATACTGAAGCTGCATCTGGTCCAGAAAATGTGATTGATGAAAATGGAGTTGATGTAGCTGAAGGGAATCAGAAACCATTCATCCCGATCTGAAGGGGAATCAACATGAATCTGATACGATAAATCTGATACGGCACGAGGCTCATGATAGAGAAGTTCATGATCAGGATGAAAGGCAACAAGATTCAGTCTCTGGTGAGGATATACATCAGGTCCAGACACTTAGAGAAGTACAAGGATCAAGAAACCGCATCAAACCGGATCAACACAAGAGTATATTTCAATGCTGAAGCAGTGGCTCATCCAATAAGTGCAGTATGCTCCCTTGCCCAATATCTAGAAGAGCATCAAGTATTCATTGGGGAATTGGATCAGGAATACATTCCAAGATCATATGAAGAGGCTATGCAACATGAGGAGTGGAGAGCATCTGTTGGAGATGAGATGGGTGCTATGATCAAGAATGATACATGGTTTGAGACTGAGCTTCCCAAAGGCAAGAGAGCAGTGACAAGCCGCCTTCTATACACCATCAAGTATGGAGCTAATGGAAAGCCAGAGAGGAAGAAGACAAGACTGGTTGCAAGAGGATACACTCAGGTCTATGGTGAAGATTATCTGGATACTTTTGCACCAGTGGCAAAGCTGCATACTATAAGGATTCTTCTATCAATTGCTGTCAACTTAGAATGGGATCTATGGCAGATGGATGTGAAGAATGCCTTTCTACAAGGAGAGTTGGAAGATGAAGTGTATATGCGACCTCCTCCTGGTCTAGAAGACATGGTGAAACCAGGGAATGTTCTGAGATTGAAGAAGGCAATATATGGCTTGAAGCAATCACCAAGAGCCTGGTATCACAAGCTGAGCACAACTCTCAATGGAAGAGGTTTTGTGAAGTCTGAAGCTGATCACACCCTCTTCACCCTAACCACCAACAAGGCATTGTGGTCATTCTGGTATATGTGGATGATATTATCATCACTGGCAGTGACAAGGAAGGTATCAACTTGACTAAATCTTTCCTTAAGACATCTTTTGATATCAAAGACTTGGGGGAGTTAAAGTACTTCCTAGGGATTGAGATATGTAGATCCAAAGAAGGGATGTTCTTATCCCAAAGAAAGTACACTCTTGATTTGCTGAATGAGGCAGGTGATCTTGGAGCAAGAGTAGCAAAGACTCCACTTGAAGATGGCTATAAAGTATTGCGTGAGGGGGAGTTTGAAGACAAACCCTATGGAGATGTCAAACACTATAGAAGAATGGTTGGGAAGCTGATCTACCTCACCATCACCAGACCAGATGTCTGTTTTGCAGTTAATCAAGTCAGTCAACACATGCAAAACCCAAGATACATCACTGGAATATGGTGGAAAGGATCTTGAGATATCTAAGAGAAGCACCAGGTCAAGGAGTTTGGATGGGATGCAATGGAAGCACCGAGATCACTGGATATTGTGATGCAGATTGGGCAGGAGATAGGGTTGATAGGAGATCAACTACTGGGTACTGCACCTTTATTGGAGGCAACTTAGTCACTTGGAAGAGCAAGAAGCGAAGATAGTATCATGTTCAATTGCTGTCAACTTAGAATGGGATCTATGGCAGATGGATGTGAAGAATGCCTTTCTACAAGGAGAGTTGGAAGATGAAGTGTATATGCGACCTCCTCCTGGTCTAGAAGACATGGTGAAACCAGGGAATGTTCGAGATTGAAGAAGGCAATATATGGCTTGAAGCAATCACCAAGAGCCTGGTATCACAAGCTGAGCACAACTCTCAATGGAAGAGGTTTTGTGAAGTCCGAAGCTGATCACACCCTCTTCACCCTAACCAGTCAACAAGGCATTGTGGTCATTCTGGTATATGTGGATGATATTATCATCACTGGCAGTGACAAGGAAGGTATCAACTTGACTAAATCTTTCCTTAAGACATCTTTTGATATCAAAGACTTGGGGGAGTTAAAGTACTTCCTAGGGATTGAGATATGTAGATCCAAAGAAGGGATGTTCTTATCCCAAAGAAAGTACACTCTTGATTTGCTGAATGAGGCAGGTGATCTTGGAGCAAGAGTAGCAAAGACTCCACTTGAAGATGGCTATAAAGTATTGCGTGAGGGGAGTTTGAAGACAAACCCTATGGAGATGTCAAACACTATAGAAGAATGGTTGGGAAGCTGATCTACCTCACCATCACCAGACCAGATGTCTGCTTTGCAGCTTAATCAAGTCAGTCAACACATGCAAAACCCAAGATACATCACTGGAATATGGTGGAAAGGATCTTGAGATATCTAAGAGAAGCACCAGGTCAAGGAGTTTGGATGGGATGCAATGGAAGCACCGAGATCACTGGATATTGTGATGCAGATTGGGCAGGAGATAGGGTTGATAGGAGATCAACTACTGGGTACTGCACCTTTATTGGAGGCAACTTAGTCACTTGGAAGAGCAAGAAGCGAAGATAGTATCATGTTCAAGTGCTGAGGCAGAGTATAGAGCAATGAGGAAGCTTACTAGTGAGCTCATTTGGATCAGGAACCTGTTAAGAGACTTGGGCATAGAGACTACAACTCCTATCACCATGCACTGCGACAACCAGGCTGCCATTCATATAGCATCCAACAGTATGTTCCATGAGAGGACTAAACACATAGAAGTGGATTGCCACAAAGTGAGACAAGCAGTGGAGCAACAAATCATCCTACCTTGCTACACTAGAAGTGAAGACCAGCAGGCTGACATTTTCACAAAGGCAGCAAGCAGCAAAGTCTGTGAGTTCATCCATTCAAAGCTTGGACTCATAGAACTCACATCTAAATGACTTTCCTATCATGGAGACTTCTACTCTTTTCCTTGGTGTGTTTTGTCCCACTGGTTTTGCACATCAAGGTTTTAATGAGGGAAGTTCTTCATGATTCCAAGCTTGACTGGTTCCAAAGTCAAACTTGAGGGGGAGTGTTGAGATGAAGAAGAAATAAGGCAGTGTTGATATGAACAAGAGATGAGCACACGGTTTGAAGAGAAGAAGTGAAGTCTGTCCGTACAACTCTCCTATTGTAACCTAGCTTGGATTGCAAGTCAAGGAAGGTAACCTGCGTCCCAAAGACATGCCTCATGAGCCAAAGAGACGTTGGGGGTTTGGTTGACCAGCTGCAGAGTTTGAATGGATTTAAATAAGGAGATCACATGTTCGCATAAGATCGTATTTGTTCAGACCTGTCACTATCTCTCCACCGGTGTGTTGTCCTCTTGCTTATTATTTTACTCTTTTGCTTGTCTTTTTATGTTAGGAAAGTTGCCTATATATTGAAAACATCCAGAATGAATTAATCTAAGGAATTATTCTCCTTCTCTCTCTCAATTTCGAAATCCACTCTCTCTCTTCCTCTCTCTTCCTTGTTCTTCATGTTCTTGAGTTTCCAGCAGTACTTTCTTGAATTTCCAGCAATAAACTACCTATAAATCTCTTATTCTCACATGTTTATCCCTAGCTTCTCTAATATAATTCTCAGAGTTGATGCCTTATCTGATGGTGCTTGGGACAGATCCTTCAAATCTTCCCATTTCTTCTCCTTTTAATACCCTTTAGATTCAACAAATTTCACATCTCTGGATACCATAACCCTCCTGGTTTCTGGATCATAACACTTGTACCCTTTCTGAGTAATTGAGTACCCAATGAACATAGCGTTAGTGCTCTTTGCATCTAGCTTGTTCCTCAGATCTCCAGAAACCAAGACATAACATAAATACCCACAGACCCTCAGATGATCAATGTATGGCTTGGTCTTGTTCAACACTTCAAAGGGAGACTGATCCTTCAAGTTCTTCGTCGGTACTCTGTTGATGAGATAGCAAACAGTTTGAACAACATCACTCCAAAACTTCTTTGGAACATTTGCATGGAACATCATAGACCTAGCCACCTCCATCAAGTGCATGTTCTTCCTCTCAGCAACCCCATTTTTCTTTGGTGTATAGGGACAGCTTGTCTGCTGCACAATCCCATGCTTTGCTAGATGACTCTTGAAAGCATTGCTGGCGTATTCTCCTCCATTATCTGATCTTAGTATGAGATTTTTAAAGAGTATCTCAACTCTGTCTTCTCTGGTTGTGTGTGTGAGTGAAGAACAGCTCCAATGGAGCAAAGAGAGAGTTTGTGTTGTTTGTTCTTGGCGATTGTAGATGAGAGACAAGGGAAAGTGTTTATGGATGTATATGAGAGTTAAGAACAGAGATTGAGAGACTAAGAGACTTAGAGATTAGTAACAAGAGACTTAAGATTATGAAGAGATGGGGAAACCCCCCATACAGCTTAAGAGCTACAAAATCGTCCATAAGAGGCTTATATATGCCTTTACATGTCTCAAAGCTTAAACCTACATCTAATGGACATAAATCAAAGATAGAAATGGATGGCTTGGATGAGAGGAGACTGGTCTTGATGTTCTGGTGCAAGCTGGCGCCCTGGTTTAATGAATGGCTGAGATCCCTTCATTTGAATTAAATGGCCAGGATGAACTCTCATGGATGGATCAGGCTGTAAAGGTAAAGCCACTTTCCCTTTCCAGCCTGTCTCTTGGACCAACCTGATCCTAAGGAATATTCCTTCCCTTCTTAAGCTTCCAACGGTCATATGGATCAGTCAGGCCATACCCTGTTCTTGAACAAGCGCCCTATCCTTACACAAGTCTTCAAACCTCACAACTGGTCGAGTCTAGTGTGTTGTACGGTTGATGTACGGCCTCGTGGTCCGTACACTCACCCTATTTATGCACAACACTCCCTTTTGCTCCCAAACATGCTTCTAAGTCCCTCCTGGACTTGGCCGTAAATTTGCACACTCTTTAGGAGCTTATCAGACACTCCTAAAGCCTTGCAGACAATCTCTGCAAGCCTGACCCTATTTGCACCTTAGGCCATCTTCTCTCAAACTGCTCCAAACCCTTCTTTAAGATCAGCCTAAGATACTCCTGAGCTTAACTTCTCAATGATAGATGCTTTAAGACATTCTTAAAGCTTTGCTGAACTTCTTCTAGAGATCACATGAAGCTTGCCCTATTCGAGCACAAGCTTCTTCCTGCTCTTCAGTTCAACACTCCCCCTCAAGCGTAACTCTAGGAGATCCTGAGTTAAGCTTGGAACCTTGAAGAATCCCCTCATTAAAAACCTCACAAGGAAAACCCTTTGGGACAAAACCTTGTAAGGTTCCTCAAGGCCTGGGGATTGGCTAGTGAACCTTTGTGCCTTACCAGCAATGTAAGGGACACAAAGGCTCTGGATCATGGCCCTCATGTGATGCAAGGTTGATCACATCTTCCCTTGCTCATCACCAACTCATCTTGTACTCTTCTCACGGTCTGATCGTCTTCTAGCTTCATATGGAACTATCAGATCATCCTCCAAAGAGTATCAAGTACTTGTGGAGCCTTGGCTGCTTCTTCTTCTAGAGTCTCCACCTTGTTACTAAAGACTCATGACCAGAGGCTTCAGTCTGTAGTACCAGGACTGCTCTTCTCCTGAGGCCGCCTTGGAGATTGCTTCCACATCCTCCATCATGCTTCATAACCGGTCTGCTCCTCTTCTTGAATAACCGCCAAGTGCTCTCTTCAAGAAGCCTTCTCAAAACTCTTCCTCAAGCTTGACCATGTTGTAAAAGTCAAGCTTGGAAGGAGAGCTTCTTGATCCTCCACATTTGCTCATTGTCGTCCACCTTCTTGAACTGGCTTCTCTATGATCATTGAAGTCTTCTTAACACTCCCCCTCAAGCTTGACCATGTGGAACAAGTCAAGCTTGGGAGAGTAGCTTCATGTTCACCCCATCAGACCCTTGCAGTACCTTCTGAACTCGCCATGTCCATGGAATGCTTGTGGAACCTTCAGCTACCTCTTCAGTTAGCTCACACAGGAAGCCGCCTTGATAGAGTAACTCCATCATCTTCACACAGCCAAGAGTGCTCTGAACACTCTCTTGTTCTTCCCACAGCCGGATGACTCCTCCTTCTTCAGTTACTTGCAATGGCCTTCTTCTTCTGCTCATTTAACTCCCCTCCTCAAGCTTGGATAGTATGAGAGTCCAAGCTTGGAAGTGAGCCGTGAGTCTTCACACCAGTAGCACATCACCACTTGTGTAGCCGCTCTCCATTGCTCATGACAATGGGCAATGCCTTCCTCTTTCACTTAGATTGTTGATGAACTAAGAACGCTTCTTGTGAACCTGAAACACCATTCAAATTCTAAAGAAGATTAGACATAGGTGCATTGGGTCAACCCTTGATTCCACATCAAGTTTGAACACCAATGTCTTAAAGCAATGCACAAGATCAAACTAGACATTTTTAAAGTTCTAATCTTTGCAAGCTAACTCTCTAAGCACAAGCAAGATCTTATCAGATTCAAGACAAGCTACTTAGGCAAATTTTAAGCTTCTTTAACTGCTCCTTAGATATGAATCTAATAGCATCAACACAAGGAAGCTTCAAGTATGCATCCTCTTTAAAGAACCTTGAACTTTAAAGTCCATGCATAACTCATCTCAATCACCACACAATACTCTTTAAGCACCAAGGACAGATTCTAATGACATTTTCAATTACCAATCTTTAAACAATCCTTAAGTTTTCATTCAACCACAACACAACACCACAACCACAATCAGTTCAATATCACATGCTCATTATTAAGAGGGTTTAAGAATCATTTACCACAAGGAACCAGGTTGGTTCCTTGAATCTCTTTTGGCGCAAGCTCATGACTTTGTTGGATCTATAGAGTCTGGATCGTCACCCATCTCCTTCTCCTTAAGTTCATGGCCATCACCTTGTTTCTCATACTCAAAAGACCGCTCCTTTCTTCATACTGCAAGGCGCCATCATCTTAAAGTGGCTTTCTTTCATGTAACCGGATGCAAGTACCTCATGGACAAGGAGTTTTGGCTTGAGGTTCATGACGCCTCTCCATCCTCCTTTGCTTCCAGTGAGATTCTCCATCAGAACAGGTATGAGAAGGTAGAGGAACCAAGAGCAAACGCCAGCTTCATCCTTCCTCTTCATGGAGAAACATATCTGAATGGAGAGAGCTTCATGGTTTGGATTTGAGCTGAGATGTGAGCATATGTCTTGCGGAAGCTAAGCTCAGGTTCTAGAGAACCAGGCTCTGATACCATATGAGATTTTTAAAAAGTATCTCAACTCTGTCTTCTCTGGTTGTGTGTGTGAGTGAAGAACAGCTCCAATGGAGCAAAGAGATAGTTTGTGTTGTTTATTCTTGGTGATTGTAGATGAGAGACAAGGGAAAGTGTTTATGGATGTATATGAGACTTAAGAACAGAGATTGAGAGACTAAGAGACTTAGAGATTGGTAACAAGAGACTTAAGATTATGAAGAGATGGGGAAATCCCCCATACAGCTTAAGAGCTACAAAATCGTCCATAAGAGGTTTATATATGCCTTTACATGTCTCAAAGCTTAAATCTACATCTAATGGACATAAATCAAATATAGAAATGGGTGGCTTGGATGAGAGGAGACTGGTATTGATGTTCTCGTGCAAGCTGGCACCCAGGTTTGAATGAATGGCTGAGATCCCTTCATTTGAATTAAATGGCCAGGATGAACTCTCATGGATGGATCAGGCTGTAATTAAAGGTAAAGCCACTTTCCCTTTCCAGCCTGCCTCTTGGACCAACCTGATCCTAAGGAATATTCCTTCCCATTTTAAGCTTTGAACGGTCATATAGATCAGTCAGGCCACGCCCTATTCTTGCACAAGCGCCCTATCCTTGTACAAGTCTTCAAACCTCACAACTGGTCGAGTCTAGTGTGTTGTACGGTTGATGTACGGCCTCTTGGTCCGTACACTCGCCCTATTTATGCACAACACTCCCTTTTTCTTCCAAACATGCTTCTAAGTCCCTCCTGGACTTGGCCCTAACTTTGCACACTCTTTAGGAGCTTATCAGACACTCCTAAAGCCTTGCAGACAATCTCTGCATGCCTGACCCTATTCCTGCACCTTAGATCATCTTCTCTCAAACTGCTCCAAACCCTTCTTAAGATCAGTCTAAGCTCCTCCTGAGCTTAAATTCTCAATGATGAATGCTTCAAGACATTCTTAAAGCTTTGCTGAACTTCTTTTAGAGATCACCTGAAGCTTGCCCTATTCGTGCACAAGCTTCTTCCTGCTCTTCAGTTCAACACTCCCCCTCAAGCTTAACTCTAGGAGATCATGAGTTAAGCTTGGAACCTTGAAGAATCACCTCATTAAAAATCTTACAAGGAAAAACCTTTGGGACAAAACCTTGTAAGGGAAAAAGAGTAGGTTCCTCAAGGCCTGGGGATTGGCCAGTGAGCCTTTGTGCCTTACCAGCAATGTAAGGGACAGAAATGCTCTGGATCATGGACCTCATGTGATGCAAGGTTGATCACATCTTCCCTTGCTCATCACCAACTCATCTTGTACTCTTCTCACGGTCTGATCTTCTTCTAGCTTCATATGGAACCATCAGATCATCCTCCAAAGAGTATCAAGTACTTGTGGAGCCTTGGCTGCTTCTTCTTCTAGAGTCTCCACCTTGTTACTAAAGACTCATGACCAGATGCTTCCGTCTGTAGTACCAAGACTGCTCTTCTCTTGAGGCCGCCCTGGAGATTGCTTCCACATCCTCCATCATGCGTCATAACCGGTATGCTCCTCTTCTTAAATAACCGCCAAGTGCTCTCTTCAAGAAGCCTTCTCAACACTCCCCCTCAAGCTTGACCATGTGGTACAAGTCAAGCTTGGAAGGAGAGCTTCTTGATCCTCCACATTTTCTCATTGCCGTCCACCTTTTTGAACTGGCTTCTCTGTGATCATTGAAGTCTTCTTAACACTTAGTACCTTCACAGTAGCATTGTAATGATTAGTAACATATGCTTGGAAGTTCATAAAGGCTTCTAAAACTCTATCCTTGGAGGGAATCATAGTGACCCATATATACTTTGATTTCTCATCAATGAAAGTCACAAAGTACTTCTGGCTATCCTTAGACACACATGGAGAAGTCCACACATCAGAATGAACCAGATCAAAGCAATTCTCATATATAGTCTCAGATGTTGGAAAGACAGTTCTACAATGCTTTCCTAGTATGCATGCTTCACATTCCAAGTGATTGAATGCCATATTAGGCATGATCAATTCAATTGCACGAGCATGAGGATGTCCTAATCTAGCATGCCAAGTAATACTACCACACCTATCAGCAGTACTACTCAAGCACATAGACTCAATAGGATTAGAAGTCTTAGCTGTTTGGAGATGGTATAGCTTATTCTTGCTGTCTCCTCTGCCAATAACTCTACCAGTCTTCAAATCTTGAAACTCAACTTCATTTGGCCTGAATACTACTTGACAATCAAGATCAACTGTGGCCTATTTCACAGATATCAGTTTTGAAGTGAACTGAAGCAGATAGAAAGCAGGTGAGTTCTTTTCAAACAGCTTCAGGTTTCCCACTCCTTCTATTGGGATCCGAGCACCATTAGCTATCATAACACTCCCTTTTGCAGCCTTGACTTCACTAATCAGTCCTCTATCACTGATCATATAATGACTTGCTCCAGAACCAATGATAATTGGTTTGGATGTGGATGCTGAGGCAGGAGCACCTTGACTCCGTGTAAGACCCCGACCCGGCCTCTCAGGCCGCGGTCGATGCCTCACGTCGCTCGGTCCATACCCTGACCGAACTTCTAAAAAATTCGCCCTTTAATTAAAACATCGCCCATAGGCGAGGGCTAACTCAGATCCTAGCTCAAGACTACCTTAGTCATTCCCTAGCTTAGATCATTTCAACTTAGGCACAGCGGAATAATATCTACTTAACCATTGGTCTAAGACCAATCTAACACTTGTCTGGTCAGATCACCTCCGCTACTGGTCAGTAAACACAACTGCCAGCTAACTCCAAGGTCGATCCTGAACCTAGACCAAGTCATACAATCAGAGGTTCCATTCACCTAACCATTCTATCTAGATCTATGCAATATTGATAGATCATACCTTTTCCACATCCACGGAGCTTGTTAGCTCACTCTGCCAGCTGACTTAGCTGTTTAGCTAGCTCATCCAGCTAGCTGAGCTTAACCACTTCACTTGAGGTTCCATCTACTCTCCTCTAGCTGATAAAGGTGAGAGGTAGCTTTGCCTAGCTCCCCGTCCACTCGTTCAACTCTCCATATACCTGCATAAACTCTTCCCTTTGGTACTTAGTCATTCATTCACACCTAGCTTACCAACACCAAGGCCAATAACTAGCATGCCTTAGGGTCACTATATCATAGTGACACAGCCTGTATTCATAGAGAATGCAAGACCACAGATCCGGTTCACCCATGATCCACCATGAATCACTAACCGATGTGTGGTATCTAACCATCATCCCACATGGATGAATTAGATCAACTAAGATCCGCCCCTTTCCTCACAGTCCTGTATCCCTACAATACATCACAATATATTGTCTCCAAGGGCGTGCCATACTTGGCCTCATTTGCACCTCAAGAGACATAAACATAAACCAGAAAGTAAACATAAATCTGTTACCTTATACTTGATCTTATTAGATCATGTGCTTCCCATGTCAGGTTCGGCCAAGCCCCACCAAGGCATGTCTCTATCAAGCCTTATAATATACTTCCAGTATTGATAAGATCTCTCCATGGGTCGCACCAACATCCCTTCCCTTGATCTTCCATGAAACTGCTTCTACACTGCATCCACCTTCAAGGCTGTTCATGCCTTTGAGAGTGGAGTCCGGCCTTCTCCATTCTCTTATGACCATTTTCGTGTGTCCCCAAGACACAGAGGAAGCGTAGGGTGTGTTCATCCAGGATCAAACACCACCCAAGGGTCATGCATCACTTCCCCCTTCAGTGCCCATGAAACTGCCTTTCTACACACATCTGCCTTCAAGGCTATCTCTGCCCTTGGAAGTGGAATCCGGCCATCCCTCTTCTTTCCAGGCTATTTGCGTGTCTTATATGGATGTAGAGAAAGCCTAGGGTGTGGCAAAAAATAGTCAAAAATCACCAGAGGGTCGTTCACAACTCCCCTCTTGATTATCCTCAAATCTGCCCCTTTGCTGCCTTCATCCCACTCTTGGGATTGGATCCTTTAATCCGACTTTCTCTCTGTTTTCTCTGGTTTTTCTTTGTGTTTCAGGGTGAAGAATTAATGCCTGGCGTGCCTGCAAAAGCACGGCCTTGACTGCCTTATATAGAAGAAGGAATGGTTACTTCAAACCATTGCATCCCTTCGGTTTCAATTCTGGCCATTGATTTCATCAATGGGCCAGATCACACCCATTTGCCTATGGCAGTTACCTGGACGTCCTGGGTTTGTAAAACTACTCCTGGGCTTGTCCAATACAAATCCAAACCGAATGCCAAGCCACTGGCTCAATCCCAAGAGCCCACCGGCCCATTGCCTCACATGACTGCCCGTATGGCCCGACCACTGTCCGGACCCGGCCCAACTGCCTGAGACCCGAACACTCAGTTAAGCTGAGTTAAGCTGATCCCCAGCTGAGTGAGCTAGTCCATCCAGCTCAGGGAGCTGACACACTCTTCTTGAGCTCCAAGTGAGCTCCGTCCAGCTGGTCGAGCTTCTTGCTCACATCACCCAGCTGTGATAAACTTTGTACAGCTTGATATCTTCATCTTATTCAATCCTTCTAAGTCCCTTCGTCTATTTCCAGACCTACACTTTGGTCTCCCATGATCCATTCTGATCATGCACCACATCACAGCTTCACCTAGCTGATCGAGTTTCACCCAGATCTCGTCCAGCTATCGAAACACTCGACCAACTCCTTTAAGCTTGTCTCCAGCCTATTTTGGTTAAGTCTCAGCTGTCTGATTCCCTTAACCACGTTCTTGGATCATGACACACTTGTCTTTAGGTCATATGACCTGTCTAGTGCGTCTCCACGCACAATGGTCCATTCGGACGATCCTATCCAGGATCGGGGATGCTACAAGTCTCCCCCTCTTACGACTGATTCGTCCTCGAATCCAGTGGTGTTAACCTCTTATCTCATGACAAAGGTTCCAACAGAACTCCTTTGCACTCAAAACATGGAGCATACTCGATTGGTTCTCTCTAACCAATTTGTTGCATCTTCTCCTTGTTCCTTCTCACTGATCACAATTTTTTTTATCAGCATGTCAACATGTCTCCCCCACTAGGACAGAACACTCTTGAATCCGAACCAAGTGGTCCTCTTCGCGTCTTCCATATGGTACCATAACAGACTTGTGTCACCGAACTCAACTTTCTAGGTTGCAGTACTAGTACACACCAAGTCTATTACTCCCTGTCCCTAGTCCATGACTAGATCATATCCAGTCCCTAAGAACTTACTGCATACCCGAGTCTTAGTAGATTCACCCCAATCTCCAAGCCACTCGATGTATCAGTCAAGTCTTAGTGGACTCATTCCAATCTTTAGGCCGCTCGTTGTACCACGAGTC
Organism: Brassica carinata; assembly: GCA_016771965.1. Taxonomy (NCBI): domain Eukaryota; kingdom Viridiplantae; phylum Streptophyta; class Magnoliopsida; order Brassicales; family Brassicaceae; genus Brassica; species Brassica carinata. The sequence continues at coordinate 24,558,267 of CM028692.1, forward strand.
CTAACAGATTGTTCTATTTCTTTATGTCCTCTACAGACATCAAGGGTTCATGATCCCAGCCACAACGTTCTGGATCATCCCCTAACCAACAATAACCTTTTCCAGCTTGGCCACATTGCGATCTTAGTCTCTGCTAGACTAAACCGCCTTATACTTTACTTCTGTCCATTACCAGACATTGTCATACTTTGATCCTCGTCCAGTCATGGACTTGTTCACATTCCGGTCCTGGTCCACTCCGGGACTCGACCGTCACATTCCAACCATAGGTCCATCTCCGACTAGGTTGTTCTGCGACCCTCGTCCTTCACTGGACTTGGTCGACTTCAAACTCAGCCATTTCGGCCGGTGCCATACGATACGGACTTTTGGACTTTGGGATCGTTCCCGGTTCTAGTTCGATCATGAACGGGTAAGCCCTGTCAGGGGGCACACCCTGCAGCGCCCGAAACACATCCTTGAACTCCTGAACCAATCGAATCCCGTCCGGGCCACAACCCCCTTTGACCTCCTTAGTGTAAATGTTCGCCAACCAGGCCTCAGAACCATTCCCCAGCATCTTGTCCACCAGGACCGCTGAGACCACTAAGCATCCAGAGATCGGACAAATATTAAGGAACCTGATCGGGGGTCCACACCACTCTCAAACTGCACCGCCCGGTGGCAGTCTAAGGTGGCCGATTCTGTCCTAACCATTACCTTGGAACCTGATCGTGGGTCCACACCCACTCTCAAACTGCACCCTTCCTCGGTGACAGTCTAAGGTGGCCCGATTCTTTCCAAGCCAATCCATGCCCAAGATCACTTCATGATTCTTGAGGCATACCACAAACAGATCCACGGGCAGCACCCTTCCTTGGATCATCACTGGGATGTCCCTAACCAGGCCTATTGAATGCTTTACTTGGCCTCTGGCTGCACTCACTATACCGGGATCATCCCTTTCCCAATACAAAAATCCTTTCCGATCATATCTGGACTCACAAATGGTGTGTAGGTTCAGTATCGAAAAGTGCGTGTGTTTCCACACCACCGATCATTAAGTACTTAGATGAGTAAGATCTCGGTTTGATCACACATTTGGAAAACGTTCCATACCATTCTCCAAAGCATCACACTTTTGTGAACGTCTCATACCATTCACAAAAGTGTTTATAGTATACCTCAATCCTCATCATACTAAGATACTTAACATCGTGTTTCTAATTCCTCTTGGAATTTATCAATTCCATTCATTCAATCTTAAGGAATCCTACCTTGGTTTACACTGAGTCCCAGCTGATCCATCTGATCACAAGCCCACTCATGTACTAGCCAGGTAGCGTCTCCCTTAGACCAACATGAAACACCGCATATGCTCACTTGTTTTGAACGGCCACCAAGGAAAAACACTAACCCCCAAGAGAGTGCTGCACGTTTCTTTTCAACCTAAGCCTCTCTCTGGTCCATGTTACTTCCCTGATCCAGGTCGTCCATACAAAGATCTTGCATTGCGTCCATCATCAAATCCGTCTATTACTTCCAAATAACTAGATAACTAACCTTTCTGTTTTCAGGGTCTTGTCCTTTGAGAGTGCATCTTGGCTAAGCCAGCTCATCTTGGAACTTCTCCATTCACAAGCATGAAACCCAACCTAACCTCAACTCCCACTTGGCTCACCACAGCTACGGTTCCAAGTCATTTTAGTTTTCAGAAATAATTTCGGTTTGAAACTCAACATCTTTGAGCACCGTCCTTAACAGGATCAAGCATGCTCTGATACCAACTTGTAAGATCCCGACCCGGCCTCTCAGGCCGCGGTCGATGCCTCACGTCGCTCGGTCCATACCCTGACCGAACCTCTAAAAAATTCGCCCTTTAATTAAAACATCGCCCATAGGGGAGGGCTAACTCAGATCCTAGCTCAAGACTACCTTAGTCATTCCCTAGCTTAGATCATTCCAACTTATGCACAGCGGAATAATATCTACTTAACCATTGGTCTAAAACCAATCTAACACTTGTCTGGTCAGAACACCTCCGCTACTGGTCAGTAAACACAACTGCCAGCTAACTCCAAGGTCGATCCTGAACCTAGACCAAGTCATACAATCAGAGGTTCCATTCACCTAACCATTTTATCTAGATCTATGCAATATTGATAGATCATACCTTTTCCACATCCACGGAGCTTGTTAGCTCATTGTCCCAGCTGACTTAGCTGTTTAGCTAGCTCATCCAGCTAGCTGAGCTGAACCACTTCACTTGAGGTTCCATCTACTCTCCTCTAGCTGATAAAGGTGCGAGGTAGCTTTGCCTAGCTCCCCGTCCACTCGTTCAACTCTCCATATACCTGCATAAACTCTTCCCTTTGGTACTTAGTCATTCATTCACACCTAGCTTACCAACACCAAGGCTGAAAACTAGCATGCCTTAAGATCACTATATCATAGTGACACGGCCTGGATTCATAGAGAATGCAAGACCACAGAACCGGTTCACCCATGATCCACCATGAATCAATAACCGATGTGTGGCATCTACACATCATCCCACATGGATGAATTAGATCAACTAAGATCCGCCCCTTTCCTCACAGTCCTGTATCCCTACAATACATCACAATATATGGTCTCCAAGGGCGTGCCATACTTGGCCTCATTCGCACCTTAAGAGACATAAACATAAACCAGAAAGTAAACATAAATCTGTTACCTTATACTTGATCTTATTAGATCATGTGCTTCCCATGTCAGGTTCGGCCAAGCCCCACCAAGGCATGTCTCTATCAAGCCTTATAATATACTTCCAGTATTGATAAGATCTCTCCATGGGTCGCACCAACATCCCTTACCTTGATCTTCCATGAAACTGCTTCTACACTGCATCCACCTTCAAGGCTGTTCATGCCTTTGAGAGTGGAGTCCGGCCTTCTCCATTCTCTTATGACCATTTTCGTGTGTCCCCAAGACACAGAGGAAGCCTAGGGTGTGTTCATCCAGGATCAAACACCACCCAAGGGTCATGCATCACTTCCCCCTTCAGTGCCCATGAAACTGCCTTTCTACACACATCTGCCTTCAAGGCTATCTCTGCCCTTGGAAGTGGAATCCGGCCATCCCTCTTCTTTCCAGGCTATTTGTGTGTCTTCTATGGATGTATAGGAAGCCTAGGGTGTGGCAACCAATAATCAAAACTCACCAGAGGGTCGTTCACAACTCCCCTCTTGATTATCCTCAAATCTGCCCCTTTGCTGCCTTCATCCCACTCTTGGGATTAGATCCTTCAATCCGACTTTCTCTCTGTTTTCTCTGGTTTTTCTTTGTGTTTCAGGGTGAAGAATGAATGCCTGTCGTGCCTGAAAAGGCACGGCCTTGCCTGCCTTATATAGAAGAAGGAATGGTTACTTCTAACCATTGCATCCCTTCGGTTTCAATTCTGGCCATTGATTTCATCAATGGTCCATATCACACCCATTCGCCTATTGCAGTTACCTGGACGTCCTGGGCTTGTAAAAATACTCCTGGGCATGTCAAACCGAATGCCAAGCCACTGTCTCAATCCCAAGAGCCCACCGGCCCATTGCCTCACATGACTGCCCGTGTGGCCCGACCACTGTCCGAACCCGGCCCAACTGCCCGAGACCCGAACACTCAGTCAAGCTGAGTTGAGCTGATCCCCAGCTGACCCAGCTGAGTGAGCTAGTACATACAGCTCAGGGAGCGGACACACTCTACTTGAGCTCCAAGTGAGCTCCGTCCAGCTGGTCGAGCTTCTTGCTCACATCACCCAGCTGTGATACACTTTGTACAGCTTGATATCTTCATCTTATTCAATCCTTCTAAGTCCTTTGGTCTATTTCCAGACCTACACTTTGGTCTCCCATGATCCATTCTGATCATGCACCACATCACAGCTTCACCTAGCTGATCGAGTTTCACCCAGACCTCGTCCAGCTATCGAAACACTCGACCAACTCCTTTAAGATTGTCTCCATCCTATTTTGGTTAAGTCTCAGCTGTCTGATTCCCTTAACCACGTTCTTGGATTATGACAAACTTGTCTTTAGGTCATATGACCTGTCTAGTGCGTCTCCACGCACAATGGTCCATCCGGACGATTCTATCCAGGATCGGGGATGCTACACTCCGGGTCGTAGCGAAAGCTACACATACTTGACAAACTCATCCCATTCCTTCTTTGTGTTAAAATCATCTGCTCTTTTGGTCTCTTGCTCCTTCATAACCACACTGTCTTTCATCTCCATATCAAACTGTCTACTCTTCATCCGAGTTTTTCTCCCCTTGATCCAGGTCCTAGACAGTCTTCTCAAACTCCCCTTCTTGCACCTTATACCATCCGTTATCCAGATCAGTTTCTTGTTCTTCTCATACCCTTCATAGGCACATTGAACCATTTCGCCCAAACCAAATACATCCAGTTGCTCATCATCTTTGATACCATGCCTAATTAGGTCACCATAAGATGAGTTTAAACTCACTAGAAGGCTCAATACTACATCTTGCTATAGCCTCTCTTGAATAACTTCTGGATCTGGTGTGCTTGGCCTCAACACATCCAGTTCCCTCCATAAATATTTCAGCTTTCCCACAAGCTGATGAAGCTCTTCCTTTCCTCTTCTTAGATCTGTGCTAGCCTTCTTGACTCCACATACCATCTTCAGATTGGATCTGCTCCCACAAGCTGTTTCAATCTCACATCTTGTATTGTTTCTTTGAACAGCTCTCTCTTCATACTTCAGGCTCCACGCCTGACCTTCTTCTGTAGCCACCTCTCTCAAAGGCTTCCCCTTTTCATGACTACTCTACAAAACACAGCTTCTCAACAAGTTATTTGCCCATCTAGACCAACTCTCCTCGGTTTTCTCTTCAAGCTTCAAAATAATACTGGATCTGTGCCTTCTCTCCATGTTGACCTCGTTTGTTATCCACACAAGCTCAGCGACTGAAGAATACAACCAGAAACATCAAGAACATTCTCTGATTTTTGTGACAAACTGGCTTTGATACCATAAACACTTTTGTGTTTCTAGAGTATGATTCAAACAACCAGAGATAATCAGTGTAAAAGATTAGAGAGAATAAGAGATTTTAGTGAGAGAATAAGGAGAGAGACTCAAAACTCCATTAATTGATTAATGAGATGGTTTACAAGTATATATTGATGTACCCCAGGAGACAACCCGGTCAGTGGATGAGTTGAGTGATGAGCTAAGCACGGAGGATGAACCTAGTGAGGCTGAACCAGACAAGGCTGAACCGGTCAAGGAGGAAGCTGAATCAAGGGAGGACGACCTGGAGGACATTATGAATAAGTGGGTATAATCTTTAGAGATTATGAGAAAATATGAGAAGAATAAAGAGATTTAGAGGAGATTAAGAAGAGATTAAGAGATATTAGCTAAGAACAGATTAAAGACTAATGGAGAATCATGTTTAAAGAGAGACTTAAGAGACTCAAAACTTGTTTAATATTAATCAGAGAGTTTACAAGTATATATAGCTCAGATAATACAAGGCTTTTCAAGATGGGATTAAGAGAAAGCATGTGAGGTCAAAGAAGAAAGGAGCGCCATTTCAAACTCGTCCAATAGGGAGCCTCACACGTACCAGAGCATGACCAGTTGCTTTAGCCCTTCCAGCCTTATCCAGGGTGTCAAGGGACGCGCCCTTCTTATCTCCCAACGGTCTGATCCTTCTTGCTCCAAACCTTCTTCTTCCATAAGTGTCTTTGGCCATTCTTCCCATTGAGTCTTCTTTTATTACATTCATCTCAGTAACTTATTTTGACCACAGTAACTCTTCTTGTACGTGTTAACTTGAAGAAATAAATGGAGTCAAGAGAAGAAGAGTGGAGGAGTTGGGTCTGGTGCAAAGTGAGGGCAAGTCTTGTAGAGATTGTCCATCAAGCTTCAAGTGTGTCTAGAGGAGTCAAGAAGTGATCTATGTTGAGATGAGAAGCATAGAGATCAAGATATAAGCTTGGGTTGAATAATGGGTACGATTTACCTTGATGGTAAATAAAACTTACCATGGTAAATATGGAGTTACCATGGTAAAGTTACCATGGGAACCTTACCTTGATGTAAAGAGAAAGACACTTGCTTAGGAAGAGGGTCTGATCCAAAGACACTTGCTTAGGATAAGGAAGGAGCTGGCACAAGACAGGCTGGAACAGACTAGCTAATGAATAAAGGAAGAAGCTACAGTGACCATGTATCTGTCCAGATACAAGGAAAGGTTCAAGGGAGCCTCACAGCAACCAATCAGCAGCCAATCTCCACCTTGACCAGATTCAAATGAGCCAATGAAGCACCAGCAAAGGAAGCACTACCAGACCAGCTTCCCATCTCATCCATCCATTCAAATTCAACTTATATTAGCCCTTAGATATAGGTTTATGAGAAACCAAATGTATGAGCTTATAAATAAGCATGTACGAGGCAATTTAGTGGCCTAAGCTGAATGGGGGGGTTTCCCCATCTCTTCATAATACAAGTCTGGTTACTAATCTCTAAGTCTTCCATCAATCTCTTAATCTTCCATCCATAGTCTCTTCCTCGAGTCTCTCTCACTAAAATCACCAAGAACAAACACAAACTAATCTTTTTGCTCCATTGGAGCCTTTCTCCACACACACACACATTAAGAGAGAGAGAGAGAGAGAGATCTCTATAAAAATCTCATGGTATCAGAGCCAGGTTCTCTAGAACCTAGGAGAAGCTTCTGCAAGTACACAGCTCATCCCACAGCTCAAATCCAAACCTTGAAGCCATTACCTTGTGTTTTCACTTTTAAGAAGAATATGAAGCCATGGCGTGTGTTCTTCGTGCCTCAACCTGTTCTTATGGCGACCAGATGGTGATTCTCCTTGTAAGAAGAGGTGTGTGGAGAGGCTTAGCTAACCTGACTCCAACAAGCGCCTTGTTCAAGTGAAGATCTCATCCGGATGCAGCTAAGTGGTGGCTAGAGCTTTGCGCAAAGAAACCATGAAGAAAGGAGGGGTCTTTGAGCTGATGGTACAAGATGGTGGCCATGAACTGGAGTAGAAGGAGGTGGGTGACGATCCAAACTCCAAGATCCCACAAAGTCATGAGCTTTCCATCAAAAGGAGATTCAAGGTTGTGGTATGCGAATCTAAACTTGTCTTGATATGAGCATGTGTGATTGTGATGTGGTGTGGTGATTGAAATAAGTAAAACCTAAGGATATTTAAAGATTGCTAATTGAAAATTCTTTTAGAATCTGTCCTAGGATTGTTTAAAGAGTTGTGTTGTGGTGATTGAGTTGAATATGCTTAGCTAAGATTTATAATGATGCTTGTTGAGATTGATTGAATCTGCTTGGATACATCTATAGAATCTAATTGAAAGCTGTTGCATATAGTCTTGAGAGAGTTATGCATGAACTTTAAAGTTCAAGGTTCTTTAAAGAGGATGCATACTTGAAGCTTCCTTGTGTTGATGCTATTAGATTCATATCTAAGGAGCAGTTAAAGGAGCTTAAAATTGTCTAAGTAGCTTGACTTGAATCTGATAAGATCTTGCTTGTGCTTAGAGAGTTGGCTTGCAAAGATTAGAACTTTAAAATGTCTAGTTTAATCTTGTGCATCGCTTTAAGACATTGGTGTTCAAACTTGATGATGCATCAAGGATTGACCCAATGCAATTGTTTCTGATCTTTTCTGGAGTTTGAGTGTTGTTTCAGGTTCACAAGAGGTGTCCTTAGCTCACCATCCATCCGAGTAGAAGAGGCAGAAGAAGGTGCCATTGTGAGTACAATGGTGTTTAACTGAAGGGGCATTGCAAGCTGATCCTGTGTGATCTAGCCGAAGTAGAGGGACGAAGAAATTCACTCACAAGCAACAAGTGAGGTGCTTGTAGAGGAGGCTGAGGTATCTCCTCAGTGCAATGGAGAGTGGTTACTAAAGTGGTGAAGAGCCACTTGTTTGTGAAGACTCACTGAAGCTCACTTGCAAGCTTGGACCTCTATACAATCCAAGCTTGAGGAGGGGACTTAAAGTTAGCAATATGTTGGTTCAAAGGGGTCCATTGCAAGCAACTGAAGAACAAGCACTCAAAGAAGATGGCGAGTTAAGAAGAGGTGCAATGGAGTGAGTGGTCAGATCATGAAGCTATCCTTCCAAGCTTGACTTGTTCCACATGGTCAAGCTTGAGGGGGAGTGTTGAAGCTTACATGATCTGAGAGTACTTGGTGGTTATTCAAGAAGAGGAGCAGACCAGGTTATGAAGCAAGTGAAGGATGTAGAAGCAATCTCCAAGGCGGCCTCAAGGAAGAGCAGTCTTGGTACTACAGACTGAAGCATCCTATAATGTGGTTTCAGTAACAAGGAGGTTACTCATGAAGAAGAAGCAGCCAAGACTCAGCTTGTATCTATCAAGGAAGATCAGAGAGTCCGAGCACTTGATCACAACAGGAAGGTTGTGAGAAAGGGGGAGAGACCAAGATCTGTCTGAAGAAGAGTACACGATATGTTGGTGATGAGCAAGGGAAGAGGTGATCGACCTTGCATCACATGAGGGCCATGATCCAGAGCCTTCGTGTCCCTTACATTGCTGGTAAGGCACAAAGGCTTACTGGCCAATCCCTAGGCCTTGGAGGCTCTACTCTTTTTCCCTTACAAGGTTTTGTCCCAAAGGGTTTTCCTTGTAAGGTTTTTAATGAGGGAGTTCTTCAAGGTTCCAAGCTTAACTCAGGATCTCCTAGAGTTAAGCTTGAGGGGGAGTTTTAACTTGAAGAAAGAAATGGAGTCAAGAGAAGAAGAGTGGAGGAGTTGGGTCTGGTTCAATGTGAGGGCAAGTCTTGTAGAGATTGTCCATCAAGCTTCACGTGTGTCTAGAGGAGTCAAGAAGTGATCTATGTTGAGATGAGAAGCATAGAGATCAAGATATAAGCTTGGGTTGAAGAATGGGTAGGATTTACCTTGATGGTAAATAAAACTTACCATGGTAAATATGGAGTCACCATGGTAAAGTTACCATGGGAACCTTACCGTGATGTAAAGAGAAAGACACTTGCTTGGGAAGAGGGTCTGATCCAAAGACACTTGCTTAGGATAAGGAAGGAGCTGGCACAAGACAGGCTGGAATAGACTAGCTAATGACTAAAGAAGAAGCTACAGTGACCATGTATCTGTCCAGATACAAGGGAAGGTTCAAGGGAGCCTCACAGAAACCAATCAGCAGCCAGTCTCCACCTTGACCAGATTCAAATGAGCCAATGAAGCACCAGCAAAGGAAGCACGACCAGACCAGCTTCCCATCTCATCCATCCATTGAAATTCAACTTATATTATCCCTTAGATATAGGTTTATGAGAAACCAAATGTATGAGCTCATAAATAAGCATGTAAGAGGCAATTTCGTGGCCTAAGCTGAATGGGGGGGTTTCCCCATCTCTTCATAATACAAGTCTGGTTACTAATCTCTAAGTCTTCCATCAATCTCTTAATCTTCCATCCATAGTCTCTTCCTTTAGTCCATTGGAGCCTTTCTCCACACACACACACATTAAGAGAGAGAGAGAGAGATCTCTATAAAAATCTTAGTACGGACATGGTAACTTTCTCTTGATCTCATTTCCTCACCCAAGTACTTCTTACACTCCATATCAAGCTCTCTCTTCAACACTCCCCCTCAAGCTTGACCATATGGAACAAGTCAAGCTTGGACAGCCATGAGATCTTCCTCATTAAAAACCTCACCAAAGAAAAGCCATTGGGACAAAACCTTGATGAGGGAAAAAGAGTAAAGATCTTATGACTAAGGGGTGGGAGTTTTAGAGAATTATTGTGAGATTTAGGGAGAGTTTATGAAGAGAGTAATAAGAACAAGAGAATCCGCGAGAGAGAGTGACAAAGTGAATAGAAGGATGTTTTTCTTTCCTTGATTGATTTGTCTATGGGAGCAACCCATTTATAGAACTCTTACAGAAAATGTCGACATGAAAAAAATAATAAACAAAGAAGGTAAGACAAAGGGGAGATTGGCAGAGTGGTCGCGGATAGTGACAAGTCCTAACGGGTGGGAGAGTTTGTGTCCTTAACCACACCCGTGACCTGCTCTCTCAGCGGCTCCCCACTTCCCATTGGCAACTAAAGACATTCTTCTTGTCTTCTTCCCATCTACATCCGTCTCTCTCATGTTTTGTACATCAAGTTAGGGTTGACTTGTGCGGACAGACTTGTCTTGCAAGGTAAGTTGATTCTTTGCTTGATCCGGATGTACTTGTTTCCTCTTGCTTCTTACTTCATACTCCTCTCTTTATTCCTTCATGTCAACACTCCCCTCAAGCTTGACAGCCATGAGATCTTCCTCATTAAAACCTCACCAAAGAAAAGCCATTGGGACAAAACCTTGATGAGGGAAAAGAGTAAAGATCTTATGACTAAGGGGTGGGAGTTTTAGAGAATTATTGTGAGATTTAGGGAGAGTTTATGAAGAGAGTAATAAGAACAAGAGAATCCGCGAGAGAGAGTGACAAAGTGAATAGAAGGATGTTTTTCTTTCCTTGATTGATTTGTCTATGGGAGCAACCCATTTATAGAACTCTTACAGAAAATGTCGACATGAAAAAAATAATAAACAAAGAAGGTAAGACAAAGGGGAGATTGGCAGAGTGGTCGCGGATAGTGACAAGTCCTAACGGGTGGGAGAGAGTTTGTGTCCTTAACCACACCCGTGACCTGCTCTCTCAACGGCTCCCCACTTCCCATTGGCAACTAAAGACATTCTTCTTGTCTTCTTCCCATCTACATCCGTCTCTCTCATGTTTTGTACATCAAGTTAGGGTTGACTTGTACGGACAGACTTGTCTTGCAAGGTAAGTTGATTCTTTGCTTGATCCGGATGTACTTGTTTCCCTCTTGCTTCTTACTTCATACTCCTCTCTTTATTCCTTCATGTCAACACTCCCCCTCAAGCTTGACAGTAGTGAGTGTCAAGCTTGAAACCATGAAGCATTCCCTCATTAAAACCTTACTTGGAAAAACCACTTGGGATAAAAACCAAGTAAAGGAAAAAGAGTAGAATACTCCATGGTGAGGGGATCAGTGACATGAAAGGCTTATGAGTCCAAGTCTTGGAAGAATGGACTCACAAACATTGCTGCTTGCCACCTTGGTGAAGATGTCAGCCAGCTGATCCTCACTTCTTGTGTTGCATGGAAGTATCACTTGCTGCTCCACTGCTTGTCTCACCTTGTGGCAGTCTACTTCTATGTGCTTTGTCCTCTCATGGAAGACAGAGTTGGATGCAATGTGTATTGCGGCTTTGATGTCACAATGCATAGTCATGGGAGTTGTGATCTCAATCCCCAAGTCGCCTAGAAGTCCTCTTATCCAGATAAGCTCACTGGTTAGCTTCCTCATGGATCTGTATTCTGCTTCAGCACTTGATCAAGATACAATCTTCTGCTTCTTGCTCTTCTGTGACCAAATTCCCTCCAATGAATGTGCAATAACCAGTGGTTGATCTTCTGTCTACTCTGTCTCTAGCCCAATCTGCATCACAGTATCCTATAACCTCAGTGCTTTTGTTGCAAGCCATCCACACACCTTGACCCGGAGCCTCTCTCAAGTATCTTAGGATCCTTTCCACCATGTTCCAGTGATGAATCTTGGGGGCTTGCATATGCTGGCTTACTTGATTAACTGCAAAGCACACATCTGGCCGAGTGATGGTTAGATAGATCAGCTTCCCAACCATCCTTCTATACTGCTTGACATCTTCAAATGGAGTATCTTCATACTCTCCCTCTCGCAATACCTTGTAACCTTCCTGAAGTGGTGTCTTGGCTTGTCTTCCTCCAAGGTATCCTGCCTCCTTTAGAATGTCTAAGGTATACTTTCTTTGGGACAGGAACAATCCTTCCTTTGATCAGCACATCTCAATGCCGAGGAAGTACTTCAGCTCTCCTAGGTCTTTGATGTCAAATGCGGCATAAAGGAATGTCTTGGTTGAGATGAACCCCTCTTTATCACTACCAGTGATGATGATATCATCCACATAGACTAGAATCACAACAATCCCTTGCTTGCTGGTAAGAGTAAAGAGTGTGTGATCCGCTTGAAACTTCACAAAGCCTTTCCCATTCAGTGTAGTGCTTAGCTTGTGGTACCAAGCTCTTGGTGATTGCTTCAAGCCACAGATTGCCTTTCTGAGTCTAAGGACATTCCCTGGTTTCACCATCTCTTCCATTCCCAGAGGTGGCCTCATATATACTTCATCTTCTAGTTCACCTTGCAAGAAGGCATTCTTCACATCCATTTGCCAAAGATCCCACTCTAGGTTCACTGCCATTGAGAGAGCAATCCGGATTGTATAAAGCTTGGCCACTGGTGCAAATGTGTCTAGATAGTCTTCTCCATACACTTGTGTGTATCCTCTTGCCACCAGTCTGGTCTTCTTTCTTTCTGGCTTCCCATTTGCAAGGTACTTGATGGTATGTATGAGTCTGCTGGTCACGACTTTCTTTCCCTTTGGAAGCTCTGTCTCATACCATATGTTGTTCCTTTCCATGGCCCCCATTTCATCATCTACTGACTTCCTCCACTCATAATCTTCCATAGCTTCTGCATATGTTCTTGGTATCCATTCCTGGTCCAATGAACCCACAAAGGCTTGATGTTCTTCTGGATAGTGAGCTAGGGAGCACACGACACTAGGTGGGTGAGATACTGCCTCTGCATTGAAGTAGACTCTAGTGTTGATCCAGTTTGAGGCCGGCTTCTTGATCCTAGTACTTCTCCTTATTAGTGGCTGTGCATCTTCATTCTGAGCTTCTTCTTCACCATCCAAGGTCTGATTCTGATCCCCCACTGCCTCCTCTTGGTCATGTTGCTCTTCTTGATCATGAACATCCTCAAATACTGGTTCACTCTCGTTTCCCCCCTCTGGATCAAGGGGAGCAACTTCTGGAACCTCAACTTCATCCGTAGTTGTCTCGGCTTGGTCTTCTGGCCGACTTGGTCCTCCCTCATTATCTGATGCGGCTTGGCCCGGTCTCTCCATAGGAACACTGACCCCAAGTCTCCTCATGACATGTCTGAGATTTTCAGCTCTATCTGATGCGGATTGAGACAGGTTCTCCAGCTCATTCCAATCCTTGTTGTTGTAGTACCCTCTAGTCTCTACAAACTTGACATCTCTAGACACCATGACTCTCCTAGTCTCTGGTTCATAGCACTTGTAGCCCTTCTGGTTTGGTGAATATCCAATGAACATTGCTCTTGTGCTCTTAGCCTCTAGCTTGTTCCTTAGTTCTCCTGGTTTCAAGACAAAACAAAGACACCCAAACACACACATATGATCAATGGATTGTTTGGCTTTGTTCAATACCTCAAATGGAGAGTGATCTTGGAGAACTCTTGTGGGGATTCGGTTGATCAAGTAGCATGCAGTTAGGACCTCATCTCCCCAAAAAATCTTTGGGACACTTGTATGGAAAATCATGCTCCTAGTGACCTCCATGAGATGCCTGTTCTTCCTCTCGGCCACGCCATTTTGTTGTGGAGTGTATGGACTGCTGGTGTAATGGATCACTGATAGCTTGCGTATTTACATGTTTTTAGCATCCATATCTTATGCATTTTGATCATATAAGTTAGGCATTAGGCATGTTTAGGTCCATTTTGCATTCATTTGTCCTTAACAGGTTTTGGAGTATGCTTTGGTGTGATTTGAGGTGTTTGGAAGCCTTATGGCCCCAAAAGAGATGAAGAATCAAGTTTGACCATGAAAAGAGAAGTCAAATCCATGATCAGGTCAAGACAAAGATGAGCATGGACAGAGGCATTAGAGATGTCTCCTGCTACCAAGATTTTTTGGAGACACATCAAATTGAGTTATCTTTCCAATGGAAGTGGTTTCAAGTCATTTGGACCTGTATTGGAAGAGTTATGATCAATTCACTTGAAGCATGTCAGGCTGGCCGGGTAGAGACGGCCGGGTTCAAGCAGCCGGCCGGGAAAAGAACAGATGGATGGAAGTGGTCTAGTCCAGGATGACTGAGCCTGGGAGAGGCACCCGGTCGTTTGAGTTGTGCTGGAGGAGACCAGACCGGGGTGGCCAGTCCGGGAAGGGACACCCGGTCGGCAGAGATGGATCAAGGTCACACCTGGACGGCCGGGAAGGAGGAACCGGGGAAAAGAAACCGGACGGGCTGGACAACTACCAAGGCAAGCTTGGACCGGGGTGGCCAGACCGGGTTGGGACAGGCTGGTTCACCCCTGACTGAAAATCCAAAACCTCTTCCCATTGGTTGAAGCCCATTTGGCTCAAGGACTTTTTAGTAATTTCTTTTTATGTTTCTAGGGCTTTCAAGCCTTGTATATATACTCCTTTATCTCCCAATTTTGGACTTGTCTCTTTTTCTCTCAAAAACACTTTTGGATCTTGAATAAAGTTTGGATCTTGGATCCTTTTTCTTCTTTTATTCTTGTGTTCTTGTGTTCTTGAGCATTTGTTGCTCTCAAATCATGGTTAACCTTGAATCCATCATGGGTTTAAGGGAAATCATGTCTATTAGAGAGTAGATCATCTTAGGGTTCATGGGCTTGGGGGATTGAGAGTGATTAAGTGTAGATCCAAGGTGCTTAGTGTTAGATCTATCCTTTCCTTGCATTGATTTGGTGTTCTTAATGCTATATTTGGGTTGGCCTCTCAAACATATAGCCATAGGCATTTCATGCCCGGAAGGTGTTCTATGAAATGCCTGAACCAACTCATCTATGCTTTTAGCTTGCTTTGCCTAAGGGATTAGTTGTCAAAGAAGCTAGGATTGCTATTAGACTCATTATTTATGCTTGCTTTGATCATTACATCCAAAGGGATTTGGTGTACTTGGGTGATCAGTGCAAAAGAGCATTCATCTAGGGATAGAGCTTGCTTAGTTTTGTTGTCTAGGCATAAGGAATTAGATTGATTGAAAAGTTGGCATCTTGGATTGAAACTTAATCATTTGAGATCAAGACCCTTGCCACATGAGTCCTATTGCTTCATATTGAAAGAGAGATCATTACTTTATTGCATTTTAGTTTAGTTTTAGTTCTAGTTCATTTCCTTCCACTCTTTTGATTGCACTTAGATTAAGCATTGACTTGCATTCCCTTTGCATTGAAATCACCTAGGATTGGTTCGACAATATTTTATACTACATCATTTGATTAGGACCCTAGAAAAGTCCTATCATCAAATTGGCGCTGTTACCAAGTTCTAGTTTGATTTTGACATTGGGATTTAGTCACTTGCTTGAGACTAAGTCTTGTTACCTTTATCTAGTTACTAATTCTCTTTCAAGTGGTTGTTCTTTTGCAAGGTACATTCACAAGAGAGGAAGATCATGTCTCTTGACTTGGAATCAATGTTCAAGGCTATTTTAGAGGGTCAAGAAAGAATGATATCTAGAAGGTCCACTTATTGTGACAGAGCTTATGAGCCAACCACCCAATTGGAGTACCAACCACATGGAAACCTTGGTCAAGAAAGCCAATATGGATATGGTGAGAGATACCAATCTTGGGCTTTAGAGTATGAAGAACAAGAAATCAAATCCCCTCAAGCCTCCAATGAAGAACACATCACCAACATGCTTGAGAAGTTGTTGGAGAATCAAGAAAGAGGAAGGCTTGAGATACAAAGGCAAATGAGCTCTCTTTCCATCAAGGTAGATGCTCATGGCAAGACTCTTAGCTCAAGGTTGGATGGAGTTAGAACACATGTTGAGTCCATCAACAACAAACTCTCTCACATGATTGAAGATCAAGAAGAAAGCATCACTCCCCTTTACAACACCAACACTTATGAAGAACATACCATGGGTATGGAAATTGATGTTGAAGAGGATGTTCAACTCAAGGATGGATTTCAACAAGAAGCTGAAGACTCCATACATGAGCTTGACTTGCTCCTTGGATGCATGGTAGATGAAAATCTTGGGCAAAGATATGAAGAGCAAGTTGAACCAGCACCCTTCAAGAGTAATTCAACAATAAGCAAGGATGAAGAACTAAGCTTGGTTGGAAGAATCGTTGAAGATCTTTGTGATGATGGTTTGGTTGTTGAATGCATAGAGGAGATAAGAGAGATCTCATTGTTTATGGATGAGTTCTCAATCAATGAGGAAACACATGTGAAGTTTACTTCCAAGAAAGGAACAAGGGGTGAAGAGTCTATGGAGAATCAAGTTATTCACATTGAAGAATCCCTCAAAGATATGCACCAAGAAGACTCTCCTATGGACAAGTCCTTTGCCTACCATTTTGGTATACTCTCTACCAAGGAGCTCATTGTTGATGATCCAAGGAAGGTACCCTTTGAAGAGATCAGGATGAATGAGTTTAGGGTTGGTTCTATGATGAGTATGATCCTGGTGATCCGGTTTGGCAAGGCGGCTTTCACTACATGGGTATGGAGCCTGACACACCAGCCTTCACTAGCCAAAGGAAGGAAAGTCAAGCTAGTGACTCAAAACAAGCTCACTTGGGAGGAAGTCCCATGGCTATCCTTTGTACATATTTCACTAGGATTTTTGGTTTTAAAGACCCTTGGGCTGATGAGGCAGCAACCAGACATTGCTCCCTAGGCACCACACCCAACACTCCTTATGTGGTATCACTCAAACCCTTCTTGTATATACATTTGTTTTTGTCTTGTTGGGGTATCTCCTTCTCTCTTACTCACACAGAGACTGTGTGATCTAAGTGTGGGGTAGGTACCAAGTATTTGATCATGTTTGCTTTGTGATTTTGAGTCTCATGCATTGCATTGTACATTCATATTTGCATAGAAAATCCAAAAAAATTTAAATTTTTGAATCATGTAGATTGCATCACTTGCATCTTTAAGATTGAGTCTAGAGCATATAGGTTGCATTCATTTGCATATGGAGCATTGCCTTGTAAAAAACACTTGTTTGCACTGAATTTGACACCCTAGTTAAACATATCAAGTAGCTCAAGCATCTTTTGAAAGGCTTGCATGCTTTGAGCCTTGAAAACTCTTCTTGAAACTTGCTTGCTTGCTTGATATTGGCATTGTTCTTAAGACCAGCTCCATTCTGAACTTGAACTTGAATGAACCTAATTTCTCTTGCATATGGGCATTTGCATACTTGATCATGGGTCTCATACACATTTGGGTTATCTTTCCCCATTATACCACTCTTTGTTAACCCAAATGGCACTTTCATACCCTTGGACCCTATCCATTCCTTGAAGCCTACATTGATTTGCATGAGTGAGGCCTTTTCTGATAGTTTGTCATGTGCAAAATCTTGAGAGTATTGGGGGCGACATGGATTTGTTCTCATCTCTTGCTAGCATAGGGTCATCATTTGAGCTAGCTTCTAGGATGGTGATTGGGTTTTTGTTCCTTAATGGTCTAATTCTTGGGTTTGGAATGTAACAATGTTGAGATTGATGAACAAATGAGTATCATAAGAAAGAAGAACCCTAGGGACCTAAAATAGAAAGATAAGAAGCTCTTGATTGATGTTTTGACCTTCCCCCTTAATATATAAAAAAAAAGAGAAAAGAAAAGAAAAAGAAAAGAAGAAGAAAAGAAAAAAAAAAGAAAAAAAAAGAAAAAAAAGAAAGATTCAATAAGATAGTGGGGAAGGAAAAACCAAAAGAGTTAGAGCTTAGAAAAATGAATAGAGGTCCTTAGTGGTTGAATCATGAGAAAGGAAGTTGTTCATTGGGTGAGTGATGTGAGAATGTTTTCATTTTGGGTTATGGGATGAATAAAGGGGAGTAGATCTTGTAATCACTTAGGAATTGGGTAGAATGATGAGGATGGATCCATGTATGCATGAATTGCTCCTAGTCTTAGATAAATTTTGCATAATGATCAAGCTCCTTGATTTTGAGTGATTGCCACCTTGAAATGATGCATTGAACCCCCATTATCATCCATATTAGACCATTTGATCACCTAGCCAAATGATTGAGATCATATTCCCATTTGTGAGACTTCACCTTGTGTGTGTGTGAATCAATGTGAGGGCTGGTTAAGAGAACTTGTTGGTTGATAAGCATTGCATCTTGTGTAGAGGCATAAGAGTCATTGATAGGCCTTGTGAAGCTAGAGCATAATAAGAAGTTTTGCTCATGCTATTTGCTATGTTTCTTTAGGATGTCAAGTTGAGTGCTATGAGTGTTTCTTTTGGCTTTGCTTCCATCTCTATGTCTCTCCTCCTTGTGTTTTGAAAAGATTATTTGAGGACAAGTAAAGGTCTAGTGTGGAGGAGTTGATAGCTTGCATATTTACATGTTTTTAGCATCCATATCTTATGCATTTTGATCATATAAGTTAGGCATTAGGCATGTTTAGGTCCATTTTGCATTCATTTGTCCTTATCAGGTGTTGGAGTATGCTTTGGTGTGATTTGAGGTGTTTGGAAGCCTTATGGCCCCCAAAAAAGATGAAGAATCAAGTTTGACCATGAAAAGAGAAGTGAAATCATTGATCTGGTCAAGACAAAGATGAGCATGTACAGAGGCCTTAGAGATGTCTCCTGCTGCTAAGATTTTTTGGAGACACAGAAAATTGAGTTAGCTTTCCAATGGAAGTGGTTTCAAGTCATTTGGACCTGTATTGGAAGAGTTATGATCAATTCACTTGAAGCATGTCAGGCTGGCCGGGTAGAGACGGCCGGGTTCAAGCAGCCGGCCGGGAAAAGAACAGATGGATGGAAGTGGTCTAGTCCAGGATGACTGAGCCTGGGAGAGGCACCCGGTCGTTTGAGTTGTGCTGGAGGAGACCAGACCGGGGTGGCCAGTCCGGGAAGGGACACCCGGTCGGCAGAGATGGATCAAGGTCACACCCGGACGGCCGGGAAGGAGGAACCGGGGAACAGAAACCGGACGGGCTGGACAACTACCAAGGCAAGCTTGGACCGGGGTGGCCAGACCGGGCTGGGACAGGCTGGTTCACCCCTGACCGAAAATCCAACACCTCTTCCCATTGGTTGAAGCCCATTTGGCTCAAGGACTTTTTAGTAATTTCGTTTTATGTTTCTAGGGCTTTCAAGCCTTGTATATATACTCCTTTATCTCCAAATTTGGGACTTGTCTCTTTTTCTCTCAAAAACACTTTTGGATCTTGAATAAAGTTTGGATCTTGGATCCTTTTTCTTCTTTTATTCTTGTGTTCTTGTGTTCCTGGGCATTTGTTGCTCTCTAATCATGGTTAACCTTGAATCGATCATGGGTTTAAGGGAAATCAAGTCTATTAGAGAGTAGATCATCTTAGGGTTAATGGGCTTAGGGGATTGAGAGTGATTAAGTGTAAATCCAAGGTGCTTAGTGTTAGATCTATCCTTTTCTTGCATTGATTTGGTGTTCTTAATGCTATATTTGGGTTGGCCTCTCAAATATAGAGCCATAGGCATTTCATGCCCGGAAGGTGTTCTATGAAATGCTTGAACCAACTCATCTATGCTTTTAGCTTGCTTTGCCTAAGGGATTAGTTGTCAAAGAAGTTAGGATTGCTATTAGACTCATTCTTTATGCTTGCTTTGATCATTACAGCCAAAGGGATTTGGTGTACTTGGGTGATCATTGCAAAAGAGCATTCATCTAGGGATAGAGCTTGCTTAGTTTTGTTGTCTAGGCATAAGGAATTAGATTGATTGAAAAGTTGGCATCTTGGATTGAAACTTAATCATTTGAGATCAAGACCCTAGCCCCATGAGTCCCATTGCTTCATATTGAAAGAGAGATCATTACTTTATTGCATTTTAGTTTAGTTTTAGTTCTAGTTCATTTCCCTCCACTCTTTTGATTGCACTTAGATTAAGCATAGACTTGCATTCCCTTTGCATTGAAATCACCTAAGATTGGTTCGACAATCTTTTATACTACATCATTTGATTAGGACCCTAGAAAAGTCCTCTCATCAATCACACCATGTTTGGCTAGGTGAGCTTTGAACGCATTGCTTGTATACTCTCCTCCATTATCTGATCTCAAAATTTTAAACTTGGCATTGTAATGGTTAGAGACATATGTTTCAAAGTTTATGAATTCATCTAATGAATGAAAATGAAGAACAGAGTAAGAACAGAGTAAAGGTGAGGTTGAATCCGTGGAACAAGAGAGAGAGAGAGAGAGATGAGAGAGTTTCCAAGGAGTAAAGAGAAGGATTGGTTTCCTTGATTTATTCAGGCCACATTACAAGCGTATTTAAAGACTACAATGTGAATCAAGACAAGAAGAATAAGAATAAAGAAATGAAGCAGCTGGAGAGTGAAAGGGACAGTTCACAAACAGTCACTTCCTATTTTGGAACATGTGACTTATACTATTTTAAATGCAACTTGCTTCTGATTTCTTCTGAGCTCTCCAACGGCTTCTGAGCAATCCAGAATACGCCATTGCTTTTTTTTAAAATAGTTCCTTGCCTCCAAAACTCATCTCTGGTCGATTTACTTGCTTGGTAGTCAAGGAAGTGTACGGAATGACTTGTACTCCAAGTATGAGTTGATCACTTGTTTAAACTCATCTGTATGCCTCTTCTTCCTTTATCTTCTCCTTTCATGTCCTCATGTTAATACTCCCCCTCAAGTTTTACTACAAGGTATGGTGAAGCTTGGAACCCATGAAGACATCCCTCATTAAAACCTTTTGTGTGAAATACCCAATGGGACAAAAACACACAAGAGGAAAAAGAGTAGATGCTTCATGGCTTAAGGAGATCATGATCTAGACAAATCTATGTGTCCCAAT
This sequence comes from Brassica carinata, assembly GCA_016771965.1. Classification (NCBI taxonomy): domain Eukaryota; kingdom Viridiplantae; phylum Streptophyta; class Magnoliopsida; order Brassicales; family Brassicaceae; genus Brassica; species Brassica carinata. Next base: position 24,579,013 of record CM028692.1, read on the forward strand.
CTTGGATGAATGGCCTCACAGACTTTGGTGCTTGCTCCTTTGGTGAAGATATCAGCTAGCTGGTCTTCTCTTCTAGTGTAGCAAGGTAGAATGATCTTCTGCTCCACAACTTGTCTAACCTTGTGACAATCCACTTCAATATGCTTTGTTCTCTCATGAAACACTGAGTTTGAAGCTATATGAATGGCTGCTTAGTTATCCCAGTGCATTGTGATTGGTGTTGTTGTCTCTATGCCCAAGTCCCTTAGCAAGTTTCTGAATCAGATGAGCTCACTTGTCAGCTTTCTCATAGCTCTATACTCTGCTTCAGCACTTGAACATGATACAACCTTCTGCTTCTTGCTCTTCCAAGTAACTAGATTGCCTCCTATGAAGGTGCAATAGCCTGTTGTAGACCTCCTGTCCACTCTATCACCTGCCCAATCTGCATCACGGTATCCTACAATCTCTGTGCTCTTGTTGCAACCCATCCATATACCTTGACCAGGAGCTTCCCTTAGATATCTTAGGATCCTTTCCACCATATTCCAATGATGAACATTAGGAGCTTGCATATGCTAACTGACTTGGTTCACTGCAAAGCAAATATCTGGTCTTGTGATGGTAAGATAGATCAGCTTCCCAACCATTTTCCTATAGAGTTTGAAGTCTCCAAATGGTTCATCTTCAAACTCCCCCTCACGCAAGACCTTGTACCCTTCTTCTAGTGGTGTCTTGGCTGTTCTTTCTCTAAGCTTTCCTGCATCCCTTAAGATATCAAGTGTGTACTTTCTTTGAGATAGGAAGAGCCCCTCTTTAGAGCGGTATATTTCTATCCCTAGAAAGTACTTTAGCTCACCCAAATCTTTAATATCAAAAGCAGATTTTAAAAAAGCTTTAGTTGAGATGATATCTTCCTTGTCACTTCCTGGGATGATGATATCATCTACATAAATTAGAACTGCCACAATCCCTTGCTTGCTGGTGAGAGTGAAGAGTGTGTGATCAGGTTCTGATTTAACAAACCCTTTTCCATAAAGGGTTGTACTCAACTTGTGATACCAGGCTCTTGGTGATTGCTTTAATCCATAGATAGCTTTCTTCAATCTTAGGACATTTCCAGGCTTGACCATGTCTTCCATACGAGGTGGTGGTCTCATGTAGACCTCATCTTCTAGCTCTCCTTGAAGAAAGGCATTTTTGACATCCATCTGTCATAAATCCCATTCCAAGTTCACAGCAACTGAAAGTAGGATCCTTATGGTGTGGAGTTTAGCTACTGGTGCAAATGTGTCTAAGTAGTCTTCTCCATAGACTTGAGTGTATCCCCTTGCCACTAGTCTTGTCTTCTTCCTCTCTGGTTGTCCATTTGCATAGTACTTGATGGTGAAAAGTAGGCGGCTAGTGACTGCTTTCTTTCCTTTAGGAAGCTCAGTCTCATACCAAGTATCATTCTTGATCATGGCTCCAACTTCATCTCCAACAGAATCTCTCCACTCATCATGCTCCATAGCTTCTTCATAAGTCTTTGGAACATAGTCTTGATCCAGATTGGTGATGAAGGTTACATGCTCTTGAGGATGACTAGCAAAGGAGCAGGCAGACTGGATAGGATGAGCTACTGCATTGCTGTTGAAGTATACTCTGGTGTTAACCCAACTAGATGGATCTTTTCTCACTCTGGTACTTCTTCTCAATGGCTGAATCTGCTCCTCTATCACTGCCTCTTCCTGTCCTTGATCACCATCACACTGATCATCACTAGACTGATCAGATTCTGCTCCATCTTGATCATGAACTGAAGCTGAACCGTCTTCTGGTGTTTCTGGTGTTGGTTCATGCTCATTCCCCCTAAGGATCAGGATGGACTGGTTCAACAATTGGTGCAGCTTCTTCATTGTTGACAGCAACTGGTGATGATGGAGGGGTTCTAGCGCCTCACTGCCCCTAGGCTGTGTAATGCCTAAACTCTCCAGAATGGTTCTCAGGTTGTTTGCCCTATCAGATGGTTCATGTGAGAGATCTCTAAGACTTTCCCAGCTCTTCTCACTATAGTACCCCTTTGATTCTACAAACTTCACATCCCTTGAGACCATCACTCTTCTTGAGTCTGGTACATAACACTTGTACCCTTTCTGTGTGTGAGAGTATCCTATGAACATAGGTTTGATACTCTTGGAATCAAGCTTGTTCCTTTGTTCACCTGGTACCAATACATAGCACACACACCCAAACACACGCAAATGATCTATGGGAGGCTGGGTCTTGTTTAATACCTGAAATGGAGAGACATCTTTGAGGACTTTGGTAGGAATTCTGTTGATAAGATAGAATGCAGAAACCACAGCAACTCCCCAAAATCTCTTTGGGACATTGGTGTGAAACATCATGCTCCTTGTAACCTCCATAAGATGGCCATTTTTCCTCTCAGCCACTCCATTTTGTTGTGGTGTGTATGGGCAGCTGGTCTGGTGAATAATTCCATGTTTTGCTAGTGTTGTTTGAAGGCATGGCTAGTGTATTCTCCCCCATTATCAGACCTAAAAATTTTTATCATGGAATTGAAATGGTTAGTGACATAGTTTTGGAAATTTGTAAAAGCTTCTAGGACCCTATCTTTGCTTTTAATCAGTGTGAGCCAATTATATTTTGATTTCTCATCTATGAATGTCACAAAATATTTATGATTTTCTCTAGAAACACAAGGTGAAGTCCAAACATCAGAGTGAACTAGATCAAAACAATTCTCATAGATAGTCATAGATTAAGGAAATACTGATTTATGATGCTTACCAAGAATACAAGCTTCACAAGTTTCATTTTGTAAAGATAGATCAGGGAACATCAATTTTAAAGCATGAGAATGAGGGTGGCCTAATCTAGCATGCCATAACACATCATTAGCTAAAACAGAAGCATAATTAAAAGCATAAGTAGAATCTAATCTAAGCTTGGTATCTTCAAGGAAATACAGCTCTCCCTTGCTTACACCTTTGCCCAGCATCTTACTGGTCTTAATATCCTGAAAGCACACATCATTAGGACTAAAAATAACATTGCAATTTAAATCATTAGTTGCTCTTTTCACAGATAAAAGGTTAGAAGCAAAGGCTGGCATGTAAAAAGCTTGAGATTCTTTATCAAACAGATTCAGATTTCCTACTCCTTCTATTGGAATTCTATCACAATTTGCAATTACAACACTTCCTAGGGCAGGTTTAATATCACTTATAAGTTTAGAATCCCAATCATATGATGAGAAGCTCCTGAATCAATGATCAATGGCCTAGCAGTGTGAGATGCATTATGGATAGAATTTAAAGCATTAATACTTTGTTTACCAGAGTTTGCATTGAGAGCCTTGATCAAGGCCTCAAAGTCTGACTTCCTGATGAATGTATCCTCCTGAGAAGGTTAATACCAGGCGTGGGAGCCAATTATATTTTGATTTCTCATCTATGAATGTCACAAAATATTTATGATTTTCTCTAGAAACACAAGGTGAAGTCCAAACATCAGAGTGAACTAGATCAAAACAATTCTCATAGATAGTCATAGATTAAGGAAATACTGATTTATGATGCTTACCAAGAATACAAGCTTTTAATCAGTGTGAGCCAATTATATTTTGATTTCTCATCTATGAATGTCACAAAATATTTATGATTTTCTCTAGAAACACAAGGTGAAGTCCAAACATCAGAGTGAACTAGATCAAAACAATTCTCATAGATAGTCATAGATTAAGGAAATACTGATTTATGATGCTTACCAAGAATACAAGCTTCACAAGTTTCATTTTGTAAAGATAGATCAGGGAACATCAATTTTAAAGCATGAGAATGAGGGTGGCCTAATCTAGCATGCCATAACACATCATTAGCTAAAACAGAAGCATAATTAAAAGCATAAGTAGAATCTAATCTAAGCTTGGTATCTTCAAGGAAATACAGCTCTCCCTTGCTTACACCTTTGCCCAGCATCTTACTGGTCTTAATATCCTGAAAGCACACATCATTAGGACTAAAAATAACATTGCAATTTAAATCATTAGTTGCTCTTTTCACAGATAAAAGGTTAGAAGCAAAGGCTGGCATGTAAAAGCTTGAGATTCTTTATCAAACATTCAGATTTCCTACTCCTTCTATTGGAATTCTATCACAATTTGCAATTACAACACTTCCTAGGGCAGGTTTAATATCACTTATAAGTTTAGAATCCCAATCATATGATGAGAAGCTCCTGAATCAATGATCAATGGCCTAGCAGTGTGAGATGCATTATGGATAGAATTTAAAGCATTAATACTTTGTTTACAGAGTTTGCATTGAGAGCCTTGATCAAGGCCTCAAAGTCGACTTCGATGAATGTATCCTCCTGAGAAGGTTAATACCAGGCATGGGAGCCAATTATATTTTGATTTCTCATCTATGAATGTCACAAAATATTTATGATTTTCTAGAAACACAAGGTGAAGTCCAAACATCGAGTGAACTAGATCAAAACAATTCTCATAGATAGTCATAGATTAAGGAAATACTGATTTATGATGCTTACCAAGAATACAAGCTTTTAATCAGTGTGAGCCAATTATATTTTGATTTCTCATCTATGAATGTCACAAAATATTTATGATTTTCTAGAAACACAAGGTGAAGTCCAAACATCGAGTGAACTAGATCAAAACAATTCTCATAGATAGTCATAGATTAAGGAAATACTGATTTATGATGCTTACCAAGAATACAAGCTTCACAAGTTTCATTTTGTAAAGATAGATCAGGGAACATCAATTTTAAAGCATGAGAATGAGGGTGGCCTAATCTAGCATGCCATAACACATCATTAGCTAAAACAGAAGCATAATTAAAAGCATAAGTAGAATCTAATCTAAGCTTGGTATCTTCAAGGAAATACAGCTCTCCCTTGCTTACACCTTTGCCCAGCATCTTACTGGTCTTAATATCCTGAAAGCACACATCATTAGGACTAAAAATAACATTGCAATTTAAATCATTAGTTGCTCTTTTCACAGATAAAAGGTTAGAAGCAAAGGCTGGCATGTAAAAAGCTTGAGATTCTTTATCAAACAGATTCAGATTTCCTACTCCTTCTATTGGAATTCTATCACAATTTGCAATTACAACACTTCCTAGGGCAGGTTTAATATCACTTATAAGTTTAGAATCCCAATCATATGATGAGAAGCTCCTGAATCAATGATCAATGGCCTAGCAGTGTGAGATGCATTATGGATAGAATTTAAAGCATTAATACTTTGTTTACCAGAGTTTGCATTGAGAGCCTTGATCAAGGCCTCAAAGTCTGACTTCCTGATGAATGTATCCTCCTGAGAAGGTTAATACCAGGCGTGGGAGGTGGAGCCACCAGTGTGGGTTGTAGAGGTCAAAGCTCTACCATCATTTCCCATGCGCATATAGCTAGGTGCTGGATGCTCCTGAGCTCTTGCTTCATGGACTCTGGTCTGGCTGTATTTATTTGCTGAGGCTGGCCTGAGATGAGGATGGAGAATCCGGGAGTTGGTTTTGGAGTGGCCTTTGTACTTGCAATGCTCACAAGTTACTGACTTGTCTCCTCCTCCTCTTGGCTTGAAATGAGCCTTGTTAGCTGAAGCACTCTCCACCTTCTCAACCTTATGTGCCATGGATAAGTCTCCCTTTCCACCTCCAAAGAGTTCATCTGAGCCTATCTCCTTTTGTAGCTGAGCACATACTTCATCAAAGCTGTGATGCTCCTTTTCTCTTAAAATGTGTCTGACCACATCATTGAAGCATGGGCTGAGTGTGAAGAGCAGTCCAAAGATCTTTTCTTGCTCACGCCTGGCTTCAATTGTCTCAGGGTCATTGGAGCTTGGCCTTAGCATCTCCAGCTCAGACCATAGCTGACTATACTTCCCAAGGTGTTTGGTGAAGTCTCCTTCTTCTTGCTGCAAGGTGTTGATGGCTCTCTTCACTTCATAGATCCTGGTAAGGTTTGAAGTGTTACCATACACTCTTTGTAGAGTATCCCACAACTGTTTTGGAGTTGTACAGTGTGAGTAAGTGTCCCATAAGTGGACCATAAAGAGAGCTATGCAAGATAGAAAGCACCATGAGATCTTCCTGACCCCATTTGCCTTCATCTATCACTACAATCTCCTTGCCATCTTCTCCTTGGGTGATCTGCTTTGCAGCTGAACTTGAAGTAACATGCTCCCAAAGACCTCTTCCTCCAAGGACTGCACTGGTCATCCTAGACCAAGTGATGTAGTTTCCTGGTCCCTTGAGTGTACATTGGATGAGAACTGCTCTGTGGTGCTCCATCTCTTGCAAGTAGGCGCCAAGAAGAATTTAAATTTTCAAGGCTGGATTTGAGAGAGTTAAGCTCTGGAACTAATGAGATCCTAGGATGGTGCTCTGGAATAGATGGGATAGATCCTTGCCTAAACGAGTCAAAGACTCCAGTTTATCAAGGAGTGTGGGTTGAATGGTGACACAAGAGGCTGCGGAAGGCTCCTTGATACTCCTAGATGACTAGTTCGGATATGACACACCGAAAGAGACACCCTTGGGCTGCTGGATATTACACACCAACAAGATCACTCAAGAACAAGTCTAAAGAGAACTAGATTTAGATAAAAAGATTGCTTAGATTAGAAAAGAGGCTGCGACAAGTTTAAATAGAGAGAAGACTTGAACATGCTCAAGTTTCTCGAAATCATTTAAGGGAACACGCTCCCTGTTAACTTGAAGAAAGAAATGGAGTCAAGAGAAGAAGAGTGGAGGAGTTGGGTCTGGTACAAGAATAGGGTCAGGCTTGCAGAGATTGTTTGCAAGGCTTCAGGAGTGTCTGATAAGCTCCAGAAGTGTTCTGATGGTTTTCCAAAGATAGGGCCAAGTCCAGGAGGGACTTAGAAGAAGGTTTAGGAGAAAATGGGTGATTGTGCATAAATAGGGCGAGGCCGGGATGATGCCGTACGGATCTGTACGGACTGTGGTCGACCCGAGAGTTCACAACTCACCCATGTGAGACATTTTAGGACTTGTGCAAAATTAGGGTGTTGGTACGGTCAGGCAAGCAATCCGTACATGCCCTGATGTTTGTAACAAGCCTAACTTGTGTCCTAAGGCAGAAGGAGGTCGTGTGGCATGGTCTGATCCAAGGAAAGATGCTTAAGGAATATGCTGGTCAAGGAGGCCATGGGAAGGAGCCAATCAGATCACTTCCCTTACTAGCTGTTTGTGGATAAGGCAGCTCTTCTCCTATTGGTGCGTTTGAAAGAAGAGCCAGCCTGTGCCAGCCTGGTCCAGCCTGCCCTTGACCAGATTCAAACTAAACCAATGAGACTTCAATGAGAGCTCAACCAATCATATGAAGACCAGACCAACTCCTCATCTCATCCATCCATTTGAATCAAGTTAATTTTATCCATTAGATATAGGTTTCTAATGTTTCAGATTGTAAAGCTTATAAATAAGCTCCTGTTAGCGATTTGTAAACTTAAGAGAGTAAGGGGGAATCCCTTCTCCTTCAAAGAAATAAAATGTGTTCTTGAATCAGACTCCCTAAGTCTCTCCCTTTCTTAGTCTCAAATCTCTTAATCTCTCAAAGTCTCTCTTGTTTCTGATTTGAGTAACACATTGTTACATCAGATCATTTCTCTACACTTATCAAGCTCTCTTCTTGCTCATTTGAGCTGTTCTACACACACAAACACATTAAGAGAGAGAGAACTCTATAAAACTCTCATTGGTAATCAAAACAAAGACCAAAGACTTAGACAAAATTCAAATAGTTTGCGGACTTTTAAACATGAAATAAAAACCATAGTCTAAAGATAACATAAGATAGATAGATAGTTAGTCCAATGCATCCATAATGCTATAAGATACATAATCTAGGTGATATGAAAGTGAACTTGTGGCCTCATTAAAAACCTTAGTTGGAAAATCCAGTGGGACAAAACCAACCGAAGGAAAAAGAGTACACACAAGCCACTTGCCTAGATGATGATCAACTTGATGATGGGATGGCTTGGATGGTGATAAGTGTGTCTTGATTGATCAATCTCGGATTTAGGCATTCTTCTTGTTCCAAAGCACTCTTGAGCAATCCTCCAACAGCTTCCTTGAGTTTCTTGGTTCTGGAACGAGGATAGGCCCAATGGAAATGGCTAAGGCATCCTCACCAGCTGACTGGTCCATGTCCTCCTTATTCTCCTTGTCTGTCCTATCCATGATCATATCATCCCCTCCCTCTTGAAAAGGATTTGTCCTCAAATCTGGTTCATCCACAACAAAAGGAACCAAGTCAGTAACATTGAAGGCATTACTCACATTATACTTACCTTGGAGATCCAACTTGTAGGCATTGTTGCTGATCTTCTTTATGATCTCAAAAGGTCCATCTATCCTCGGCATGAGCTTGGATTTTCTTTCATCAGGGAAGCTTTCTTTTTTTAGGTGAACCCATACTTGATCACCTACTTCAAAGACCCTTTCACGCTTGCCCTTGTTTGCATGCTTGCCATACTGCTTGGTTTTCTCTTCAATGTTAAGCCTGGCTTGCTTATGAAGTTGCTGTACCAACTCTGCCTTCTTCTTGCCATCAAGACTAACTCTTTCACACTCAGGTAAATGCATTAGATCCAAAGGAGAGGTGGGATTGAACCCATTAACAATTTCAAATGGGGAATACTTAGAAGCAGAATGCATAGCATGATTATATGCAAATTCACAATGAGGCAAATAGTCTTCCCATAATTTCAAGTTCTTCTTAATGAATGCACGCAAGAGAGTCCCTAAGGTTCTATTAACTACTTCAGTCTGTCCATCAGTTTGCGGATGACAAGTAGTAGAGAACAATAACTTAGTGCCTAGCTTAGACCAAAGTGTTTTCCAAAAGTAACTTAAGAACTTGGTATCTCTACAGAAACTATAGTTCTATGCATGCCATACAAATGTAGAATCTCTTTAAAGAACTGGTTAACAACATGTAATGCATTATCAGTCTTTTTACATGCTATGAAATGTGCCATCTTAGAGAACCTATCCACAACAACAAAGATCGAATCCTTTCCAGTTCTAGTCCTAGGCAATCCAACAATGAAGTCCATAGAAATATCATTCCAAGGATGGGTAAGTAATAGGTAGAGAAGTATACAAACCGTGACTCTGAACTCTGGACTTAGCTTGCTTGCAAGTTGCACATCTATCACAGATTCTCTCCACATCTCTTTTCATGTGTGGCCAAAAGAAATGATTCTGCAAAAATTTAAGAGTCTTGGCAATACCAAAATGTCCCATAAGGCTTCCTCCATGGGATTCCCTAACAAAAAAGTCTTTCAAAGAGCAATTAGGCACACACAAACGGTTATCATAGAAAAGAAATCCATCTTGTCTAAAGTAATGACCAGAAGCATACTTTTCACACGACTTGTATGCATCTTTAAAATCAGAATCAGTCTCATACATACCTTTAAGTTGCTCAAATCCTAATAGCTTAGCCTCAAGAGTGTTTAAGAGACCATACCTCCGAGATAGTGCATCAGCCACTATGTTTTCCTTACCTTGTTTGTACTTGATTACATAAGGAAAGGTTTCTATGAATTCCACCCATCTTGCGTGTCTCTTGCTCAGCTTGTTTTGCCCCTTAAGGTACTTGAGAGATTCATGGTCTGTGTAAATAACAAACTCCTTAGGCCATAGATAATGTTGCCATGTTTGCAAAGACCTCACCAAAGCATACAACTCCTTATCATAGGTTGCATAGTTGAGAGTAGCTCCTCCAAGCTTCTCACTGAAGTATGCTATGGGCCTCTTCTCCTGCATCAATACAGCACCAATACCAATTCCTGAGGCATCACATTCAATCTCAAACGTTTTATTAAAATCAGGAAGGGCAAGGAGAGGAGAGTGAGTAAGCTTCTCTTTAAGGCATTGGAAAGCAGCTTCCTGAGCTTCACCCCCTTTGAATCCGACATCCTTCTTGATCACTTCATTCAATGGAGCTGCAATGGTGCTAAAATCCTTGACAAAGCGCCTATAGAAGCCGACTAGTCCATGGAAACTCCTTACTTCACTCACTATAGATGGGCTAGGCCACTCTTGGATTGCCTTGATCTTCTCTTGGTCTACCTTCACGCCGTCTGCACTCACAAAAAAACCTAAAAAGACCAAGTTATCTGTTCCAAAATTACTCTCTTTAAGATTGGCATATAGTGTTTCCTTTCTCAAAACATCAAGACAGCCCTAAGATGTTCTATATGATCCTTAAAACACTTGCTGTATACTAAAATGTCATCAAAATACACAACAACAAAGATGCCACCGAAAGATCTAAGAACATGATTCATCAATCTCATGAATGTACTAGGTGCATTGGTTAAGCCAAAAGGCATGACTAACCACTCGTAAAGACCATGCTTAGTTTTGAATGCAGTTTTCCATTCATCTCCTTCTTTCATCCTAATTTGATGATAACCACTTTTTAAATCTATCTTAGAGAAGACGCAAGAACCATGCAATTCATCAAGCATATCATCAAGTCTAGGAATAGGGTGGCGATACTTCACTGTTATATTGTTGATTGCTCTACAATAAACACACATACGCCAGCTACCATCCTTTTTAGGCACAAGGAGCACTGGAACAGCACAAGGGCTCATGCTTTCCTGGATATGACCCTTCTCCATTAGTTCCTTCACTTGTTTTTTCAACTCCTTAGTCTCCACAGGATTGGTTCTGTAAGCTGGTCGGTTTGGAAGTGTAGCTCCAGGAACAAAGTCTATTTGATGCTCAATTCCTCTAGTGGTTGGAAGACCTGTAGGATGTTCTTCTGGAAACACATCTTTATATTCATGTAAAAGAAGCTCAATATCACTCGGATACACCAGTGCTTGATAAATATTACTCAAGAAAGACTCCTTAAACACAAGCAAAAGTATAGTTTGATTACAGTTAAGAGTTCTTTTGATTTCACCCGTGTGGGCACAGAAGCTTTGCTGCTTGTTTGAACTGGATTGGAGATTGATTTCTTTCTTCTTTTGTAGCTGGAGTTGATCTTGATGAACTTCTTTAGGAGTTAATGGAACTAGCACTGTCTTTCTCCCCTTATACTCAAACGTATGTTCGTTAGAGTATCCATCATGTATCACTCTCTTGTCTGATTGCCAAGGTCGGCCAAGAAGAATGTGTCCAGCCTCCATAGGTATCACATCACATAAGACCTCGTCCTCATACTTTCCTATAGCAATTGGGACCATAACCTGTTTGGAAACCCTCATCTCTCCTTCTTCATTAAGCCACTGTAAACGGTAAGGCTTTGGATGTTTCTGAACTGTTAATCCCAACTTTCTCACCAAGGTCTCACTGGCCACATTCACACAACTCCCTCCATCCACTATGAGGCTGCAGACCTTACCTTGTACCAGACACCTTGTATAAAACAAGTTTTCTCTTTTCTCCAATTCCTCATCCTTATTTTGCAAGTTAAGGGTTCTTCTCGCTACCAACAATCTTCCAGTAACCGGATTGGCTACATACTCCTATTCTGAACTGGATCCTTCCTCCTTTTTAGGCTCATCATCCTCAGACTCATACTCCCCATTGTCAAGGAGGATCATCACACGCTTGTTGGTGCACTCATTAGCGTAGTGCCCTCGTCCTTGGCACTTAAAACACTTAACATCACGAGCCCTTGAACTAGAAGCTTCCACCTTGGCCTTATCTTTGTTGAGGACACTGCTTGGCTTAGTTTCTTCTTTAGGCTGTGGCTTGCTCTCCTTATGATAGCTAGGCTTCTCTTCCTTAGACCCATGATACATAGCTGATCCATACTGTGAATGGCTCTTTCTTTTGAGTTGTTGTTCCACTAAGATAGCCTTGTGAAGCATCTCCTCTATCGCCACATAATGTTGCATCTCCACACTATCTTGTATCTCGTGGTTGAGACCTCCTAGAAACCTGGCCATGCTAGCTTCTCTATCCTCTGATATGCTAGCTCTCAGCATCAACAACTCCATGTCCTGATAGTATTCTTCCACAGTTTTAGATCTTTGAGTGAGCTTTCTTAGTTTCTGATGTAGATCCCTGTGGTAATGGCTTGGCACAAACCTTTTGCGCATGAGAGACTTCATCTCATTCCATGTTTCCACTGGATACTCTTGGTTAAGACATCTAGTAGTAACCAGCTGATCCCACCAACTCAAGGCGTAGTCATGGAACTCGGTTGCTGCAAGTTGAATCCTTTGAGCATTGGTATAGTGCTGACAATTGAACACAATCTCAATCTTCTTTTCCCACTCCAAATAAGCATCCGGGTCAGCCTTGCCATGAAAAGGGGGTATCTTAAGTTTGATCCCAGCATACTCATCTCTACGATGCCTTCTTCCTTCATGGTCATGCCTTGGTCTCCTTCTGCTTTCCCTAGATGAGGAGCTATTACTACGCTCATAGTAGTTGTCAGTTTCTTCTGATCCAGCATGTTCTTGTCGAGTCTGATTCCGTATGTTCCTCCTAGACTCATTACTATGACCCTGGCCAGTAGCTTGTCTCATCTCCTCTCTCAACTCATCTCGGATTTCTCTCACACTGACCTTCATCATCTCAGCCATGGTTTTTTGGATAGTTTGGTTTAGGGTTGCAGTCATGGCTTCCATCAAAAGCTTATTCTTTCTTACTAGTTCTGCCTCCTCTTCTGACTCGTGTACCATGGTACATGATCCAGCAAACACTTAAACAAGTAAGATGTTCAAATGAAACAAATCCGAATGGAAAAAAAACAAGATCAATCGCAAACTTGCAGATCAAGGTTTATAATTCAAATCGACAACTTAGATCATATGTATCAAATGAAGATCTATAGATTAAACACACATAAATCCAAGTCTAGAAAGAGCAGATCAAACACTTGAACAAGTAAAACCCTAAAAGACACAGATTTGATCGGATCAAACAACTTGATTACTTCTTGCACACGGATCGGATTATTTGAATAAAAATATGGTAAGAACACTTAGATCCTACAAGATTCAATCACAGATTGATTAACAACAGATGTTAAGATGAATAGATTCAACGAGAACAATCAATAAATCACAGATCTATCAATGGTTATCAAAGAAGCCGAAGAGTTCAAATTGAAACCAACGAGAGATCGAGAACTTCCCTATCCAGAGTTGCTCTGATACCACTTAATGAGATCCTAGGATGATGCTCTGGAAGAGATGGGATAGATCCTTGCCTAAACGAGTCAGAGATTCCAGTTTATCAAGGCGTGTGGGTTGAATGGTGACACAAGAGGCTGCGGAAAGCTCCTTGATACTCCTAGATGACTAGTTCGGATATGACACACCAAAAGAGACACCATGCTGCTGGATATTACACACCAACAAGATCACTCAAGAACAAGTCTAAAGAGAACTAGGTTTAGATAAAAAGATTGCTTAGATTAGAAAAGAAGCTGCGACAAGTTTAAATAGAGAGAAGACTTGAACATGCTCAAGTTTCTCGAAATCATTAAAGGGAACACGCTCCCTTGGAAATCAAAACAAATACCAAAGACTTAGACTAAATTCAAATAGTTTGCGGACTTTAAAACATGAAATAAAAACCATAGTCTAAAGATAACATAAGATAAATAGATAGTTAGTCCAATGCATCCAGAATGCTCTAAGATACATCATCTAGGTGATATGAAAGTGAACTTGTGGCCTCATTAAAAACCTTAGTTGGAAAAACCATGTGGGACAAAACCAACCAAGCGAAAAAGAGTACACACAAGCCACTTGCCTAGATGATGATCAGCTTGATGATGGGATGGCTTGGATGGTGATGAGTGTTTCTTGATTGATCAATCTCGGATTAAGGCATTCTTCTTGTTCCAAAGCACTCTTGAGCAATCCTCCAACAGCTTCCTTGAGTTTCTTGGTTCTGGAACGAGTCATAGGCCCAATGGAAATGGCTAAGGCATCCTCACCAGCTGACTGGTCCATGTCCTCCTTATTCTCCTTGTCTGTCCTATCCATGATCATATCAGGAACTGAGAGAACTTAAGTCTAGAATCAAGATATACTCTCAAGAAAATGAAATAGAGACAGAACAGAGTGAGTACAGCCAAGAACAGAGAATGAAAACTAAAAAACACTCAAGAACAGAGTTTTATTACCCACTGGATAAAAGGATTCTCGAGAGAATTTTAAGAAAATAACAAGATGAATCTGAAGAGAAAGGTAAGTAAAGAGTGTTTGCGGAAGTGATTGAGGTTCTCAAGAGCTTAAGGCTCTGATACCATGAAAGAAAATGAAGAACAGAGTAAAACAGAGTAAAGGTGAGGTTGAATCCGTGGAACAAGAGAGAGAGAGAGATGAGAGAGTTTGCAAAGAGTAAAGAGAAGTATTGATTTCTTTGATTTATTCAGGCCACATTACAAGTGTATTTAAAGACTACAATGTGAATCAAGACAAGAAGAATAAGAATAAAAAAATGAAGCAGCTGGAGAGTGAAAGGGACAGTTCACAAACTGTCACCTCCTCTTTTGGAACATGTGACTTATACTATTTTAAATGCAACTTGCTTATGATTTCTTCTGAGCTCTCCAACGGCTCCTGAGCAATTCAGAATACTCCATTGCTTATTTAAAATAGTTCCTTGCCTCCCAAACTCATCTCTGGTCGATTTACTTGCTTGGTAGTCAGGGAAGTGTACGGAATGACTTGTACTCCAAGTATGAGTTGAACACTTGTTTAAACTCATCTGGATGCCTCTTCTTCCTTTATCTTCTCCTTTCATGTCTTCATGTCAATATCTAAGACCCTATCCTTTGATTGTAAGAGAGTGATCCATGTATACTTAGATTTTGAGAGTTTTATAGAGTTCTCTCTCTCTTAATGTGTGTGTGTGTGTGTGTGTAGAACAGCTCAAATGAGCAAGAATAGAGCTTGATAAGTGTAGAGAAATGATCTTCTGTAACAATGTGTTACTCAAATCTGAAGCAAGAGAGACTTTGAGAGATTAAGAGATTTGAGACTGAGAAAGGGAGAGACTTAGGGAATCTGATTCAAGAACACATTTTATATCTTTGAAGGAGAAGGGATTTCCCCTTACTCTCTTAGGTTTACAAATCGCCAACAAGAGCTTATTTATAAGCTTTACAATCTGAAACATTAGAAACCTATATCTAATGGCTATAATTAACTTGATTCAAATGGATGGATGAGATGAGGAGTTGGTCTGGTCTTCATATGATTGGTTGAGCTCTCTTTGAAGTCTCAT
This sequence comes from Brassica carinata, assembly GCA_016771965.1. Taxonomy (NCBI): domain Eukaryota; kingdom Viridiplantae; phylum Streptophyta; class Magnoliopsida; order Brassicales; family Brassicaceae; genus Brassica; species Brassica carinata. Next base: position 24,594,264 of record CM028692.1, read on the forward strand.
TGGTTTAACTTGAATCTCGTCAAGGGCAGGCTGGACCAGGCTGGCACAGGCTAGCTCTTCTTTCAAACGCACCAATAGGAGAAGAGCAGCCTTATCCATAAACAGCTAGTAAGGGACGTGATCTGATTGGCTCCTTCCCATGGCCTCCTTGACCAGCATATTCCTTAAGCATCTTTCCTTTGATCAGACCATGCCACACGACCTCCTTCAGCCTTAGGACACAAGTTAGGCTTGTTACAAACATCAAGGCATGTACGGATTGCTTGCCTGACCGTACCAACACCCAAATTTTGCACAAGTCCTAAAATGTCTCAAATGGGTGAGTTGTGAACTCTCGGATCGACCACGGTCCATACAGGTCCGTAGGGCCTCGTCCCGGCCTCGCCCTATGATGTGATCTTGGCCAGCAATGGAACTGAAGAGATGGAACAGCTTTAACCATAGTTTAAGGAAGTTGAGGAAAGAACCAAAGAACAGCTTAAACCTGAGGAATCAGATGACAAGGACCTAGAAGTGCCAAGCGGCCCAATGACTAGATCAAAGCAAGCAAAATTTCAACAAGCCTTTCATCAACTCCTACACACTATCCAGGGCAGTCTAGAGTGTGCTTATCCAACTACTCTGGTTGTGATTCAAGCCATCTAAGACATTCATCAAGAGAGGTGTTGTGACTTGCACTCTTTTCCTTGGTTTGGTTTTGTCCCAATGGGTTTTCCAAACAAGGTTTTTAATGAGGCTTGGACACAACACTTATACAAAAGCCTCTTGATGAAACCAGGCCCATTTTCTATCCTATTTTCGTGCAAGAAGGATCCATGAGCCTTTTCTTACTTTAAAATTTGAACATAGTCTTTGTATTTATTGTTCTGTGTGTTTCCAAGAAGCTGTGCATGTACAGACTTCTTTTCTTTATATGATGGACGAAATTCCCTAATAAAATCATCAAACTCTTTTCTTTTCAAAGCATTCTCTGAATCTTGTTTGATCAAAGCATGTCTAGTGTATTTTGGATCTTCGCTCCTTACATTGCAGGCAAATCTGATAGTCTGAGAGCTCTTTCCGCAGCTCTTAGAAGTATCACTCAACCCACTGGTTATTTTCACTATCACAACCATTGGAGAGCATCAGGGACGTGATCATCTCAACCAGGATCACAACAAGTGATATTAGAGCAGATCTCCATCACCGGGTTGTGTTTTTCCAGTTCTGCAAATTTTAGACTTTTCATATTCTGTTATCAGATCTGTTCTAAAGTCTAGGTCTTGTTAGAAAAATGCTTTTTGGGATCAGATCTACCTAGAATAAGTGTTGAAATTGCTAAATAACTTGACTTGATTCACGAAATTGCACAGAAAAGAATTGGGGTTCTTCATGAAAATCTGAATCTGATTATACCAGATTCAAATCTAAACTTTCTGCCATTTTATTTTCCTGTGATCTTTTTACTGGTTCTGTGTTTGGAATTTGTTCAGGAACCATGGAAGAAGAGAGCAATCAGAACAATGGAATGAATAAAATTCTACTGGAAGCATTGACTGGTCAGATGACTGCTCAGATGTCTTCTTTGATGGATCAGAAACTAGAAAACTACCGAGCTGAGGTAGCCCACTCAGAATGTGAGAAAGCTAGGAGAAGTTCAAACCAATCTGCCTCAGAAAGATATTATAGTCATCCCAACAGATCCAATGGCACCAGAAGAAGGAGGCGTGATCAAGAAGAAAGGCCACAAATTAAAGATCCTCTAGGTGGTTTGAAACTGAAGATTCCTGAGTTTAAGGGCACAGTTGATCCAGAAGAATATCTTGAATGGGAGAAGAAGATTGAGCTAGTTTTCAACTGCAGAGACTACACTCAAGAGTAAAAACTAAAGCTTGCTCCAACTGAGTTTAAGGAGTATGCTTTGAGTTGGTGGGATAATCTGGTTACAGCAAGAAGAAGGGCTGGAGATTTTCCTGTTGAAACTTGGGATCAGCTGAAGGTGATCATGAGGAAGAGATTTGTACCGAGTCACTACCACAGGGAGCTACACTTCAAACTCAGAAAACTGACTCAAGGGAGTAGATCTGTTAAGGAGTACTACAAAGAGTTGGAAATTCTTATGCTGAGAGCTGATGTACAAGAAGATAGAGAAGCCACAATGGCTAGGTTCATGGGAGGACTAAACCGAGACATCATGGACAGGCTTCAAGTTCATCACTATGTTGAGATGGAGGAACTTCTACACAAGGCAATCATGTTTGAACAGCAACTAAAACGAAGAAGTTACAAGTCTAGCTATGGAACCAGCAAGCCACACTACCAGAAGGACGAAAAGTCCAGAGAATTCAAATCCTTCTCCAAACCTAAAGTTGAAGAACAGAGTACTAAAGGAAAGGAAGTAGCCACTGCAACCAAGTCCAGAGATATTAAGTGTTACAAATGTAAGGGTTATGGACACTATGCCAGTGGCTGCTCCAACAAAAGGGTGATACTCATCAGGGAAAATGGAGAAATTGAATCAGAGGAAGAGGAACAATCTGAGTCTAAAGAAGAACGGGTGGAGATGCCATCTAAAGGAGAGTTACTTGTCACAAGAAGAACATTGAATCTGCAGACCAAAACTGTTAGAGATGAGCAGAGAGAGAATCTGTTTCACACTCGCTGTATGGTTCAAGGCAAGGTGTGTAGTTTGGTAATAGATGGAGGAAGCTGTACCAATGCCGCAAGTGAAACCATGGTGGAAAAACTAGGTCTAAAGATCATGAAACGACCAACAGCTTACAAGTTACAATGGCTTAATGATGAAGAAGAGCTGGAGGTGAAACACCAAGTCAAGATACCATTGTCTATTGGGAAGTATGAGGATGAAGTATTGTGTGATGTCTTACCAATGGATGCTGGACATATTCTACTTGGAAGACCTTGGCAATCCGACAGAAGAACCATTCATGATGGCTTCACAAAACAGATACTCATTTGACTACAAGGGTAAGAAGACTATCTTGGTGCCATTAACACCACAGGAAGTTCATCTTGATCAGATAGCCTTGAAGAAAAGCAAAGCTTCATCAGAATCACAGAGCAAACAGCCTGCCAATCTTCTGCTTCAACCAAAAGGAAGTTCCTTACCTCACTTGCTATTTGTATTTAAAGAATGTTTAAACATAGAAAAGCCAGTGCGGGATCTTCCTAGCAAATTACAGATGCTATTGCAGGAGTTCAAAGATGTTTTCCCAGAAGAAGCTCCACAAGGATTGCCACCAATCAGAGGAATAGAGCATCAAATCGATATTATCCCAGGAGCTTCACTTCCAAACAAGCCAGCCTATAGAACTAATCCGTTGGAGACCAAGTAGTTTGTCATCCACACTGATCATGAGTCTCTCAAGCATCTCAAGGGACAACAGAAACTGAACAAGAGACATGCTAGATGGATTGAATTCATTGAAACCTTTCCCTATGTGATTAAGTACAAGAAAGGTAAGGAAAACATAGTTACTGATGCACTATCTCGAAAGTATGTTCTCTTAAACACTCTTGAAACCAAATTACTTGGATTTGAACATATCAAAATTTTGTATGCCACTGATTCTGATTTTAAGGATATATATGCTTCTTGTGAGAAGTTTGGACGTGGTAAGTACTTCAAGAATGATGGTTTTCTCTTCTTTGAAAATAGAATATGTGTGCCTAACTCTTCTTTGAGAGAATTGTTTGTCAAAGAAGCTCACGAAGGTGGACTTGGAGGACATTTTGGCGTGGCTAATACTCAAGTATAATGCAAGAGCACTTCTTTTGGCCACACATGAGGAGATATGTAGAAAAAGCTTGTGAAAAATGTGTCACTTGCAAACACGCTAAGTCCAAAGTCCAAAACCACGGTCTGTATACTCCCTTACCCATTCCTTTGCATCCATGGCATGACATTTCAATGGATTTTGTTGTTGGATTACCTAGGACTAAAACTGGAAGAGTTTCTGTGTTTGTAGTTGTTGATAGGTTTTCTAAAATGGCTCACTTTATTTTCCTGTCATAAAACTGATGATGCTGTGAATGTTGCTAATCTGTTCTTTAAGGAAATTGTTAGACTTCATGGAATGCCTAGGACAACTGTTTCTGATAGAGACACAAAGTTTCTTAGTTTCTTTTGGAAAACCTTGTGGTCTAAGTTAGTAACTAAACTGTGTTTGTCTACTACTTGTCATCCACAGTCTGATGGACAAACTGAAGTTGTCAATAGAACATTGTCTACCCTGTTGCGTGCATTGATTAAAAGGAATCTTAGAACTTGGGAAGAATGTTTGCCTCATGTAGAATTTGCTTATAATCATGCAAAACACTCTGCATCTAAGTTCTCTCCATTCGAAATTTTCTATATTTTTAATCCTTTATCGCCTTTGGATCTAATGCCTTTACCTTTTAGTGAAAGAGTTAGCTTGGATGCACAAAAGAAAGCTGAACTTGTTAAGCAGATACATGAGAAGCCACGGATCAATATAGAGAAAGAGAACAAGACCAAGATGTATGCCAAGTAAGCTAACAAAGGGAGAAAAGAAATGATCTTTGAAGAAGGAGATTTAGTTTGGATACACCTGAGGAAGGACAGATTTCCTAATGAAAGAAAATCCAAACTCATGCCTAGATTAGATGGTCCTTTCAAAGTCATCAAGAAGATCAATGACAAGCCTATCAACTGGATCTCCAAGGTAAGTATAACGTAAGTTCAAGCTTCAATGTTACTGATTTAGTTCCTTATTATGCAGAAGAAACAGATTTGACGTCAAATCCTTCTCAAGTGGGAGAGGATGATGTGATCATGGCCAGCAATGGAACTGAAGAGATGGAACAGCTTGAACCAGAGTTTAAGGAAGTTGAGGAAAGAACCAAAGAACAGCTTAAACCTGAGGAATCAGATGACAAGGACCTAGAAGTGCCAAGCGGCCCAATGACTAGATCAAAGCAAGCAAGATTTCAACAAGCCTTTCATCAACTCCTACACACTATCCAGGGCAGTCTAGAATGTGCTTATCCAACTACTTTGGTTGTGATTCAAGCCATCTAAGACATTCATCAAGATAAGTGTTGTGACTTGCACTCTTTTCCTTGGTTTGGTTTTGTCCCAATGGGTTTTCCAAACAAGGTTTTTAATGAGGCTTGGACACAACACTTATACAAAAGCCTCTTGATGAAACCAGGCCCATTTTCTATCCTATTTTCGCGCAAGAAGGATCCAGGAGCCTTTTCTTACATTATTGAACTTAGACTTTGTATTTATTGTTCTGTGTGTTTCCAAGAAGCTGTGCATGTACAGACTTCTTTTCTTTATATGATGGACGAAATTCCCTAATAAAATCATCATACTCTTTTCTTTTCAAAGCATTCTCTGAATCTTGTTTGATCAAAAATTGTCTAGTGTATTTTGGATCTTCGATCCTTACATTACAGGCAAATCTAATAGTCTGAGAGCTCTTTCCGCAACTCTTAGAAGTATCACTCAACCCACTGCTTATTTTCACTATCACAACCATTGGAGAGTGTTGGGGTCAAAATCGGTCAAAGACGCAATCAACACCCGAAAGTCCTTAGAAGCAATCAAGTGACGAATAAAACCAAGGAAAAAACTAGTTACTCGGCGAAGCGTCGGAGGGGATGATCGCATCGTAGCCCGGACACCAGCAGGGCGACTCTGCTTGGTATGCAGGCGAGGCACCGGCTTCGCCGTGCTGGCACCGGCGCCGGCACCGCTCGCCTGCTGGCACCGGCGCCGGCACCGCTCGCCGTGCTGGCACCGGCGCCCGGCTCGCCGATACTGGTCCGCAGGCGGCGAGCACCGGCCGCCGGGCTCGGCTCGCCGGTGCTGGTCACGGGCGCCGGGCGCCGACTTGATCGTGCTGGTCATGGGCGCCGGGCGCCAGCTCGCCCGTGCTGGTCACAGGCGCCGGCGCCAGCATCCTTGTCCAAGTCCCGGGCGCCCGTGTACGGACCACTCGACAGGTGCGATCTTCTTCCCGCAAGACCGTCTCAACAAACTAGTCCAACTATGCATTTTGTATCCTTTCTCAAATACTCACCGTTCAACTCCTTGGAGACAAGAAACCCAAGAACCCCAGTTCGTCTTGGTCGAAATAAATCGGGAAAGCTTCGGGAGACCACCAATGGTTCGGTTGACGAATGGATTTTGATTCATCGTATAAAACGATCACGGTTATTCTAAAAACACCAGTCATCTAGACTATACGGTGAGTTGGGGTTCCTTCGGCAAAAAAAGTACCATGGCAGGCTGGTTTTTCGGAAAATCGTAAAACGTCCACGGTCGAAACAACGCCCCAGAAGGCCCAAACGCGACCAAAACGGCTCACTTACAATTTTCCAGGAAATCAAGTCGAAATGGACATGACGGCCCATGTTTATCTTAACATAAAGAGATAAATGCAAGTTTCTCGAAGATAAATGTGAAGTTTCTTGAAGATAAATGTCAAATTTCCCAATAAACATGAAGACCGACGGATATGGAAAGAAGCCCGATTCACGATAGATTCGGCCCAAAGGAAGAATAGACCGTCTTAAAGAGGAGTATATAAGGAGAGCTTGGGGCGAGGAGCAAAAGGAGAACTTTTTCAGAGCAACATAGCACTTACAGCAACTTAGGCACTTTTTTGTCTTTACTAGCGAGCTGCGACTCAACTAGGTTTGAACTTAGGTTGCTAGACTAGCGAACTTGCCGACAGCTCTCGTAGCCGAGGCTCTTACCTGTTGTTCACGCTCAAACGCGGATTCGGAAATAAGATCTCTTGCTCTATCTTTTTTCTTGCGACTTTTATATTCCGTTTTGTTATCCTTCCGTCGTATTGATTGTGTCGTGTGTGGCCCAGCATATAACCGGGACCTTCAGGGAAGGCTAGATTCACTTGGCTTTCCTCCAAATCAACTAAAACAGACAGTGCAAATTTCAGTTCCCACAGTTTGGCGCTAGAAGGAGGGGGGGGGTACGGATCTATCTCACTCGCAACCACACACGCTCGGTCTGACATGGCGACCAACACCGACAACCCGCAAACGCACGATGGAGCTCCCGTCGATGCCAACGCAACCAATACTCCAGCTGGAAACGTATCAACGGTCACCACTAACACCACGATACTCGACCAGATGAAAGAGATGTTCGCCTCCGCTCAGAAACAGGCTGACAAACAAGGAAAACTCGTGGCCTCTCTCGCAAAACAGGTGGAAACCTTAACTGCGAAGGCCAAGAGCAAGGTCCCGCGAGGGATCACAAGAGCCCGCAGCGGCAAAAGACTCGACTTTGAGACTCCGGGCGATCAAGCTGCACGCGCGGACAAGACTTCTCAAGGCCAAAAACCTGACGAACCTTTCCAACCGGGTGCGCAACTGACCACGGAGAATCTTCCACCTCCCTCCGGGGACAACGAAGAAAACAACGTCGAGCGGATCGACTTGGACATTAGCGACCAATCCGATCATTCGGACGGTAGCGCTGATGTTCACCCTAGAAGGACCCGAAGTCAGTCTGCCAGACAGACGGTCTCTTTGTCGAGAATCTTAGGGGCGCCGCGCTTGAATGGTTCTCTCGGCTCAAAAGAAACTCCATCGGAAGTTTCCGCCAACTAGCCTCGGCGTTTCTCAAACAGTACTCCATGTTCATGGATAGAGAAACTTCCGACGTGGACTTATGGAGTCTGGCTCAAAAGGAAGACGAATCACTTCGCGACTTCATGAGAAGGTTCAAGCTAGTGATGGCCAGAGTGACGGGTATCAGCGACAAAGTCGCAATCGACGCCCTGAGAAAAACTCTCTGGTACAAGTCAAAGTTCCAAAAGTGGATATTGCTGGAGAAACCACAGACGATCCAGGATACCCTCCACAAGGCAACGGACTTCATCGTCATGGAAGAAGAGATGAGAGTCCTATCGCAAAAGCATGGACCGCAGAAAACGTCTTCAAAAAAGAAACCCTCTCGTTACGACAAGTGTGGGAACCGAAATTCACACCGTCGATTTTAATGAATAAGATTGCGGAGGAAATCCAAGTTAACCCGACTTTCCCTGAAGGTCCGGATTCTCTGCGACAGCCAACGACAAGTGACCGAATAAATGCGGAAAAGGTTTTGTTAAGATTTGGGACTGGACCTTAAGAAAGGCTGCCTACGTACCCCTTTCGAGGATCAAGTCGGACGTAGTTCAGTTTAGAAAGAATTGAACAAGAGATCGAACCGTCTGAGCGGGTTCGATCTAGTATGAGCGTTCGTCATAGAAACAGGCATGTCGAAGATAACGCCTAGAGTTTCTATGTGCGGAGCTCTGAAGTAAAAGAATCGTCCGATACTTCCGAGAGGAGCGGAGATTTGCGAGCAGGAGGCGGCCAGACGTTCTAGGGCCTGCCTTGATAGTCTAACCGCCTAAATTCTAAGTTCTATCAGCTAACAGGAGCTCTCTAGGTCTCCAATCTAGGATTTTCGGATCTTCCTCTCCTCTGCTCTTGCTCTCCTTATATACTCACTCCTAGGTCAGTTTGCCTTAAGATGATGGACCTCGCCTTTGGGCCCAAGTTTATCTCTTCAGGAAGTATTCCATTTTCGTCGATCTTCTTAATTATCCTCGAGTTTTCGGTGACTTGATGTTTATCCGATGTTCGGGAAATCGGATAAACCGTCATACCGTTATTGGGCCTGAATTCTTAAAATCGTAAGTAAGTCCATGGACTTGTCTTAAGTCATTGAACGTTTTATACGATTTCTCGGAAAGACTATTTTCTCGTAAAATAAACCGTATAGCCTAAAGGATCGATGTTCAAGTTAATCGACCTTGTTTTACACGATATCTTCTACGAAATCCAATCCTTCTAGTTTTGTCGTAAAACATCGAGGACGATTCCAATCGAAGTCGAGGATGTTTATTCGTAGCCGTGATCGTCCCAAGCTCACGATGATTGATCCAAACAAGCCAAGATAGGATAACACCGAACACGATGGGACCGAGACCAGGATGAGGGCCGTCGACCGGCGCCAGGCGAGGTACCGCCGGCGCCAGGCGAGTGCCGCCAGCGCCAGGCGAGGTGCCGCCGGCGCCAGGCGGGTACCGCCGGCGCCAGGCGAGTGCCGCCAGCGCCAGGCAGTGCCGCCGGTTCTGGTTCCTGACGGTTTGAGAGAACGACCTCTTCGAAGTTTCGAGGCAGATTCTTTTGTGTTTAAGGTTTTTTGTGTTTAACTTAAGTCCCAAAACTAGGGATAATGAGAGTATTTATAGTAGGCTTAAGAGCCCTAAACACATAAAAGTAAAATGACTAAAAAGCCCTTAGAAGAGTAATGGTTTAAACGAATAATCATAACTCCTTCAATATGGCTTCAAATGGTTTGGAACCACTCCCATTGGAAAGCAAACTCAAAATGCTATGTCTCCACCAAAACTTAGCATAGAAAGATGATGAAAGGAATTTTCTAAGGTCCTAATCAAATGTTGTAGAATACAAGATGTCAATCCAATTCTAAGAGATTCTAATGCAAAGGGAATGCAAGTTCATGCTTAATCTAAGTGCAATCAAGATGAGAGGATGCTTATGAAACTAAGACAATATTAAAAATGCAATAAAAGATTGAACATTCTTTCTCAATGAGGCAAGGGGGTTCTTGGGACAAGGGAATTGACTTTGGGTGATCAAGGTTCAATCCAAGATGCCAACTTTTCAATCAATCTAATTCCTTATGCCTAGACAACAAAACTAAGCAAACTCTATCTCTAGATGGATGCTCTTTTGCAATGATCACCCAAGTACACCAAATCTCTTCGGCTGTAATGATCAAAGCAAGCATAAAGAATGAGTCTGATAGCAATCCTAGCTTCTTCGACAACTAATCTCTTAGGCAAAGCAAGCTAAAAGCATAGATGAGTTGGTTCAGGCATTTCATAGAACATCTTTCGGGCATGAAATGCCTATGGCTCTATGTTTGAGAGGCCAACCCAAATATAGCATGAAGAACACCAAATCAATGCAAGGAAAGGATAGATCTAACACTAAGCACCTTAGATCTACACTTAATCACCCTAAATCTCCCGAGCCCATGAACCCTAGATAGATCTACTCACTAATAGCCATGGAAAACCTCAAAATCAATGATGATTCAAGGCTAAACATGATTAGAGAAGAAGATAATCTATTAAACACAAAAGAAATGAGATAAAAAGGATCAAAGATCCAAACTTTCTTCAAGATCTTATTATGTTTTTGAGAGAAAAGAAGTTAGATCTCTTAATGAGATTACAAGAGTATATATAGGAGGCTTGAAAGCCCTTAAAAATATAAGAGAAAAGTCCAAAAGGTCTTTGGTGCCACATGATTTTCGACCAATCAGAAGCCATGAAAAGGAAGAAAGTGAACCACCCGGGTCAGGCAGTGTGGTCCATGGCCGGGTGTGTGCTGGCCGGGTGTGTTCCAGCATTCTGAGCTTGCGGCCATGCGGGTAGAAGCAGTCGGGTGGGTGCTGTCCGGGTGTCTCCATGCGCGGGTAGTAGTGGCCAGGTGATCTGAGCCGCGTGCTGTCCGTGTCCAGCAGCCAGCAGGCCGTGCGGGTCCTTCAGGCCGCGTGCGCCTGTCCGGGTGCCTCCATGCGCGGGTGAGAACGGACGGGTGTGCAAGGTCGGGTTTCCTGATCAGCTCGTCTATCAGTTCGTACGCGGGTGGGAACAGACGGGTGTGCAAGGTCGAGTAGGTGCTGGTCCGTTCTCCCATCGATCCGTGCGGGTGCCTCTGCCCGGGTGCTTCCAGGCCGCGTGCATTCTAGGCTTCCAGCACAATCAGGACGTGCGGGTGCTTGTCCCCGGGTCGTCCTGGCCGCATCCTGAGCTCGTCCAGGCATGGTTGGATGGTCGACCTCGGGTATGCTCACCCGGGTGGAACTGATATGCCCTCAGTGTTTTGATCATAACTCCTCCAACATGGCTCCAAATGACTTGAAACCACTTCCATTGGAAAGCTAACTCAAACTGCCATGTGTCCACTAAATCTTAGCATCAGAAGATATCTTTAAGGCCTCCGTCCATGTTCATATTTAAACCCCTCTTTTTCATCACAAAACTCCCAAACATCTTCAATATCTCCAAAGTGTGCTCCAACACCTAATAGGGACTTATGAATGCAAAATGAGCCTAAAGATGTCTAATGCCTCATCTAAATGAGCAAAAATGCACAAGATATGATAGCTAAAAACATGTAAATATGCAAGACATCAACTCCCCCACACTAGACCTTTGCTTGTCCTCAAGTAAACTTTTCAAACACAAGGGGGATGGATGCAAGGATGGGAACAAAGCCAAAGGAAACACTCATAGCACTCAACCTGACATCCTAAAGAAACATAGCAAATAGCATGAGCAAACTCTCTTATTATGCTCTAGCTTCACAAGGCCTATCAATTACTCTTATGTCTCTACACAAGATGCAATGCCTATCAACCAACATGTTCTCTTAACCAGCCCTCACATTGATTCACACACACACACACAAGGTGAAGTCTCACAAATGGGCACATGATCTCAATCATTTGGCTAGGTGATCAGATGGTCTAATAAGGATGAAAAGGAGGGTTTAATGCATCATTTCAAGGTGGCAATCACTCAAAAATCAAGGAGCTTGATCGTGATGCAAAATTTATCTAAGACTAGGAGCAATTCATGCATACATGGATCCATCCTCATCATTCTACCCAATTCCTAAGTGATTACAAGATCTACACCCTTTTTATTCATCCCATAACCCAAAATGAAGACATACTCACATCACTCACCCAATGAACATTTTCTTTCTCATGATTCAACCTCTAAGAACCTCTATTCACATTCTAAACTCTAACTCTTAAGTTTTTTCTTCCCCACTATCTTATTGAATCTTTCTTTTTCTTTTTATTTTTCTTCTTTTTTTTTCTTTTTTTTTTATATATACATGAGGGGGAAGGCCAAAAACTTCAATCAAGAGCTTTTCATTTTTTCATTTCTAGGTCCCTAGGGTTTTTCTTTCTCAAAATTTTCTTTGTTCATCAATCTCAACATTTTCATATCCCCCAAACCCAAAATGTAAACCATTAGGTAACAAACACTTCACTCACCATCCTAGAAGCTAGCTCAAATGATGACCCTATGCTAGCAAGAGATGAGAACAAATCCATGTCGCTCCCAATACTCTCAAGATTTTGCACATGACAAGCTATCAAAAGAGGCCTCACTCAAGCAAATCAATGTAGGCTTCAAAGAATGGATAGGGTTCAAGGGTAAGGGAGTGCCATTTGGGTTAACAAAGGGTGGTACAATGGAAAAAGATAACCCAAATGTGTATGAGATCCATGATCAAGTATGCAAATGCCCATATGCAAGAGAGATTAAGTTCATTCAAGTCTAAATTCAGGATGGAGCTGGTCTTAAGAACAATGCCAATTTCAAGCAAGCAAGCAAGTTTCAAGAAGAGCTTTCAAGGCTCAAAGCATGCAAGATTTTTCAAAAGATGCTCAAGCTACCTGATATGTTTAACTAGGGTGTCAAATTCAGTGCAAACGAGTGTTCTTTACAAGGCAATGCTCCAAATGCAAATGAATGCAACCTATATGCTCTAGACTCAATCCTAAGGATGCAAGTGATGCAATTTACATGATTCAAAAATAATTTTTTTTTCTATGCACTTATGAATGTACAATGCAATGCATGAGACTCAAAATCACAAAGCAAACATGATCAAATATCCGGTACCTCCCCCACACTTAAATCCCACAATCTCTGTGTGAGTAAGAGAGAAGGAGATACCCCAACAAGATAAAAGCAAATGTATATACAAGAAGGGTTGGAGTGATACCACATGAGGAGTTTTAGGCGTGGTGTTTGGTGTCATGACTAGAAGCTGGCTTGGTTCATAGCAACTAGAGGAGACTGCTACATGGATTATGGGGATTAAGTGGTTCACCACCATTCTTCTCTCCTCTAGTGCTTGGCTCAACCTGAAAATCTTAACCACTTTTATTAAAAACTAAAAAGGAAAACTAAAATTGCGAAGCTATATACAAGGATAACCATGGGACTTCCTCCCAAGTGAGCTTGTTTTGAGTCACTAGCTTGACTACCTTTTCTCTTGGACTAGTGAGAAGGAGGATCCTTCCCACCTTCAAGTGTGATGGTGAGGACCTGAGAGAGAAGCTCTTGAAGCTTGATTGGGTCATCTTGGAGCTGAGGAGTGATGATGGCTCTAGCACTTGAGACTGGTGTGGATTTTCCCTTGTGCTTGATCTTGTACTCAAGGACACCATCTTTGAGCTTCTTGGGATGGAGAGTGAGGGTGTGTGTGAGCAAATCAAGAGGTGGAGGATGAGACTCTTTCACCATCTTCTTCTTGCCATGAGTGGCCCTTGAGGCTCCACTCATCCCCTCTATTTTAACACTTTCCAAGTGCTCATCACACAACTCTTTTGAAGACTCTCCTTCAAGACCTTCTTTCTTACCAACAACCTCTTCATCTTGGGGCTTCTCAACAGCTTGTGCATTAAAAGTGATTGTCCCACAATAGTCTGATTCCATTGGAGGTTGGAGAGGGTAGGAGACAGCTTTGTTGACATGCATGAGGGTGACCTTCTTGTTGGGAAAGTCAATGCAAGCTCCAACTGTTGTGAGGAAAGGAGTACCAAGGATCAAAGGGACTCTCTCTTCAGATGCCATCTTCAAAAAAGTGAGGTCAATAGGTATGGTGCAGGATCCAATCTTCAAGGGAAAGTCATTGATTATGCCAAGTGGGGTTGTAGAGGAGGAATCCCCAAAGGTGAGAGGAGGAATATCTGTTTCCATGCTTTCAATCCCAATACTTTGCACCATATCCAAGGAGATGACATTCACACTAGCACCACTATCAACAAGAGCATCATCCATAGGTAATTTACCAAAAGAGCAAGACAAGGTGAACTTCCCGTGAGATTCAAGCTTAGGGAGGGCTTGGTGGATCAATCTTCAGAAGTGAGATGTCCAAAAGCTCAGCCACTTCATCTTTGTGGGTGAGAATGTCCTGTATGAGCATCATTTGGACATGAGCAGCATGCATATTGGTGATCTCCGGAAGCTTGACTCCAATATCATGTAGGTCTTTTCTGAATTTGGAGACCACTTTTTCTGAGCTTTGGTGAGGAACCTTTGAGGGAAAGGGAGCTTATCATAGGGTGATAGCTCAACCTCATTGTCTTCTTCCTTCACTTCTTTCAGCTTGAGGTTAGCACTCTTCTCAACTTGTGTCTCAACCGTAGGCTCATCAATCTTCAGAATCTTTCCTTGAACCTTCTTATCAGCTCTCTTCACAACTCTAGCTTCAGCTGCGGCCACAACCAGTCTCTTATCATTTTCAATCTGATTTCCAAGCACTAGCCTCTCAATCTCATCAACATCATTCTTATGATCACTCAACACAATCCTTGAAGAAGTGGAGAGGATAACATTGCAAGTCTCCTTAGGGTTCTTCTCTGGTTTTCCTGGTAGAGATCCCATTGGATTCTTGGAGGATGAAGACATGGAGGCAACTTGGCTCTCCAAAGCTTTGAGGTGAGAGGCAAGTTGCATGTACTTGTTGTTGAGATCAGAATAAGTTCCATCAATCCTGGCATGGATATTCTTGAACTCATCTCCAATGCTCCTAGCATTCTTCTCTTGAGCTTCTAAAATTTGCTTGAACATGAACTCCATATTTGAGTTTGGAGCTTGGGAAGAACTTCCTTGAGGCTGAGATGACTGATTTGTTTGGTAGCCTCCTTGTTGATTGTTGTAGTGAGGTCTTGGCTGATAGTTGTTTTGGTATTGGAAGTTTGGCTCCTTGCTGTACCATGTGCCATTAGCATTGATGAAGCACAACTCCTCTTCGCCTTCTAAACCATCAACCTCATTGATTGTAGGAGGAACCTCTTGACTAGGAGCACCCACAAAATTCATCTGTTCTTGTTTAGCTTGGGTGGAGAGAAGCAAATCTAACTTTTCTTGCAAGGTCTTGATTTCCTTCCTTGTGTGCTGGTCATCACTTCGATTGGCTCCATCATGCTCCTCACTATAAACTGAGTCACTCTTGGCCATGTTCTCTACTAGTTCTTCAGCATCCTCTTCAGTTTTTCCCAAGAAGAAACCATTGCTAGCAGTATCAAGCCTATTTCTGCATTGTGGTAGAGCTCCTCTATAGAAGGTGCTAAGCAAGCTCTCTTTGGTGAAGCCATGATGAGGACACTGAGACCAATAGCCCTTGAACCTCTCCCATGCTTCACTGAAGCTCTCAAGATTTTTCTGTTGAAAATCAGAGATTTCATTTCTGATCTTAGCTGTCCTTGAGGAAGAGAAGAACTTCTCTAGGAATACCCTCTTGCAATCATTCCAAGTGATGATATAGTCACTTGGAAGAGCCTTCTCCCACTGATGAGCTTTGTCTCTTAGAGAGAAAGGAAATAGCATGAGTTTAAAAGCATCTTCAGAGACTCCATTGGTCTTGGACAAACCACAATACTTGTCAAATTGATCCAAGTGATCTAGTGGATCCTCCACAGCCAAGCCATGAAACTTGTTGTTCTCTATCACATTGAGCAGCCCTGATTTGATCTCAAAGTTGTTGTTCTCCACAGCTGGTGCTCTGATTCCCAACCTATGACCATGAATGTGAGGTTGGTCATAGGCTCCAATGGCTCTTGCTTGGCGTGGTTGGTGATGTGGCTGGCGTGGTGGTCTAGGATTGTCAGCTCTTGGACCATTGCCCCCTTGGACATTACCATCTTGAGGCAGATTCTCCATCTCAAACCCCAACCTTTGAAGATGAGCCTGTTGCTCTACTTCTCTTCTTTGTCTAACTATCTCCCTCTCAAGTGCAGCAATCTCTTCAATAGTAGGAACCAAGTTAGATGCCCCTCTGCTTCTTCTGATCATACACCTGAAAGTCAAAGATAGAAGAGGCAAGAGAACCAATATCACAAGATAATAAAAAAAAAAATGACTTAGTCTCAAGCAAATGACTAAATCCCAATGTTAAAATCAACTTAGAACTTGGCAACGGCGCCAATTTGATGAAAGGAGCTTTCTAAGGTCCCAATCAAATGCTGTAGAATACAAGATGTCAATCCAATTCTAAGAGATTCTAATGCAAAGGGAATGCAAGTTCATGCTTAATCTAAGTGCAATCAAGATGAGAGGATGATTATGAAACTAAGACAATATTAAAAATGCAATAAAAGATTGAACTTTCTTTCTCAATGAGGCAAGGGGGTTCTTGGGACAAGGGAATTGACTTTGGGTGATCAAGGTTCAATCCAAGATGCCAACTTTTCAATCAATCTAATTCCTTATGCCTAGACAACAAAACTAAGCAAGCTCTATCTCTAGATGGATGCTCTTTTGCAATGATCACCCAAGTACACCAAATCTCTTTGGCTGTAATGATCAAAGCAAGCATAAAGAATGAGTCTAATAGCAATCCTAGCTTCTTTGACAACTAATCTCTTAGGCAAAGCAAGCTAAAAGCATAGATGAGTTGGTTCAGGCATTTCATAGAACACCTTTCGGGCATGAAATGCCGATGGCTCTATGTTTGAGAGGCCAACCCAAATATAGCATGAAGAACACAAAATCAATGCAAGGAAAGGATAGATCTAACACTAAGCACCTTAGATCTACACTTAATCACCCTAAATCTCCCAAGCCCATGAACCCTAGATAGATCTACTCACTATTAGCCATGGAAAACCTCAAAATCAATGATGATTCAAGGCTAAACATGATTAGAGAAGAAGATAATCTATTAAACACAAAAGAAATGAGATAAAAAGGATCAAAGATCCAAACTTTCTTCAAGATCTTATTATGTTTTTGAGAGAAAAGAAGTTAGATCTCTTAATGAGATTACAAGAGTATATATAGGAGGCTTGAAAGCCCTTAAAAATATAAGAGAAAAGTCCAAAAGGTCCTTGGTGCCACATGATTTTCGACCAACAGAAGCCATGAAAAGGAAGAAAGTGAACCACCCGGGTCAGGCAGTGTGGTCCATGGCCGGGTGTGTGCTGGCCGGGTGTGTTCCAGCGTCCTGAGCTTGTGGCCGTGCGGGTAGAAGCAGTCGGGTGGGTGCTGTCCGGGTGTCTCCATGTGCGGGTAGTAGTGGCCGGGTGATCTGAGCCGCGTGCTGTCCGTGTCCAGCAGCCAGCAGGCCGTGCGGGTCCTTCAGGCCGCGTGCGCCTGTCCGGGTGCCTCCATGAGCGGGTGAGAACGGATGGGTGTGCAAGGTCGGGTTTCCTGATCAGCTCGTCCATCAGTTCGTACGCGGGTGGGAACGGACGGGTGTGCAAGGTCGGGTAGGTGCTGGTCCATTCTCCCATCGATCCGTGCGGGTGCCTCTGCCCGGGTGCTTCCAGGCCGCGTGCATTCTAGGCTTCCAGCACAATCAGGACGTGCGGGTGCTTGTCCCCGGGTCGTCCTGGCCGCGTCCTGAGCTCGTCCAGGCATGGTTGGATGGTCGACCTCGGGTATGCTCACCCTGGTGGAACTGATATGCCCTCAGTGTTTTCATCATAACTCCTCCAACATGGCTCCAAATGACTTGAAACCACTTCCATTGGAAAGCTTACTCAAAATTCCATTTTCCACCAAATCTTAGCATCAGAAGATATTTCTAAGGCCTCCGTCCATGTTCATCTTTAAACCCCTCTTTTTCATCACAAAACTCCCAAACATCTTCAATATCTCCAAAGTGTGCTCCAACACCTAATAGGGACTTATGAATGCAAAATGAGCCTAAAGATGCCTAATGCCTCATCTAAATGAGCAAAAATGCACAAGATATGATAGCTAAAAACATGTAAATATGCAAGACATCAAAAGACTTCTCTATGGCCATCGTCCATGTTCATCTTTCACCCTTCCTTTTTGTAACAAAGTATCCCCAAACACCTTCAAATTCTCCAAAGTACACTCCAAGACCTGATAAAGACTTATGAATGCAAAATGAACCTAAATATGCCTAATGCCTAATCTATAAGGGATAAAATGCATAAAATAGAAAGCTAAAACAATGAAAATATGCAAGACATCAACTCCCCCACACTAGTCCTTTACTTGTCCACAAGTAAACTAACAAGGACTAAGGAGGAGAGGTTTGAAGGAGGGGACTCATAGCCAAAAGAATGCTCTTCTTAGTTCTCAACTTGATAACCTTGCATAATCATACCAACTAGCTAGAGCAAGCACTCAATCCAACTCTAAGTTCTCAAGGCCTATCTCAACTCTTTTGATCCCTACACTTACTCATCATGAATCCACAATCCACAAATCTATTTGCTCTCTAACAATCATTAAGCAAACTCAAAAGATCTCTTGCAAATGGTCAAATGGTCCAAGTCATTTAGTTTGGTGAGGAAAAGGCTTTAGTGCAAAGTGAATCAAGAGGTTCAAGATCATCTTTCAAGGTGGTTTACTCTCAAAACAAAGTAGCTTTGACATTGCACATAATATATCTAAGAAATAGATCAATTCATGCATACAATGCTCAATCTCCATTGTCCTACCCTTTTCCTAAACATGAAAGCAAGTTTTGCTCTATTCCCCAATGCCAAGCCCCACTCTCTCTTCACACACCCAAAGAATTCCCAAAACTCTCAAGAACATTTCCTCACTTAGAACTCTTCACTTTTTGAAGTCTACAAGGGATTTTTACACTTTTTAAACACTTGCTAGCTCATAACAACTTTTGCTAGCCCCCTTTCTTTATTCATCTCTTTTTTTTTTTCTTCTCTTTTTCTTTCTCTTTTTTTTTTTTTATAAATGGGGGCCAAGACTTTCATTACAAACTTGAGCTAGACTCTCTTTTTTTTTATTATCCCTAAAGACTTAATCACTTTTGAGTTCTAAGAGTCTACCATTTCTTTCCTCTCTTTTTCACACTCCCAAGATCAAACTTTACAACACTCACCCCCATCCTAGAAGCTAGACAATACGAATGTCTAATCTAGCTAAAATGGAGACCAAGCATTGTCGTTCCCAATACTCTCAACATTATGCACATGTAAAGCTTTCCAGAAAAGGCCTCACTCAACAAATAATGAAGGCTTGAAAGGAGGTAAGGGTTTAAGGGTGTGGAGTGCCACTTGAGTTTGTCCAAAAAGATAGGCAAAGAATGGGAGGGACAACTCAAGTGTTCTATCCATGACTTAGTACACAAGGGTCCATGAGCAAGAGACTTATAGTCTAAATATGACAGGAGCAAACTTCAAAGAGAGAGCATCAATCAATCAAATTAGCTTTAGGAAGAGAATTCAAGGCACAAAGTTTACAAGTTATCCTAAGATTGCTCAAGCTACTTACTATGATTATGAAGGTTATCATTTTAAGAACTTAGCATGAGCATCTTTACAAGGCAACTATCATCCTTGTCCCCTATGCATGATGCAACCTATATGATGATTTTTCTCTTTTTTTTTATTTTATTATGCAAGTGAATGATCTAGACTCAATCCTAATGCAACTACATGATTCTTTTTGTGCTTTTCAAAAATTTTCAAATATTTTTGGTTTTTTTTCTATGCAATAACTATCTACAAGTGCATGCATATGACATAAAACACAAGACTATTAGCAACTTGACACCTCCCCCACACTTAATTCACACAGTCTCTGTGTTTGTTAAATGTAGAGAAGGGCCTAAAGGAAAATAAAAGAAATCTAAATGCAAAGATGAATGGTATATACAATGATCAGGAAGTGGGGTACCTCATGGAGCATGGGATGAGGCTGATGCCTCACCCTCAGAGTCATCTTCATCAGCAGTGGTGCTTAGGCTTGGTTACTTGTTTCCGGACGTGGAAGGGGCGATGTAAGGGTTCCTCAAGCTACGGAGGGCTTGCTTCTCGGTTTGTGGCGCATTTGGGTCAAGAAGGGGTAGAGGAGGGGGTGCAAGGAAAGCATCAAGATTGAAATCCTCAGCCTTTCAGCCTGCTACAGCTCCCCTAGTCAGAACATCAGCAACCTTTCTCATGAACTGAGCTGAAGCTTCAGCTTGTCTCTTCACAGTTTTCCTCAATTCCTTGCACTTCTTAGTGAGGAAGATGGTCCTGTCTTGAGCTCTGTTCCACCTTTGTAGTGTGCTAATCTGGTCATGAGCTTGGCGAATGGGACCATTAGGCAGGGCACTGGTGCATTGCTCAAACTTATAGCGAGGAGGACCAAAGAGATGGGCTGTGGCTCTGCTGGAATATCCCTGATCATACTTAGCTGCCTTCGCTGCGGCTTTCTCGTTCATGTGTAGTACCATAGGGCCGAGAGTCCCATGACTACCTAGGAGATGCTGCTCACTGATATCAAAACTTATAGTCCCTGGTGTCCTCAATGAAGTGAGCTCATAGTTATGGAGAAGCAGCTCAACTGTGGTGGAACCTCTCAAGTATGAGTAAACACACCTTCCATTGTATCTTCCAGAGAAGTAATGAGCTGACTTCAAGTAGGTGAGGTCAATGAAAGAGGGACCGGATGCATCATCGCCCAAGCTAATACCCTGGTGCACAAGCAATGGTGTGATCAAGCCACCTATGCCAATCTGAGCCTCTGGATCCCTGTTTGTCCAAGCATAATCCTTGTAGTACATGAGGCGCCTCACAAAGAATCCAACCATACCAAACTCATCGTAGAAATCAGTGGGGACTTCAGGTAAGTGAGGAGGTGAGGCAAAGTGTTGGATAGCTTGGTGCATGAGGTTCATGTCCTCTCCATTCACGTTACTTGGCTCTTTCCTTGGGAAGATGGTGTGGACAGTCAGCCTATGGAGGTAGCGGACTGATGGATGCCGGATAGAAGCATTCTTGTCTCTGCTGGACACTCTATCTTTGCCGGATAAGAACTTGTAAGTGAAGTGTGGAAGGGTCTTTCCTCTAGGAAGCCCTTTCAGCTTGGGCAAAGAAGACTCCTTCAAATCCTTGAGGCCTAGCACCTCTCCAATCTTGGCAAAAGTCATGAAATAGGTCTTCCCATCAATCTTGAAACTGATTCTTCCCCACCCTTGTTCCTCATGTAGAGAAGAGTGGAATGTGGCCTCCAAGGATGCCAAGAATTGGCAAGAGACCTCTTTATGTGTTGGGTGAGCCATGGAATAGAAGCTGTCCATGTTCATGAGAGCAAGCAAATCCTTCATGTCTTGGGCAATCTCTAACTCTCTCATTAGCCTCACATCAGCAAATCTGGTTGGAGGCCAAGATACTCCTTGCCTCATCTGCTCCAATAGTTCAACTTCAGTAGGCTTCCTCTGTCTATCTCTATGAGGATTGAACCCTAACTTTTCGAAAGTTTCTTGGTCAGCCACACTACCATCTGGAGAAGATGCTTCTTCAACAGTTTCATCAACCTGCTCCAAGGGTGGGGGCACCAATGTCTTTGGGTTTGGTGCCTTGATCCTGATCTTGGTGGGAGGAGCTGGTTTCTCATTGTCCTTCTTTGTGTTTTTCTCCAAAACAAGAGGTCCCATGGTGGGAGATCTTGGAGCTCTAGCTTTCTTTGAAGGAGTGTGCTTGTGATCACCAACAGCCACTCTCTTTCCATCCTTCTTGGCCTTTTTATAAGCATCATCAAGCACCTTCTCAGCACTAGCCAACCTCTTGCCATCCTTCTTGGTTGTCTTGTGATCAACATCAACCACTCTCTTTCCAACTGTCTTGGCTTGTGTTTTCTTTCTCAACAATGCCAAGGCTTGCTGTCTACGTTCCTCTTCAGATTCAGGCATGGAGCCTAACTCTTTCCCAAACCTAGCAGTCTCTTTCCGAGCAGCCTCGACCTTTTCTTGTGCAATCAAGTCCTCATCTTTTCTTCCCTTCTTGAACCTGAAAAATTTCAAGACTTGGACAAGATTAAGCACAAGGAAGAAATAACACTCTTGGAATGATAGGTGCTTGTAAGAACACTTGGAAACCTAGTGCAAAACCAGCAACCTAGCAAGACTGTCACAAAGCAATCAAGCTCCCATGTCCACAAAATTTCAAATTTTTTTTTTTATGAACAAGGGAACCTAATCTAGCCAATTCCAAGTAAAAGCACCAAGCAAGCTGAAATTGAATGCTAAACAAGCTCTAGAACATCAATTCCAATCAATCTTGACCATAATCAACCAAAAGCAAGAACATTTTCAAAAACCCCCAAATCTCATGAACCCTAATTTCTCAAAGTTCAAATTAATCTCAATTCCACCATGAAATCAACTACCCAGCATGATATTCAAGCATTCCCTAGTCTAATTTACAAGAATCTAGCAAGAAAATGCTCAAATTTCAAGTTCAAATATTTAGGGTTCATGAGGGTTACGAATTTGAACTTAGAGATACCATACCTTGCTTTGGATGAAGGATAGAGATGAAAAGATTCAAGGAATTAGATGTAGGGGATGAAGGCTTGGATGTGGGAAAAAGAAATTTGTGATTTGGTTGAGATTTGACAAAGTTATGGGGATTTATGTTCTTGGGGGCTAGAGAGGATTATGATGTGGGGAAGAAGATGAAATGAGGAGAGAGAGGGTGGCTTAGGATTTTAAATGGTTTCTGGGTCGGGTGGATGGGTTCTGGGTCGGGTTTAGGTGGGTTTGGGTCGGAAAGAGGGGAAGAAAACATACCTGGGTCGGGCGGGTCGCATCTGCGTTGTCCGCGGTTCATGGTTGGTACGCGGGTGAGGGAGATTTTGTACGTCCCGGGTGTGTCCACCCGCGTTCGCCCGTTTGTGCCGTGCGGGTGTTACTACCCGCGTAACATCACCCGCGTACAGCCGTTCGTCCGTTCTGATTGCTCCACCCGTGCGGCTGCTTCAACCCGAGTGTCCCAGCCCGGGTACATCCCGTTCGACACGTCCTGATCTACCCGTGCGAGTGCTTCAGCCCGAGTAACACCACCCGGGTACGTCCGTTCTGATCTACCCGTGCGGCTGCTTCAACCCGAGTAACACCACCCGGGTATCTTCGACCAAACCACCAAAATTTCATCACTTTTTCTCCTGATCACTGAACCAACTCACTTCTTTTTGTGTCTCCTCCATCTCAAAACCTCAGCCAGTTCATTCTCAAACTCCCAACATGGACCCAACATCTTTCAAGGGACATGTTGCTGAAAAATAAAAATCCTAATGCAATAAGTACAAGGATAACCATGGGACTTCCTCCCAAGTTAGCTTGTTTAAAGTCACTAGCTTGACTTTGCCTCCTTTGAGGTTAGGCAAGGGGAGCATCAGAGAGTGGGGTCGATGTCCCATCCTCCTTGGGTATTGTGGCCATGTATTCCTTGAGCCTATGGCCATTAACTGTGAAGTCATTACCCTGATTATCCCATAACACAATGGCTCCATAAGGCCTCACTTCTTTGATCACAAATGGACCAGACCACCTTGACTTGAGCTTTCCTGGAAACAACTTCAGTCTAGAGTTGTAAAGAAGAACTTGATCTCCTGCCTTGAATTCTCTCTTGAGAATGTGCCTGTCATGGAAGGCCTTAGTCTTTTCCTTGTAAATCCTTGAATTCTCAAAGGCATCCATCCTTATCTCATCCAGTTCATTTAGTTGAAGAAGTCTCTTTTCCTTTGCACCCTTGATGTCAAAGTTTAGAAGCTTCACAGCCCACAATGCCTTGTATTCAAGGTCAACCGGCAGATGGCAAGACTTCCTATAGACAAGGTTGAAAGGAGTAGTGCCTAGAGGAGTCTTGAAGGCTGTTCTATATGCCCAAAGAGCATCATCAAGCTTGGCTGACCAATCCTTCCTCTTGGTTCCCACAACCTTCTCCAAGATTCCCTTGATTTGCTTGTTGGAGACCTCCACTTGGCCACTTGTTTGAGGGTGATAGGGCGTTGCAACCTTGTTTTTCACTCCATTCTTCTTAAGAAGACCCTCAAACACCTTGTTTATGAAATGTGAACCTCCATCACTTATGACCACTCTTGGCACTCCAAACCTTGGGAAGATATTGCTCTTGAACATTTTGACCACCACTCTTGAATCATTTGTAGGACTTGCTATTGCCTCCACCCACTTTGATACATAGTCCACAGCCACCAAGATGTATCTGTTGCCATAAGAAGAAGGGAAAGGTCCCATGAAGTCAATTCCCCAAACATCAAACACTTCCACTTCAAGGATTGGGTTTTGAGGCATCTCATTCCTCTTAGTAATGTTCCTCCTCCTTTGCCAAGAGTCACATCTTGAAGTGAAGTCTTGTGAGTCCCTGAACATGTGTGGCCACCAAAATCCAGCTTGTAGCACCTTTGAGACATTCTTGAATGTAGCAAAATGGCCTCCATAGGAAGATCCATGGCAATGTGAGAGGATCCCTTCAACTTCTTCTTCAGCCACCACTCTTCTATAAATCTGATCTTTGCATAGGGTGTAAAGGTATGGTTCATCCCGATAGTATCTCTTCAGGTCCTTGTAGAACTTCTTCTTCTCATACCCCGCAAGCCCCAATGGTTCCTTCCCAGTGGCTAAGTAGTTAACCAAATCAGCGTACCAAGGTAAGTTGTTCTCTCCAGCTGCCTTAACCTCTTCAATCTTTTTTCCAGTTTCAATGACTGCCACCACTGACATGATGGCCATGACACGCTCTTGTCTAAGTCCCTCATCAATAGGGATTCCACCTTCAATCCTCAACCTGGAAAAGTGATCAGCAACTCCATTCTCAATCCCTGGCTTGTCTCTAATCTCCAAGTCAAACTCTTGAAGCAAAAGGATCCACCTTAGTAGTCTTTGCTTGGCATCCTTCTTTGCTAGGAGGTGTCTCAAAGCTGCGTGGTCAGTATACACAATGACCTTGGAACCCACCAGGTAGCTTCTGAATTTTTCAAAGGCGAAGACAATGGCCAGCATCTCTTTCTCTGTTGTGGCATACTTCATATGTGCATCATTCAGAGTTTGGCTAGCATAATAAATCACATGAGTCTTGCCATCCTTCTTCTGCCCCAGGACAGCCCCAACAGCAAAATCACTAGCATCACACATTATCTCAAAAGGGAAGTCCCAATCAGGTGGCTGGACAATGGGAGCACTAACAAGGTCACCCTTTATCTTCTTGAAGGCTTCAAGACAATCTTCATCAAAGCTGAAAGCGGCCTCCCTGCACAGCAAGTTGGTCATGGGTCTAGCAATCTTTGAAAAGTCTTTGATGAATCTTCTATAGAACCCAGCATGGCCAAGGAAGCTCCTGATGTCTTTCACTGTCTTTGGTGGTGGCAAGCTGACCATCACCTCAATCTTAGCCTTGTCCACTTCAATGCCCTTTTCTGAAATATTGTGCCCAAGCACAATCCCCTCTTTTACCATGAAGTGACACTTCTCCCAATTCAGCACTAGGTTGGTGTCTTCACATCTCTGTAGGACCCTGCACAAGTTGGACAAACAAGAAGAAAACGAAGATCCGTAGACAGAGAAATCATCCATGAATACCTCCACTATATCCTCAATGAGATCTGAGAAGATAGACATCATGCACCTTTGAAAGGTTGCTGGAGCATTACATAACCCAAATGGCATCCTTCGATAAGCAAAGGTGTCATAGGGGCATGTGAATGTTGTCTTCTCTTGATCATTGGGATGTATGGGGATTTGGAAGAACCCTGAATACCCATCAAGAAAACAATAGAAAGGATGGTTTGCAAGTCTCTCAAGCATTTGATCAATGAATGGCAATGGAAAATGATCCTTTCTAGATGCAGAGTTGAGCTTTCTATAATCAATATACATTCTATGGCCAGTTATGGTTCTAGTTGGTATCAATTCATCCTTGTCATTTTTAACCACAGTGATACCACCTTTCTTTGGAACTACATGCACAGGAGATACCCATTTAGAATCTGAAATAGGGTAGATAACACCAGCATCTAAGAGCTTAAGAATCTCCTTCTTTACAACATCCTTCAGGTTAGGATTCAACCTTCTTTGATGCTCTATAGAAGTCATTGACTCATCCTCTAGATGTATCCTATGCATGCACAAAGAAGGTGATATCCCCTTAATATCATCTGGTGAATACCCAATTGCTTTTCTAAACTTTTTAAGTGCATTTAAAAGTTGAGAAAGCTCAAGTTCAGTAAGTTCACTACTCACAATGACAGGATATGACTCATTAGGGCCTAGAATTGCGTACCTTACACTATGGGGAAGAGGTTTTAGCTCCACTTTTGGTGCCTTGAGCTCACTCCAATCATCTTGTTGGGTATCCTCTTGTTGAGTGGCTGAAACAGCTTGGTGCTCCTCATACTGGCGTTTATCCTCAATCTTCTTGTGAGAATCCAGCATGGCCACAATAGCGTCACTCTCTTGGTTCTCAACCACTTGGACCTCTTTATCTACTGTCAAAGCATGCTGCAAAGGGTCCCCTATTACCAGCTCTCCAAGTGCCAATTCCTCAAGGAGCTCATCAGCAAGAGCTTCCATCTCCTCTATGTAAAACACTTGGCCTTGCACAGTTGACCTCTTCATTACCTCATTTATATCAAAATGAAGAGTGTGCTCTTTCCCCAAATGAAGATCAATCTTGCCTTCCTTCACATTGATAAGGGCTCCTGCTGTGGCTAAGAATTGTCTTCCAAGGATCAAGGGGTCTCTAGCTTCTTCATCCATCTCAAGCACAACAAAATCAGTAGGAATTTCACAATTTCCCACCATCATAGGGAGGTCTTCAAGGATACCAATGGGGAATTTGACTGAGCGATCAGCGAGCACCAAAGAGAGTTTGTACTTCTTGTATTGGCTGAACCCAAGCTTCTTGGCAACAGATAGAGGCATGAGACTGACACTAGCTCCCAAATCACATAGACATCTCTCAAACATCAAAGGACCAATGGCTAAGAACTCTCCCCAAGGATGGTGAGACACTAAGTGGTGGCCATCAACATTGATGATGATGTTGTGATTGTAGATGAGAAGGTTGATGAGGAGATTCTAGAAAAGATTGTTGAAGCTAAGGGTAAAGGAAAGGTTGGAGAAGAGAAGAAAACACTATAGCATGGTGAAGTTGCCACTCCAACAAAAGTGTCTTCTTTTGTTCCTCCTCCCTATGAACCTAAGATGACATTTCCTGGAAGATTCAAGAAGCAACTCTTAGAGAAGTACAAAGCACTCTTTGAGAAACAAATGAGTGAAGTTCAAGTCACAATGCCCATCAATGATGCCTTCATGCTTGTCCCTCAATACAGCAAGTTCTTGAAAGATACTGTGGCTGCAAAGAAGAAGAAAATGGAAGGCATGATGGTTCTTACTCATGAGTGCAGTGCCATTATCCAGAGATTGATAATCCCTAAGAAGCTAGAGGATCCAGGCTGCTTTACCCTGCCTTGTGCCATTGGTCCTTTCATGTTTGAGAGATGTCTATGTGATTTGGGAGCTAGTGTCAGTCTCATGCCTCTATCTGTTGCCAAGAAGCTTGGGTTCAGCCATTACAAGAAGTGCAAACTCTCTTTGGTGCTTGCTGATCGCTCAGTCAAATTCCCCATTGGTATCCTTGAAGACCTCCTTGTGATGGTGGGAAATTGTGAAATTCCGACTGATTTTGTTGTGCTTGAGATGGATGAAGAAGCTAGAGACCCCTTGATCCTTGGAAGACCATTCTTAGCCACAGCAGGAGCCCTTATCAATGTGAAGGAAGGCAAGATTGATCTTCATTTGGGGAAAGAGCACACTCTTCATTTTGATATAAATGAGGTAATGAAGAGGTCAACTGTGCAAGGCCAAGTGTTTTACATAGAGGAGATGGAAGCTCTTGCTGATGAGCTCCTTGAGGAATTGGCACTTGGAGAGCTGGCAATAGGGGACCCTTTGCAGCATGCTTTGACAGTAGATAAAGAGGTCCAAGTGGTTGAGAACCAAGAGAGTGACGCTATTGTGGCCATGCTGGATTCTCACAAGAAGATTGAGGATAAAGGCCAGTATGAGGAGCTCAAACATGAGGTGCACCAAGCTGTTTCTGCCACTCAACAAGAGGATACCCAACAAGATGATTGGAGTAAGCTCAAGGCACCAAAAGTGGAGCTAAAACCTCTTCCCCATGGTGTAAGGTACGCATTTCTAGGCCCTAATGAGTCATATCCTGTCATTGTGAGTAGTGAACTTACTGAACTTGAGCTTTCTCAACTTTTAAATGCACTTAAAAAGTTTAGAAAAGCAATTGGGTATTCACTAGATGATATTAAGGGGATATCACCTTCTTTGTGCATGCATAGGATACATCTAGAGGATGAGTCAATGACTTCTATAGAGCATCAAAGAAGGTTGAATCCTAACCTGAAGGATGTTGTAAAGAAGGAGATTCTTAAGCTCTTAGATGCTGGTGTTATCTACCCTATTTCAGATTCTAAATGGGTATCTCCTGTGCATGTAGTTCCAAAGAAAGGTGGTATCACTGTGGTTAAAAATGACAAGGATGAATTGATACCAACTAGAACCATAACTGGCCATAGAATGTGTATTGATTATAGAAAGCTCAACTCAGCATATAGAAAGGATCATTTTCGATTGCCATTCATTGATCAAATGCTTGAGAGACTTGCAAACCATCCTTTCTATTGTTTTCTTGATGGGTATTCAGGGTTCTTTCAAATCCCCATACATTCCAATGATCAAGAGAAGACAACATTCACATGCCCCTATGGCACCTTTGCTTATCGTAGGATGCCATTTGGGTTATGTAATGCTCCAGCAACCTTTCAAAGGTGCATGATGTCTATCTTCTCGGATCTCATTGAGGATATAGTGGACGTATTCATGGATGATTTTTCTGTCTACGGATCTTCGTTTTCTGCTTGTTTGTCCAACTTGTGCAGGGTCCTACAGAGATGTGAAGACACCAACCTAGTGCTGAATTGGGAGAAGTGTCACTTCATGGTCAAAGAGGGGATTGTCCTTGGGCACAAGATTTCAGAAAAGGGCATTGAAGTGGACAAGGCTAAGATTGAGGTGACCATAAACCAAATGTCGATCCCCGGCAACGGCGCCAATTTGATGAAAGGACTTTTCTAAGGTCTTAATCAAATGATGTAGTATATAAGATTGTCGAACCAGTTCTAAGTGACCATAAACCAAAGGGAATGCAAGTCTATGCTTAATCTAAATGAAATCATTGAAGAGGATGATTATTAAACTAAGACAATAAGTAAAATGCAACAAAAAGTAAAACTTTCTCTCTTATGAGAAGAATGAGACCCATGGGTATAGGGACTTGATATCAAATGATTAAGATTCAATCCAAGATGCTAACTTTTCAACCAATCTAATTCCTTATGCCTAGACAACAAAACTAAGCAAGCTCTATCTCTAGATGGATGCTCTTTTGCAATGATCACCCAAGTACACCAAAATCTCTTTGGCTGTAATGATCAAAGCAAGCATAAAGAATGAGTCTAATAGCAATCTTAGCTTCTTTGACAACTAATCTCTTAGGCAAAGCAAGCTAAAAGCATAGATGAGTTGGTTCAGGCATTTCATAGAACACCTTTCGGGCATGAAATGCCTATGACTCTATGTTTGAGAGGCCAACTTAAATATAGCTTTAAGAACACCAAATCAATGCAAGGAAATGATAGATCTAACACTAAGCACCTTGGATCTACACTTAATCACTCTCAATCAACCTAACCCATGGATCTTAAATGGATCTACTCACTAATCCACATGCTTACTCTTAAACCCATGAGAGATTCAAGCTTAAACATATAGAGAAAGAAAGGAGATGAAATCAAGCAATCAAGAACTCAAAGATTAGATGAGATTATGAATCAAAGATGAAGCTTTACTCAAGAGGTTTTTGTGTTCTTAGATAGAAAATAACATAAGTCCCAAAACTAGGGATAATGAGAGTATTTATAGTAGGCTTAAGAGCCCTAAACACATAAAAGTAAAATGACTAAAAAGTCCTTAGAAGAGTAATGGTTTAAACCAATCAAAAAGCTCCAAAAGGAAGAAGCTCGGATACCCTGGTCGGATGGGTACCCACCAGGCCGGGTATGACCACCCGGGTGTGAAGTCTCGACTAGGCCGTCCAAGCCGTGCAGGTCGTGCTGCTCGAGTGGTCATGGCCGGGTGTGAGGCTACCCGGGTTGTCTTGCTCGGGTGCACTGGAGTCGAGTGGTCAAGGGAGGTCGGGTGTGACCGGCCGCGTCCTGATCCTGGGCGTTCTCCATCGTCGGGCCGTGCGGGTCGTCTTCCTCGGGTGTGGACGTCCGGGTATGCTCGCACGCGGGTGGCGTCCAGTCGGGTGTGATCGTCCCGCGTACGTGCTGGTCTGTCCTCTCGAATCCTTGCGGGTCGTCATCCTCGGGTGCGTCCAGTGGGTTGGTGTTCGTACGCGGGTAGCTTCTTCCGGGTGTCCAGGCCGCGTACGTGCTATCTGTTCCCGCGGTCAGGCCATGCGGGTTATCGAGGTCGCGTATGTCCATCCGGGTGCTGCATCGTCCAGCATCACCCCCTCGTCCCGTGCGGGTTGGTCAGGTCGAGTGTGCTGACCCGGGTGTCTTGACATATCTCCACTCAAATAATCATAACTCCTTCAATATGGCTTCAAATGGCTTGGAACCACTCCCATTGGAAATCTAACTCAAAATGCTATGTCTCCACCAAAACTTAGCATAGAAAGACTTCTCTATGGCCATCGTCCATGTTCATCTTTCACCCTTCCTTTTTGTAACAAAGTACCCCCAAACACCTTCAAATTCTCCAAAGTACACTCCAAGACCTGATAAAGACTTATGAATGCAAAATGAACCTAAATATGCCTAATGCCTAATCTAGAAGGGATAAAATGCATAAAATGGAAAGCTAAAACAATGAAAATATGCAAGACATCAGTAACCACTCTCCATTGCACACACAATGGGAAAAAGTCTTCCTCTTTTAACTCGGATTGATGATGAACTAAGCACACTTGTTGTGAACCTGAAACATCACTCAAACTCCAGAAAAGATAAGACACAAGTGCATTGGGTCAACCCTTGATTCCACATCAAGTTTAAACACCAATGTCTTAAAGCAATGCACAAGATCAAACTAGACATTTTTAAAGTTCTAATCTTTGTAAGCTAACTCTCTAAGCACAAGTAAGATCATTTCAGTTTCAATACAAACTACTTAGGCAATTCTTTACTTGTCTTAACCACATCTTAGTCTTTTAAACTAAGTGCTCAATCTTAAGACAGTAACCATTATGATAGTATGCAGCACCTTAGCCAGTTTCTAAACATGTATGCAACAAGATCAGACACAAGCATCTATCAATGCTCACACAAAATTTTAACTGAGGTCTTACAACACTTATCATAAACTTACATCAGACCATGCATTACTTTAATCAGATTCAAGTTATGAAAGCTACTAGATGCAGAGATGACAATCTATCATCCTAGCACAACTCATACAAGATCTGAGGCAAGCACTTTCATATCTCAACTTCACAAGCCTCTTTAAACATCCTGGGACAGATTCTAAACAATTCACATTTAGCAATCTTTAAACACATCCTCAGGTTTTCAATCACAACACCACATCAGACCACATTTCAATATTCAGTTCAAATGCTCAAGCTTTACAAACAAGAGAAAGAGTTTCCTTACAGCCAAGGAACTAGTGTTAGTTCCTTGAAACTCCATTGAATCATGGCAAGGAAGTGAGCTCTTTTGGTGGCACCAGCTTGTCTCCTCCTTCCATGAACCTTTCTCTCCTTTCTCTTGAACTCTCCATGTCAAATACTCCACCTTTTCTTCATGTGAACTCGCCAGGCTCTCAAGACTAGAAAGCTACCACCTTTCTTCTTGGATAATGAATAAGAACTTGCTTGAACATGGATCTGAAGCTTGGTTGATCAGACCACTCCATAACCATTGTTTCCAAGCTTCTTCCTTCTTCATTGGCGCCATGAGA
The DNA here is from genome assembly GCA_016771965.1 of Brassica carinata. Classification (NCBI taxonomy): domain Eukaryota; kingdom Viridiplantae; phylum Streptophyta; class Magnoliopsida; order Brassicales; family Brassicaceae; genus Brassica; species Brassica carinata. The sequence goes on from CM028692.1 coordinate 24,626,145, forward strand.
TGGTGAGAATCAACCATAGACAGCTTCTGGACACCAAGGATGAACCCACCACTATTTTGTAGTATTGAACAGCTGCCAGATCCAGGGAGCTTCTTCTTGGTTAAAAATGACATGAGAGGTAAGCATTGAGATGGCGGAAGCAACAGCTCAGGTTCTAGAGAACCTGGCTCTGATACCATGAGAGTTTTATAGAGTTATCTCTCTCTTAATGTGTGTGTGTGTGTGTAATACAGCTCAAATGAGCAAGAAGAGAGCTTGATAAGTGTAGAGAAAGGATCTGATGTAACAATGTGTTACTCAAATCAGAAACAAGAGAGACTTTGAGAGATTAAGAGATTTGAGACTAAGAAAGGGAGAGACTTAGGGAATCTGATTCAAGAACACATTTTATTTCTTTAAAGGAGAAGGGATTCCCCCTTACTCTCTTAAGTTTACAAATCTCTAACAAGAGCTTATTTATAAGCTTTACAATCTGAAACATTAGAAACCTATATCTAATGGCTATAATTAACTTGATTCAAATGGATGGATGAGATGAGGAGTTGGTCTAGTCTTCATATGATTGTTTGAGCTCTCTTTGAAGTCTCATTGGTTTAATTTGAATCTGGTCAAGGGCAGGCTGGACCAGGCTGGCACAGGCTAGCTCTTCTTGTAAGTTTTATGAAGAACTGAGTGAAGAACACTCAAGAACAGGAGAGAGAGAAAGTATCTTTGATATGAAAATAATATGAGAGAGATAGAGAAAGTGTTGTTTATGTCGCCAAGAGTAAGAGAGAATATAGAAGGAAGATGTTTCCTTAATCTGGACATAAGAGGTTACAAAGTATTTAAAGACAATCAGAAGTGAAGAGAAACAATAAACAATGTTGGTCTGGTCGATGAAAGCAACCTGACCCAACGGCACACTTCCCTTAAACGCAACATGTGACTTTTACTATAAACTATTCCCACTTGGTCTCCTCAGTTCAAACGGTCTCCTCTTGGTTCTGGAAGCCTTTGGTCGAGACATCCATCACTTGCTTTGCCTCCAAGACACGCCAGGTTACTTGGGAGAGTGAGAGTAGTCCGTACAACTTGTACGGACTTCCTTGTACTTCAAGTCTCTTCTTCTCCTCTTCTGATCTCTTCATACTTCTCACCATGATACGCCATGTTATCTCTTATTCTCTTCATACTCAATATTCCCCCTCAAGCTTGACCCAATGCAATGCTCTAGCTTTTAGAACCATGAAGTCTTCCCTCATTAAAACCTTAGTATGCAAAACCAGTGGGACAAAAACATACTAAGGAAAAAGAGTAGAAGCTCCATGGTGAAAGGGGATTACTCCTGAGTGATGTCCATGAGTCCAAGTCTTGGATACACGGACTCAGACACCTTTGTACTTGCGGCCTTAGTGAAGATGTCTGCTAGTTGATCCTCACTCTTAGTGTAGCATGGTAAGGTGATGTGTCATCATTTGTCTCACTTTGTGGCAGTCTATCTCAATGTGCTTTGTCCTCTCATGGAATACTGAGTTTGAGGCTATGTGTATTGCTGCTTGGTTGTCACAATGCATAGTGATTGGTGAAGTGATCTCTACGCCCATATCTCTAAGAAGGTCTTTGATCCACACCAGCTTGTTTGTGAGTTTCCTCATAGCTCTATATTCAGCTTCAGCACTTGAGCATGACACAACCTTTTGCTTCTTGCTTTTCCATGTGACCAGATTGCCTCCAATGAAGGAACAATACCCTGTGGTTGATTTTCTGTCATTCCTATCTCCTGCCCAATCAGCATCACAGTATCCCACCAATTCAGTGTTGCCATTGCACCCCATCCATATTCCTTGACCAGGAGCTCCACCAAGGTATCTAAGGATTCTTTCCACCATTTTCCAGTGATGAATCTTTGGCACTTGCATATGCTGGCTCACCTGGTTCACAACAAAACAAATATCAGGTCTAGTGATGGTTAAATAGATAAGCTTACCCACTAGTCTTCTGTATTGTTTTGGATCATCATATGGGGTTGCTTCATACTCCCCCTCACGCAAAATCTTGTAACCATCTTCAAGTGGAGTCTTTGCTGGCTTCTCTCCAAGCATACCTGCTCCATTCAAGAGATCAAGTGTGTACTTTCTTTGGGATAAGAATAGCCCCTTTTCAGATCGGCATACTTCTATTCCAAGAAAGTGTTTTAGTTCTCCTAAGTCCTTAATATCAAACACTGACTTTAGAAAAGATATAATGGCTTGTATACCTTTCTTTTCACTCCCTGTGATAATGATATCATCAACATACACAAGCAGGACTACTATACCTTGCTGGCTGGTGAGAGTAAATAGGGTGTGGTCAGCTCAGATCGGTTGAAACCTTTCCGATTCAGAGTGGTGCTGAGCTTATGATACCAGACTCTCGGTGATTGCTTCAGCCCATAGATAGCTTTCTTGAGTCTCAATACATTGCCTGGTTTGACCATGTCTTCCATACCAGGTGGAGGCCGCATGTAGACTTCATCCTCTAGCTCTCCTTGGAGGAATGCATTCTTCACATCCATCTGCCATAGATCTCACTCAAGGTTGGTTGCAAGAGAGAGTAGGATCCTGATTGTATGCAGCTTTGCTACTGGTGCAAATGTATCCAAGTAATCTTCTCCATACACGTGTGTATCCCCTTGCAACCAGCCTTGTCTTCTTCCTTTCTGGTTTGCCATTTGCCAAGTATTTAATGGTGAAGATCAGACGGCTAGTTACAGCCTTCTTGCCCTTGGGAAGCTCAGTTTCAAACCATGTTCCATTCTTGATCATGGCGCCTATCTCATCTCCCACTGATTCTTTCCACTCATCATCAGCCATAGGCCTTCATAAGTCCTGGGTATCACTTCTTGATCCAAGTTGCTCATCAATACTTGATGATCATGTGGATATTGGGCTAGAGAGCAGACACCTTGTACTGGATGAGCTACTGCATTGGCATTGAAGTAAACTCTTGTCTTTCTCCAATTGTCCGGTCCATATTTGATTCTGGTGCTTCTCCTTAGTGGTTGTACCTCTTTATCTCATCCTCATCTTGCTGGTTTACCTCATCTTGTTCAGTCCCTTCATGCTGGCCTTCTTGCTGATCGGTCTCATGTTGTTCCTCTTGTACATCTTGATCATGACTTTCAGCATTCTGGTGACTGTCCTCGGCTTGTGCTGGTTCACTGCCTTCCTCAGGATCAAGATGGGAAGCTTCAACACCTGGTTCAGCATGGAGAGGTGCAGCAGGAGTTCCTGTCCTCCCTTGTGGTTGACTGAGCCCAAGACTTTCAAGGATGATTCTCAGGTTTATGGCTCTATCTGAGGGTGTATGTGAGTGATCTTTCAGATTGTCCCAACTCTGCTCATCATAGTATCCTTTGGACTCCACAAATTTGACATCCCTTGAGACCATTACTCTCCTGGAATCTGGGACATAACACTTGTATCCCTTCTGGTTGGTTGAATACCCAAAGAATATGGCCTTAATGCTCTTAGCGTCCAGCTTGGTTCTTTGTTCACCTGGAAGAAAGACAAAACAAGTGCACCCAAACACACGTAGATGAACAATGGAGGGTTTTGTTTTCTTTAATACCTCATAAGGAGAGATGTCATGGAGGACTCTGGTAGGTGTTCTGTTGATCAGATAACAAGCTGCAACCACAGCATACCCCCCAAAATCTCTTTGGCACATGTATATTAAACATCATGCTCCTGGCCACTTCCATAAGATGGTGATTCTTTCTTTCTGTCACTCCATTTTGTTGTGGTGTGTATGGACAGCTTGTTTGATGGATGATGCCATGTATAGCTAGATGGTTTTTGAATGCGTGACTTGTGTATTCCCCACCATTATCTGACCTAAATATTTTGATCCTGGCATTAAAGTGGTTAGTGATATAGCTTTGAAAGTTCAAAAATGTCAGCCAAGTATCTTTGGATGGGATTAATGTCAGCCAAGTATACTTAGATTTTTCATCTATAAAGGTGAAAAAATACTTGTGATTCTCCCTAGAAACACAAGGGGCAATCCAGACATCTGAATGTACTAAATCAAAACAATGATCATAGATAGTACTTGAATGAGGAAACACAGTCTTGCAATGTTTACCAAGGATACAAGCTTCACAGCTATCATTTTTAAAAGAAAGATTAGGCAACATCAAGGCTAAAGCTCTAGAATGAGGGTGACCTAATCTAGCATGCAACAACAGGTGGAGAAGCAAAAGCATAAGGAAAAGCAGAACTAAGTTTGGTGTCTTCAAGTAGATATAAGTCTCCCTTGCTCACACCCTTTCCAAGCAACTTATTAGTCTCAATATCCTGAAAATGAACATCATTAGGACTAAAAATAACATTGCAATATAGATCAGTAGTGGCCTTTTTAACTGAAAGCAATTTAGAGGTAAAAGATGGCATATAAAAGGCTTTAGATTCTTTTTCAAACAGTTTCATGTTTCCTATGCCTTTAATTGGTATCCTATCTCCATTAGCAATTACTACACTCCCTAAGGCAGGTTCAACATTGCTAATAAGACTAGAATCTTTAATCATGTGATGTGAGGCTCCAGAGTCAATTATCAAGGATTTAAGACCAAGATAGTAACTGAAAAGAGTACTCTTAGTGTTACCAGAGTTGGCATTGAGAGTCTTGATCAGGGCCTCAATGTCTGACTTGCGGATGAAGGCATCGTCAGGAGCTGGTTGAGAGGAGGCGCCAGCAGTGTGAGCAGTAGATACCATAGCTCTTCCTTGATTCATTGGCTGAGCAAGCGGCTGGTTATTGTGTTGAGCAGCTTCATTTTCCCGGACCTGGTTGAACCTGGATGGAATCCAACACTGGTTCTTCATATGACCACTCTTCTAGCTCACAGGTGACCCGCCTATTATCTGGTTTGTAATATGCCTTGTGAGCTCCAGCTTCAGCCTTATGCGCCATAGTGAGGTCACGTTTTCCCCCAAAGTGTCTTACTGAGCCTTGTTCCTTTTGAATCTGAGCACAGACATCATCAAGAGATGGAAGCTTCTCTGTCCTGAGAATGTGTTTGATGAGGTCATTGTAACTAGAGTTGAGAGTAACCAGTAGAGCAAACACTTTATCCTGCTCACGCCTTTCTTCTAGGAGCAATGGGTCAGTAGTGCTTGGTCTCAGAATCTCCAATTCTGCCCAAAGGGCTCGGAACTTGCCAAAATGGCGGTTGAAGTCCATGTCCTCCTGAGTTAAGCAGCTGATGGCTTTCTTCTCTTGGAACACTCTGCTGAGGTTGGAGACATTGCCATAAACCTTCTGAAGCGTGTCCCATAGTTGCTTAGCCGTCTCACTGTAAGAGTATGCCTCCATAATGGGGCCATCAAGGGAGGAAAGAAGGACAGAGAGCACCATGAGCTCTTCTTGCGCCCACTTGTCTGAATCTGTCACCGTCACTATCTCCTTTCCATCTTCTCCTTGGCTGGTATGGGTTGGCGCCTCACTAGAAGTGATGTGGGACCAACGACCTTTCCCTCCAAGGGCGTTCTTGGTCAGTCTTGACCAGAAAAGGTAGTTTAACCCCTTTACGGCGACCGGAATCACCACTGTCTTGTTCTGCTCCATTTTCAAAAGCTATGACCCAGTGGATAAAACAGTGTTTCAAGAGGTTTCTAGTGAGAATAAACCGTGAGAATGAAGGAGAATGAAGAGTAGAGTAGATGTGCGGAAGAGACAATAGGTTTAGGAGCTTAGAAGCTCTGATACCATGTAAGTTTTATAAAGAACTGAGTGAAGAACACTCAAGAACAGGAGAGAGAGAGAGAGTATCTTTGATCTGAAAAGAATATGAGAGAGATAGAGAAAGTGTTGTTTATGTCACCAAGAGTAAGAGAAAATATAGAAGGAGGATGTTTCCTTAATCTGGACATAAGAGGTTACAAAGTATTTAAAGACAATCAGAAGCGAAGAGAAACAATATACAATGTTGGTCTGGTCGATGAAAGCGACCTGACCCAACGGCACACTTCCCTTAAACCCAACATGTGACTTATACTATAAACTATTCCCACTTGGTCTCCTCAGTTCAAATGGTCTCCTCTTGGTTCTGGAAGCCTTTGGTCGACACATCCATCACTTGCTTTGCCTCCAAGACACGCCAGGTTACTTGGGAGAGTAAGAGTAGTCCGTACAACTTGTACGGACTTCCTTGTACTTCAAGTCTCTTCTTCTCCTTTTCTGATCTCTTAATACTTCTCACCATGATACGCCATGTTATCTCTTATTCTCTTCATGCTCAATACTTCTTTCAAACGCACCAATAGGAGAAGAGAATCCTTATCCATAAACAGCTAGTATGGGACGTGATCTGATTGGCTCCTTCCCATGGCCTCCTTCACCAGCATATTCCTTAAGCATCTTTCCTTGGATCAGACCATGCCACACGACCTCCTTCTGCCTTAGGACACAGGCTAGGCTTGTTACAAACATCAGGGCATGTACGGATTGCTTGCCTGACCGTACCATCACCCTAATTTTGCACAAGTCCTAAAATGTCTCAAATGGGTGAGTTGTGAACTCTCGGGTCGACCACGGTCTGTACAGGTCCGTACGGCCCCGTCCCGGCCTCGCCATATTTATGCACACTCACCCATTTGCTCCTAAACCTTCTTTTAAGTCCCTCCTGGACTTGGCCCTATCTTTGCACAACCATCAGAACACTTCTTGAGCTTATCAGACACTCCTGAAGCCTTGCAGACAATCTCTGCAAGCCTGACCTTATTCTTGTACCAGACCCAACTCCTCCACTTTTCTTCTCTTTAATCCATTTCTTTCTTCAAGTTAACAGATTTCTCATCAATAAAGGTCACAAAACACTTGTGATGTTCCCTAGAAAGACAAGGAGCAGTCCACACATCCGAGTGGATTAAATCAAAGCAATTTTCATAGATTGTACTAGATTTTGGAAATACAGTTTTGCAATGTTTTCCTAAGATACAAGCTTCACAATCTTTTTGAAATGAAATACTGGGCAACATGATGTTCAAAGCACGAGAGTGAGGATGTCCTAATCTAGCAGGCCACATTACATCTTTAGGGAAATTAAAACTTGAATTGAAAGCAACAGATAGATCGGATGCAAGCTTAGTGTCTTCTAGCAAGTATAAGTTTCCCTTGCCTACACCTTTGCCAAGCAACCTACAAGAGTCAATATCCTGAAAGTAGACATCATCAGGTGTGAATATAACATTGCAATTCAAGTCATTTGTTGCTCTCTTAACAGATAACAAATTAGAGGTGAAGCTAGGCATGTAGAAAGCTTTAGATTCTTTTTCAAATAATCTAAGATCACCTATGCCTTTAATTGGAAACTTGTTACCATCAGCTATCATAACATTTCCTAAGGCAGGAGAGACATTTTTAATTAGGCTTAGATCACTAATTATGTGGTGGCTAGCCCCGGAATCAATCACCAATGGTTTAATCATTTTTGAACTTTCTAAAGCTATACCATTAGCTGAAGCATTTAGTGAGAAACCAAGAGTGTTACCAGAGTTATCTTTGAGGATTTTGATGAGAGCCTCAATGTCTGAGCGCTTGATGGCCTCATCTTGGTTGGTCCTCATTGTGGAGTAACTGCTGAACGACAAAGCCTTGATATCCATAGTTCCGGGTCCATTGCGGTTGATTGTTAGAGTGGATGGCTCGCCTACATCACCAGAGAAGTTGGCCCTTGCATCATTGGGTTGATTTCTGAACTTCATAGGCTTGAGATGTGGGTGAAGAAGCCAGCACTTGTCCTTGCCGTGACCCTTCTTCTTGCAGTGGCCACACACCCATACTTTCTTGTCCTCCGGCTTGAAGTGACTTTTGTTGGCAGTTCCTTCCACTTGATTTTCTAGGACCAGCTCGCCTTTGCCTCCAAACAGCCCCACTGAGCCTTGTTCCTTCTGAATTTGAGCACACACCTCCTCAAGAGTTGGTAGCTTCTCAGCTCGGAGTAGATGCTTGATGAGGTCATTGTACCCAGGGTGAAGTGTGAGAAGAAGAGCCAAGACCTTGTCTTGCTCTCTCCGGTCATTGAGCACATTAGGGTCCACGGTACTTGGCCTCAGCATCTCTAGCTCTGCCCACAAAGCTCTGAACTTCCCAAAGTGTTGATTGAAGTCCATGCTCTCTTGGTGAAGGGTATTGATAGCCTTCTTGACCTCAAACACTTGGCTAAGATTGGAAATGTTGCCATACACCTTTGGTAGTGTATCCCACAACTCTTTGGCTTTCTCACAGTAGGAGTAAGCTCCCAAGATAGATGGTTCAAGGCTGTTTTGGATGATTGACAACACCATGAGATCCTCCTGATCCCATTTATCATCCGCAGCCACTACCATCTCCACGCCACCTTCATCTTGGATTGTTTTAGTTGGGGCTTCTCCACTGGACACATGGTTCCATAAACCCCGACCTCCAAGGGCTTTCTTGGCCAGTCTAGACCACAGCAGGTAGTTTACACCAGTTAGATTCACTGGAATAGAGACTTTAGAAGATTTTTTACATTTTTGGCAAATTCTGGAAATGAGAATGAAGAACAGCTCAAGAACAAGATGAACTTTGCCAAAAATAGAAATAAAATACAGAGAATTTGAGGAAGTAAATAGCGATTTAGGTCTCAAGAGCAAGATTGCTCTGATACCATGAGAGTTTTAGAGAATTAATGTGGGATTTAGGAAGAGTTTATGAAGAGAGTAATAAGAACAAGAGAATCCGTGAGAGAGAGTGACAAAGAGAATAGAAGGATGTTCTTCTTTCCTTGATTGATATGTCAATGGGGGGAAACCCATTTATATAACTCTTACAGCAAATGTCGACATGAAAGAAATAATAAACAAAGAAGGTAAGACAAAGGGGAGATGGGCAGAGTGGTCCCGGATGACAGGTCCTAACGGGTGGGAGAGAGAGTGTGTCCTTAACCACACCCGTGACCTGCTCTCTCAACGGCTCCCCACTTCCCATTGGCAACTAAAGACATTCTTCTTGCCTTCTTCCCATCTACATCCGTCGCTCTCAAGTCTTGCACATCAAGTTAGGGTTGACTTGTACGGACAGACTTGTCTTGCAAGGTAAGTTGATTCTTTGCTTGATCCGGATGTACTTGTTTCCCTCTTGCTTCTTACTTCATACTCCTCTCTTTATTGCTTCATGTCAACAAGGGGCTCAGCTCTTCCTCTTCCCAAGATCAATGAGGCCCAAACGGATATGAATGGACTCCATTGTCTTCTGCCTTGCTGCCTTTGTAAACACATCAGCCAGCTGGTCTACACTTCTGGTATAGCATGGTAAAATAACTCCTAGCACTATCATCTCCCTTACTTTGTGGCAATCAACTTCAATGTGCTTGGTTCTCTCATGGAAGACCGAGTTGGATGCAATGTGGATGGCAGCCTGGTTGTCACAATGCATATTCATGGGAGTAGCCTGATCAATCTCCAAGTGCTTCAATATCCCTTTGATCCATACAAGCTCATTTGTCAACTTCAGCATGGCTCTATACTCAGCTTCTGCACTAGAACATGACACCACCTTCTTCTTCTTACTCTTCCAAGTAACCAAGTTGCCACCAATGAAAGTGCAGTAGCCAGTAGTTGATCTTCTATCAGACCTATCTCCTACCCAATCTGTATTGACAAATTAAATAAAGAGTTAAGAAGGAGAGAGGAGCTGGAGACACTTGAAGAGGAACAGATCCAAGCTTACCTTGATTTGCAAGTCTGGTCGTACAATACTTGCCATACAAGTCATCAAAGAGTAACCTAGAGTGGTTTGGAAGGCAAGGCAGGTTTGAAATCACCTTGGTCGACAATCAGGAAAAGAAGGAGACCGTTGGAGAGTATGAGACAAGAAGAAGAAGGATTAAAATAAGCAAGGTCACATGTTCCATTTAAGGGTGCTAGCCGTTTATGTGTTGTCACTTTCATCTCCTTGTGTAGCCTCTTTGTTTATTATTTTTGTGTACTTGCTTAGCTTAGTTTATTAGTTTCTGGAGAAGGCAACTTGCCTTTAAATATTTGTAAACCTTCACACATTCTGATTAAGGGAAATAGTTCTTCCTTCATCTCTCTCTCACCTACTCGTCCAACTCTCTCTCCCTTACTCTGTTTCACTTTGTTCTTACTCTGTTCTTCATTTTCTAACATGGTATCAGAGCTTTAAAGCTGTTGAGACCCTCATTTTCTTCCGCAAATTTACCCTGTATCTTTTCTCTTTGGATTCATCCATTTACTTTCATAAATTTCTCTCCAGATTCCTTTTATCCATTGGATAATAAATCTGTGTTCTTGAGTGTTCTTGATTTTTCTTCATTGTGCTCACTCTGTCCTGTCTCCATTTACTTTTCTTGAGAGTTTATCTTGATTCTAGTCTTGAGTTCTCTCAGTTCCAGAGTTCTTTTATCACAAATCCAGCCTTGAAAATTCAAATTATTCTTGGAGCACCACAGAGAAGTTCACATTCCATGCACACTCAAGGGACCAGGAAACTACATCACCTGGTCTAGAATTACCAGAGCAGCCCTTGGAGGAAGAGGTCTTTGGGAGCATGTTACTTCAAGTTCAGCACCAAAGCAGATCACCCAAGGAGAAGATGGCAAGGAGATTGTAGTGGTGGATGAAGGCAAATGGGGTCAGGAAGACCTCCTGGTGCTGTCTATCCTGCATAGCTCTCTTGATGGTCCTCTTACGGATACTTACTCATACTGTGAAACTCCAAAACAGTTGTGGGATACTCTGCAGAGAGTGTATGGCAACACTTCAAACCTTACCAGGATCTTTGAAGTGAAGAGAGCCATCAAAAACTTGCAGCAAGAAGAAGGAGACTTCACCAAACACCTTGGGTAGTCCAGTCAGCTATGATCTGAGCTGGAGATGCTAAGGCCAGGCTCCAATGATCCTGAAACTCTTGTAGCTAGGCGTGAGCAAGAAAAGGTCTTTGTACTATTTTTCACACTCAGCCCAAGCTTCAACGATGTAGTCAGTCACATTTTGAGAAAAAAGGAGCTTCCAAGTTATGATGAAGTGTGTGATCAACCTCAAAAGAGATAGGCTCAGATGGTCTCTTTGGTGGTGGAAAAGAGTTATCTATGGTACACAAGGCTGAGAAGGTAAAGAGTGCTTCTGCTAACAAAGCTCACTTCAAACCAAGAGGAAGAGGAGACAAGTCAGTAACTTGTGAGCATTGCAAGTATAAAGGACACTCCAGGACCAACTGCTGGATCCTTCATCCTCATCTCAGGCCAGCCTCAGCTAACAACCCTACCAAGCCAGAGCCCATGAAGCAAGAGCTCAGGAGCATCCAGCACCAAGCTACATGCGCATGGGAGATGATGGGAAGGCTTTGGTCTCTACAACCCACACTGGTGGCTCCACCTCTCACGCCATTCCCCAGCCACTCCATGAGGATGCATTCATCAGGAAGTCAGACATTGAGGCCTTGATCAAAGCCCTCAATGCAAACTCTGGTAACCAAAGTATTAATGCTTTAAATTCTATGCACAATGCCTCTCACACTGCTAGACCTTTAATAATTGATTCAGGAGCTTCTCACCATATGATTAGGGATGCTAAACTGATTAATGATATTAAACCAGCTCTAGGCAGTGTTGTGATTGAAAATGGTGATAGAATTCTAATTGAGGGAGTAGGAAATCTGAACTTGTTTAATAAAGAGTCTCAAGCATTTTATATGCCTGCCTTCACATCAAATTTATTATATGTTAAGAGAGCAACTAATGATCTGAATTACAATGTTATTTTCAGTCCTAATGATGTTTGCTTTTAGGATATTAAGACCAGTAAGTTGCTTGGAAAGGATGTGAGCAAGGGAGAACTTTATTTGCTTGAAGACACTAATCTATCAGATTTATCCTCTGCTTTCAATTCTGTTTTAGCTAGTAATGTGTTATGGCATGCTAGATTAGGCCATCCCCATGCTCGTGCTTTGATTTTAATGTTGCCTAATTTATCTTTTCAAAATGAATCTTGTGAGGCTTGTATTCTTGGCAAACATTGCAAATCTGTTTTTCCTCAATCTATTACTATTTATGAGAATTGCTTTGATCTAGTGCATCCTGATGTGTGGACTGCCCCTTGTGCATCTAGAGAAAACCATAAATATTTTGTGACATTCATAGATGAGAAATCAAAGTATACTTGGCTCACACTGATTAAAAGCAAAGATAGAGTTTTAGAAGCTTTTATTAACTTCCAAAACTATGTAACTAACCATTTCAATTCCAAGATCATAATTGTAAGGTCTGATAATGGTGGGGAGTATACTAGCAATGCATTCAAACAACACCTAGCAAAACATGGCATTATACATCAAACAAGCTGGCCATACACACCACAACAAAATGGAGTTGCTGAAAGAAACAACAGACATCTGATGGAGGTTGCAAGGAGCATGATGTTTCACACAAATGTTCCAAAGAGGTTTTGGGGAGATGCTGCGATCACAGCTTGCTATCTGATCAACAGGATCCCCACAAAAGTCCTCAAAGATGCCTCTCCCTTTCAGGTATTAAACAAGATCAAACCTCCATTAGATCATTTGCGTGTGTTTGGTTGTGTGTGCTATGTCTTGACACCAGGAGAGCAGAGAAACAAGCTGGAGGCCAAGAGTGTCAAAGGCATATTCATAGGCTACACTCACACGCAGAAAGGGTACAAATGCTACATTCCAGATTCCAGAAGAGTTATGGTCTCAAGGGATGTCAAGTTTGTGGAATCAAAGGGGTACTATGATGAGAAGAGCTGGGAAGACCTCAGAAATCTCTCACAAGGACCATCTGATAGGGTAGACAACCTGAGAATAATTTTGGAGAATTTGGGGATCAGTCAGCCTAAGAGCAGTGTGGCACCAGCACCAGAACCATCTCCATCACCACCAGTGGCTGTTAACCATGAAGAAGCAGCACCAATTGTTGATCCAGTCCATCCTGATTCTGAGGGGGGCAATGAGCATGAATGAACACCGGGAATACCAGAAGATGATCCAGTAGTAGTTCATGATCAAGATGGAACGGAATCTGATCAGTCTAGTGGAGATCAGTATGATGTCCAAGAACAGGAAGAGGCAGTGATAGAGGAGCAGAGTCAACCATTGAGAAGGAGTACCAGAGTGAGGAAAGACCCATCAAATTGGATCAACACCAGAGTATACTTCAACAGCAATGCAGTGGCTCATCCTATCCAAGCAACCTGTTCATTTGCAAGCTATCCTCAAGAGCATGTAGCCTTCATCACCAATCTTTATCAAGAATATGTTCCAGACTTATGAAGAAACTATGGAGCATGATGAGTGGAGAGAGTCTGTTGGAGATGAAGTTGGAGCTATGATCAAGAATGAAACTTGGTATGAATCTTAGCTTCCAAAAGGAAAGAAAGCTGTCACCAGCCGCCTACTCTTCACCATCAAGTACTTAGCAAATGGAAAGCCAGAAAGGAAGAAGACAAGGCTAGTTGCAAGAGGATACACCAAAGTATATGGAGAAGACTATCTGGATACTTTTGCACCAGTAGCTAAGTGTTAGAATGAAGAGGAAATGGCCAGAAGAAGCAAGGCAAACCATGATTCAATCTGGATGCAACACACTAGCCGGTTTAAGGTCTGTCCGTACAACCATTTGTACACACTCGACACGAATGATTTACAAGGCAAGAAAGGACTTGAGAAGAGGCTTATGACCGTTTGTAGGCTCCGGAAAACATATGATTCGAATTCAAACAGGAGGAGTTAGTTTATAATAAAGAAAGAAGATCACATGTGCATAAGACCTTGTACCTGAGCTGTCACTTTCATCAATGGGAGACTGCACCACCATCTCTCCTCCTGTCCATTTCTGCTCCTTCTGGTCGTGCCTGCCCTTGTCGTAATCCTCTTGTCCTCTTCATTTCCCTACAATAATATTTGTTTAGTGTTTTCCCATTTTATGATTTGTTTATTGTTGTCATTTGGCTATTTAAAGCCTTTGTTGTAACCCATTGAAATCTAAGGAGAGGAAGACTCTCTCTTCAGCAATTTTTGTTACTGAACTCTCTCAGTCTCTTATTCTCTCCATTCTCCTTGTCTCCCACGATCTTAACTACTCTCCCATACTCCAAAATACTCAGAAACTCTCTCAGATACTTCATACTCTTTTCACTCTCTTACTACACTAAATCCCTCATTACTCATTCTCTCTGATTCAGACTGAATCAGAAACTTAGTCTCACCATATTATCATCAGTTCATCTCAATTCTCACATGGTATCAGAGCATTAAGCTCTTGAGAATCATTTCACTTCCGCAAATCATTTTCTTTCTCAAATTTCTCTGCAAACACTTTTGTGTGCATCCTTTTATCCTCTGGTCCAAAGGTTTTCCAGGAGGGAAAAACCTCACCAGAACTCAAGATAAAGGAGCATTTCAGTATCTGGAACTCAAGGAAGCTTCAGCTTAGCTCAGCAAGCTTCATCAAAGTCCTGTTCCAAACTCTGTTTCTCTCAAACCAGTAGGAGCATTCTATTGTACACTGGTCCAAAAATCTTCAGAATGAAGAACACAAACCTATGGGCGAGTTTAGTGAGGCTCAAAGGTCCAAACTACTTCCTCTGGCTCATAATTATGGAGAAAACCCCTGGAAGCAAAAGTGTTTGGAACCATAACCCAAATGGAGCTCCATGGCAAATCTACAAGGTCTTAGCTCATGGAAATGAATGGCGACCAGAAGCTCTTTTCATATCCCACAAATCTTATTTCAAGAGGGGAGAAATGAGAGGTCAGAAGAGTCCAAAAGGAAAGGGAGGACTCACCAAGGATAGGTGCTGGATATTCAGTTCACACCTCAAACCAGTGATGCTCTTTCAACAAGCCCCCATGGGCTGGAGATTCAAGAAACCAGCTCAGGTTTCTTCAGAGTAAGCTGTTTCTCCTCAAATAAGAGCATTGTGTATGTCTGTTCCTGTGTGTTAAATTGTGCTAGGATGTCTAGAATCTTGCTCAAGAATCTTGCTTGCTGTTCTTGTCTTGTTTCTGCTCCTGAAAAGCTTGTTCAAGGGTCTTATTTGTGTTGTCTAGACTCTGCCATTTCTCTGTTGTCTAGTTTGTGGGATCCTAGGGTGTTACAAAATAAACTAGGGTGTTTTAAAGTCTGCCAGATTTCGTCGGGGTGTTGTTCCTGTCTTATCTTTGTTGTATGGTTCTAGAAAATTAATCAAAAATTGTCTAGAAAATTTGTCTGCATATTTGTCTGATTCTGTTTAGATCATTGTCTTGAAATGTGGCTTAGACTTGTTCTTAGGATGTGTGGTGTTTCTGTGTTGTCTGACTGCCTAGTTGATGATAGGAATCAGTATGGTTGCTTGGACATGAAGTTGTTGTCCATTATGTGCTGTGGTTTGTAGTTAAACTGTTTTGGAGATCAGACTTTGTGAAACCCATGTTCTGGTCTCTTGTGTGTCTACTGATGTTGTCCTTAGTTCAGTCAACAGGTCACTCAGTTCCTGGTGATTTCTCTTCCACACACCAAGCACAAGCTCTTGGCTCACCCCTTTGAAGAATGCTCAAACCAATTTGCTCAAATTTACTTCAAGATGAAGTCAACAAGAGCCACGGTCCTCTCAGTCATTCTCAGGGGTTCTACCTGCTCTTCTGGTTGTGTATGGTGAAGCTAGACCATGAAGAAGAAGTGTGCTGGACATTCTTCTCAAAAACCACCAGTTTGAAGGAGGGCTCAAAGGCTGCTCAAACAGACTGATGATCCCCAATGGAACTAAGAAGACCAGGAGGACATGAGGGGATACAAGTGTGAGCCTTGCAACAGTGTTAGGTAATCAAGGAGAAGAAGGATAGTGGACCCAAGCTTTAAATCCGCCAAGCTCAGACAGACTAAATGACTATGGAGGTTCAAGGAACCAGCTCAGGTTCCTTGGCTGTAAGTTGAATCTCCTAACTCTTAATAATAGCTTGTGTGATGCTCCTGGTTATGTTGAATGGTGGTTAAGCGCTCATGGGTCCTTGTTTTTAAGTTGCTAGAATGGTTGTGTCTAGTTCATGTTTCAAATTCTATCTTGTCTTTAAAGTAATCTTGTGTGTCATGAGTGTTTGTGTTTGTTTCTCTTTAATCTAGAGGTGTCTGTAATACACTCCTAGGATGCTTCTCTGGTTGGAATGGGATAGATCTTTGCAAACAGAGAATCAAAAGACTCAATCTGGTTCAAGGTTTGTGGAATGAATGGTGACATAAAGAGATGTGAGAGGTCTCCTTGATACTCCAAGTGAATCCCTTGGATATGACACACCAAGACAATCACTCTTGTGGTTTTGTTAGATATGACACACTGACAAAGACTCAAGAACACTCAGATCTACAACAGAGCTTGCAGTCGGCAGAGAGAGAGAGACAAGAGTCTGAAAATAAAAGATTGGATGCCTCTACTAGGGCTTTCGACATCCTATATATAGAGAGGGCAAGGAACATCCTTGGTCTCCAAATGTGTTACAAATAAACCATAGTCTTAATTTAAAACATAAGATAAAAATTTAAAATAAAGTTTAAAAACTGAGATCATCAAATGAGTGATAGGAAAGCAACATATGGCCTCATTAACAACCTATCTTTGGAAAACCCAGTGGGACAAAACCAAAGATAGGGAAAAAGAGCACACATATGTTACTTGCTCATTTGATGTCTATCTAGAAAATGAAATGGCTTGAATTGTGGTAAGTGTGTCTTGGATGATCAAGCTCCTTCCAAGACTCTCTTCTTGCTTCAATGATGTCTGAAGTAATCCTCCAATGGCTTCTTTAAGTTGTTTGCTTCTGGCTCGAGTCATATGACCTTCAGATATGGCTAGAACACCTTTATCAGCTGGCTCATCCATGATCTCATTGTCTTCTTTACTTGACTGGTCCATGATCATATCAGTCTGCCTAGGTTGTAAATTGCTCTCATGAAATTCTAAGCCTTATTAGGTTTGTTGGCAGTTGTGTTTCTGCTTTGTGATGATTAAGCATCTAGATGGGCAGTCTTAATTGCTGTTAATCTGGTTGAATGTCTAAGTGTGTTGCTTAGCTTCTCATTCTCTGTTGTATTGCATTTCTGGATTGCTCAGGTTAATTAGATGGACTGACTAAAAACATTGTTGCCTAATTGCTGTGTATCTGATTATACATCTGCAGCTTGATAAGTGTATTGCATAAAGCTGAACCTGATTTTATCTTGCATCTACTGTATGCATTGTGGATGTGCTGTGGTGATCAAACTTGATGATTAGTCAAAGTTTGATCCCAATATTGGTGATCTAATGGTTCCCTTTGAGTTGCTGGGATGTCCAGGAAACACATTATGTGTCACAGGTGTCCAATAAGCGGCAAAGGAGTTAAGAAGAGATCACATTGCTCACGTTTTTCAGAGCCTCCCAAGATGGATATTCCTGAACCGTGGAGATTATTGCCCATTCCCAACAATCCCTTGGATACATCTGCTCATAACCTACCTAAAAAGGGAGAGAGGATGTTGGAGCAGTGGAGAAATCGCTCAGAAGTGACTTACCTCATGCCAAGAAGATGGATTGGAGGTGCACTCAAGAGAAAAGGCCATCACTTAAAGCAAGAGTGACCGGTGGTCAATTGCATTGGTCAAGGTGTATGTTTCTGACCATGGAAATACATCTTATGAGTATAGAACCAGTTGGCTTAAGCGCAGGCGTTGGAGCTGTTGTGCTCCTGGTTCAGTAGACTCAAAAGAAAGGACACTATCTAAGTCATGAGGAGAATTGTGAATCGGTTGGCTTAAGCGCAGATGTTGGTATTGTTGCGCTCCCAGTTTCAAAAGTCATCGGAGCTCACCTTCAAGCTTGTCCCTATACTCAGTCAAGCGCAGGGGAATCAGTGAGCTACCAGAAAGACCCATGGAGCTCTCAGTGTCTCATTTCCTCAAAAGAAGACCAGCAAGAGGTTGGCGTTTTAAGAGAAGACCAGCAAGAGGTTGGCAATTTAAAAGAAGACCAGCAAGAGGTTAGCGATTTAAAATGAAGGCTTAAGTGATTAGTCTGAAGAAGATGTCACTCCTCACTGTCCTCACCAGCCAGATGCAAGGATATAAAGATTATTCAATCAGGGACATTCTTGACTAAGCAATAACATGATGGTGGCAAATCATGGAGTTGCAAAGTCCCCCTACATATTAGAACTTCAAGAGAACAGTGCAGAGGCTGGTTGAGAGAAGGAATGGCATGGAGTATTCAAGTGCTCAGCACTCCTCATCAACATTCCAGAAACTGTTGCAAGGGAAGTACCTAAAACTATTCTGATTCTTATGTTTGAATAGGTTTGCCCCTTGAGAATTGTTACATGCATTGTGTATTGTTGAATCAGGTACCTATTGAGCTCATGAGCAAAGACAGAACTCGTCTCAACCCCTAAATGGAGGCAAGAAGCCAGAAGAAAGGGGGAGACAAGCTCAGGACATAAAGAAGAAGCTCAAAGGTGATTTGATGATGAAGCAATTGGCACCTGATCTGAGTGAGAAGTAAGTGGCGCCTTACTTGCAACTGAAGAAGGCCATGATCGAGGGTTTATGAGTCCCAAAACTTGATTATAAGGTACATAAACCCACTGACCAATCCCTAGGCTGAGATGCTTGCACTCTTTTTCCCTAAGTGTTGGTTTTATCCCATGAGGTTTTCCACACTTAGGTTTTTAATGAGGCAAGCACTCTTAGTTCCAAACTTGCCCAAGGATCTCCTATGGTCAAGCTTGAAGGGGAGTGTTAGAATGAAGAGGAAATGGCCAGAAGAAGCAAGGCAAGAAAGGACTTGAGAAGAGGCTTATGACCGTTTGTAGGCTCCAGAAAACATATGATTGGAATTCAAACAGGAGGAGTTAGTTTATATTAAAGAAAGAAGATCACATGTGCATAAGAGCTTGTACCTGAGCTGTCACTTTCATCAATGGGAGACTGCACCACCATCTCTCCTCCTGTCCATTTGTGCTCCTTCTGGTTGTGCCTGCCCTTGTCGTAATCCTCTTGTCCTCTTCATTTCCCTACAATAATATTTGTTTAGTATTTCCCCATTTTATGATTTGTTTATTGTTGTCATTTGGCTATTTAAAGCCTTTGTTGTAACCCATTGAAATCTAATGAGAGGAAGACTCTCTCTTCACCAATTTTTGTTACTGGGCTCTCTCAATCTCTTATTCTCTCCATTCTCCTTGTCTCCCACTATCTTAACTACTCTCCCATACTCGAAAATACTCAGAAACTCTCTCAGATACTTCATACTCTTTTCACTCTCTTACTACATTAAATCCCTCATCACTCATTCTCTCTGATTCATACTGAATCAGAAACTTAGTCTCACCATATTATCATCAGTTCATCTCAATTCTCAAACTAAGCTCCACACCATAAGGATTGTGCTCTCCTTGGCAGTAAACTTGGAATGGAATCTATGGCAGATGGATGTCAAGAATGCCGTTCTACAAGGAGAGCTGGAGGATGAGGTTTATATGAGACCACCTCTTGGTATGGAAGACATGGTCAATCCAGGAAATGTTCTAAGGTTGAAGAAGACTATCTATGGTCTAAAACAATCACCAAGAGCCTGGTACCACAAGCTGAGTACAACTCTCAATGGAAGAGGGTTTGTAAAATCAGAAGCTGATCACACCCTCTTCACCCTTACAAGCAAGCAAGGAATTCTGGTGATGTTGATCTATGTAGATGATATCATCATCACAGGAAGCAACAAGGAAGGTATCATTTCTACTAAAGCTTTCCTTAAATCTATCTTTGATATTAAAGATTTGGGTGAGCTAAAGTACTTTCTAGGGATTGAGATGTGCCGCTCTAAAGAGGAGCTGTTCTTATCTCAAAGAAAGTACACACTTGATCTTTTAAATAAGGCAGGAAAGCTTGGAGCAAGAGTAACTAAGACACCTCTTGAAGAGGGTTACAAAGTCTTGCGTGAGGGGGAAATTGATGATACTCCTTTTGGCGATTTCAAACTCTATAGAAGTGATGTGATCTTGGCCAGCAATAGAACTGAAGAGATGGAACAGCTTGAACCAGAGCTTAAGGAAGTTGCAGAAAGAACCAAAGAACAGCTAAAGCCTGAGGAAACAGATGACAAGGACCTAGAAGTGCCAAGCGGCCCAATGACTAGATCAAAGCAAGCAAGATTTCAACAAGCCTTTCATCAACTTTTACACACTATCCAGGGCATTCTAGAGTGTGCTTATCCAACTACTCTGGTTGTGATTCAAGCCATCTAAGACATTCATCAAGAGAAGTGTTGTGACTTGAACTCTTTTCCTTGGTTTGGTTTTGTCCCAATGGGTTTTCCAAACAAGGTTTTTAATGAGGCTTGGACACAACACTTATATAAAGGCCTCTTGATGAAACCCAGGCCCATTTCTATCCTAAATGACGTCCAGCAAGGAGGAGGGGAGCCTATCAAATAAATTTGAACTTTAGTCTTTGTTTGCATTTATTGTTCTGTGTGTTTCCAAGAAGTTGTGCATGTACAAGAAGTTGTGCATGTACAAACTTCTTTTCTTTATATTATGGACGAAATTCCCTAACAAAATCATCAAACTCTTTTCTTTTCAAAACATTCTCTGAATCTTGTTTGATCAAAACTTGTCTAGTGTACTTCGGATCTTGGCCAGAAGAAACGGATTTAGTTCCTTATTGTGTTACTGATTTAGTTCAAGCTTCAATGTTACTGATTTAGTTCAAGCTTCAATGTTACTGATTTAGTTCCTTATTGTGCAGAAGAAACGGATTTGAGGTCAAATCCTTCTAAAATGGGAGAGGATGATGTGATCTTGGCCAGCAATGGAACTGAAGAGATGGAACAGCTTGAACCAGAGCTTAAGGAAGTTGCAGAAAGAACCAAAGAACAGCTTAAACTTGAGGAAACAGATGACAAGGACCTAGAAGTGCCAAGCGGCCCAATGACTAGATCAAAGCAAGCAAGATTTCAACAAGCCTTTCATCAACTCCTACACACTATCCATGGCAGTCTAGAGTGTGCTTATCCAACTACTCTGGTTGTCATTTAAGCCATCTAAGACATTCATCAAGAGTGGTGTTGTGACTTGCACTCTTTTCCTTGGTTTGGTTTTGTCCCAGTGGGTTTTCCAAACAAGGTTTTTAATGAGGCTTGGACACAACACTTATATAAAGGCCTCTTGATGAAACCCATGCCCATTTCTATCCTAAATGTCGTCCAGCAAGGAGGAGGGGAGCCTATCAAATAAATTTGAACTTTAGTCTTTGTTTGCATTTATTGTTCTGTGTGTTTCCAAGAAGTTGTGCATGTACAGACTTATTTTCTTTATATGATGGACGAAATTCCCTAATAAAATCATCAAACTCTTTTCTTTTCAAAGCATTCTCTGAATCTTGTTTGATCAAAGCTTGTCTAGTGTACTTTGTTAATTTGATCCTTACATTGCAGGCAAATCTGATAGTCTGAGAGCTCTTTCCGCAACTCTTAGAAGTATCACTCAACCCACTGCTTATTTTCACCATCACAACCTTTGGAGAGCATCACGGACATGATCATCTCAACCAGGATCACAACAAGAAGAATGGTTGGGAAGCTGATGTATCTCACCATTACAAGACCAGACATCTACTTTGCTGTAAATCAAGTCAGCCAGTATATGCAAGCACCAAAGGTTCACCATTGGAATATGGTGGAGAGGATCAAGAGATATCTAAGGGAGGCTCCTGGTCAAGGTGTTTGGATGGTTTGCTTCAAGAGCACAGAGATTGTGGGATATTGTGATGCAGATTGGGCTGGTGACAGAGTGGACAGGAGGTCTACTACAGGCTATTGCACCTTCATAGGAGGCAATCTGGTTACTTGGAAGAGCAAGAAGCAGAAGGCGGTATCATGTTCAAGTGCTGAGGCAGAATACATAGCAATGAGGAAGCTTACTAGTGAGCTTATCTGGATCAGGAACCTGCTAAGAGACTTGGGCATTGAGACAGCAACACCAATCACAATGCATTGTGATAACCAGGCTGCTATACACATAACATCCAGCTCAGTCTTCCATGAGAGAACAAAATACATTGAAGTGGATTGTCACAAGGTAAGACAAGCAGTGGAGCAGAAGATCGTACTGCCTTGCTACACTAGAAGTGAAGACCAGCTAGCTGACATCTTCACCAAAGGAGCAAGTACTAAGGTCTGTGAGTCCATCCATCCAAGATTGGGACACATAGATTTGTCCAGATCATGATCCTCTCAGCCATGAAACATCTACTCTTTTTCCTTTGTGTGTTTTGTGCAAACTTAGGGTCTTGGCTGTACGGATTTGGTATGGACATTGTTCGGACCGTATGGATCCGTACAGACCAGGTTGATCCCAAAAGTGCATAACTCAACCATTTAAGAAGATATGAAATTGGTGCAAAAATAGGGCGCATCATGATCCTTAAGAGAAGAAGACAAAACTCTTAAGAGAAGAAGACAAAGGAGAGGCTGGTGAAATCCTTGACAGAAGAAGACAAAACTCTTAAGAGAAGAAGACAAAGGAGAGGCTGGCGCTTGTGACTGATTGTGGATAAGGTTAGGCTGTCATGAGCTGTAAAGAAGAAGCAATAGTGACCTTGTATCTGGTCAGATACAAGGGCAGGTTCATGGGAGCCTTTAGCTAACCAATTAGGAGCCAATCTCCACCTTGACCAGATTCAATTGAGCCAATCAAGCACCAACATCAGCACAGCCAATGATGAGCACGACCAGCAACTCTCCATCTGGTCCATCCATTTAAATTCGTTATATTAGCCATTAGATTTATGTTTATGATTTGCATCTTGTAAGAGCTTATATAAACCATTGTATGGCCATTTGTAATCTTTACGTGAGTAAGGGGGGAAACCCTTCTCCTTCATGGAATGAAAAGCCTTTGGTTACTGAAACTCTCTCTAATCTAGTCTCTTAATCTCTCTAGTCTCTCATCCATCTAATCTCTTCCATAGTCTCTCATACAAAGTCTCTCCCTTTAGTCTCTCTCTCAAATCGCCTAGAACAAACTCTCTCTTTGCTCCATTGGAGCTGTTCTTCACTCACACACACAACCAGAGTTGAGATCTCTTAAAAACTCACATGGTATCAGAGCCTGGTTCATCTGAATCTGGTTCTTAGCTTCCGCATAGCACACAAGCATCCTCTCATGTATTTGAAGCAAGAAGAAGCTCCCTGGTTCATGCGGCTGTTCAACATCTCAAGTGGAAGATGGGTTCATCCTTGGTGTCCAGAAGCTGTCTGCTGTTGATTCACACTCTCTCATGTCGTCAATGAAGAAGGAAGACTCTTGGACACAAAGGCAAGAAGTGGTCTGATCAACCATAGCTTCAAAGCTTCATCCAAGATTGTTCTTATTCACTGTCCAAGAAGAAAGGTGATAGCTTTCATCTGGATCTGGTGTGGCGAGTACAAACATGAAGAAAGGTGGGATCTTTGACATGGAGAGTACAAGAAGAGGTCCATGGGAGGAGGAGAAGATGGGGTCGACACCAAAAGCTTACTGCCTTGCCATGTTCTATGGAGTTTTAAGGAACTAACACTAGTTCCTTGGCTGTAAGAAACCCCTTTCTCTTGGTTGTAAAGCTTGTGTTTGTGAACTTAATGAATCATTGAACAGGTTGTGATGTGGTGTTGTGATTGAATGTGAATCCTGAGGATTGTTTAAGATTGCTAATTGAAAATGCTTTTAGAATCTGTCCCAGGATCTTAGGAGTATTGTTGTGGTCTTGAGAGAGTTATGCATGGACTTTAAAGTTCAAGGTTCTTTAAAGAGGATGCATACTTGAAGCTTCCTTGGTTGATGCTATTAGATTCATATCTAAGGAGCAGTTAAAGGAGCTTAAAATTGCCTAAGTAGCTTGACTTGAATCTGATAAGATCTTGCTTGTGCTTCGAGAGTTAGCTTGCAAAGATTAGAACTTTAAAATGTCTAGTTTAATCTTGTGCATTGCTTTAAGACATTGGTGTTCAAACATGATGATGCATCAAGGATTGACCTAATGCAATTGTTTCTGATCTTTTCTGGAGTTTGAGTGTTGTTTCAGGTTCACAAGAGGTGTCCTTAGCTCACCATCCATCCGAGTAGAAGAGGCAGAAGAAGGTGCCATTGTGAGTATAATGGTGTGTAACTGAAGGGCCATTGCAAGCTGATCATGCGTGATCTAGCCGAAGTAGAGGGAAGAAGAAAGTCACTCACAAGCAACAAGTGAGGTGCTTGTAGAGGAGGCTGAGGTATCTCCTCAGTGCAATGGAGAGTGGTTACTAAAGTGGTGAAGAGCCACTGGTTTATGAAGACTCACTGAAGCTCACTTGCAAGCTTGGACCTCTATACAATCCAAGCTTCAGGAGGGGAGTTAAAGTGAGCAATCTGTTGGTTCAAAGGGGTCCATTGCAAGCAACTGAAGAACAAGCACTCAAAGAAGATGGCGAGTTTAGAAGAGGGTGCAATGGAGTGAGTGGTCAGATCATGAAGTTATCCTTCCAAGCTTGACTTGTTCCACATGGTCAAGCTTGAGGGGGAGTGTTGAAGCTTACATGATCTGAGAGTACTGGTACTTGAGGGGAGTGTTGAAGCTTGACTTGTTCCACACGTCGGGCGGCACCGCCACGCTGGCTGGCCTGGCGCCGGGCGGCAACCGCCACGCTGGCTGGCCTGGCGCCGGGCGGCAACCGCCACGCTGGCTGGCCTGGCGCCGGGCGGCACGCTGCCACGCTGGCCGGCCTGGCGCCGGTCCACGGCCCTCGCCGTGGTCTCGGTCCTATCGCCGGTCCGATCCCATCTTGGCTTGTTCGATCAATCTTCGTGAGTTTGGTACGATCACGGTTGTTCTAAACACCAAACATCTCGACTATACGAGGAATTGGGTTCTTCGAAACATCGAAACCTTCAAAGACCGTTTTCAAAACCGTAAAACGCCTAAACGCCCAACGTGGCCAAACGCCCACTTACGATTTTCGAAAAGGAAGGATAACTATGACGGTTTATCCTTATCCTTACATAAGAGATAAATGTCAAGTTTCCAGAAGATAAATGTCAAGTTTTCCGAAGATAAATGTCAAGTTTCCCGATAAACACGAAGATGGACGAAAATGGAAAAAGCCCGATTCAGCCCGCGAGAAGATAGACCGTCTTAAGAGGAGTATATAAGGAGAGCTTTGGTTGCTAGCGAGCTGCGACTCAACTAGGTTAGAACTTAGGTTGCTAGACTAGCGAACTTGCCGACAGCTCTTGTAGCCAAGGCTCTTACCTGTTGTCCACGCTCAAACGAGGATTCGGAAATAAAAACTTTTGCTCTATTCTTTGTTCTTACGATTTTATTTCGTTTTCATATTTTCTTCGTCGTACTGATTGTGTCGTGTGCGGCCCAGCAGATATCCGGGACCTTCAGGGAAGGCTTGGTTCACTTGGCTTTCCTTCAAATCAACTTAATTTGACGGTGCGAATTTCGGTTCCCACAGTTTGGCGCTAGAAGGAGGGGGGGTTACGGATCTATCTATCTCGCAACTGCACACGCTCGATCATGTCTACTGACGTCACCAAAGATCAGCCAGCGCTAGACGGAACACCCGTCGACGCCAACGTTGAGAAAACTCCAGCTGGAGATGCGTCCACAGTCACTACTGATGCAAACACTGAGGCGCTCAGGCAAATGAAGGAACTGTTTACCTCCGCCCAGGCACGTGCGGAACAACAGGACAAGCTGATAACCTCGCTCGCAAAACAGGTCGACACCTGAACTGCGAGGAGAAAGTTGCCGCGCGGATCCACCAAGGCACGCCGCGGCAGAAGACTCGACTTCGGATCTCCCGGAGAACGAGAGAAAGATGCCCCGAAAGAGCCTACTCCCGAGGAAACGGCTCCAAGAGGACAGCAAACGACCTCGCAGAACCTTCCACCCCAGCCACGGAAACAAGGAAAGCGACGCCGAAGATCGATCTAGATATCAGCGACCAATCGGATCCTTCCGATGAAGACGCTGACATCCACCCCAGGAGGACCCGAAGCCAGTCCGCTCGGCAGACGGTATCCTTCGAAAGGCCCATGACAGAAGAGGAAGAAGAACTCTACTGGATGGAGCAGGAAGAACCCGCGGAAGATCAAGCTCGGATCCATCGCGACCAGCGCCGACAAACTCGGAGGAACGCCGGTAGCAATAGCGAGATCCATGATCTCCGCGAATCTCTTAAGAAGACCATGGCCGAAGTGAAAGCGGTGAAATCGCAAATCCATCAGGCGACCAGTTCCGCCCGAGATCGATAGACTTCTCGAGGAAGCACGAAAACACCGCTTCACCACTGGATCGAAACATCTCGGACCGGGGAAAATCAGAATCGGTCATGGCGATGCTGACGGATCCTAAGTCGCACTCTGCAGTCCTTCCAGATCCCATCTTGGCTTGTTGGATCAATCTTCGTGAGTTTGGTACGATCGGTTGTTCTAAACACCAAACATCTCGACTATCACGAGGTGGGGTTCCTTCGAAACATCGAAACCTTCAAAGACCGTTTTCAAAACCGTAAAAGCGTCTAAACGGTAACGTGGCCAAAACGGCCCACTTACGATTTTCCGAAAAGGAAGGATAACTATGACGGTTTATCCTTATCCTTACATAAGAGATAAATGTCAAGTTTCCAGAAGATAAATGTCAAGTTTTCGAAGATAAATGTCAAGTTTCCGATAAACACGAAGATGGGCGAAAATGGAAAAGCCCGATTCAGCCCGCGAGAAGATAGGCCGTCTTAAGAGGAGTATATAAGGAGAGCTTTGGTTGCTAGCGAGCTGCGACTCAACTAGGTTAGAACTTAGGTTGCTAGACTAGCGAACTTGCCGACAGCTCTTGTAGCCAAGGCTCTTACCTTGTCCACGCCAAACGAGGATTCGAAATAAAACTTTGCTCTATTCTTTGTTCTTACGATTTTATTTCGTTTTCATATTTTCTTCGTCGTACTGATTGTGTCGTGTGCGGCCCAGCAGATATCCGGGACCTTCAGGGAAGGCTTGGTTCACTTGGCTTTCCTTCAAATCAACTTAATTTGACGGTGCGAATTTCGGTTCCCACAGTTTGGCGCTAGAAGGAGGGGGTTACGGATCTATCTATCTCGCAACTGCACACGCCGATCATGTCACTGACGCCACCAAAGATCAGCCAGCTAGGCGGAACACCCGTCGGCGCCAGCGTTGAAAACTCCAGCTGGAGATGCGTCCACAGTCACTACTGATGCAAACACTGAGGCGCTCAGGCAAATGAAGGAACTGTTTACCTCCGCCCAGGCACGGGCGGAACAACAGGACAAGCTGATAACCTCGCTCGCAAAACAGGTCGACACCTTAACTGCGAGGAGAAAGTTGCCGCGCGGATCCACCAAGGCACGCCGCGGCAGAAGACTCGACTCGATCTCCGGAGAACGAGAAAGATGCCCGAAGAGCCTACTCAGAAGCGGCTCCAAGGACAGCAAGCGACCTCGCAGAACCTTCCACCCCAGCTACGGAAACAAGGAAAGCGACGTCGAGCGCATCGATCTAGATATCAGCGACCAATCGGATCCTTCCGATGAAGACGCTGACATCCACCCCAGGAGGACCCGAAGCCAGTCCGCTCGGCAGACGGTATCCTTCGAAGGCCCATGACGAAGAGGAAGAAGAACTCTACTGGATGGAGCAGGAAGAACCCGCGGAAGATCAAGCTCGGATCCATCGCGACCAGCGCCGACAAACTCGGAGGAACGCCGGTAGCAATAGCGAGATCCATGATCTCCGCGAATCTCTTAAGAAGACCATGGCCGAAGTGAAAGCGGTGAAATCGCAAATCCATCAGGCGACCAGTTCCGCCCCCGAGATCGATAGACTTCTCGAGGAAGCACGGAAAACACCGTTCACCACTCGGATCACGGAAACACGCATCTCAGACCGAGGGAAAATCAGAATCCCGGTCTATGACGGTACGACGGATCCTAAGTCGCACCTGCAGTCCTTCCAGATCGCAATGGGTAGGTGCAAACTCCCAGAACGCGAACGAGACGTGGGTCATTGTCTTCTCTTTTTCGAGCACCTCAAAGGCACTGCGCTCGAATGGTTCTCCGGCTCAAAAGGAACTCCATCTGAAGCTTCCGCCAACTGGCTTCGGCGTTTCTCAAACAATACTCCATGTTCATGGACAGAGAAACGTCCGACGTGGACCTATGGAGTCTAGCTCAGAAGGAGGACGAAGTCGCCCGCGACTTCATGGTTCAAGCTGGTGATGGCCAGAGTAACAGGCATCAGCGACAATGTCGCAATCGACTCCCTGAGGAAAACTCTCTGGTACAAGTCGAAGTTCCGAAAGTGGATACTACTGGAAAAGCCGCGGACAATCCAGGATACTCTCCACAAAGCAACGGACTTCATCATCATGGAAGAAGAGATGAAGCTTCTATCGCAGAAGCACGGACCACAGAAAACGTCCTCGAAAAAGAAAACCTCTCGTAACGACAAAAACGTCCATCACGAAGGGGAAGACATCCAAGGCGAGCATAACTACACCATCAACTCGGAGCAAGGCAGAACCTCCGGAAACACCTGGACCAGGAACCAGTACAAGGATAATTCCTACCGCGAAGTTCCACGAAACCAGAGGTCACTCCATCAACTGCAGAGCCATACCGCTCACGCGCAAAGCTCCTCACCGCTAACTATCAAAGGTCAAGAGTATAAAGGACTTGCTCCTGGACTAATTCCAAAGACCAACAAAACTGTCTCCGAGGACTGCGCAACCGAAAATCAATCGGGGGAAAAACGCAGAAGGAGACAGGACGACCAAGGGAAAAACAGCAGTCGCCAGAGGGTAAACATGATCATTGGAGGATCACAGTTCTACCAAGAATCTGTCTCGTCGATAAAAGCCTACGGGCTTAAAGCGAGACAAGTTCCAACTTGTTCCCAGACAGCGATGTTCCTAACCACACGACGCTGAGGAACAGGAAACCGTCGGAATCGACAAACCCCACCGCGATCCTTTGGTTATCGACCTGGTAATTCAGGATCTCGTCGGCCGCATCCTCGCCGATACAGGAAGTACGGTCAACGTCATCTTCCGCGACACCCTCTACAGGATGAAGATCCCACTTGGGGAAGTCGTCCCTGAGCCAAAACCTTTGACTGGGTTTTCGGGCGTCACTACCATGACCCTCAGAAAAATTAAGCTCCCGGTCATGGCTAAGGAAGTCACAAAGATCGTCGAGTTCGCAGTAGTCGACAACCCGGCCATCTACAACGCCATCATGGGAACCCCTTGGATCAACTCCATGAAGGCAGTACCATCCACATATCACCTCGACATCAAGTTTCCGACTCCAACCGGAACCGCAGCCATCCGTAGTCGAAACAATCGAGACTCGTTACCTAGCCGAAGTTCAAACTGCTAAAAGATCGGAACGCGCCAACCCAAACGAAAGCAAAGGAATCACACAACATTCCTGAGGACTCGAAAAATGATGATCCAGAATCATCCGAACAGGCAACGATTCAAGACAGCAACAAAGCCTCTGAGTCCACCGCCGTAAAAGCAGACAGCTCGACCCCCACACAAACCACTGATCCGACCAGCACGATCGGAACAGCATCACACGGGGAGTAAAAACATTTGCGGCAACTATCATAACTACGAGATGGTTTGATCCTCGAAGAGGTATCGTAGGCAGCTCGTCGAAACCCGGCGAAGTTCAGCTATCCCCTCACCAAAAGGGGGCTAATGATAATTCTATACTCCCACAAAATGCTAAAAATCCGCACATGTACTCGAACTTTTCGAAATTTTTAATAAAATTCTTTCTATCTTTTATGGTCACTTAAACGCATCAACGCTTCGGAAAAACGAAAATCATATCTTCAAAAGAAACGCGAGACGTCGCAACTTCTTAGAAAGATAACAAAACTCGTATCATCCGCTAAAACAGTCCACCTGCGACTTAAAAATAACTCACGCCCGTCGATTGGCCCCGACGGATGCACACAAGAAACGTTTCACTCAATACAAACTCGTAGTCAGACCTACAAGGTCCTCTTACATCCGACAAGGATATCATAGCGCGCTATACAAAAACCCAAAATTTTGGTTTAGCGTCTCGGATAAACTCCGAAGATAGCTCGATTCTTTTAACACAAGTCATATAAGCCGGCGACTAGTCACAGACTTTAAACGAAAAGAATCAGGAAGAAATCACTAACAGGCAAAACGAAAGCCGATCAGTCATCGCACAGCCTTAAAGCTGAGAGTAAGCCTAGGTCTTTCCTAAACCCAGTCTTGCTGGATCTTGACATCTCACAGACATAGTATCGTATACGAGATCCCAAAACATGTCTCTATCGCTTACACCTAAAACGCCGCTAAAAGTAGCATACGGACCAAGCGACAAAAAGAGTTAGGATAATGGTGACTACTCGCATCCTTCCCTCTACACTTGACGAAAGTATAAATCAAAACAAAATACAAAATCTCGCAAATTTTCATATTCATAAAAGCCGCAAAGACGGCGGGATTCTAAGCCACCAACGGCCAGTCCCAAAACATAAGAACGCAACCTCCAACGGTCGCAGAATAAAACTCCTAAAAGCAGCCACACACGGCCAAAACATACGATTCACAAAAGGAAGTCAACATTGAGAAATCCAGATGCGGAAATCCCGAATGAACCTGCAGGCTGGTCCACTTCCTCGTTCACGACTTGAGCGTTCCCGCCACCCTCGGCGTTCTCATTGGCTCCGGCCTCCACCGTATCCTCGGAAACTTCGATAGGTTCCCATAGTCTCCGGACTCTTTCTTCGACCGGAGGAACCAAGGACTCGGCATGAGTGCACTCGGCCATAAAATCCTTCATCTCAGCAATCTCGGAATCGAAGGAGAAATCCGGGTTCTGAGACTTGTAAAGGTTTACGACCGAACCCCGGCACTCGCGGAAATCGCCAACAAACTCCTGAGCTTCTTTAAAACATTGAAACTCAGCAGCGAACGATTCCGCCCGTCTCGCCACCTCAGCTGCGACCATCTTCCTTCCTCTCCTTTCCGCCCGAACAAGAGCTCAAGCATGAAGCTCAGCTTGCTTCGCGTTCTGCGCTTACCTCTTGTCGGAACCGGAAAAGCTCCCGCTCAGCTTCTGTGGTCTTGAAGTTAGCAATCCTGGATTTGCGGAAACTCGATTCAAGCGCCTCGCTAAACACTCTTAGTCCCTGCATAAATTCGAGATCAGCAAGCATGCATATAGACAGATTCAAACGTACGGTTAAGAAGTTCAAAGGGCCAAACCTCGTTGACACGCTGGGAGCCCT
Organism: Brassica carinata; assembly: GCA_016771965.1. Lineage (NCBI taxonomy): Eukaryota > Viridiplantae > Streptophyta > Magnoliopsida > Brassicales > Brassicaceae > Brassica > Brassica carinata. The sequence continues at coordinate 24,657,489 of CM028692.1, forward strand.
CGGCAAAAACCCGTTGCTTCTCCTCACCCTCCAGCGACTCGTCAGTAACAAACTCCGGAGGAAGGCCGTCAAAGAAATTGTTGGGGAGTGGAAAATCGCTGGTTCTCGCTTTTCCGCTGGAACGAAACTAGGTTTTCTCCCAGCGAGAAGGATCTTCCGAGCCTCCCCACCATCGATTTTTCCTTTACGAGATCTGCCTACGCCCGAAGTAGAGCTTCGATGACCGTTCAGCATCATATGACGGGACAGGATCTCGGGACCGATAAAGTCTTACTGCATCTCGAATCCGTTCGAGGGTGAAGGACTTCCAGAAAAACGTTTTGACGAAGGAGATCTCTCTTGACAAAGAGATCACCATGCAAATGCTAATAGGCCTGTTCCTACAAAGCGAAACTTTTCACTAAAAACTCGACTTCCAAAATGGTAAAATAGACAACAGGTTTTTCGCCATATTACCTCGGTTGAAATTCCATGTTTGCGAAATAGATGGAGGCAGCTCTCCTCGACAGACTCACCATCTATTCGACAAAGAAGAAACGCCTGCCACTTACTTGGGTTCGGTAGTCCCCTGAATCACCGCCATATCCTTCTTAGGCAGCATGGAGTAGTAACCGCCGCCTCACGGGCCGAAAGTGCCCCAAAGACCTTCGAAATTATCTGACCGAGATCAATCCCGAAGCCAGAACTTCGCGATCAGTACGCCAAGCCAACTCTCCAGGGCAGGAACGCTGAGCTGACTGATCGAAGTTCAAAGCGTGAAGCGCATTTAACAATGGCACCAGGGATCGGGAACCACATAGGCAATACGTAAAGAAAGATTCATAACATGTAAAGAAACCTTGCGAGGATTCCTCGCGACTCTCGCTACCAACGGGATTCGAACTTGACTCGTTAGGAATCTGGTAAAATCTCAAGAATCCTGGAGATATTTACGCGGAGACCAGGCTCGGGCGAACGGGAGCACCAGGCTGCCTCATGTTGGGGTCAAAACGTTATCTCGAATCTACGGCTAAAGACCTTTCGAAACTCAAAAGATTTCCGCAAACGACTGACGAGGGAAAGATCGAACAACGAAAACCCACGGACGGCGAGATCGCCTGGCGCCGGCGGCACGCTGGACGCTGGCTGGCCTGGCGCCGGCGGCACTCGCCTGGCGCCGGGCGCACGCTGGACGCTGGCTGGCCTGGCGCCGGCGGCACTGCCTACGCCGGGCGGCACTGGCCACGCTGGCCGCCTGGCGCCGGCGGCACTCGCCTGGCGCCGGCGGCACGCTGGACGCTGGCTGGTCGGCGCCATGCACTGCCTGATGCCGGGCGGCACTGGCCACGCTGGCCGCCTGGCGCCGGCGGCACTCGCCTGGCGCCGGGCGCACGCTGGACGCTGGCTGGCCTGGCGCCGGCGGCACTCGCTCATGCCGGGCGGCACTCGCCTGGCGCCGGGCGCACGCTGGACGCTGGCTGGCCTGGCGCCGCGGCACGCTGGACGCTGGTTGCCTACGCCGGGCGGCACTCGCCTGGCGCCGGCGGCACTGGCCACGCTGGCCGTTTGGCGCCGGCGGCACTCGCCTGGCGCCGGCGGCACGCTGGACGCTGGTTGGCCTATGCCGGGCGGCACTGGCCACGCTGGCCGCCTACGCCGGGCGGCACTCGCCTGGCGCCGGGCGCACGCTGGACGCTGGCTGGCCTGGCGCCGGCGGCACTCGCCTGGCGCCGGCGGCACTGGCCACGCTGGCCGCCTGGCGCCGCGGCACGCTGGACGCTGGCTGGCCTGGCGCCGGCGGCACGCTGGACGCTGGCTGGCCTGGCGCCGGCGGCATTCCTGCCTAGCGCCGGGCGTATCCTCGCTGGTCGGTCTGGCCAGTCCGCTGCCGCCGCCCCGTCTCGGTCCTATCGTGCTCGGTTCATTCCTGCCTTAGCTTGTTTGGATCAGCCCTCGTGAGTTTGGTCTAATCAGGCTATAGCGGTTTACCCGATTCTACGAGACATCGGATAAACATCAAGTCATCGAAAGATAGCGGAAAACTCGGAGATAATTACAAAGACCTACGAAAATGGAACATTTCGAAGAGATAAGCGGGCCCAAAGGCGAGGCCCATCACCCCAAGGCAAACCGACCTAGAGATGGGTATATAAGGAGAGCAAGAGCAGAAGAGAAGAGCATCCCAAAATCCGAGAATTAGACTTAGAGCATCCTGCTAGCTTAGAAAAACTAGGGTTTAGGTGGTTAGACTAGCGGAGCAAGGCTTAGGGCGTTTGGCTGCCTGCGACTCTATCTTTTCTTTAAATCGCAACTCTCTTTGTCTTCGGAGAATCCTTGTACTCGCTTTATCTAATAAAACGCCCGAGCAAATATTTCAAACTCTTATTTTTATCTATTGAACTTTATCGATTTCGTGGCAACGCAGAGAATCCGGACCTTCAAGGAAAGTCGGGTTTACTTGGCTTTCCTCCGCAATCTTATTCATTAAAATTGACGGTGCGAATTTCGTTCCTACAGTTTGGCGCCAGGAGGGGGACGGATTCTCTAACTCAAAACCACCGATCGATCAAAGTTCAGTATGACTTCTTCGTCAGCCGCAACATCGTATCTTTAGGATCGGAACGGCGACATCTGGTCAAACCTCACAACGATCTCCTCGTAATAGAACTCACGATCCAGGACATTGGCGTATACGGGTATTAGTGCGACACGGATGCTTTCGGCCAATATTATCTACAAAAGCACCCTCGAGAGGATGGTCGACCTAAGCGTCCTACGGATGACCCCAGCCCAGTACCGGACTCGGGAGAAATTATGACCCTCGGTTCAACTAACCTCCTAGTGAGCGGGGCGTGCCAAAAACACGAATTCCTGGTGATCGATGGTCCAACATCCAACAATGCGATAGTTGGAACTCCCTGGCTGAACTCCATGAGAGCGATCCCATCAACATTCCACCTATGCCTCAAGTTCCCAAGCCTTTGGTCGAGACAATACATGGTAGTCACGAGCAGCTCAGATCTACCGCTACCGAACTAAAGCGGAAAAATTCTGAAATCGAAACCTCTCGGAAAAAGCAAGCGGTTAACAATTCACCAGAGACCTTCTGGCAGTCCCAAAGAGCGAGGCCCTGGAAGGCGTGAACCAACCTGCGAACCGGTGGTTTCAATCTGTCGGCGATTCTTCTCGGAGCGGTGTGTAGAATCGGAGCTAACCTCCGCGAACCGATGAAAGCGAGCTCATCGCATGCCTCAAAAGGAACCTCGATGCGTTGGCGTGGGCTGCGGAGGATATGCCGGAATCGACATTAGCGTAACATGTCACGAACTTAACATCGACCCAACTCACAAACCCGTAAAACAAAAAGGCGAAAGTTGGGACCTGGCGTGCCACCGCAGTCAATGAGGAAATCGAAGACTCCTCAAAGTAGGGTCGATAACAGAAGTCAGGTATCGGACTGGCTCGCCAACCCGTCGTGGTAAAAGCGAAATAAATGGCGGTCTGTGTCGATTTCACGGATCTGAATAAAGCCTGTCAAAGGATTGCTTCCCGCCCCACACATTGACCGACTGGTCGGCAACCGCGGAAACAAGATTTTGTCATTCATGGGCGCTTTTCGGTTACAATCAGATCATGATGAATCCCGACGACCCGAAAAACTGCGTTCATCACAGACCAGCGGAGCGTATTGCTATAAGGTAATGCCTTTCGGTCTTAAAACGCAGGTGCAACATATCAGCGACTTCGTCAACAAAATGTTTGCCAACAGCTCGCAAAACTATGGAAGTATACATCGATGATATGCTCGTAAAATCTCTTGGCGAACACGATCACATAGCCCACCTAGAGGAATGTTTTGCACGACTCAACCAGCATAACATGAAACTCAACCCGCAAAATGTAGATTAGCGGTGGCATCGGGAGAATTCCTCGATACCTCGTAACGTGTCGTGGAATCGAGGCCAACCCAAAACAAATCGACGACTGATAGAAATGGTCTCCCGAGAACCAAGCGAAGTCCGAGGCTAACCGAAGAGTCGCGGCGTTGAACCGTTTCATCTCACGGTCCGCGGATAAGTGCCTACCATTTTACGAGACATTGAAGGGAAACAAGAAGTTCGAATGGTCCGAGCAATGTGAAAAGCTTTCCAGCAATTGAAACATTACCTAGCCACTCCACCAGTCCTCGCCAAAACCGGTTGGAAGGCGAACCTCTTTTCTCTATATCGCCAGTTTCATAGCGGCAGTCAGTGGCGTCTTGATACGAGAAGAACGCGGCGAACAAAAACCAATCTTTTACGTAAGCAAGACATTACTGGATGCGGAAACTCGATACCCTCTAATGGAAAAATTAGCATTCGCTGTCATAACCTCGGCAAGAAAACTAAGACCATATTTCCAGTCTCACGCTATAGTGGTTCTCACCACGTTCCCGCTACGGATAATCCTGCATAGTCCAAGTCAATCCGGGAGGCTCGCAAAATGGGCAATCGAACTGAGTGAGTACGACGTCGAATACCGCCCAAGGACGTGTGCAAAGTCCCAAGTACTGGCGGATTTCCTGGTAGAATTACCCACTAGAGACATGACTATCGAGGAACCAAACTCAACTTGGGTCCTCCACGTCGACGGATCTTCATCCAAACAAGGATCCGAATCGGAATACGCTCACCTTCCAAACGGGAAATCCTAGAACAGTCTTTCCGATTGGCTTTTCACGCTTCAAACAATGAGGCAGAATCTGAAGCACTTCGCCAGGGATTGCGGCTGGCCCATGGGTTAAAAATCCGTAATATTCACGCTTACTGCGATTCTCAGTTAGTCGCCAATCAATACAGCGGAGAATATGAGGCGAGAGACGAAAGGATGGACGCATATCTAAAACTCGTCCAAGAGCTGGCTCGAATTTCGACCAGTTAAGCCCTGACCAGAATTTCGCCGAAAACGCCCAGGCTGGCCTTGGCTGCCCTCGCCTCAAGCTCAGATCCAGGGCTCCAAAGAGTAATCCCGGTCGAGTTCATCGAGCATCCGAGCATCGGACCACCAGTGGTCATCAATCTAATCCAGGACGAGATTGAAGATGCGGAAGAAGTCGAGGATCAGCCGGAAGCGGATGTGAACCCGACCGAGTATGGCTGCGACAGCCCTTGGTTAGAACCAATCATTTATATCGTGAATGGAACCTTACCCGCGAAAAATGGGCCCGTAAGTAAAACCCAAAGCGACGCGGTATGTCACGATAGAGGGAGAAATTTATAAGTGGTGTTTCTCTGGTCCTCTCATGGCATGCAGAAGGGGAAAGAGCAAGGAGAATCATGAAGGAGGTCCATTCAGGATCATGCGGAAATCATTCTGGCGGAAGATCTCTCGCGGTTAAAATCAAACGCCACGGTTATTACTGGCCAACCATGGTAAAAGACTGCGAGAAGTTAAGCCCGGAAGTCGCGAAAAATGCCAAAGGCATGCTCCAACAATCCATCAACCAGCGGAGATCCTCTCCTCGATCTCGCCCCCTATCCTTTCATGCGATGGTCCATGGACATCGTGGGACCTATGCACCCATCAAAACAAAAGCGCTTCCTCCTAGTCCCACGGATTTCTTTTCCAAATGGGTAGAAGCGAATCCTACGCAAGTATCAAGGACACACAAGTCGAGAACCGTCTGGAAACATATCATAACTAGACATGGGGTCCGTCGAAATCGTAACAGATAATGGATCTCAATTTATCTCTACTTTCGATTGAAGCATTCTGCGAAAAATGGAAAATACGACTTACAAAGTCAACTCCCAGATATCCGCAATGCAATGGACAGGCAGAAACCATCAACAAAACCGTCCTTGGCGGACTCAAGAAACGCCAGACGCCAAGAAGGGCGATGGGCGAGGAGCTCGAAGGAGTTCTTTGGTGCATCGTACAACCCCAAGACGGCTACGGTGAAACTCCATTACGCCCTCGTTCACGGAGCGGAATGTATGATCCCCGCGAAGTAGAATTCCCTGAGTACGGAGAAGATTCCTCCCGAAGAGAGGATTTAAGCGGCTATGATGCTGGACAACCTCGACCTCATCAATGAGCCGCGACCAGGCACTCACCAATCCAGAATTACCAGCACGCCGTCGCGAAGATACTACAACTCAAGCGTCGCCATCGCAGGTTCAAAGAAGGCGATTTAGTCTTACGAAAAGTCTTCAAAACACTGCCGAGCGAAGCGAGGCGGGAGCAAACTGGGAAGGACCGCATAAAGTCATAAAAGTAGTCCGACCAGGCTCATACCAAATCGCAAACATGCAAGGCGTCAAAATCCGAGAACTTGGAATGCGATGCACCTCAAAAATACTACCACTAAGCGATAAAGCGTGGTACAAAGAACTTCTGAGATGGCTTGATCCCTAGACAAGGGTACCTAGGCAACTCGCCAATCGGCAGATTCAGCCATCCCCCCAATTTAAAAAAGGGGGGGAGTGGGTACGTATACTCGTATACTCCCACAAATTTCGAAGACTCTAAAATTTTCGAAACTTTTTCACGACTTTTTCAAAATCAGCCGAGGCGGTACAAATAGCGGATCTAGTGCCCGCTAAGCGATTATCACATCAAGCACAAATCCCAGATGGCCAAACACGCTCACGAGGCATTGTGAATGTGGACGCCCCGGTCAAACTTACGCCACCCCTTGGTCCCATCGCCCAAAACGGAAACGACAGTTTTCTGGCTGCGAGCATTCGCAAAAGACATCCCCAAAGCCCGCAAACGTTTCAACGCGAGATGCGGCATAAGGAAAAATCGACCTTCAGCGTTGCGAGACGTCGCTAACGCTTGAAGGACATTCTTTTCCGCAAAACATTGCAGACGAAATCTTCGTCTCTAAAAACATACAAACGCTTTCAAAAGCGGTATCATTTCGTTGTTGCTGATCACAACAAACGAACTCTAACGTCCTAAACAGACAAATAGCCGCCCTTCGAGGGGTAGGCTCTCTTACATCCGACAAGGATAAACATAGCGCGCTATACAAGAAATCCAAAATTTTGGTCTAGCTCTTCGTAAAGGAAGTAGCTCGACTCACGCCAAAACAAATCATATAAGCCGACAACAATTCGCGGTTTTTAAGCGGTGCGAGTCAGGTTAAAATCGCAAACAGCAAAACAAAAGCCGATTTGTCATCGCAAAGCCTCAGTCCGAGAGTAAACCTAGGTCTTTCCCTAAACCCAGCCACGCTGGATCTTGACATCTCACAGACATAGTATGGTATCACGAGATCAAAAATTTGTCTCTTCACTTAAGCCTATTCGCTTCACGAAGTTTTTCGCGATAAATCGGTAAACCGCGGAAAATCTCGCTTTATCTGAACAATAGATGCGGTGATCATCGGGAACTAGGAATGAGGCGACAACTCACACCCTCCTTCTCATACTTCAAAGAAAAACTGAAGTTCATAAATAATTAAAAGCGTTTCATAGATTGAGACTGCGGAAATTCAAACAAAACCCCATAAAGGGCAGGGATTGAAGCCACCAGCGGCCAGTCCCGTAATACATCATGGCCTCTTAAGCGGCGAAACACATAAAACGAAATCCCAGAAGGATTGATAGACCTAGACGCTCGGGCGTCATCTTCATCCTCACTTGCGGCGGGGACAGCCTGCGCCGTCGCCTCCCCAGTCATCGCCACACGCCTGCGTCCGGCGCCACCCTCGCAATCTCTCCCGCGGCTCCCGATCTTCCGAATTTTCGAGGTCGGAGCTGTGGTGCATTCGCTTGCAGACCGGCGAGGATCGACTCAAATCTCCCTCGGTGGCCCACTCTCCTTACAGACGATAATCTGGCTTCCTCCAAGTCCAAAGACGGGCCTCGTTACCTCGAAGCAACTTCGAGCTCGTTCAGACTCCCTCGATCCCGCTAAAGCCAAGTCCTCTTACGGACAGCTATCAAGGACTCAAACAGGATGGCCATCCTCGCCGACGACCATAGAAGTCGCCACGGCATCAGCAACCTCCGAGGTTCTACGGGCGTTCATCTCCTCATGAGCCTGAACCTTCTCCTGAAGACGGCGGACTTCCGAGGATTTACTCCTTTTCTCTTTCTTCACCTTGAGTAACGAGCTAGCGGTCTTCCCAAGGTCGCGCTCAAGATCGCTGATACGAACCTCAAGCTGGGACGTCTGGGCGGCATGGGTATCCTCGACAGTCTGCAATGCGGCCTTAGTACGCTTCAACGCCTCCTGCGACGACTCCAGTTCCTTCGATAGACGAATGACTTCCGACCCGCACTCGCCAAGCATTCCGTCGATCAGAGACACAAACTGTCCGCAAAAAGGAAAGAGTAAGTATCATCGCAAAAAAAAAACAAACCCGTGCAAGAGTTACGGACAAAATCGAACCTTGGAACGATGACGCGCCAATGGCTCTGAGAGGTCGCTTTCCTCGCTCTTCGCACCCCGCTTCTTTTTCGCTCCGGACGCTGGGCCAGCTCTTGCCCTTCCCTTGGGCAGTGGTGCGGCACCAGCCGCTGGCAGTCCCAAGACAAGTTTCCTCTTCGCCGGGGGAAGAGGTGCAGATTCTATCGCATCATCTCTTCCGGAGATCACGATCGGGGCAGTCGAAGAACCCGATGGATGGATCTGAACATCGAGAGTCTGTTCGGCAACAATAACCCCTTCTGTGGACAGGAGGGCATCGGATGGGACTTCAGGACTTGGAACCAAAGGAGCAGGCAAAGGAGTTGGAGCCGCGGAAGAAACATCGGGCGTCTCAGTCCTCGCCCGCTTCGAGCCTTTCGCAGCACTACGCCGGGATAGCTTAGCCTTGAAAGAATCAAACCCATCAGTCAGGGACGGAATAGCCTCTTGAACGGCCTGAACGGCGGGAGCTTGACTGGTCGGAACCGACGGAGCTTGGCCGGCCTCGCCCATCTCAACATCAGAACCACTCTTTTCAACTTGGGATGGAGACATTTTCTTTCTTGAGAGAGAAGAAGAGAGAATTTGGAAAGATGTGAAGAATGAGAAGGGAGGGTTGGCTACTTATAAGAAAAAAAAGGAGAAGACACAGATTCTCTGCGGAAAAAATCCTTAGCCAAGATTTCGATTTTCAAAAAAATATATTCATATCATTCGCCCGCAAAATCGTCTCCGACCTTACGGGCTGGGGGGCTAACTGTTGGGGTCAAAAACGGTTATCTCGAAATCTACGGCTAAAGACCTTTCCGAAACTCAAAAGATTTCCCGCAAACGACTGACGAGGGAAAGATCGAACAACGAAAAAACCCACGGACGGCGAGACGGCCTGGCGCCGGCGGCACGCGGGACGCGGGCTGGCCTGGCGCCGGCGGCACGCTGACGCTGGCTGGCCTGGCGCCGGCGGCACGCTGACGCTGGCTGGCCTGGCGCCGGCGGCACGCTGACGCTGGCTGGCCTGGCGCCGGCGGCACTCGCCACGCTGGCCGCCTGGCGCCGGCGGCACTCGCCACGCTGGCCGCCTGGCGCCGGCGGCACCGACCTGGCGCCGGCGGCACCGACCTGGCGCCGGCGGCACCGACCTGGCGCCGGCGGCACCGACCTGGCGCCGGCGGCACCGACCTGGCGCCGGCGGCACCGACCTGGCGCCGGCGGCACCGACCTGGCGCCGGCGGCACCGACCTGGCGCCGGCGGCACCGACCTGGCGCCGGCGGCACCGACCTGGCGCCGGCGGCACCGACCTGGCGCCGGCGGCACCGACCTGGCGCCGGCGGCACCGACCTGGCGCCGGCGGCACCGACCTGGCGCCGGCGGCACCGACCTGGCGCCGGCGGCACTCGCCACGCTGGCCGCCTGGCGCCGGCGGCACGCTGACGCTGGCTGGCCTGGCGCCGGCGGCACTCGCCACGCTGGCCGCCTGGCGCCGGCGGCACTCGCCACGCTGGCCGCCTGGCGCCGGCGGCACGCTGGACGCTGGCTGGCCTGGCGCCGGCGGCACGCTGGACGCTGGCTGGCCTGGCGCCGGCGGCACGCTGACGCTGGCTGGCCTGGCGCCGCGGCATCCTCGCTGGTCGGTCTGGCGTCAGTCCGCGGCCCTCGTCCCGGTCTCGGTCCTATCGTGCTCGGTTCATTCCTGCCTTAGCTTGTTTGGATCAGCCCTCGTGAGTTTGGTCTAATCAGGCTATAGCGGTTTACCCGATTCTACGAGACATCGGATAAACATCAAGTCATCGAAAGATAGCGGAAAACTCGGAGATAATTACAAAGACCTACGAAAATGGAACATTTCCGGAAGAGATAAGCTTTGGCCCAAAGGCGAGGCCCATCACCCCAAGGAAAACCGACCTAGAGATGGGTATATAAGGAGAGCAAGAGCAGAAGAGAAGAGCATCCCGAAAATCCGAGAATTAGACTTAGAGCATCCTGCTAGCTTAGAAAAACTAGGGTTTAGGTGGTTAGACTAGCGGAGCAAGGCTTAGGACGTTTGGCTGCCTGCGACTCTATCTTTTTCTTTAAATCGCAACTCTCTTTGTCTTTCGGAGAATCCTTGTACTCGTTTCTCTTATCTAATAAAACGCCTCCGGGCAAATATTTCAAACTCTTATTTTTATCTATTGAACTTTATCGATTTCGTGTGGCAACGCAGAGAATCCGGACCTTCAAGGAAAGTCGGGTTTACTTGGCTTTCCTCCGCAATCTTATTCATTAAAATTGACGGTGCGAATTTCGGTTCCCACACCTCAAAGGTCTCTTCGGAACAGAGACATCTGGCAGTGATGGGGGCGAACCTACAAGGACTCGGTAATACGCATTCTTCACTTCCTCTTCGACAAACTCCTCTTGCTTCACCGTCACATGGGCAGGAGAGTCATCCGAGGATGAATGGGAAGAAGAATTTCTCTTTGAGGATCTTGAAGACATTGTTCTTACAGATAGAGAAGGGATTCTTGAGAGAGAAAGTAAATTTCTTATGATGAAGTAAGAATGAGATTTCTTACTCCATCCTTATAAAGGAGGTAAAATCACTATTTACCTCGACTTTCGGCAAACGATTACGTCTCTACACCTTCCTTGACGGTCATACCGCAAGCTAGGATCCGACAGGCACTACAGTTCCAAGCTAGCTGGGGAGCTAACTGTTGGGGTCAAAATCGGTCAACGACGAAATCGTCACCCGAAAGTCCTCGAAAGGAAACTAAGTGACGATCAAAACCAAAAGACGGGCCGTCACTTTCGATAAAACTCACGGAAGGTTTCGTCCATTCGCCTCAGCGCCAGCGCAAGGGTCCTGGCCCATCCGCGTAATCGCCTCATGATCTCGGGCAACGGCAGCATCTTGGTCCCTTAAACCCATGTCCGGATCGTCCGAGAACTACAATGATTCTTCCGCAAAGCCTTCACGATTGTTTAAAAGATTCATCTTTTAAACGTCTAAAGTTCGAAGCCTCATTGCTCAAAACCTTGAAGACGGAAAGTCTACGAATCCAAGTCCATCTCGATCCCGATACTCGAGGAGTCTCGTTGGGTTAGAAACGATTATCTCGAAATCTACGGCTAAAGATCCTCCCAAACTCAGAGATTTCCCGCACGAACGACTAACGGGGGAAAGATCAAACAACGGAAAACCCACGGACGGCAAGACGGCCTGGCACCGGTGGCATCGGTCACGCTGGCCGCCTGGCGCCGGCGGCACTCGCCACGCTGGCCGCCTGGCGCCGGCGGCACTCGCCTGGCGCCGGCGGCACTCGCCTGGCGCCGGCGGCACTCGCCACGCTGGCAGGCCTGGCGCCGGCGGCACGCTGCCACGCTGGCAGGCCTGGCGCCGGCGGCACTCGCCACGCTGGCCGCCTGGCGCCGGCGGCACGCTGCCACGCTGGCAGGCCTGGCGCCGGCGGCACTCGCCACGCTGGCCGCCTGGCGCCGGCGGCACTCGCCTGGCGCCGGCGGCACTCGCCTGGCGCCGGCGGCACTCGCCACGCTGGCCGCCTGGCGCCGGCGGCACTCGCCTGGCGCCGGCGGCACTCGCCACGCTGGCCGCCTGGCGCCGGCGGCACCCCGGCCTGGCGCCGGTCCACGGCCCTCGGTCCTATCGCGCTCGGTCCGATCCCATCTTGGCTTGTTCAGATCAATCTTCGTGAGTTTGGTACGATCACGGTTGTTCTAAACACCAAACATCTCGACTATACGAGGAATTGGGGTTCCTTCGGAAACACCAAAACCTTCAAAGACCGTTCTTCCGAAAAACCGTAAAAACGTCTAAACGGCCCAACGTGGCCAAAACGGCCCACTTACGATTTTCCGGAAAGGAAGGATAACTATGACGGTTTATCCTTATCCTTACATAAGAGATAAATATCAAGTTTCCAGAAGATAAATGTCAAGTTTTCCGAAGATAAATGTCAAGTTTCCCGATAAACACGAAGATGGACGAAAATGGAAAAAGCCCGATTCAGCCCGCGAGAAGATAGACCGTCTTAAGAGGAGTATATAAGGAGAGCTTTGGGCGAGAAGCAAATCATCGCCAAACTTCCAGAGCACTTAGCACTTAGAGCAAACTTAGGCATTATTTTCCGTTTTTACTAGCGAGCTGCGACTCAACTAGGTTAGAACTTAGGTTGCTAGACTAGCGAAATTGCCGACAGCTCTTGTAGCCAAGGCTCTTACCTGTTGTCCACGCTCAAACGCGGATTCGGAAATAAAATCTTTTTCTTTATTCTTTTTTCTTACGATTTTATTTCGTTTTCATATTTTCTTCGTCGTACTGATTGTGTCATGTGCGGCCCAGCAGATATCTAGGACCTTCAGGGAAGGCTTGGTTCACTTGGCTTTCCTTCAAATCAAATTAGTTTGACGGTGCGAATTTCGGTTCCCACAAGTAGTACTATCACTAGCAACCGGTATACTCCTTGAGACACTTGTTGTGCCTGGTTGTCCCTGGTTTACCATGATCCCAAGGCCCTCCAAGATAATCCGCAAAGTAGCAGCTCTGTCTGAGGTAAGATCCTTCAATTCTTCTTGATTCTGCTCTTCATAGTACCCCCTATCTTCAACAAACTTCACCTCCCTAGACACAAGAACTCTTCTAGTATCGGGATCATAGCATTTGTATCCCTTTTGAGAAGATGAGTACCCAATAAACATTGCTTTTGTACTCCTAGCTTGTAGCTTGTTTCTCAACTCTCCAGGGACCATCACATAACAAAGACACCCAAAGACTCTCATGTGCTCCAAGGAAGGCTTGTACTCGTTTAGCACTTAAAATGGAGCTCTTCCTTCCAAGACCTGAGTTGGAGTTCTGTTTATCAAATAGCAAGCAGTAACAACAGCATCACTCCAAAATCTCTTGGGAACATTGGCTTGAAACATCATAGACCTGGCAACCTCCATCAAATGTCTGTTCTTTCTTTCAGCCACTCCATTTTGCTGAGGAATATAAGGACAACTTGTCTGATGAAGAATGCCATGCTGAGATAGATAATGCTTGAAGGCTTGACCAGTGTACTCACCACTATTATCAGACCTGAAAATATTAATCTTGGCATGATACCGGTTAGACACATATGATTGAAATTTTTTAAATGCATCAAGCACCTTATCTTTGGTCGGAATTAGTGTTAGCCAGGTGTATTTGGATTTTTCATCAATGAATGAGACATAATACTTATGAGATTCCCTAGATAAACAAGGAGCAGTCCAAACATCTGAATGAATAAGATCAAAACATTTCTCATAAACAGTTTGGACTTGGGAAAAACAGTTTTACAATGCTTGCCTAAAATACAAGCTTCACACTCATTATTTTCAAAAGAAACGCCTGGCAACATCAGTTTCAAAGCCTTATTATGAGGGTGTCCTAGTCTAGCATGCCACAATGCATTTTTATTTAAACTTGAAGCAGAAACTGATGTAACCATGGCTGAGCCAGCTGATTCGTCAACAAAGGACAAACCAGGACGGATTAATGGCGAGCATACTGAGCTAAAACCAGCTGGAGAGACTGAGGACAAGCTGAAACAGACTCTGGACGAGCTAGAACCAGCTGAGGAGACTGAGGATGAGCTGAAACCAGCTGAAGAGAGTGTGCATGAGCTGAAACCAGCTGAAGTGAGAGTAGACGAGCTGGATGAGCTGAGTGACACTAGTTTGAAGCTGAATGAGCTAGCTGACACTGAAGAAGGAGCTGATACTTGCTGGGCGAAATGGGCCTCTTTCAGCCCAAGGAAAAGATCATAACAAATTCAATATGGGTTTGTTTTACACCAAATTCGATCAGCCCATTGATCAGTCCATTTCAAAGCCTTTCTCATTAAGAAATACCAGAAAGAGAAGTCCTGGTCGTGATCATCCAAGAATCATTCAAAGAAGAACTTAATTCTGGTCAAAAGTCAAGTTTTGCCTAGTTCTTTGTTTTCTAGTTTTTAGCTAAGTCTTTGTCTAGTTTTTCTACATAATTTCTAAGCTTTCTACATTCTTGTAAGACTATATATGTATGTTGCACGACCTCAATAAGATTCATTCACCTTTTTATTTAAAAACTCTTTCAAATCTGTGAATCCCTTGTTCAGCTTCTGAACATTGTATGCTTAGGAGTTAATTCTCTGCAAAGCACTTTTGCCTTAGATCATTGTTTGTGGGTGTGATGCTCACGATCTCTGGCGCATCTACACAAGTGTCTGATCAGTTCATAGATCAACACTAAAGAACCATCTCCATCTCTACCTTCTTCCACAATCCATCCATCAATCTATCAAAAACAAGTCAGTGTGTGTTAGAACCACAAGGAGAACGACCCAGATCAACCCTCTAGATCATCAAAGGGATTCAGAACCAGATAGGGTTCCATCAAGTGGTATCTGAGCAGATTGGGGGCTTCTGATTTAGGGTTTGTTTTCGAAAATCTCTTCTTCTCTTTGGGAACCTTTTTCAATTTCGAAATCTCTGTTTCGTTTTTGTCTATCTGTTGTTCTGCAAGGGGGGCAAACAGATCAAAAAAAAAAAAGATCAAAAAGAATAAGAAAAGGCTGAGGAGAAATCCAGTCAGACTGAAGAGAAATCCAGTCTCTGGTGGTAAAGCTCCTTGCAACCAAAAATCTCACAATCTGTCTATCTTCTTCTTCTCTTTTGGGGTGGGGGATTGACTCTTTAAAGGCTTGAACTTTGTTTGTTGCTGAGCTACTGGATTCACAGAGAAAAAGCACAGAAAAACTTGAGAGAAAAACTTGAGTGAAGAGAGGCTTTGACAATCAATATGTTTACTAACCTTTCTTGTTGAGTTGTAACAGGAAACCATGGCTGGAGATGTCAGTAAAAGAAAGGAGACACCTACTGTGAGATTGAGTAAAATCCAGATGGATGCCTTGCTAGCTACCATGAGATTAGAGATGCAAAAACAATTTGAATTTGAAAGAACTTCTGCTGATAATCTTTTAAGTAATGTTTCTCAGGTTCAGAAGGATGCTAAGACCAAAAGGAGGAGCAAGATACCATCTTTCTGTGGCAAAAATGACCATGATGGCTACTGGGAGTGGGAACATAAAATGGAACTTGTTTTTGATGGCCACAACTACTCACCAAGCAAGAAGGTTAGATTGGCTACATCAAAGTTCTGTGGAGATGTCATTCAATGGTGGGATCAGCTTGTTACTACCAGGAGAAGAGCAGGAGTAGCACAAGCTGGGTGCTGGTTTGAGCTCGAAAATGTTATGAAGAAACACTTTGGTAGCTACTACAGAAAAACCGACCCATGGTGCTATGATTGTGATCAGCCAAGAAAGTCTCAGTCACATAAGCAAAGAAGTCCAACCCACGTCCTATCTCAAGAGCCAATGAGCCACTGTGTTCTAAGAACGAACCAGCTAACCAAGAGCTGAAAACAAAGCCATCTTAGGTAATAAAAGAAACTGAGACAGAAAATGAGTTTTCTCTTTTCTCTTCTCAATCTGAACTTTTGTCAATAATACCTATGATGAACTAACTTGTTTTGAACCGTGCAACCGAGTAGTATTGTTTCAGTGTCTCAGGTCTCAGAAGAACACTCACCAGAAACAGAACAATCGATTGTGGTAAAAAGTGAAGTGTTGGAGCAGCAGAAAAGCTTAGAATCAGAAACACGTCCTGCACCTTTGTCTCCTAACTCAAAAGAACACTGTAAGGATCTTAATATGTATAATTCTCTGCCTGAATTGTTTGTTAGGGTTAGTTATGATGATGTGAAACGATTTGGTCTGTGTAATGTAAAAGAATTTTGTGTTTCAAGTTCTATTTTTGATAGGATGATTCATTCTTTTAAGAAACTTGAACCTGATAAACTCTCTGATCAAAAACGTTATCATTCTGTTAGTGAACTCAATCCTGGTCATGTTTTGAGTTTTGATCAGTTTATGGAACATAGAAGCAGCCTTGATCACTCTGAAAAGACACTAGAGCTTGTTCTGCAACAACCTGATTTCTGTTTCATGAAACCTTGTGATTCTTTTGCTTGCTTTAAAGATAATGGCTTTGATCTAGTTTTTTCTAGTCATGAACTGCTCACTAATGATTTGTTTGCATCAACATGTGCCTTGGACGAATTTAAGGTTAGGAATTTGCAGAAGACAAAATCACTTAAAGCTGAAACCGATTTTATTTGTGATTCTGTTTTGAAACCTGTTCATTCTTGTTCTGAAACTGATAAATCTTGGTTTGTTTTGAGATTACACTTTCAGAATAATTTTTTCTTGACATTTGATGATATACTAGTGTACAACACATTCTTTGATGAACCTTCTGATCATTTTGAAATCTGTGTTAAGTGATTCTTTACTTGAACTTAACATTGTGCGTTCTGATTCTGATCATTTGGGGCATGTTTTGAAGTTTATCCATGCTGTTGTGTGCCTTGATATCATTTTGGTTTACAACACATTCTTTGATAAGCCTTGGTTAAGTAATTCTCGGTTTGAACTTGATCTTTTGTGTTCTAAATCTGAGAAACTTGTGCCTGAACTGAAATTGTTCTTTAGAAACTTTGTTATTTTGTGCCTTGACACCATTCTGGTCTACAATACTTACTTTGATAGGTGTTGTGAAAGTCTGAAACAAGTGCAATCTGTTCTCAGAAAGAAACTCTTTGTTATGGATCAGATTAAGAACATGTCTTGCACATATGATCCTGGTATTCTAGTTTCTGTTTTGAGTGTCCAGGATAATCAGGTTCAGTCTCAAAGGAGTGTAAGGGACGAAAGAAGAGACCATGCTTACCAGCCTGAGATTTGGAGATGGAAGTACTTGAGGAAAATGACTTCAAAACTCCAAGGAAGTTTCTGTCCAAAACCTTCTTTTGATATTACTCTCATGCTTATTTTCTTGGTTATTTGTGTTGCTTCTTACTTGTTTCCTTTTGATGTAGGAGATACAGATTTGAGGATAAATTTTTTCAAAGGGAGAGGGGATGATGTAACCATGGCTGAGCCAGCTGATTCGTCAACAAAGGACAAACCAGGATGGATTAATGGCGAGCATACTGAGCTAAAACCAGCTGCAGAGACTAAGGACAAGCTGAAACAGAGTCTGGACGAGCTAAAACCAGCTGAGGAGACTGAGGATTAGCTGAAACCAGCTGAAGAGAGTGTGCATGAGCTGAAACCAGCTGAAGTGAGAGTAGACGAGCTGGATGAGCTGAGTGACACTAGTTTGAAGCTGAATGAGCTAGCTGACACTGAAGAAGGAGCTGATATACTTGCTGGGCGAAATGGGCCTCTTTCAGCCCAAGGAAAAGATCATAACAAATTCAATATGGGTTTGTTTTACACAAAATTCGACCAACCCATTGATCAGTCCATTTCAAAGCCTTTCTCATCAATAAATACCAGAAAGAGAAGTCCTGGTCGTGATCATCCAAGAGTCATTCAAAGAAGAACTTAATTCTGGTCAAAAATCAAGTCTTGCCTAGTTCTTTGTTTTCTAGTTTTTAGCTAAGTCTTTGTCTAGTTTTTCTACATAATTTCTAAGCTTTCTACATTCTTGTAAGACTATATATGTATGTTGCACGACCTCAATAAGATTCATTCACCTTTTTGTTTAAAAACTCTTTCAAATCTGTGAATCCCTTGTTCAGCTTCTGAACATTGTATGCTTAGGAGTTAATTCTCTGCAAAGCACTTTTGCCTTAGATCATTGTTTGTGGGTGTGATGCTCACGATCTCTGGCGCATCTACACAAGTGTCTGATCATTTCATAGATCAACACTAAAGAACCATCTCCATCTCTACCTTCTTCCACAATCCATCCATCAATTTATCAAAAACAAGGTAGTGTGTGTTAGTTACACAAGGAGAACGACCTAGATCAACCCTCTAGATCATCAAAGGGATTCAGAACCAGATAGGGTTCCATCAGAAACAGAGGTAAATGAGCAGCTATAATCAGAAACAGGAGCAAGATCTTCAAGCATATATAAGTCTCCTTTAGTCACTCCTTTTCCAATCATCTTGCTACTCTCAATATCCTGAAACTTCACATCATTAGGGCTGAATATGACATTGCAATTTAAATCAGTTGGACATTTCTTAACAGACAACAATTTGAAGTGAACTCAGGCATATGGAATGCTCTAGACTCCTTATCAAACAGCTTAAGACTTCCTATTCCTCTAATAGGAATCTTAGCACCATTAGCAGGTTCATTGTTTTTAATCAACCTTATGAGTTCCTGGTGAAGGAACAGCCCTAGGATACTCTTGAGAGGCGATCTAGTATTGATTTGGTTGAGATAAATTGATGAAAGATAGCAAAGGGGAATGGTGGCCGATGGTAGAGATGGATCAATGGATGATCTGCGGAAAGGATCAAACACTGAGTTGAGGTCTTAGTCCGTGAGAGGAAGCCCCACTAGTGAACAAGACCAAGGCTTATGGAAGATCACTCTTCAACCCAAATTCGATGTCCAATAATTGAACAAAGGAATCACAAGTTGCTAAGAGATTTTGTTAAACAAAAGTGATTGATTTTATTCAGAAACTTACAAAGGGGTTTTGTAGAAGAAAAGGAATACAAAGCACTCTTAGAACTTGTAGAAATCGAAAATAACTTAGATAAAAACTAGGTGATCTTGAAGACTGAACAATTGAACAGCTTGCTGTCTTCTTTGACTTGGTTTGCTTCTGATGTTGAGATTGGTTTGGTACAAACCAAGCTGAGAATTGCTTATTTCAATTTTCTGGTCTTTGATCTGGTTATTGGCCCATTAGAGAAGGAGAATGGGTCTTGGCCTTGTGTTTTTTGGGTTGAGAAAGAAAGGTCTGATCCAAGATGCTTGTCTTTGGGTCCATCTCGTCCATCTTGCACCAAATCATCTCCAGTATCACTTCCATCCAGCTCTCCGCGTCCAAGTGAAGTGTTCAGCTCGTCCAGCTCCTCTTCAGTGTCACTCTCCTCCAGCTGGTTCAGCTCCTTAGGCGCAAGATCAGCTACTGGTTTGGTCATGATCATATCACAAACTAGTGTCACTGATCATATGATGAGATGCACCAGAATCCACAATGAGAGGTCTATATGATTGAGATTTAGCAAGATGGGCTAGAATGCTGGATGGTTTATATGCATGATCAATCCTAGCAAGATCAACATTTCTAGAATGATTGTGCATCTTTATCAACTTACTAGGCAACCTATCAGTTTGATTCCAATCACCAGACTTCTCTACAGTCCTAGCAATCATAGAACACCATAGGAGTACCCAAAAATGTTACCATTATCCTTGAACAATTTGATGAGGGCATCTACATCAGACTTCTTGAGGTATTCATGATTATTAATGCTGCGTGTACTCGGACTACCAGAATAGGCCGCCAAAGACTTCCCAGTATCAGCTGCACGCTTCTCCTCTTCATTGTTCTTGCTAGTACCAGCTCCACTTGAACTCTCTGAAATGTTAGCCCTTGCTTCATGGTCCTTCATGAACTTTTCTGGCTTCAGGTGAGGATGGAGTATCCAGCATTGGCTCTTCTTATGACCATGCTTGTAATAAACCGCCCAAAGGGGTAAAATGGTCGAGATCGTCGAAGTTGGAATTTGGAGCCGAGCTTTTGGAAATCAAAGTATGAGGAGAAGTGTTGAGTTTCCATCACGAAATATTTGACATGGTTCAGAGAAAACAGAAGATTGGTCGAGCATCAGCATAGTGGCCGAACCACATGCAAGAAGGGTCGATCGGGAAATTTTGAAGAACGAGGTGGTTGAAGAATTGATCGTGAGGGAATCTTAAGCTGCTCGACCCTGTTAGAGAAGGTGTTAGATTGATCAGACGGATCTTTTGGAAGAATAAAAATTTTGGAAGCACGACGTTTTTGAAGCAGATGTTTCTTCACCGTGAAGTTTTCCCGGAAAAATTTCGTATCACTAAAATATGATTCTGGAAGTCTAAATCAGGACTGGAATTTAAGCTGGACGGGAAATTAAGCAGGACGGGAAGCAAGCACGACGTAAGTTGAAGCACGACGGGAAAACCCGAAATTGGCAAAAATCGCTAATTTCGGTATTATTGATTTTTTGAGGAAGCGGGAGGCTCGGGAAATATTTTTCTCCAAGTTCAGAATTCTTTTGGAGTTTATTAAAAATATTCAGATCATCAGAACGGGAGCGGAAAATTATTTGGGATTGATCGCGGGACAAAATTTCACTAGAAGGGCCTAAATAGAGCAAATCGACCGAGAAGCTCGAGGTGGCTTGATCTAAGGGGTCAGGACGTGATGTATTTCCCAAAACCAGCTGAGTGTCAACACAAGGACGAGGTGTAGGCGTGCATGAACCATACTCATTGTGGGAACCGAAATTCACACCGTCAATTTTAGTGAATAAGATTGCGGAGGAAAGCCAAGTTAACCCGACTTTCCTTGAAGGTCCGGATTCTCTGCGACAGCCAACGACAAGTGACAGAATAAATGCGGAAAAGATTTGTTAAGATTTGAGACTGGACCTTAAGAAAGGCTGCCACGCACTTTCGAGGATCAAGTCGGACGTAGTTCAGTTTAGAAAGAATTGAACAAGAGATCGAACCGCCCGGGCGGTTCTATCTAAGACGAAGGCTTGTCATAGAAACAGGCATGTCGAAGATAATGCCTAGGGTTTCTATGTGCGGAGCTTTGAAGTAAAGAATTGTCCGATCCTTCCGAGGAGCCGGAGATTTGCGAGCAGGAGGCGCCAGACGCTCTAGGGCCTGGTTCGCCTAGTACGAGCGTTGGTCATAGAAACGGGCATGTCGAAGATCATGCCTAGGGTTTCTATGTGCGGAGCTCTGAGTAAAAGTATAGTTAGATCCTTCCGAGAGGGACATGGGTCTGCGGAGAAGATAAAACTAGAACAAGAGGCGGCCAGACGTTCTGAGTCCTGCCTCGCTGGCCTAACCGCCTAAGTTCTAAGTTCTCTAAGCTAGCAGGATGCTCCAAGTCTCCAATCTAGGATTTTCGGATCCCTTTCTTCTGCCCTTCCTCTCCTTATATATCCACTCCAAGGTCGGTTTGCCTTAGGATGATGGACCTCGCCTTTGGGCCCAAGCTTATCTCTTCAGGAAGTATTCCATTTTCGCCGATCTTTGTAATTATCCTCGAGTTTTCGGTGACTTGATGTTTATCCGATGTTCGATATCGGACAAACCGCCATAGCCTGATTGAGCCTGAATTCCTAAAATCGTAGTTAGTCCGTGGACTTGTCTTAAGTCGTTAAACGCTTTATACGATTTTTCGAAAGACTATCTTTCTCGTAAAATAAACCAGATAACCTAAAGGATCGATGTTCAAGTTAATCGACCTTGTTTTATACGATATCTTCTACGCAGAAATCCAATCCTTCTAGTTTTGTCGTAAAACATCGAGGACGATTCCAATCGAAGTCGTAGGATGTTTATTCGTAGCGTGATCGTCCCAAACTCATGATGATTGATCCAAACAAGCCAAGATGGGATCAGACCGAACACGATGGGACCGAGACCAGGACGAGGGTCGCCGACCGGCGCCAGGTCGGTGCCGCCGGCGCCAGGCCGCCCGCTGCCACGGTGCCGCCGCGCCAGGCCGGTGCCGCCGGCGCCAGGCCGCCCGCTGCCACGGTGCCGCCGGCGCCAGGTCGGTGCCGCCGGCGCCAGGTCGGTGCCGCCGGCGCCAGGCCAGCCCGGCGACGGTGCCGCCGCGCCAGGCCGCCCGCTGCCACGGTGCCGCCGGCGCCAGGCCGCCCGCTGCCACGGTGCCGCCGGCGCCAGGTCGGTGCCGCCAGCGCCAGGCCGGTGCCGCCGGCGCCAGGCCGCCCGCTGCCACGGTGCCGCCGGCGCCAGGCCGCCCGCTGCCACGGTGCCGCCGGCGCCAGGTCGGGTGCCGCCGGCGCCAGTCCAGCCCGCGTGACGGGTGCCGCCAGCGCCAGGCCGTGGTGCCGCCGGCGCCAGGCTGAAGATCTCGGCGAGGGCTTCGATTTGATATCTTGATCGTTTTCTGGTTCCTCACGGTTTGAGAGAACGACCTCTTCGAAGTTTCGAGGCAGATTCTTTTGTGTTTAGGGTTTTTGTGGTGATCGAATCTTGATGTCCTTGGGCGAGCGGACCGATCTTTCCGGGGACTCTCGTCCGCGCATGCCCGTAGTCTTCCGATCTCACAGAGAGTGGATATTCTAATTTGAGAAAATCTCGTATAACTTCTTTTCAAATTATCCGAGACTTTTTGTTTCAAGAAATACTTTCTAGAGACTTTCAGTCATTGATTCCGTTGTGACCGATTTTGACACCAACACTCATGCTGCTTGACATGTCGTAGCACGAGGTGCCTCCATACCTGCGATCTGCGCATGCGAACCGACACCCAGAGGCCCGTGTGTTGCGATGCATGAACTCCAGCCATGCTGAGAGACATCTGGAAGTATAGGTGGCTCATGGCATGCTCAAGTACCATGCAAGAAGGAAGGATCGCAGGTCGCCACGATGCAACCGAAGCATGCGGACGCACAATGTGGGCTTGGGTGGTATGTCCTTACTGGTTGGTGACTACTATATATACTCAGCTCCCCTGCTCATTTTCATTCATCCATCACAAACTAAAATCACTCCAAAAACGTGCCTAGAGAGAGAGAGAGAGATAAAGAAATAATTCTTTTTAGAAGTGTAGTCTTTTCTGAAGACCGAAAATCCTCCGAGAAGGCAATTTCTGCCCGATCGAAGAATTTCTGCAATCTCTAAGCAGAAGATCTGTCTAAACCATTTCGTCCAAGCCTATCTGTCTAAACCATTTCGTCCAAGCCTTTCTTTTCCATTGGTGATAAAGTACAGGTGCTTCTCAGATTATTTCAGATCAGTCGAAGCTTTAAAGACCGATACTCCACCGAGAAGCCAAGTTCTGTCCAATCGATGATTCTCTGCGATTGTGATGCGGAAGCTCTGCCCAAATCAATCCAGTCTCTCTATTCTTATTCTTTCATGATCAAGTGGAGGTGCTTTCCAAGATCAGTTCAGTTCTAAGGGTTCAGTTCAGTTGACGTCATGGTTCGATACATTGCTCAGAATTCCGAAGGAATCGTCCAGCAGCTAGGGAAGGTTCTGCTCGAGTTGAGTTCAGTCCAGACCAGTATCAAGGGAGGTTCTGTACAAGTCAAGATCAGTCCAGTCCTGTCCATTCAAGACGTCCAGGTTGGGTTTGGCCAAGTCCTCTCCGATCAGTCAGCTGTTTATCGGCATAGAACACTGTGAGTTGCCTTGTTTGAATTTCGTTTGGAATTTAGGATAGATAGATTAGTGAGTTGGTTTTGTTTGAATTCCACTTGGAACTTAGTTAGATCGGTCTGCATATAGATTAGAATGATCTCACTATTGCATGATAGAGTCCTTAGGTTTATTTTATTAAATCGGACTCAGCTTAGCACTGGTTAAGCTGAGATGATAACGAATTAAGACTGAGTTAATAACCTGACTAGGAATAGGACTAGGATGCATCATGTTTTCTACTCTTTCTTGCTTATATGGTTGAGTGAAGGTTCCCGTTATCTTTAAGGATAGTTTCATAGCAGGAGGCTTAACTATCTGGGTAACGGTTTGATTGAGTAGATTGTTTAATGCTTGCTTGTTTAATTAATTCTTGTTGATTGAGGTTAGTCAGCTCTTGGTTAGGGAGTGACTAACCGGTTGATTTGATTATTATTATCTTTGTTGTTTAGTTTTGTAGTATTAGTGGTCTTAGGCCATATAGGCCGGGCTACTCGTACTAGTCGTTAGTGTCGTAGATTCTTAATTGTTATTAGGATAGTGTGTTGAGTGTGTTGCCGACAGTATGTGCGTAACCCGCCCATACTAGGCTTGTCTAGGGGTTGATTAGTGTTTTCTTACACTCGTATTCAGCGGGTTCAAGGAAACCCCTTATTCGCTGGATCGGGAAGACTCAGAGAGACGGGATCATGGCCTAGGGCTGAGTGATTACACGACGGTGTAATGTGGCAGTGACCCGAAGGACTGTGGGCTGTCGCGCGGTGACCCGAATGACTGTCGGCCGCGGTCGGTTGAAAGTTCCTTCTTCTGGCCTTTGTGGTAGGGAGATAGGATACTGCCGATACAGAGGATGAACACGAAATCACCATTCCCCGGGTTAGAGTGTCGAGTTTAGTTAGAGTAGAGTCGTAGTTAATAGTATTTTATTATTGTGTTTGTGGTTGATTGATTTGCTTGCAGGTTTCTAGCATTGAGATCTAATTCTGGATTTGGTACCAGATTAGGTGTGGTGTCTCTTTGGTTACTGTAGACCAGAAGTTGATTGTTATATTGTTTGAGTGATTGCTTGTGAAGGGTGGTGGATATCAAAAGCTATGCGGTATCATTGGTTGGCCGATCATGTTCTTGTCTAATTGTTGGTTGACCAGTTAATGATCTTTGTATAGTTTAAGTGTCTAACACTACATGAGTATTGAACTCAGGCGTATATATGGTTAACTAGGGATTGGTTGTTGACTTGTTTTCATGCAGGTTCCTGTTACTTGAAGTTAGATCATGGCAGGAGGCCAAGTCTAACTTAGTAACAGTTTGCTTAGCTTTATCTTTGATTGCTTGCTTAGGATAGATTGCTTGTTATTTTGGGTTGTCTGGGTTAGTTCTAGGATGGGGTAGTGGGTGCCAGCTCACTGAGTGGCATTAGGTTACTCACCCAACTCTCGTTGTCCTTTTTGCAGGTAGCTTTAGTAGGGTTGATCGGATAGCTTGGTGCTGGACGTTAGGACCGCCGGTGTAGATTTTTATGCCTTTTGTAAACGGTATTTCAATAAGTGTTTAGTTGACTGATTTGGCATTAGGCCGGGCCCAGTCTCGAATTATTCCATGTATGAATAATTCTTACATCAATAAAGTAATTGTTTTATATGCGCATCATGAGTACTCTGATAACTGACTAGTCCGGTCTAACACAACGTTAGGTCTTGGTACGGGTTGCAAAGCCTTAGGCCTCGATCTAGCGGAAACCGTTAAGTCTTGGTACAGGTTGCAAAGCCTTATGCCTTGATTTAGTGGGACGAGTTAGTGGACAAACTGGTCTAAGTTACGGAGTAAATTCTTCAACATTGGCCGGATTGTTCCTAGCCCGTCATGTAGCGCTTCCGGATCAGGGTGTTCGGTTGGACGGTCAGTCATGTTCTCGTTTGATTTTTGGCTGGCCGGTTGGCCTTTCATCTCCTACCCTTGGCCTTTGTTGGTTCATTGGTCATGTTCTTGTTTGATTATTGGCCGGTGGGTCGACCTATGTCTAGGACGGTCCGGGGGTGTTACAATGCTTCTTGCAATGATCACAGTTCCCATTGAACCTCCTGTCCTCATACTTCCCATGTACTGCCTTATTGGCATGTGGAGCTTCAACTTGATCAGTATGAGCCGCTTGATTTGCAAGTGAAAGCTCTCCCTTTCTCCCAAACAAACCAATGGACCTTTGTTCCTTTTGAATCCTGGCACAAACATCCTCTAAGCTTGGAAGACTGTCCTCTCTCAACAGGTGCTGGATGAGGCCATTATAGGCCAGATTCAATGTAAGCAACAAACCAAACACCTTGTCTTGCTCTCTCCTTTTGTTTAACTCACCAGCATCAGTGGTACTTGGCCTCACCATTTCCAGCTCTGACCATAAGGATCTGAACCTCCCAAGTATGAGATTTTTAAAGAGAATCTCAACTCTATATTCTCTGGATGTGTTTGTGTGTGAAGAACAGCTCCAAAGGAGCAAGATATGAGTTTGTGAATGAAGATTTGAGAGAGAGAGATAGATGAGAGTGTTTAGGTGTGTGGATTAAAGATTAAGAGACTAAGATTAAGAGAATAAGAGATTAAAGAGACTGAGAGATTAAGTAACCAAAGATTTAAATTTCCAGAACAAGTTTATGAAGAGATGGGGAAACCCCCCCCCATTCAGCTTAGGCCACTAAATTGCCTCTTACATGCTTATTTATAAGCTCATACATTTGGTTTCTCATAAACCTAAATCTAAGGGCTAATATAACTTGAATTTGAATGGATGGATGAGATGGGAAGCTGGTCTGGTCGTGCATCCTTTGCTGGTACTTCATTGGCTCATTTGAATCTGGTCAAGGTGGAGACTGGCTGCTGATTGATTGCTGTGAGGATCCCTTGAACTTCCCTTGTATCTGGACAGATACATGGTCACTGTAGCTTCTTCCTTTAGTCATTAGCCAGTCTGTTCCAGCCTGTCTTGTGCCAGCTACTTCCTTATCCTAAGCAAGTGTCTTTGGATCAGACCCTCTTTTTAAGCAAGTGTATTTCTCTTTACATTAAGGTAAGGTTCCCATGGTAACTCCATATTTACCATGGTAACTCCATTACCATGGTAACTTTTATTTTCATCAAGGTAAATCCTACCCATTCTTCAATCCAAGCTTATATCTTGATCTATATGCTTCTCATCTCAACATAGATCACTTCTTGACTCCTCTAGACACACTTGAATCTTGATGGACAATCTCTACAAGACTTTCCCTCACTTTGCACCAGACCCAACTCCTCCACTCATCTTCTCTTGACTCCATTTCTTTCTTCAAGTCAACACCAAGATGTTTAGTGAACTCCATGTCCTCTTGAGCCAATCCATTGATGGCTTGCTTGATCTAAAATACTCTGCTCAGGTTTGAAGTGTTCCCATACACTTTCTTTAAAGTATCCCACAGCTCCTTAGCTGACTCACAGTAGCTATAAGCATCCAACAAAGCTCGCTGCAATGAAGCATGGAGAGTTGAAAGAACCATCTAATCTTCTTGCTGCAATTTCTCCATAGCTTCACTTGCGCCATCAGTTGAGACATCCTCTTTGTCTCCTCCTTGAGTAAGCAGCTTTGGAGCCTCACCAGATGTAATATGACTCCATAAGCCCTTGCTTCCAATCACGGTTTCCACCATCCGAGACCACACCAAGTAGTTATTCCCTTTAAAGGTCACAGCAACCTTCATTTTCAAACCCACATCCATCATCAAAGACTTATCTTGACTTCCACAGCTTCAGACTTCAGATCTAACCCCACAAGTAACTCCAAGACTCGATCTTACAAAGATACCTTCAAAGATCCCACCTTTACCACTTAAACCAAAAAAAAGACTTGACCTTTAGCTTGGACCTTCAAAGACTCCTTCAAAGCTTCAACCTTTGAGCTTCACACCACCACACGAACAAGACTTGATCACACACACTTCTTGGAACACCCTTGAGCTTCACAAACGCGTAACGGAACCCACTTGAACCCAGATCTTCAAAAGAAACACAAACGGATAACCTCACTCGCTCTTCAAAGATCTACCCTTGAATCTTCAAGAACACTCAAGAACACAGGTGGACAAGCTAACCTGGCTCTGATACCATATAATCTTTAGAGATTATGAGACAATATGAGAAGAATAAAGAGATTTAGAGGAGATTAAGAAGAGATTAAGAGAGATTAGCTAAGAACAGATTAAAGACTAATGGAGAATCATGTTTAAAGAGAGACTTAAGAGACTCAAAACTTGCTTAATATTAATCAGAGAGTTTACAAGTATATATAGCTCGGATAATACAAGGGTTTTCAAGATGGGATTAAGAGAAAGCATGTGAGGTCAAAGGAAGAAAGGAGCGCCATTTCAAACTCGTCCAATAGGGAGCCTCACACGTACCAGAGCTTGACCAGCTGCTTTAGCCTTTCCAGCCTTATCCAGGCTGTCAAGGGACGGGCCCTTCTTATCTCCCAACGGTCTGATCCTTCTTGCTCCAAACCTTCTTCTTCCATAAGTGTCTTTGGCCATTCTTCCCTTTGAGTCTTCTTTTACCACAGTAACTCTTCTTGTACGGACATGGTAACTTTCTCTTAATCTCATTTCCTCACCCAAGTACTTCTTACACTTCATATCAAGCTCTCTCTTAAACAGTGGGGACACTTTTACCGCCAAAACAAGACTAAGGATGAAGGTGGGCTTGTGTCTGCTGCTGGACCAACGACCAGATCAAAATCTAAAGCCCAGCATGAGGCCTTCAAGTCAATGATCCAACTAATACAAGCTAAGGAGGAGATAAGGATGAACCTGGACGAGGGGCTGAAGATATGGATCAATCTCTTGGCCGCTGAAGAAGATCACATGTGATCTAATCTATAATTGTGTAATCTTAGTATTTCTTATATTTTTATGTCTATTTGATAAACACAAGTCAGTTAGGATTAGGATAAGCCTTAGATGATTTCGTAGCCTAGGAAGTTTTCTATTTAAGACTGTGTAACCGGTGAAGCTCTTTAGACTTTAATCAATCAAAAAGCTATTAAGCCAACAAACGTCCTAGTTCTTTTCTCCTTTGTTCAGTGCCTGAGCAGAGAGCTTCACCAAGGGAAAGAGATTTCCAGCGTGAGCATCTTAGACTTATAGCAGGGTAAACTTGCGTCTAAGAGAAGCAAAGGAACTTTGAGCCGTCCATCAGCTTCAAAGCCAAGACCACCGACCAACCTTGAGATCCAAAAGCCTCTGGTCAACCATTGTCCATCCCACCTCAAGTGATTCCGGAGCAAACGCCTATCTAAGGCCTTATCAAGTGGTATCAGAGCCACTTGAAGGTTGGGAATTCGTTTGTTCTTTGTTCATTCATTCAAACACTTTCTTCTCTTTCTATCTTGTGTAAGCCAAACCGGGCCAACCTCATAATAAAAAGGAAAAAAAAAAACTGAAGGCAAATCCAGCTGAGCTGAGGAGAAATCCAGCTAGGTGGTTAATACGGTTTGGCAAAGAAAATCTTTCAACTGTCTATCTATCTTCTGCTTCACGTTAGGGCTTGGTTTCTAGATCTTAGGTTATTAGAACTCTGCTTTAAACTGAACTTGCAAGGAGATCAGGGGTGTTTGTTGAATTACCTTTCAAACTGAGTGAGAAGAGAGAAACTTATTTGTTGTCTAACGTTTTTAAGTAAGTTTCAGGCAGCAATGGTTGGAACTGATCAAGAACATGAGGAAGCACCTGCTGTTCAGCAAATTAACCTCAACCAACTTCAATATGAGGCCATGATGGCTGAAATAGCTCGTAGAATGCAAGCTACTTATAGCCGAGCTCAGCAAGCTAATGCAAATTTTCCTATTGAACCTGCAGGACGTGCAAGAGGAGCTGCTATTGGAGCTGAAAGAGCCCCCATTAGCCCTAGGAGAGGACCTCGTGTAGAAGTTGGAGGATGTTGAGATGAGGTAATAAAGAGATGGAGTCCTGGAGGTTCGTTGACAAGAAGCAATAAAAGAGATATGATCATGGAAGAATAAAGGAGAGAAGAAGAGGTCACTCTGATAGCCAAGGAAGCAAGCAATCAGTTCAGACGTGTGTAGCAAGTCTGTCTGTACATACTTGGTCCTCAAGCATCTAAATCGACCAAGAAAGCATTATAAGGCAAAGTGGGAACTTGATGGAAGTAGGTTTGAAGAATTGGGAGCCGTTGGAGAGTCATGACAAGGGATGAGGAGGCAAGTTGCAATTAAAATACTATAAAGATCACATGCTCTCCCAACCGTTGGGATCAGTCTCCCTCCATGCTCAGACGTGTCCCTTTCTCGGATCAGTCCACAAGAAGACCATCTCTTTGTTTATTATAATTTTGTTTGTCTCCTTTAGCCTGATTTATCTATAAAACAATGTTGTAACCTTTCTAAATTAATTAAGGAAATATGAATTCCTCTTTACTCTCTCTTTCTTAGTTCCATAGCAATTTCGCTCTCTCTCTCTCACTCTCGGAATCTTCATCACATACTCACTAGTTCTTGATAATTCTCATCAATCCCACATATAATTCTCATAAAATTTCATGGTATCAGAGCAACAAAGCTCTTGAAACCTATTCTCACTTCCGCAAATCACTCTGTTCTTACTTTCTCCATCTCTTAAAGCTTTCTCTCTCCTGTTCTTGGCGATTTGAAAGAGAAGATGGAAGACAACAACAACAACAACAAACATTTCAACATACCTGTGACGTTGAAAGGGGTTAATTACCTCTTCTGGGCCAGGATGGTGAAGAGAGTTCTCGGAGGAAAAGGTTTATGGAAGTATGCTACAACAGCAGCCGCTCCAAAACAAACTGTCCAAGGAGAAGATGGCAAGGAGAAGGTGGTGGCTGATGAAGATAAATGGGGTCAAGAAGATCTCATGATGCTCTCAGCTCTCCTCAGCTCTCTTGAACCAGCAATCATGGAGTCTTACTCATACTGTGAGACTACTAAACAACTGTGGGATACTCTCTACAAAGTGTATGGAAATGTCTCCAATCTCACAAGAGTCTTTGAAGTGAAGAAAGCAGTCAATGGTCTCAGTCAAGGAGATATGGAGTTTCAACCTCACTTTGGCAAGTTCAGATCTCTTTGGGCAGAGCTGGAGATACTGAGACCACACACTGTGGATCCTGACATCCTCCTAGCCAGGCGTGAAGAAGATAAAGTCTTTGGGATGCTGCTCACTCTCAACTCATCCTATGGAGGTCTTATCAAGCACATCTTAAGGGCTGATAAGCTCCCTGATCTAGATGATGTTTGTAATCAAATCCAGAAGGAAGAAGGGTCTTCAAGTCTATTTGGAAGCATGGGAGACCTGAGCATGGTTCACCAGGCTGAGGAAGTAGTAGCCAACAAAGCCACTTACAAGCAAGAAGATAGGAAATCCTTGATATGCGACCACTGCAAGAAAAAGGGGCATCTGAATGACAAGTGCTGGATCTTTCATCCCCACCTGAAGCCAAACAAGTTCAAGGAGACAAGATCTCAGTACCAGGATGCAAGAGCTAACTTCTCAGCAGATGGTGTTGAGCCAGCAACTCCAAACTCAGTTTGCGCCAGCAGCCATGGTGGAGGAAGTGCTATGGCATCAACTTCAGTGTACACCACACCAAGGACTAACCTGGATGAGCTCCTCAAGAAGTCTGACTTGGAAGCTCTCATCAAGGCCCTAAAGAATCTGGTATCTCTAGAACTTTTGGAATCTGTCTTAATGCTTCTCACACTGCTGGTGATATCTTAAATGTTTTCAAATCAGCTAAACCATTGGTAATAGACTCTGGTGCTTCACATCATATGATTATTGATTTAAATCTGATTAAAAACAAAGAACCAGCCTTAGGAAATGTGATGATAGCAAATGGTGATAAAATTCCAATAAAAGGTATAGGAGATCTTAAGCTATTTGATAGAGAATCTAAAACTTTTTACATGCCCACCTTTGCTTCAGACTTGCTATCTGTTAAGAAAGTCACTAATGATTTAAATTGTCAAGTTACTTTCACTACTAACAGTGTGTATTTTCAGGATATTGATTCTAGTAAGTTGCTTGGAAAAGGTGTTACCAAGGCAAATTTGTACTTGCGTGAGGACACAAGACCAGCTTCTGATTTATCTAGTGCTTTTATCTCTGTTTCTGAATTCCCTAAAGATGTAATGTGGCATGCTAGATTAGGACATCCTCACTCTCATGCCTTGAACATCCTGTTGCCTAGTATTAATTTTAAAAGTGATTGTGATGCTTGCATCTTAGGAAAACATTGTAGAAGTGTATTTCCTAAATCCAAGACTACCTATGATAATTGCTTTGATTTAATTCATACTGATGTGTGGACTGCTTCCTGTGCATCTAGAGAACATTATAAGTATGAGATTTGAATAAAGAAATGGTATTAAGAGAATATGGGAGAATAAAGGAGATTGAGCGAGATTAGAAGAACAGATTAGTAACCAAGTTTAAGAACATTTTAGAATCATGATGAACAAGGGAGATTAGAGAGAAAGAGTCTCCAAACTCGTTAGATTTATTAATCAGCAAGTGTTACAATATAGGAAGAGATACAAGGGTTTTAATCAAGGCTAAGCATGTGAGGTCAAAGGATAAGGTTGCTTTAATTCAAAAGAGCCAATGGGAGGAACCACACGAGCCAGACACTGTTGAGGCGCGTCCCTTATCCAGCCAGCTCTTGCCAGCCTGTCCGGATGCTCCTCTCTTCCCTTCAACGGTCATGAGACCAAATGGTAAAGCTTCAAAGTAACTTGGCCGAGTGGTGGGTTACCAAGGTAAGTTTCTTTTACCCTTGATCACTCTTTGGTTGATCATCCATGTACGGACATGTACGGACAGGTCAACCCAAAAACATCCTTCTTCATTTTCCCTCATCATCTCATCTTCTCTTCAATATCCAAGACATCTCTTCTCATATATTACTCTGCTCAGTTCAACACTCCCCCTCAAGCTTGACCATGTGGAACAAGTCAAGCTTGGAAGGACCATGAGATCTTCCTCATTAAAAACCTCATCAAGGAAAACCCATTTGGGACAAAACCTTAATGAGGGAAAAAGAGTAAAGACCTCATGATCAGGGAAGTATATGAACTAGCCCTTAGGCAAAAGATCAATGAGTCATAATCTGATGTGAATGGACTCCATTGTCTTTTGCCTAGCAGCCTTGGTGAACACATCTGCCAATTGATCTTCACTCCTTGTATAACATGGCAGGATCTCTCCCAAGACAACATCTGCCTCACCTTGTGGCAGTCTACTTCAATATGCTTTGTTCTTTCATGGAATTCTGAGTTTGTAGCAATGTGGATAGCAGCCTGATTGTCACAGTGCATAGTCATTGGGGTTAACTGATCTATCTCCAAGTGTTTTAGAATTCCTTTGATCCAAACCAGTTCATTGGTAACCTTCAGCGTAGCTCTATATTCTTCCTCAGCACTAGAGCATGACACAACCATTTGCTTCTTACTCTTCCAAATAACCATATTTCCCCCAATGAAAGTGCAATAACCGGTTGTAGACCTTCTATCTGCTCTATCACCAGCCCGATCAGCATCACAGTAGCCTACAATCTCAGTACTTCCATTGCAGCCCATCCATATACCAAGACCTTGAGTTCCATTTAGATACATGAGAACTCTCTCCACCATGCGCCAGTGGTGTTGCTTAGGACCATGCATATGCTGGCTTATTTGATTCACAGCAAAGCAAATGTCAGGCCGAGTAATTGTCAGGTATATCAGCTTCCCTACAAGCTTCCTATACAGCTTTGGATCATGAAATGGCTTGCCATCTTCTTTCTCCCCCTCACGTGGTATCTTATACCCATCCTCCATAGGCATTCTTGCTGTCTTCCCTCAATAAACACCAGCATCCTTCAATATATCCAGTGCATACTTCCTTTGAGAGATAAACAACTGATGCAACCCTATTCAGCAACAAACATATCGTTTGAGGGTTTGGCTTATGGGCTTGAGTTTTAAATGACATGGGCTTGAGGATTTATGAAATTATGTTTATGAACATGTTTCAGCCTAAAGAAAGAAAGACCCAACAAGATTCTACATTTCATGGTCGAACAATATATCAATCTGACGGTAATTCAGAGACCGACGACCATGCGAAAGGACACGACCAGCCGAAAATTTTTGCGACCACAACTTTCAAAATTCAGTCAAAAGTCTTTGTTTTTGGTCAAGTCCACCTTATTTATTTAGTATGTATTTTCTAGAATAAGTTTAGACCTTTGGTCTAACCTACAGCCTATTATATAAAGGCTTAACTTTGTATTGTTTTATTCATTCAACCTTTTTGATAAATCTACTTTAAAATTTGTTGAATCCTTTGTTCTTCGGAACATCGTAATGCCAGGAGAGTAATCTCTGTAAGCATGGTCTTGTTCACTAGTGGGGCTGCCTGTCACGGACTAAGACCACCCAGCAAGTATTTGGCCTTCCGCAGCCTTATACTGAAGAACCATTGATCCACCTTACCTTTGATCCATCTTTTGGGTCAAATCCTATCCTTTTCACCAACCTTCGAGTGCATTCATTGGGAGGTTTTTTTATCATTTGGTATCAGAGCCACTTGAGGGTTTGGTGTTAGCTTCTGTCATTCATCATTCTCGTCTTTCCATCTTCTAAAATAAAAGTTATACTAGAAGCCAAGAGATCATCCCATCTGAAGTTAAACCGAGACAGCTCAATCATCTTTCGTAATGTTTTTGCTAGGCGAGTGATTCCCGAAGTCAGACCATAGGCGTATAACGTGGGACGACTCTCACGGCCACCAGTTCTACATTATGACGGATTTGAGGGCAAATCGTTTTAAAGGAGGAGGGGATGATGCAACCCTATTCAGCAACAAACATATCATTTGAGGGTTTGGCTTATGGGCTTGAGTTTTAAATGAGATGGGCTTGAGGATTTATGAAAATATGTTTATGAACATGTTTCAGCCCAAAGAAAGAAAGGCCCAACAAGATTCTACATTTCATGGTCGAATAATATATTAATCTGACGGTAATTCAGAGACCGACGACCATGCCAAAGGACACGACCAGCCGAAGAGTTTTGCGGCCACAACTTTAAAAATTCAGTCAAAAGTCTTTGTTTTTGGTCAAGTCCACCTTATTTATTTAGTCTGTATTTTCTAGAATAAGTTTAGACCTTTGGTCTAACCTACAGCCTATTATATAAAGGCTTAACTTTGTATTGTTTTATTCATTCAACCTTTTTAATAAATCTACTTTTAAATTTGTTGAATCCTTTGTTATTCGGAACATCGTAATGCCAGGAGAGTAATCTCTATAAGCATGGTCTTGTTCACTAGTGGGTCTGCCTCTCACGGACTAAGACCACCCAGCAAGTATTTGGCCTTCCGCAGCCTTATATTGAAGAACCATCGATCCACCTTACCTTTGATCAATCTTTTGGGTCAAATCCTATCCTTTTCACCAACATTTGAGTGCATTCCTTGGCAGGGTTTTTTATCAACAACCCTTCCTTTGATCTACACAGCTCACTCCCAAGGAAGTACTTCATCTCTCCCAAGTCTTTTATCTCAAAAACTGACTTTAGAAAATCCTTGGTGGCTTGAATCCCTTCTTTGTCACTGCCAGTTATAATGATATCATCCACATACACTAGTAGACAGACTACTCCTGAGGATGTGGTGAGAGTGAGTAGAGTGTGATCTAACTCGGACTTCCTGAAGCCATGCCCATTTAGAGTGGTATTTAGCTTGTTGTACCAAGCTCTAGGAGATTGTTTTAAACCATAGATAGCCTTCTTTAACCTCAAGACATTCCCTGGCTTCACAAGACTCTCTAGACCAGGAGGAGGATGCATATATACTTCATCTTCTAGCTCTCCTTGATGAAATGCATTCTTCACAACCATTTGCCAAAGCCCCCACTCAAGATTCACAGCAAGGGATAGAACTATTCTGATAGTATGTAGCTTAGCCACAGAAGCAAATGTGTCAATATAGTCTTCTCCATATGTCTGAGTGTAACGTCTTGCCACCAGTCTTGTCTTCTTTCTATCCACAGTCCCATCAGCCTTGTACTTGATAGTGAAGATCCATCTTCTGGTTACTTCCTTCCTTCCCTTAGGTAGAGTACTCTCATACCAAGTCTCATTCTTTATCATAGCCTTAGCTTCATCTCCAACAGATTCTTTCCAAGCCTCATGCATCATTGCTTCTTCATAAGATCTTGGAATGAAACTCTTGTCTAAGCTTGTCATGAAAGTACAATGTTCTTCTGGATACTCTGCAAAAGAACACACTGCTTGGGATGGATGCTCCACAGACTGGGCATTGTAGTACAGCGAGTGTTTACCCAGTTGGAAGGATCCTTCCTTTGCCGTGTGCTCCTTCTTAGAGGTACAACAACTTCCTGCTCAACAACAGCTTCTTCTTGTATCTGATCTTCCTCCTCAGCTTCTTGACCTTCAGTATGATCTTCTACTATAGTGTCTTCCCCACTTTGGACAGGAACATCAGAGCCTTGATCTCCTAAAGGTTCAGCCTCATTCAAGTCTTGTTCTTGATCCTCTACACCTCTAGCTTCTGATTCATGTCCCCCCTCATGTTCAAAGTGGGAGGGTTCTTCAGAAACAACCGGAGAGGTCTCTCCATGTCCATTCTGATCCGGAACAACACCAATACCAAGTCCTTCTAGTATGTTTCTCAAGGTGGCAGCCTTTTGTGATGGTTGGGAAAGACTCTCCAGGTCTTACCAATTCTTTCCATCATAGTACCCTTTCTCTTCCATAAACTTCACTTCTCTTGACACCAGTACTCTTCTAGCTACTGGGTCAAAGCACTTGTATCCCTTTTGGGATGTAGAATACCCCACCAACATAGCATTGGTGCTTCTTTCCTCTAACTTGTTTCTCAGCTCGCCTGGTACCGTGACATAGCAGACACATCCAAACGTTCTCCAGTGATCCAGCACTGGTTTGCTCTTGTTCAACACCTCAAAAGGAGACTGATCTGTTAGGACTCTAGTCGGTATCCTGTTGATCAAGTAGCAGGCAGTCATCACAGCATCAATCCAGTACCTCTTAGGAACACTCATATGAAACATCATGGACCGAGCAACCTCCATGAGATGCCTGTTCTTTCTTTCTGCCACTCCATTCTGTTGAGGAGTGTAGGGGCAGCTAGTCTGATGGAGAATTCCATGTTGAGCTAGTTTGTAACATCCCCAAACCCGGCCCATAAACTTCTGTTAAAAAGAAGGCCTTGTCTTCAGCCCATTAGGGTAAATGACCTAGGGTTCCCTCCTTCTCCTATAAATAAAGCTGCCTCCTCCTTCTTTTCTCTCATTTCTGATACTAGAGCGAAGCTCTGCAGAGATTTAGAGAGACCAGGAAACCCTAGCCGTCAAGCTTTACTCTTTCTTTCTTTCTTCCTCTTACGCCTCTCTCTCTTCTCTTTCTCTCTTTCCTCGCCGGCGATCGGAACTGGTGGTGTTGGTGGTTGTAAGCAGACCAGATCGGCGTTTTTAGAATTCTTGAGATCCAAACCTCACACTTTTCAGATCTATCCGGTAAGCCTTTGATCTACATCTCCTTCTTCTCTACCTCATCAGTTTGTCACTAGGTGTGACAGATCCGACCTCTAATCTCTTTTCCATCTTTTGTCTAGTGTGAGAGTGAAGATCTATGTCGGGTGGATGTGTTCTTCTTCTGAATCTGGATCTGCGACGTCGAGTAATGCCAAGGTGAGGACTTGGTTGTGAACTTGTCTCATGTTGAGTAATCCGTTAGGACATAGTCCTTTGTTAATCGGATCTAGATCTTGTGTGTTTGTGGTGATGAGAACTGTTCTAGATCTAGAATGATTGAGATGTGAGATATGTGTTGATGTGATAAAGCACTTAGACATGCTAGGATGATAATGAAATGTTGTGAAAATGATGAGTATGAGAAATTAGTATGAGGAATGTGTATGAGGAATGAGTATGAAAATGAGAACGAGAATGAGAAGGTGAAGGAGAAAGAGTATTTGTCCTTGAGTTGATTGATATCCTGTTTGGACCACCGAGAACGGGTGGGCGTCTAGGGTCTAGGATGTGTAACCTTCGGGACAGTAGCCTAACACGAGGTACCCGCAGGGCCCCACGGGACAGTAGCCTAACACGAGGTACCCGTGGGCGAGATGAGATGAGCCTACCGCAAGATGCGGGATGGTGGAACGAGTATGGCGCCTAGGATCGAGTCAATGCCGAGTCGTGGCATAAATATGGCATTGTACGACCGGGGGGCGGACAGAGCCAGATGGGCCAACGTGCTGCAACTCGGATAGCCATTTAGGAAGCTGAAGAGGGGGGACGGTTTTCCGTAAAGGGCGCCCCATTCAGGATAGGCCGGCACGAGGTGGGACGTCCGTAAACGGCCATAGCTCCTTACGTCTAGGTTGATTGGTGTCGAGTCAAATTGTGATGAATGCTGCATAATAGTTCTTATTAGTTTATGACTGTGTTGACTGGTTGCTTTTCCTCAGCTCAGTTCATGGGTTCCTAGAGCCTGCCCTCACTGAG
Organism: Brassica carinata; assembly: GCA_016771965.1. Lineage (NCBI taxonomy): Eukaryota > Viridiplantae > Streptophyta > Magnoliopsida > Brassicales > Brassicaceae > Brassica > Brassica carinata. The sequence goes on from CM028692.1 coordinate 24,695,725, forward strand.
TCATTTGTACTCACCCCTCCTTCTTTTCAGGTATGGCCGGGAGGGAGCGGGAGTAGAAGTCCGTATGGTGCCAGTGTTTTCTTTGAAGTTTTTTTTCTTTTCAGTTCTGATTTCCTTTTGGGATTTCTTTAAGTTTCGTTGAATGATCACCTTTTGAGATGAGTTCGGTTTTATGTAAGACTATGCAAGTTTTAAATAAAGAGTTTTTGGACGAGATTAAAAAGGTTTAAGGTTTTGAGAAAGATCCTCGGGACAGGGATGTTACAATGTGTATCAGAGCGGGGGTTAAACCCATCCGGTGCTGTCCCGGGTGGGTAGGTTTAGATTAAAGTGTTTATATTCGGGTTTAAACGGTTTTCAAATGTTTTAAGGGGTCGGGAATATTTCTGAAAAACTACCTCATGCACCACTCGGACCGAAACTTCTGCTACTTCTTGTCTTCTTAGTTAGTAGGTTATCTTTTAATCTTTCAATACCCATCATGCCAAGGAACACCAGGGAGCGTAAACAATGTCCATCAATCAAAGAGCATCCTAATCGTCAGGCAGAGTGGAACCTCGTACTATGACAACGTCATGTGTAATCAAGTATCGTATGGAGGAGGAGCGAGAGATAGAAAGGTTATCCAGTGAAATTCCATATGATACATAAGTTGTGTGGGATACCATGGGCGTAGAAGAAGATCAGAGGTACCATGAGACGTTTGAAGGCTGAATGCATGTGGATGGTGTTGCATCCGGAGCTGGAGTCGCGATTTATATTCCTCGAGAGAGATTGTGCATCTACAACTTCCATCAGTATTTATGCTGGTGAGAGTGGAAGGACCGTCATATGGGGAAGTGATGAGGCACACAAAGAACATTAAGATATAACTCTTCAGTGGAGAAGTAGACTCTACCATTACCAACAATAAAGGAGAGAAACCAGAAAGGTATTTAACTGCACCTGATACCGCAGAGTATTGAAAAGTCTTGGCCGTCACCAACAAAAGGGAACACAATAGTAGGTGATAGAGAGTCGCGAATGGGTGCAATGACGTTGCAAATTGACGTTGATGAACTTCTTGGAAAACCTCGAAAGAAATACTTCTCGTGAAAGGTTGTTGATCGGATAAATGTCAATTGAGGAACATTTCCAAAGGACTAGGAATGTGAAGAAGTATATGAGGAGCTCCAACATAAGTACAACCGGAGACAACTTCCGAGGTGAATCAGGGTTTGTAAATTCTAAAGCATTCCTAGGAGTTTCAACATCTAGATGGGCATCAATGATCGGAGGTGTAACAGCGTTCAGGGATATGGCATACATGCATGGATGTGACCACTTGTTAAGTGATGTGATGTCGGCATTGTATCTTCATAAGGAAATTGAGGAAGTTAGAATTGAGTAAATGTGGGAAGGATATAGAAATGGACCGGAGGCTAATCGTCCGACAGTGATGGATTGTGTTGGAGCATGTACACATATTCCACAATAGGAAAGGAGGATAGTCCTTAATGGAACAAGGACTAGGATATGGGTCGCTACCTTCTTAATGTTGAAAGTAGAAGAGGTAAACGGAAAGGGAAACAATGCATACATAGAGGTGGAGGCTCTGGCGCTGTATACCATTCATAAGTAGCTGGCTATACGGACATATTTGAGCCACTACAAAGATCCCCACCGAACCGAGATGGTGCATATGACATATAGTAAAAGCCAAGATGACATTGAGTTAATGCACCGTATCGCTGGCTCCGAAAACCTAGGAGTAGAATAAGCGGTTGGAGGACTTAATGGATAAGGGATTCGTTAGACCAAGTAGCTCATCATGGAGAGCACCGGTCCTGTTTGTAAAGAAAAAGGATGGAAGTTTCTGACTTTGCATCGATCATCGTGGTTTGACAAAGTGACGATAAAGAACAAATACCCTCTACTGAGAATCGACGAGCGGTTGGACCAGCTACATGGAGCGTCGTGGTTCCCAAGAATATATTTGGCGTCCGGGTATCACCGGATCCCGAATGCAGAGGAAGACGTAAGGAAGACCGCCTTCCGGACACGTTATAGTCACTATGAGTTTGTTGTGATGCCATTTCGACTGTCTAATGCGTCTGCAACGTTTATGAGGTTGATGAACAATATTTTCGGGAATACTTGGATAAGTGTGTGATCCTGTTCATCGAAGATATTCTGGTATACTCTAAGAGTAAGGGAGAGCATGATCGGCACCTGAGGGTAGTGCTAAACAAGTTACGGGAGCCGCAGCTGTACACGAAGTCGAGCAGGTGTAGCTTTTGGTAACAAGAGATCGGATTTTTGGGGCATATCGTATCCGAAGCCGGTATGGCCGTAGACCCGAATAAAAGAAAATTGTCGCCATTACAAAGTGGCTTACGTCTGGAAGTGCTACTGAGGTCTGTAGTTTCCTTGGACTGGCAGGTTACTACAGGAAGTATGTGAAGGCACTCGCAAGTACGGCTTAGCCTATGACCATATTGACGGGAAAAGATGTGAAGTTTGTGTGGTCGGAAGCGTGTACTAAAAATTTCGAAAGGCTGAAGGAACAGCTAACCCAGGCACCAGTATTGGTATTACCAAGACCAAGTGTACCATACACGGTTTATACGGACGCTTCTGGGACGGGACTAGGGTGTGTATGTATGCCTGAAATGCAAATGGTCTCTTATGCATCAAGGCAATAGAAATCGCATTGGGTCAGTTATTGCACATATGATTGGAAGTCGTATATGTATTATAGAAGAAGCGCAAGTGTTTTCAGACCACAAAATTTAAGGGGAATATTCGCCGCATGAGACATGCATCTAAGACGACGTGGGTGAGTTAGTGGACTTCAGTTTGAAAATTGCCGCCACCCATGAAAGGCGATCTAAGTGGATGACACCTTAAAAGACGTAAGGTCGGCATCTTGGAGACAAAGAAGTGACCAATAGTTGGAATTCAATAAGAGTGCTACCAAGGATTGTGTCTTGACATGATGTTATAGGAGGTTCGTGTCTACATCACTACCAGACTAACATGGCTGATAAGAGAAGATATCAAGTTAATATGGTCTAACATGTGCATCAAGTGCCTTGAGCAGCTAGGGGGACAACTGAGACTAACTCTAGTGTAGTATTAGCTCGGCCTGGAATACCAATGTCAGTACACACCAACACATCTGGAATATGCGGTTAACTGGCAAGTAAAGATAGTGCGCCATGTCTAGTGGGGATGACAAACATGGCAAGAAGCTTGAAGTAAGCAAAGTGGTACATATCTCCATTTAGGTATGAAGGAAGCGATCCGGGCAATAAGGAAATGAAGGACAAGAACTTGGGAGACATTCAGTAGTCATAGTATTCCATACACTTGGACAGTTCAACGGTGTATGAAGAATCGAAGCAGGAGTGCCACTAGAACGAGGTTATAAAAGGATGTTGTTTCATGGATTTCATAGTGGAGGCATATTAGTAAATAAAGGTGGAGTGCTAAATCTATCGCGGATTACTACAATAGTTACATGTGCTATAATGGAAATGGGACCTGGTAACTATGGATTTTGTGTTGGATCGCCAAGGACATGGTGATAAACATATGTTGTGCAAATGTAATTGGAGGGTAAGGAAAGTGATTGAGGTATCTACCTTTGGTTGACACTGTATGAGGCTTGTATGGGAGACAATGTTGGAAACCCATAAGTGTAACCAAAGTGGGGGAGAACCTGGATTTAGAACCGTGAGTGATCTAAGAGACATCTAAGTAAGGGGAACTGCTTGATGTGGAGTCAAGGTAATCGCATCACCATCAGAAGATAGTAACGACAATTGCTGTTCGGATTAGAATATGTGTAGGAATGCAAGGTATCTGAGGATAAGAGCGTTTTGGGAGGTGATCTGGACTGTAAGTTAAGAGACGCTAAAATTGTGGTACTTGCGGTCGTTGACTTGTAAGAGGAGTTATGTGGTGGCATGTCGGTTGGAATATCACGACAGATGACTTAATTCACAAATTGTTGATGAGTCAGTCTTGTCAAGAATTGTTAGAAGATATGATCTGATCTTTAGAAGCCATTAGTAGATGTGTGTCACAAGTATTAGTGGTCATCATGCATGTTGAGTTGTAGACTGCAAGGAAGCGGTCATTCATGAGGAAAAACATGGATGTTATTGGTTTAATGGAAAGGGATGAGATCTAAGAGGATGTATGGATCACAAAAGGGATTAAGGAACCGAGTTGCTTATGAGAATCAATGGATCCATTTGGGTTTGGGATGTTTAGGTTTTAGATTTCGACACGCGGAATTCGGGACGAATTCCATTAAGTGGGGGAGAATTGTAATATCCCCAAACCCGGCCCATAAACTTTTGTTAAAAGGAAGGCCTTGTATGCAGCCCATTAGGGTAAATGACCTAGGGTTCCCTCCTTCTCCTATAAATAAAGCTGCCTCCTCCTTCTTTTTTCTCATTTATGATACTAGAGCGAAGCTCTACAGAGATTTAGAGAGATCAGGAAACCCTAGCCGTCAAGCTTTACTCTTTCTTTCTTTCTTCCTCTTACGCCTCTCTCTCTTCTCTTTCTCTCTTTCCTCGCCGGTGATCGGAACTGGTGGTGTTGGTGGTTGTAAGCAGACCAGATCGGCGTTTTTAGAATTCTTGAGATCCAAACCTCACACTTTTCAGATCTATCCGGTAAGCCTTTGATTTACATCTCCTTCTTCTCTACCTCATCAGTTTGTCACTAGGTGTGACAGATCCGACCTCTAATCTCTTTTCCATCTTTTGTCGAGTGCGAGAGTGAAGATCTATGTCGGGTGGATGTGTTCTTCTTCTGAATCTGGATCTCCGACGTCGAGTAAGGCCAAGGTGAGGACTTGGTTGTGAACTTGTCTCATGTTGAGTAATCCGTTAAGACATAGTCCTTTTTTAATCGGATCTAGATCTTGTGTGTTTGTGGTGATGAGAACTGTGCTAGATCTAGGTTGATTGAGATGTGTGATATGTGTTGATGTGATAAAGCACTTAGACATGCTAGGATGATAATGAAATGTTGTGCAAATGATGAGTATGAGAAATGAGTATGAGGAATGAGTATGAAAATGAGAACGAGAATGAGAAGGTGAAGGAGAAAGAGTATTTGTCCTTGAGTTGATTGATGTCCTGTTTGGACCACCGAGAACGGGTGGGCGTCTAGGGTCTAGGATGTGTAACCTGCGGGACAGTAGCCTAACACTAGGTACCCGCAGGGGCCCACGGGACAGTAGCCTAACACGAGGTACCCGTGGGCGAGATGAGATGAGCTTACCGCAAGATGCGGGATGGTGGAACGAGTATGGCGCCTAGGATCGAGTCAATGCCGAGTCGTGGCATAAATATGGCATTGTACGACCGGGGGGCGGACAGAGCCATATGGGCCAACGTGCTGCAACTCGGATAGCCATTTAGGAAGCTGAAGAGGGGTGACGGTTTTCCTTAAAGGGCGCCCCATTCAGGATAGGCCGGCATGAGGTGGGACGTCCTTAAACGGCCATAGGTCCTTACGTCTAGGTTGATTGGTGTCGAGTCAAATTGTGATGAATGCTGCATAATAGTTCTTATTAGCTTATGACTGTGTTGACTGGTTGCTTTTCCTAAGCTGAGTTCGTGGGTTCCTAGAGCCTGCCCTCACTGAGTCATTTGTACTCACCCCTCCTTCTTTTCAGGTATGGCCGGGAGGGAGCGGGAGTAGAAGTCCGTATGGTGCCAGTGTTTTCTTTGAAGTTCTTTTCTTTTCAGTTCTGTTTTCCTTTCGGGATTTCTTTAAGTTTTCGTTGAATGATCACCTTTTGAGATGAGTTCGGTTTTATGTAAGACTATGAAAGTTTTAAATAAAGAGTTTTTGGACGAGATGAAAAAGGTTTAAGGTTTTGAGAAAGATCCTCGGGACAGGGATGTTACATAGTTAATCCTTGAATGCATGGCCAGTGTACTCCCCACCATTATCAGACCTGAAAATCTTAATCTTGGCATGATATTGGTTAGTAACATAGCTTTGAAAATTTTTAAAAGCATCAAGGACTCTATCTTTAGTTTTAATGAGTGTTAACCAGGTGTATTTAGATTTTTCATCAATGAATGTGACACAGTATTTATAATCATCCCTAGATAAACAAGGAGCAGTCCAAACATCAGAGTGAATCAAGTCAAAACAATTCTCATAGATAGTAGAAGATCTTTGAAACACAGTCTTACAATGTTTTCCAAAAATACATGCCTCACAATCATTATTTTTAAACATGACACCTGGTAACATAATGCTTAAGGCCCTAACATGTGGATGTCCTAATCTAGCATGCCACAAAGCATTTTTATTCATAGGCAGAACATAACTAAAAGAGAAGCAAGAATCAGAAATGGGAGCTAAGTCTTCAAGCATGTAAAGATCTCCCTTGGTTGCTCCTTGTCCAATCAACTTACTGCATTTAATATCCTGAAACTTCACATCATTAGGACTAAAAATAACATTGCATTAAAGATCAGTAGTGCATCTCTTGACAGATAAGAGGTTTGAAGTGAATTCAGGCATGAAAAAGGCTTGAGATTCCTTATTAAACAATTTCAATTTACCAATGCCTCTAATAGAAATTCTATCTCCATTAGCAATCATTACATGACCATGAGCAGGTTATATATCCTTAATCATAGTTTTATCACTAATCATGTGATGAGATGCACCAGAATCTATGAGCAAGGGCTTATGCATGTTTTTAGCAATATAAGTCCTAGGTGATCCATTTCTTGAGTTCTCTAGCATTCCTAATAGTTTATCAGCAATACTAGTTTCATTAGCAGCAGTATATGAGCCTTTAAAGATGTCTAGCAACCTATCAGTAGTACTAGGCATACTATGAGCAGCATATGAATATCCAAGAGTGTTTCCGAGTTTGTTACCAGACTCTTTAAGAGCTTTTATGAGAGCCTCCATGTCGGCCTTTGTAAACAACTCCTCATCCAGGCTCTTTCAACTCAGATGATGAGAAGCCATGGCCCGTCCTTCACTTTCACCCGCCTTCACACTTGAACCAGTCTTAGAGGAACCAGTCCCATGTGCTTCAGCAGAAAGGTGAGCCCTTGCTTCTCGGTCTCTGTTGAACTTGCTTGGCCTTAGATGAGGATGCAGAATCCAACACTGGCTCTTCTTATGACCCGTCCTCTTGCAATGCTCACAGGTTCCTTCATACTTCTCATACTTTCTTCCTTCACCTTGGTATGCAGCTGCTTTGTTAGCTTGCATATCTTCAGCTTGGTGAGCTACACTGAGGTCTTGCTTCCCTCCAAAGAGTCCTAGAGACCCCTCTTCCTTTTGGAGTTGAGCACACACTTCCTCCATTGATGGTAGACTCAGCGACCTCAGTATATGCTCGATAACATCCTTGTAGCAAGAATCCAATGTCATCAGCAGCCCAAACACCTGATCTTGCTCTCTCCTTTCCATCAACGCGGCTTGATCAGTGGTGTTTGGCCTCAAACTTTCATGTTCTGACCATAGAGATCCAAACCTCCCCATGTGTTTGGTGAGTTCTCCTCCATCTTGCTTCATAGAGTTGATCGTCCTCTTGAGCTCAAACACACGGCTGATGTTGGAGACATTTCCAAATGTCTTCAAGAGAGTCTCCCACAATTGTTTAGGAGTTTCACAGTAGCTGTAAGCTTCAAGAAGAGGAACCTCAAGTGATCCTTGTAACACGGAGAGGACCATCAGATCTTCTTGAACCCACTTCTTTGCTCCAGCCATATCAAGCGACTTGCTTTCTTCACCTTCTTCAGTTTCTTTGGCCACTGGCTCCGGACCATCATCTGTGATGTGGCTCCAAAGTCCTAGCCTTCCAATAGCTGCCTTCACTAGCCGAGACCAAAGAAGGTAGTTCGAACCTCCTTTCAATGCAACTGGAATTGTAACCAGCTTGCTGAAGTTGTTTCCATCCATCCTGACTTGCTTGAACCAGAAAAGACAACAAAGCTTCACACTTGCAACTTGACTGAAGAACCCTCAATACTAGATCTCAAGAACACACAAGCTTAAGAACCAGCACACAAGAACTCAGCTTTATCACAAGACTCCACGGAAATGGCAAGAACAAGAAAGGTAGACCTCAAAACACCAACAAGAACATAAAGGAAGATTGAGATCTCTTAATACCAAAGCCAACCAGGCTCTGATACCATATGAGATTTGAATAAAGAGATGGTATTAAGAGAATATGGGAGAATAAAGGAGATTGAGAGAGATTAGAAGAACAGATTAGTAACCAAGTTTAAGAACATTTTAGAATCATGATGAACAAGGGAGATTAGAGAGAAAGAGTCTCCAAACTCGTTAGATTTATTAATCAGCAAGTGTTACGATATATAGGAAGAGATACAAGGGTTTTAATCAAAGCTAAGCATGTGAGGTCAAAGGATAAGGTTGCTTTAATTCAAAAAGAGCCAATGGGAGGAACCACACGAGCCAGGCACTGTTGAGGCGCGTCCCTTATCCAGCCAGCTCTTGCCAGCCTGTCCGGACGCTCCTCTCTTCCCTTCAACGGTCATGAGACCAAATGGTAAAGCTTCAAAGTAACTTGGCCGAGTGGTGAGTTACCAAGGTAAGTTTCTTTTACCCTTGATCACTCTTTGGTTGACCATCCATGTACGGACATGTACGGACATGTACGGACATGTACGGACTGGTCAACCCAAAAACATCCTTCTTCATTTTCCCTCATCATCTCATCTTCTCTTCAATATCCAAGACATCTCTTCTCATATACTACTCTGCTCAGTTCAACAATAAGTACTTTGTGACATTCATAGATGAAAAATCTAAATACACTTGGATCACATTGCTTCAATCTAAAGATAGGATGCTAGAAGCTTTTAAAAAATTTCAAAACTATATCACTAACCATTTCAATGTCAAGATTAAAATTCTTAGATCAGATAATGGTGGTGAATATACTAGCACATCCTTCAAACAACATCTAGCTGCTCATGGGATCATACAACAAACTAGTTGCCCTTACACTCCACAACAAAATGGTGTGGCAGAAAGAAAGAATAGACATCTGATGGAAGTGGCCAAGAGCTTAATGTTTCACGCCAATGTCCCTAAGAGGTTTTGGGGAGATGCCGTAGTCACTGCTACTTACCTAATCAACCGCGTACCTACAAGAGTTCTTCTTGACTCCACACCATATGAGGTATTGAACAAAACTAAACCATCTATGGATCACTTGCGTGTGTTTGGGTGTGTGTGTTTTGTCTTTGTTCCAGGAGAGTTAAGAAACAAGCTAGAAGCTAAGAGCACAAAGGAAATGTTCATTGGCTACTCCACACATCAGAAAGGATACAAATGTTATGTTCCAGAGACAAGAAGGATCTTAGTATCAAGGGATGTTAAGTTTCTGGAGTCACAAGGGTATTATGCTGAGAGGAGTTCGGAAGAACTAAAGGATCTATCGCAATCTGCCTCAGATAGAGCTAATAACCTGAGAGTTATTATGAAAAGGCTTGGATTCAGTTTACCAAACTCACCAGCCCCGGTCAGAGAGGTTCCACCACAAACTGTTGAAGAGACAGTGGAGGAAGTTGGGAATACTCATCTTGATCATGAAGGGGGTGATAACACTGAGCAAGCTGAACCTGTGCACACTCATCCTGAAGAAAGCTCAATATCTCATGATCAAGATGAGAGATCAGAAGCTGAGATACAGATGGGTGAGCCGAGTGGAGAAAATGAAGCTGAACCTGAGCAGATACAACTTAGAAGGAGTACAAGAGCCAGGAAACCAGCCTCTAATTGGATTAATACAAGAGTATACTTCAATGCTGAGGCAGTAACTCATCCTATCAGTGTCGTGTGCTCACTTGCCCACTATCCAGAAGAGCATCAAGTCTTTATCAGTGAATTGGATCAGGAATACATTCCAAGGACATATGAAGAGGCTATGCAACATAAGGAGTGGAGAGCATCAGTTGGAGATGAGATGGGAGCCATGGTTAAGAATGACACATGGTTTGAGACTGCCCTTCCCAAAGGAAAGGAAGCAATAACCAGCCGGTGTGGGAACCGAAATTCACACCGTCAATTTTAATGAATAAGATTGCGGAGGAAAGCCAAGTTAACCCGACTTTCCTTGAAGGTCCGGATTCTCTGCGAAAGCCAACGACGAGTGACCGAATAGATGCGGAAAAAGTTTTGTTAAGATTTGAGACTGAACCTTAAGAAAGGCTGCCTACGTACCCCTTTCGAGGATCAAGTCGGACGTAGTTCAGTTGGAAAGAATTGAACAAGAGATCGAACCGTCTGGGCGGGTTCGTCTAGTATGAGCGTTTGTCATAGAAACAGGCATGTCGAAGATAACGCCTAGGGTTTCTATGTGCGGAGCTCTTAAGTAAAGAATTGTCCGATCCTTCCGAGGAGCGGAGATTTGCGAGCAGGAGGCGCCAGACGCTCTAGGGCCTGGTTCGCCTAATATGAGCGTTGGTCATAGAAGCGGCATGTCAAGATAATGCCTAGGGTTTCTATGTACGAGCTCTGAGTAAAAGTATAGTTAGATCCTTCCGAGAGGAACGGGTCTGCGGAGAAGATAAAACTAGAACAAGAGGCGGCCAGACGCTCGAAGTCCTGCCTCGCTGGCCTAACCGCCTAAGTTCTAAGTTCTCTAAGCTAGCAGGATGCTCTAAGTCTCCCATCTAGGATTTTCGGATCTTTTTTGGGATCCTCTTCTCCTCTGCTCTTGCTCTCCTTATATACCCACTCCTAGGTCGGTTTGCCTTAGGATGATGGACCTCGCCTTTGGGCCCAAGTTTATCTCTTCGGAAATATTCCATTTCGCCGATCTTCGTAATTATCCTCGAAGTTTTCCCTATTTCTCGGTGGCTTAATGTTTATCCGATGTTCGGGAAATTGGATAAACCGTCATGGTCTGATTGGGCCTGAATTCTTAAAATCGTAAGTAAGTCCGCCTGAATTCTTAAAATCGTAAGTAAGTCCGTGAACTTGTCTTAAGTCGTTGAACGCTTTATACGATTTCTAAAAGACTATCTTTCTCGTAAAATAAACTGTATAGCCTAAAGGATCGATGTTCAAGTTAATCGATCTTTGTTTTATAATGATATCTTCTATGAGAAACCAATCCTTCTAGTTTTGTCGTAAAACATCGAGGACGATTCCAATCGAGTCGAAGGATGTTTATTCCGTGAGCGCGGATCGTCCCAAACTCATGATGATTGATCCAAACAAGCCAAGATGGGATCAGACCGAACACGATGGGACCGGAGACCAGGACGAGGGCCGCTGACCGGGCGCCAGGCCGGGTGCCGCCGCGCCAGGCCGGTGCCGCCAGCCAGGCCAGCTTGCGGGATGTGCCGCCGGCGCTAAGCCGCCCGCTGCGGACGCTGCGCCACCGGGCGCCAGGTCGGTGCCGCCGGGCGCCAGGCCGGGTGCCGCCGGGCGCCAGGCCGGGTGCCGCCGGGCGCCAGGCCGCTCAGGTGACGCTGCTGCCGGCGCCAGGCCGGGTGCCGCCGGGCGCCAGGCCGCTCGCGGACGCTGTGCCGCCGGGCGCCAGGTCGGTGCCGCCGGGCGCCAGGTCGGTGCCGCCGGGCGCCAGGTCGGTGCCGCCGGGCGCCAGGTCGGTGCCGCCGGGCGCCAGGCCGGTGCCGCCGGGCGCCAGGTCGGTGCCGCCGGGCGCCAGGTCGGTGCCGCCGGGCGCCAGGTCGGTGCCGCCGGGCGCCAGGTCGGTGCCGCCGGGCGCCAGGTCGGTGCCGCCGGGCGCCAGGTCGGTGCCGCCGGGCGCCAGGCCGGGTGCCGCCGGGCGCCAGGCGCCCGTGCCAGCACGGCGTTTTGAAGATCTCGGCGAGGGCTTCGATTTGATATCTTGATCGCTTTCTGGTTCCTCACGGTTTAAGAGAACGACCTCTTCGGTTTCGAGGCAGATTCTTTTGTTTAGGGTTTTGTGGTGATCGAATCTTGATGTCCTTGGCGAGCGGACCGATCTTTCTTGGGACTCTCAGACGCCGCGTAGTCTTCGATCTTACTTTCAAGAAGTGTTTCACGAAGAACCCATAAGTAAAAATAATCCTAGCCGCTGATTTCGAGATAACCGCTGCCAGAGAGTGGATATTCTAATTTGAGAAAATCTCGTATAACTTCTTTTCAAATTATATGAGACTTTTGTTTCAAGAAATACTTTCCAGAGACTTTCAGTCATTGATCCCGTCGGACCGATTTTGACCCCAACAGTTAGCCCCCAGCTCGTTAGAACCTTCGTGATGTTCTTGCGGCGATAAGACATGTCAGGTAAGATAGGCGGAATTAATGGTTGAAAGGCTCCGCTGAAAGTGGTAAGATTGGGGCTGCGCTTTTCGGCTGCCTACGCACTTTCGAGGATCAAGTCGGACGTAGTTCAGTTGGAAAGAATTGAACAAGAGATCGAACCGTCTGGCGGGTTCGCTCTAGTATGAGCGCTTGTCATAGAAACAGGCATGTCAAGATAACGCCTAGGGTTTCTATGTGCGGAGCTCTTAAGTAAAGAATTGTCCGATCCTTCCGAGGAGCGGAGATTTGCGAGCAGGAGGCGCCAGACGCTCTAGGGCCTGGTTCGCCTAATATGAGCGTTGGTCATAGAAGCGGCATGTCAAGATAATGCCTAGGGTTTCTATGTACGAGCTCTGAGTAAAAGTATAGTTAGATCCTTCCGAGAGGAACGGGTCTGCGGAGAAGATAAAACTAGAACAAGAGGCGCCAGACGCTCGAAGTCCTGCCTCGCTGGCCTAACCGCCTAAGTTCTAAGTTCTCTAAGCTAGCAGGATGCTCTAAGTCTCCCATCTAGGATTTTCGGATCTTTTTTGGGATCCTCTTCTCCTCTGCTCTTGCTCTCCTTATATACCCACTCCTAGGTCGGTTTGCCTTAGGATGATGGACCTCGCCTTTGGGCCCAAGTTTATCTCTTCAGGAAATATTCCATTTCCGTCGATCTTCGTAATTATCCTCGAGTTTTCCCCTATTTCTCGGTGGCTTAATGTTTATCCGATGTTCGGGAAATTGGATAAACCGTCATGGTCTGATTGGGCCTGAATTCTTAAAATCGTAAGTAAGTCGCCTGAATTCTTAAAATCGTAAGTAAGTCCGTGAACTTGTCTTAAGTCGTTGAACGTTTTATACGATTTCTCGAAAAGACTATCTTTCTCGTAAAATAAACTGTATAGCCTAAAGGATCGATGTTCAAGTTAATCGATCTTTGTTTTATCTGATATCTTCTATGAGAAACCAATCCTTCTAGTTTTGTCGTAAAACATCGAGGGCGATTCAATCGAGTCGAAGGATGTTTATTCGTAGCCGTGATCGTCCCAAACTCATGATGATTGATCCAAACAAGCCAAGATGGGATCAGACCGAACACGATGGGACCGAGACCAGGACGAGGGCCGCTGACCGGCGCCAGGCGAGTGCCGCCCGCCGGCGCCAGGCGAGTGCCGCCAGCGCCAGGCGGCTTCAGCGTGGCAGCGTGCCGCCGGCGCCAGGCGAGTGCCGCCAGCGCCAGGCGAGTGCCGCCCGCCGGCGCCAGGCGAGTGCCGCCAGCGCCAGGCGAGTGCCGCCCGCCGGCGCCAGGCGGCTTCAGCGTGGCAGCGTGCTGCCGGCGCCAGGCGAGTGCCGCCCGCCGGCGCCAGGCGGCTTCAGCGTGGCAGCGTGCCGCCGGCGCCAGGCGAGTGCCGCCGCCCGGCGCCAGGCGAGTGCCGCCGCCCGGCGCCAGGCGAGTGCCGCCGCCCGGCGCCAGGCGGCTTCAGCGTGGCAGCGTGCTGCGGCGCCAGGCGAGTGCCGCCGGCGCCAGGCGGCTTCAGCGTGGCAGCGTGCCGCCGGCGCCAGGCGAGTGCCGCCGCCCGGCGCCAGGCGGCTTCAGCGTGGCAGCGTGCCGCCGGCGCCAGGCGAGTGCCGCCCGCCGGCGCCAGGCGGCTTCAGCGTGGCAGCGTGCCGCCGGCGCCAGGCGAGTGCCGCCCGCCGGCGCCAGGCGAGTGCCGCCCGCCGGCGCCAGGCGAGTGCCGCCCGCCGGCGCCAGGACGGTGCCGCTGGCGCCAGGCGCCCGTGCCAGCACGGCGTTTTGAAGATCTCGGCGAGGGCTTCGATTTGATATCTTGATCGTTTTCTGGTTCCTCACGGTTTAAGAGAACGACCTCTTCAAGTTTCGAGGCAGATTCTTTTTGTTTAGGGTTTTGTGGTGATCGAATCTTGATGTCCTTGGCGGCGGACCGATCTTTCTTAGGACTCGTGCAGCGCCGCCCGTAGTCTTCGATCTTACTTTCAAGAAGTGTTTCACGAAGAACCCATAAGTAAAAATAATCCTAGCCGTTGATTTGAGATAACCGTTTTCGCCGAGAGTGGATATTCTAATTTGAGAAAATCTCGTATAACTTCTTTTCAAATTATATGAGACTTTTGTTTCAAGAAATACTTTCCAGAGACTTTCAGTCATTGATCCCGTCGTGACGATTTTGACCCCAACAGTTAGCCCCAGCTCGTTAGAACCTTCGTGATGTTCTTGCGGCGATAAGACATGTCAGGTAAGATAGCGGAATTAATGGTTGAAAGGCTCCGTTGAAAGTGGTAAGATTGGGGCTGCGCCTTCGAAGGCTGCCTCACGTACCCTTGTTGTAGGGATCAAGCCTTCCGTGAGTTCGTTTTGGAGTTTAAGACCCTTGTGATCTGTTTTCGGCGAGACTTATATGGTCTGGTTATGTGTCATGAGAGACTTTCGAGCATGATGCTGTTGATGTATTTGTTTTTCGATTATTTATGAACTTCAGTTTTGAAGTATGAGAAAGAGGGTGTGAGTTGTCGTCTCATTCCTAGTTCCTGATGATCACCGCATCTATTGTTTGCATAAAGCGAGATTTTCCGCGGTTTACCGATTCTGTGGAAAGTTAGGTAAACGAATAGGCTTAAGTGAAGAGACAAATTTTGGATCTCGTATACCATACTATGTTTGTGAGATGTCAAGATCCAGCGTGGCTGGGTTTAGGGCAAGACCTAGGTTTACTCTCGGACTGAGGCTTTGCGATGACAAATCGGCTTCGTTTTGCCTGTTTGCGATTTTAACCTGACTTCGTACCGTTTAAAATCCGCTGAATTGTTGTCGGCTTATATGATTTGTGCGGCGTGAGTCGAGCTACTTCCTTCGAAGAGCTAAACCAAAATTTGGATTTCTTGTATAGCGCTATGTTTATCCTTGTCGGATGCAAGAGAGCCTACCCTTGAAGGGAGGCTATTTGTCTGTTTAGACGTTAGAGTTCGCTTGTTGTGATCAGCAACAACGAAATGATACCAGTTTAGAGGCATGTTACCGTTTAGAGGTGTGTTTGTATGTTTGAGTTCTAGAAGCGAGGATTTCGTCTGGAGCGTTTGAGGAAAAGAATGTCCTTGGCGTTAGCGGCGTCTACGCAGTGCTGAAGGTCGAGTTTCCTTGTGCCGCATTTCGTGGTTGAAATGTTCGCGGGCTTTGGAGATGTTTTGCGAATGTTCGCAGCCAGAAACTGTTGTTTGGTTTGGGCCTAAGACCAAGAGGTCGCGTAAGTTCGACACAGGAGAAGCGTCTACATTCCGGTTAGCCGTGAAGCGTTGGCCTTCGGGATTTGTTTGTATATATTAAGGATGACTTCATTATAACTCTTGGAGCCTTGTCACGAGGGTTTCTTTTCATGCCGTGTTCACGGTATAGAACTTAATCGATTGACGATGAGTTTAAATCTTCCGCTAACCATATGGTTGTTAGGACTGAGTTTTGGTATGAAGAGTTTATCGTATGATTTCGATTCTGGGTTATGCGACAAATTGCTTGCGTAATAGTCACTTGGCGCTCTATGAACAAATCGTGGATTGTTGTTTTAGCCGTTAAGTGATTGGAGTGATGCCGCTCAGTAGCTTTGGATTGGCATGGAGGCTAGATTCAGCCGTATCGCCAAGGAAGTTGTTGGTAAACGATCAGCCCATGACCCTTATTAAGGTCATGTTAGTTTACGATTGTCCTTAATGGGGATGACGAATTCAGGTCCGGCTTTACTGGCATGAAGTTGGTCGAGGGCCAAATAGCGCTTGCTGAGATAGACATGCCAAGCATAGTGGAGTTTTCTGAGTTACGGCTGATGGCTTTAGAAACGATCTTCCACTTTAGGTTTCAGTTACACGATGAATGGTTCAGATAAAAATTTTTTGTTATAATGAAAGTAATGGATGACCGGTTTCATGGAGATAAAAATCGCAGATTGTTAAAGTAGCGATGTTTCCGTGGATTACGGAGATGTTTCGCTATGATTTCGACCTTTGACTAAAGCTGCTTCAACTACTTATGGAGTTTTACCGGTTATTTCGTTATTTTAAGTAGTTCACCGTCGTGCTATTAGTCCGGCGTTGGTACCGTTCTAGTCGCGAGTTTGCGTTGAGAGGTGACATAGAGTTTTCAGGACTATGTTTGTAACGGTTGGCTATGCCGCTAGCGCTCTTAAGATGAATCTTATTGCTGCGAGAGTTTTCTTTGTCAACAGCGTTGTCTTGATGCTGAAGCAAAAAGTTTTCGAAGATGGGATTATACGGATATAGTATACGTACCTACTTCCCTTTTCTTTTTACGAAAGAAAACGGGTTAGCCGTTCTTCCGAAGGCTTGTGTACGTTTTTTCTTTCTTTTAGGAAGCGGGATGCGTATGCTTTTAGAACGAAAGTGGCTTATCGCTTTCTGTTTTTCGAGAGACTAGATCGGTTTGCATGTTATGCCTGGACAATCAAGGAGCGATGGAACAAGACTGGAAATTTTGCCTAAGACTTAGCTTGCTAGACTATCCACCTAAATCCTAAGTTCCCTAAATTCTCGGCAGTTTTCAAGGCGTTTTGTTCCTGTCCTACAAAGAATTAAAACCCTTACAAAATTTTTGAGAGAATAGTCTTTTGAAGGTTTGGCATTTCGAAGGAATCCCATTTCCTCGTATAGTCGAGACGATTGGTGTTTAGAATAACCGTGATCGTACCAAACTCACAAAGATTGATCTAAACAAGCCAAGATGGGATCGGACCGAGCACGATGGGACCGAGACCAGGGCGAGGGCGTCGACCGGCGCCAGGCGAGTGCCGCCCGGCGTAGGCCAACCAGCGTCAGCGTGCCGCCGGCGCCAGGCGAGTGCCGCCGGCGCCAGGCCAGCCAGCGTCGCGTGCCGCCCGGCGCCAGGCGAGTGCGCCCGGCGCCAGGCCAGCCTGCGTCCAGCGTGCCGCCCGGCGTAGGCCAGCCAGCGTCCAGCGTGCCGCCGGCATGAGCCAGCCAGCGTCCAGCGTGCCGCCCGGCGCCAGGCGAGTGCCGCCGGCATGAGCCAGCCAGCGTCCAGCGTGCCGCCGGCCAGGCGAGTGCCGCGGCGCCAGGCCAGCCTGCGTCCAGCGTGCCGCCGGCATCAGGCCAGCCAGCGTCCAGCGTGCCGCGGCGCCAGGCGAGTGCCGCCGGCACCAAACCAGCCAGCGTCCGTGTGCCGCCGGCATGAGCGAGTGCCGCCGGCATCAGGCCAGCCAGCGTCCAGCGTGCCGCGGCGCCAGGCGAGTGCCGCCGGCATGAGCCAGCCAGCGTCCAGCGTGCGCCCGGCATGAGCGAGTGCCGCCCGGCGTAGGCCAGCCAGCGTCAGCGTGCCGCCGGCGCCAGGCGATCTTGCCGTCTGTGGGTTTTCGTTGTTCGATCTTTCCCTCGCCAGTCGCTTATGGAAATCTTTTGAGTTTTGGGAAGGTCTTTAGCCGTAGATTTCGAGATAACCGCTTTTGACCCCAACAAGAGCAAAGTGAGCTTTCCACAGGCGGCGACCTTGGTGATAGTTGTTCTCGTCCACGAGGCGAGGTGGCGGAGAGTGATTTTGTTCTCTTCGTAAAATCTCAACGGAAACTCCGATTGAGACGAAACGAAAGCCATTTTGACCTAGACACAAAGGAGAACAAAGTGGGCTCTTACTAAGGCGAACTGGGAAGACTGATCTTACCTTATGGCAAGTCGTCCTAGTAAGATCAAGCTCCGACCTCCTTCGTTTTCCGTTTGTTCCTCGAGAGTTGTTTGTAAGAAGTATGGCGGTGGGAATCGGTGAACCGATTTGCCGTGCTTCTGTTCCACGAGTAATATAGGGTTTCCCCAAGGTTCGAGGAGAATAAGTTTTATTTTTCGAGAGGTTCTCGAAAAAGCGTTTTCGTAGAAACCTTGCTCGTTCGCGATTTCTCTAACTTGGTAACAAGGCGAATTTTTGGGGTTTGATAGATTTTATCGTTGCCCTTTCTGTTTAGATAGAAATGCGAGCTCGTTTTGTGCTCTTCCTGTGGCGGAAAGCCGCGGCTAGGTTTTTGATTTGCTCGAGCACCGTGGCGTTTGCGTAAGCGTTGGCCATAGGAACAGTCGCTGCTGGAGTTGTTTTACCATCGTTGACGCAAACTGCAACTTTTTCTTTCATATTTCTGGACATTGGTTCGATCAAGCGCTTTGCGGCCGTATGAGTAAGAGTAATCCGTCCCCCCCTCCTTCTAGCGCCAAACTGTGGGAACCGAAATTCACACCGTCAATTTTAATGAATAAGATTGCGGAGGAAAGCCAAGTTAACCCGACTTTCCTTGAAGGTCCGGATTCTCTGCGAAAGCCAACGACGAGTGACCGAATAGATGCGGAAAAAGTTTTGTTAAGATTTGAGACTGAACCTTAAGAAAGGCTGCCTACGTACCCCTTTCGAGGATCAAGTCGGACGTAGTTCAGTTGGAAAGAATTGAACAAGAGATCGAACCGCCCGGGCGGTTCGTCTAGTATGAGCGTTTGTCATAGAAACAGGCATGTCGAAGATAACGCCTAGGGTTTCTATGTGCGGAGCTCTTAAGTAAAAGAATTGTCCGATCCTTCCGAGAGGAGCGGAGATTTGCGAGCAGGAGGCGGCCAGACGTTCTAGGGCCTGGTTCGTCTAATATGAGCGTTGGTCATAGAAGCGGGCATGTCGAAGATAATGCCTAGGGTTTCTATGTGCGGAGCTCTGAGTAAAAGTATAGTTAGATCCTTCCGAGGAGCGTGGGTCTGCGGAGAAGATAAAACTAGAACAAGAGGCGCCAGGCGTTACGAGTCTGCCTCGCTGGCCTAACCGCCTAAGTTCTAAGTTCTCTAAGCTAGCAGGATGCTCTAAGTCTCCCATCTAGGATTTTCGGATCTTTTTTGGGATCCTCTTCTCCTCTGCTCTTGCTCTCCTTATATACCCACTCCTAGGTCGGTTTGCCTTAGGATGATGGACCTCGCCTTTGGGCCCAAGTTTATCTCTTCAGAAATATTCCATTTCCGCCGATCTTCGTAATTATCCTCGAAGTTTTCCCTATTTCGGTGGCTTAATGTTTATCCGATGTTCGAAATTGATAAACCGCCATAGTCTGATTGGGCCTGAATTTAAAATCGTAAGTAAGTCCGTGGACTTGTCTTAAGTCGCTGAACGCTTTTATACGATTTCTCGAAAAGACTATCTTTCTCGTAAAATAAATCAGATAGCCTAAAGGATCGATGTTCAAGTTAATCGATCTTTGTTTTATACGATATCTTCTACGAAACCAATCCTTCTAGTTTTTGTCGTAAAACATCGAGGACGATTCCAATCGAGTCGAAGGATGTTTATTCCAGAGCCGTGATCGTCCCAAACTCATGATGATTGATCCAAACAAGCCAAGATGGGATCAGACCGAACACGATGGGACCGAGACCAGGGCGAGGGCCGTCGACCGGCGCCAGGCGAGTGCCGCCCGGCGCCAGGCCAGCTGCGGGGCGTGTGCGCCCGGTGCCAGGCGGCCAGCGTGGCGCGTGCCGCCGGCGCCAGGTCGGTGCCGCCCGCCGGCGCCAGGCGAGTGCCGCCCGGCGCCAGGCGGCTTCAGCGTGGCAGCGTGCCGCCCGGCGCCAGGCGAGTGCCGCCCGGCGCCAGGCGGCTTCAGCGTGGCAGCGTGCCGCCCGGCGCCAGGCGAGTGCCGCCCGCCGGCGCCAGGCGAGTGCCGCCCGCCGGCGCCAGGCGGCTTCAGCGTGGCGATGCCGCCCGGCGCCAGGCGAGTGCCGCCCGCCGGCGCCAGGCGGCTTCAGCGTGGCAGCGTGCCGCCGGCGCCAGGTCGGGTGCCGCCCGCCGGCGCCAGGCGGCTTCAGCGTGGCGATGCCGCCGGCGCCAGGTCGGGTGCCGCCCGCCGGCGCCAGGCGGCTTCAGCGTGGCGCGTGCCGCCGGCGCCAGGCGAGTGCCGCCGGCGCCAGGCGTCGGTGCCAGCAGGCGTTTTGAAGATCTCGGCGAGGCCGATTTGATATCTTGATCGTTTTCTGGTTCCTCACGGTTTGAAGAGCGACCTCTTGAAGTTTGAGGCAGATTCTTTTGTTTAGGGTTTTGTGGTGATCGAATCTTGATGTCCTTGGGCGGCGGACCGATCTTTCTTGGGACTCTCGTGCAGCGCCGCGCCGTAGTCTTCCGATCTTACTTTCAAGAAGTGTTTCACGAAGAACCCATAAGTAAAAAATAATCCTAGCCGTTGATTTCGAGATAACCGTTTTCGCCAGAGAGTGGATATTCTAATTTGAGAAAATCTCGTATAACTTCTTTTCAAATTATATGAGACTTTTTGTTTCAAGAAATACTTTCCAGAGACTTTCAGTCATTGATCCCGTCGTGACCGATTTTGACCCCAACAGCCGGCTGTTATATACAATCAAGTATGGAGCCAATGGCAAGCCAGAGAGAAAGAAGACAAGATTAGTGGCAAGAGGGTACACTCAGGTCTATGGTGAAGATTATCTAGACACCTTTGCACCAGTGGCTAAGCTGCACACTATAAGGATTCTTCTATCACTTGCTGTCAACTTGGAGTGTGATCTGTGGCAGATGGATGTAAAGAATGCCTTTCTCCAAGGAGAGCTGGAAGATGAGGTATATATGAGACGACCTCCTGGTCTAGAAGACATGGTGAAACCAGGAAATGTCTTGAGACTAAAGAAAGCTATCTATGGCCTGACGCAATCCCCAAGAGCTTGGTACCACAAGCTGAGTACAACACTCAATGGGAGAGGTTTTCTGAAGTCTCAAGCTGATAACTCTCTATTCACACTGACCAGCAACAAAGGCATTGTAGTCATCTTGGTGTATGTGGATGATATCATCATTACTGGTAGTAACCAGGAAGGTATCTCCTCAACTAAAGCCTTTCTTAAAACTGCTTTTGATATTAAGGATTTGGGAGAGTTGAAGTACTTCCTAGGGATTGAATTGTGCCGCTCCAAGGAGGGACTCTTCTTATCCCAAAGGAAGTACACACTTGATATTTTAAATGAGGCAGGAGATCTTGGGAATAGACAGGCCAAGACACCATTGGAGGAAGGCTACAAGGTGCTGCGAGAGGGGGAGTATGATGCCACTCTCTTTACTGATGTTAAGAAGTATAGAAGAATGGTTGGAAAGCTCATCTACCTCACTATCACCCGGCCAGATGTGTGTTTTGCTGTGAACCAAGTGAGCCAGCATATGCAAGCCCCTAAGATACATCACTGGAACATGGTGGAGAGGATCTTGAGATACTTAAGAGAAGCACCTGGTCAGGGGGTATGGATGGCGTGTAACAAGAACACTAAAGTGGTTGGGTATTGTGATGCTGATTGGGCTGGAGATAGAGTGGATAGAAGATCAACCACAGGCTATTGCACCTTTATTGGAGGAAATCTGGTCACATGGAAGACCAAGAAGCGAGAAGGTGGTGTCTTGTTCAAGTCTTTGAGGCAGAGTATAGATCAATGAGAAAGCTTACAAGTGAGCTTATATGGATCAAGGGGCTGCTAAGAGACTTGGGGATCGAGATCAACACACCAATGACTATGCATTGTGACAACCAGGCTGCAATACACATTGCATCCAACTCAGTCTTCCATCAGAGGACAAAGCACATAGAAGTAGACTGCCAAAAGGTGAGACAAGCAGTGGAGTAGCAAGTGATCCTCCCATGCTATACAAAGTGAAGATCAACTAGCTGACATCTTCACCAAGGCAGCAAGCAGCAAGGTCTGTGAGTTCATTCATCCTAAGCTTGGACTCATAGATCTCACATGTCACTGATCCTCTCACCATGAAGTGTTTTACTCTTTTTCCTTTGCTTGGTTTTTAACCCAGTGGTTTTCAAGTAAAGGTTTTAATGAGGGAATGCTTCATGGTTTCCAAGCTTGACCAATCTCTATGGTCAAGCTTGAGGGGGAGTGTTGACAAGAATCAATAAAAGAGATATGATCATGGAAGAATAAAGGAGAGAAGAAGAGGTCACTCGAATAGCCAAGGAAGCAAGCAATCAGTTCAGGCGTGTGTAGCAAGTCTGTCCGTTATACTTGGTCCTCAAGCATCTAAATCGACCAAGGAAGCATTATAAGGCAAAGTGGGAACTTGATGGAAGTAGGTTTGAAGTATTGGGAGCCGTTGGAGAGTCATGACAAGGGAGGAGGAGGCAAGTTGCAATTAAAATACTATAAAGATCACATGCTCTCCCAACCGTTGGGATCAGTCTCTCTCCATGCTCAGACCTGTCCCTTTCTCGGATCAGTCCACAAGAAGACCATCTCTTTGTTTATGATAATTCTGTTTGTCTCCTTTAGCCTGATTTATCTATAAAACAATGCTGTAACCTTTCTAAATTAATTAAGGATTTGGGAGAGTTGAAGTACTTCCTAGGGATTGAATTGTGCCGCTCCAAGGAGGGACTCTTCTTATCCCAAAGGAAGTACACACTTGATATTTTAAATGAGGCAGGAGATCTTGGGAATAGACAGGCCAAGACACCATTGGAGGAAGGCTACAAGGTGCTGCGAGAGGGGGAGTATGATGCCACTCTCTTTACTGATGTTAAGAAGTATAGAAGAATGGTTGGAAAGCTCATCTACCTCACTATCACCCGGCCAGATGTGTGTTTTGCTGTGAACCAAGTGAGCCAGCATATGCAAGCCCCTAAGATACATCACTGGAACATGGTGGAGAGGATCTTGAGATACTTAAGAGAAGCACCTGGTCAGGGGGTATGGATGGCGTGTAACAAGAACACTAAAGTGGTTGGGTATTGTGATGCTGATTGGGCTGGAGATAGAGTGGATAGAAGATCAACCACAGGCTATTGCACCTTTATTGGAGGAAATCTGGTCACATGGAAGACCAAGAAGCAGAAGGTGGTGTCTTGTTCAAGTGCTGAGGCAGAGTATAGATCAATGAGAAAGCTTACAAGTGAGCTTATATGGATCAAGGGGCTGCTAAGAGACTTGGGGATCGAGATCAACACACCAATGACTATGCATTGTGACAACCAGGCTGCAATACACATTGCATCCAACTCAGTCTTCCATCAGAGGACAAAGCACATAGAAGTAGACTGCCAAAAGGTGAGACAAGCAGTGGAGTAGCAAGTGATCCTCCCATGCTATACAAGAAGTGAAGATCAACTAGCTGACATCTTCACCAAGGCAGCAAGCAGCAAGGTCTGTGAGTTCATTCATCCTAAGCTTGGACTCATAGATCTCACATGTCACTGATCCTCTCACCATGAAGTGTTTTACTCTTTTTCCTTTGCTTGGTTTTTTTAACCCAAGTGGTTTTTCCAAGTAAAGGTTTTAATGAGGGAATGCTTCATGGTTTCCAAGCTTGACCAATCTCTATGGTCAAGCTTGAGGGGGAGTGTTGACAAGAATCAATAAAAGAGATATGATCATGGAAGAATAAAGGAGAGAAGAAGAGGTCACTCGAATAGCCAAGGAAGCAAGCAATCAGTTCAGACGTGTGTAGCAAGTCTGTCCGTACATACTTGGTCCTCAAGCATCTAAATCGACCAAGGAAGCATTATAAGGCAAAGTGGGAACTTGATGGAAGTAGGTTTGAAGTATTGGGAGCCGTTGGAGAGTCATGACAAGGGAGGAGGAGGCAAGTTGCAATTAAAATACTATAAAGATCACATGCTCTCCCAACCGTTGGGATCAGTCTCTCTCCATGCTCAGACCTGTCCCTTTCTCGGATCAGTCCACAAGAAGACCATCTCTTTGTTTATGATAATTCTGTTTGTCTCCTTTAGCCTGATTTATCTATAAAACAATGCTGTAACCTTTCTAAATTAATTAAGGAAATATGAATTCCTCTTTACTCTCTCTTTCTTAGTTCCATAGAAATCTCTCTCTCTGTCTCTCACTCCCGGATTCTTCATCACATACTCACTAGTTCTTGATAATTCTCATCAATCCCACATATAATTCTCATAAACTTTCACAGGGATCAATTAGAGAAGAGAATTGTTGAGGTTGAGACAGTAACTCCAAAGTTACTGTGGTAACTTTGGAGAAGTTACCACAGTAACTCTAGATGAAGGTAACTAAGGCAGATTGAGAAGTTACCAAGCTGTGTGGATAAAGCAAGAGGATAAGATAAGAGCACAGATGGAAAGGAGAAACTACTTTACAGCCTGTCTAAGCATGTGAAGCCTCTCAGCCAAGTATTTCAAACCAGAGTGGCCAGCTAGCTTTGATCTTCACATGCTTTGAGTCTCATTTCGAAATTAAGATTTTTATAGATCTTGAATAATAAAAGAGATTAGAGAGAGGTTTAAGAAAGATTAGAGAAGAGATTAAAAGAGTAGAGACTTGTTTATGAGATTTAGAGACTAAGAGACATTTCTGGAAAAATACTAAGAGACTCTCATTGCTTGATTAAATGTTTACAAGAGATAATTACATATTTATACTAGAGATTACAAGGGCTTAATAAGAAGATAAGGTTAGGTGTGAAGAGACCAGGCGTGTGGAGTCAAGGGAAGAAGGAGGAGCCTGGTTTGAACTGTTCAATGAGGAGACTCACACGCCTAAGGCATCTTGGAATCTTTTGGAGATGCTGCCAGCCTGTTCCAGCCTGGTGGGAAGAGTCTCTTAGCCTCCAACGGTCACAAACCTCTAGATCAGACCCTCTTCCTAAGCAAGAGTCTTTGACACTTGCTTTCCTCTTACACATCAAGGTAACTTCCCATTGTAACTTCTTCATTTACCATGGTAACTTTTATTTACCATTGTAACTTTTGATACCCATTCTTCAACCCAAGTTTATCTCTTCATCTCTATGCTTCTCATCTCTATGCTTCTCATCTCAACAACCCCCCTCAAACTTGACCATGTGGAACAAGTCAAGCTTGGATGCCATGAGATCTCCCTCATTAAAAACCTCACCAAAGAAAACCCATTGGGACAAAACTTTGATGAGGGAAAAAGAGTAAAGACCTCATCGCAAGGGGCTCTAACACCTCTTGCCAAGATCAAGGAGTCTCAACCTGATATGGATGGACTCCATTGTCTTTTGTCTCGCAGCCTTAGTGAACACATCAGCCAACTGGTCTTCACTCTTGGTGTAACATGGTAGGATCTCCCCAAGCACAATCATTTGCCTCATCTTGTGGTAATCAACTTCAATGTGCTCTGTCCGTACAACTCTCCTATTGTAACCTAGCTTGGATTGCAAGTCAAGGAAGGTAACCTGCGTCCCAAAGACATGCCTCATGAGCCAAAGAGACGTTGGGGGTTTGGTTGACCAGCTGCAAGAGTTTGAATGGATTTAAATAAGGAGATCACATGTTACGCATAAGATCTGTATTTGTTCGGGACTGTCACTATCTCTCCACCGGTGTGTTGTCCTCTTGCTTATTATTTTACTCTTTTCTTGTCTTTTATGTTAGGAAAGTTGCCTATATATTGTAAACATCTAGAATGAATTAATCTAAGAATTATTCTCCTTCTTTCTCTCAATTTGAAATCCACTCTCTCTCTTCCTCTCTCTCTCTTGTTCTTCATGTTCTTGAATTTCCAGCAGTACTTTTTGAGTTTCCAGCAATAAACTACCTATAAATCTCTTATTCTCACATGGTATCAGAGCTCTAAGCTCTTGAGACCTCTCTGTTCTTCATATCTTCCATAAATTCACTCTTATTTTCTCACTCTGTGTTTCGACTTTGTTTTCACTTTGCTGGATTTAAATCCTCTCTGTACCTTCTTCTATTTCCATAAATTCCTAATTTAATCTGAGTTCTTATACTCTTCTCTCTATTGGAAATTATATTCTCCAATTTCTAGATTCATATCCTTTCTGGTTCCTTTATCTTTGTCCAATGGATAAAAGAGATTAGAGAGGTTTAAGAAAGATTAGAGAAGAGATTAAAGAGTAGAGACTTGTTTATGAGATTTAGAGACTAAGAGACATTTACGGAAAATACTAAGAGACTCTCATTGCTTGATTAAATGTTTACAAGAGATAATTACATATTTATACTAGAGATTACAAGGGCTTAATAAGAAGATAAGGTTAGGTGTGAAGAGACCAGTGTGGAGTCAAGGGAAGAAGGAGGAGCCTGGTTTGAACTGTTCAATGAGGAGACTCACTGCGCTAAGGCATCTTGGAATCTTTTGGAGATGCTGCCAGCCTGTTCCAGCCTGGTGGGAAGAGTCTCTTAGCCCCAGCGGTCACAAACCTCTAGATCAGACCCTCTTCCTAAGCAAGAGTCTTTGACACTTGCTTTCCTCTTACATCAAGGTAACTTCCCATTGTAACTTCTTCATTTACCATGGTAACTTTTATTTACCATTGTAACTTTTGATACCATTCTTCAACCCAAGTTTATCTCTTCATCTCTATGCTTCTCATCTCTATGCTTCTCATCTCAACAACCCCTCAAACTTGACCATGTGGAACAAGTCAAGCTTGGATGCCATGAGATCTCCCTCATTAAAAACCTCACCAAAGAAAACCCATTGGGACAAAACTTTGATGAGGGAAAAATAAAGACCTCATCATGAGGGCTCTACACCTCTTGCCAAGATCAAGGAGTCTCAACCTGATATGGATGGACTCCATTGTCTTTGTCTCTACAGCCTTAGTGAACACATCAGCCAACTGGTCTTCACTCTTGGTGTAACATGGTAGGATCTCCCCAAGCACAATCATTTGCCTCATCTTGTGGTAATCAACTTCAATGTGCTCTGTCCGTACTCTCTATTGTAACCTAGCTTGGATTGCAAGTCAAGGAAGGTAACCTGCGTCCCAAAGACATGCCTCATGAGCCAAAGAGGCGTTGGGGGTTTGGTTGACCAGCTGCAAGAGTTTGAATGGATTTAAATAAGGAGATCACATGTTACGCATAAGATCTGTATTTGTTGAGGACCTGTCACTATCTCTCCACCAGTGTGTTGTCCTCTTGCTTATTATTTTACTCTTTTCTTGTCTTTTTTATATTAGGAAAGTTGCCTATATATTGTAAACATCTAGAATGAATTAATCTAAGGAATTATTCTCCTTCTTTCTCTCAATTTGAAATCCACTCTCTCTTCCTCTCTCTCTTGTTCTTCATGTTCTTGAATTTCCAGCAGTACTTTTTGAGTTTCAGCAATAAACTACCTATAAATCTCTTATTCTCACATGGTATCAGAGCTCTAAGCTCTTGAGACCTCTCTGTTCTTCATCTTCCAAAATTCACTCTTATTTTCTCACTCTGTGTTTTCTGACTTTGTTTTCACTTTGCTGGATTTAAATCCTCTCTGTACCTTCTTCTATTTCCATAAATTCCTAATTTAATCTGAGTTCTTATACTCTTCTCTCTATTGGAAATTATATTCTCCAATTTCTAGATTCATATCCTTTCTGTTCCTTTATCTTTGTCCAATGGATAAAAGAAAACCAGCCATGGAAATGGAGTCAAAATTTTTATTCAGTAACCCTTGAGGGTTCTAATTATCTGGTGTGGTCAAGAGTTGCCAGAGTTACCTTGGGGAGTCATGGACTTTGGGACAGCCATATTATAAGGCTGAAGCTTCAAAAGGATGGCTCAAGTGGAGGAACCAGCACATGACCTGAAGAATGAAGACAAGTGGGTTCAAGAAGACCAGTTAACACTTGAGATCATTCATAATTCTCTGTCAGAATCAATCTTTGAGGCTTACTCACACTTTAAAACTGCCAAGCATCTATGGGAGAGTCTTCAAACTGGTTATGGTAATCTATGGGAGAGTCTCCAAACTGTGTATGAGCAAGACAGGTTCTTCACTTTCTCATAAGCCTGGATCCTACAACAATCTGATAAATTATTTCCTTAGAAAGGAAGCTTCCTGATCTTGAAGATGTATGTTCCTTGAGAAGCAAGCCTAATACATTTAAGCTCAAGGAGTTTGAGCACCAAGTGATTCAAGGAAGAACAATGTATTCAGCTCTCAGTGGAGATTCAACTGAAGGAGGAACATGGAGGAGTAACCCTGATGGTCCAGCGACGAAGAGACCTTGATTCCTTTATCAAAGCTGCCAAGGCCCTTATCTCACCAAAGGAGGCTGGTATACACTCTCTTGACTCTAAACCCATTATTATAGATTCAGGAGCTAGCCATCACATGATTAGTGATAGGAACTTGATCAGTGATATCCAGCCTGCCTCAGGAATGTTATTATAGCAAATGGTGATAAGGTGAAGATAGAAGGGATAGGAACCTTAGGTTGTTTGATAGGAATCTGCCTTATATATGCCTCAGTTTACATCTAATTTGCTATCTGTGAGGAAGGCTATTGTTGATCTGAGTTGTCAGGTTGTCTTCAGACCAGATGAGGTTGAGTTTCAAGACTTAAAGACAGGGCATGTTATTGGAAAAGGTCTCAGCCATCAGGAACTTTATCATCTTCAGAAGACTAAGCTATCTGAATCTGCTTCTTCATTTTGCATGGTCAGTACTACTGGAGTTGAGAGCACCATATGGCATGCTAGATTGGGACATCCTCATACTAGAGCTTTAAATCTGATGCTTCCTGGAGTGGTCTTTAAGAATGATGAGTGTGAAGCTTGCATCTTGGGGAAGCATTGCAGGACAGTCTTTCAAGGTCTAACACTATCTATGAGAAGTGTTTCGACCTGGTTCACTCTGATGTGTGGACTGCTCCTTGTATGTCCAGAGAAAATCATAAATACTTTGTCACCTTCATTGATGAGAAGTCCAAGTACACATGGGTGACACTGATACAGTCTAAGGACAGAGTCTTGGAAGCCTTCAAGAATTTTCAGTCTCATGCTGCCAGCCATTTCAGTGCTAAGTTGAAGATTCTCAGGTCAGATAATGGTGGAAGTACACAAGTCAAGCATTCAAGCAATACCTAGCACAACATGGGATTATTCATCAAACTAGCTGTCCTTATACTCCTCAGCAAAATGGAGTTGCTGAGAGGAAGAACAGGCACCTGATGGAAGTGGCTAGATCAATGATGTTTCACATGAATGTCCCAAAGAGGTTCGGAGTGATGCTGTGATGTCTGCTTGCTACCTGATCAATAGGAATCAACTAAAGTCCTCAGCGACCTCTCTCCTTTGAAGTCCTCAACAAGAGCAAGCCATCTCTGGATCACTTGCGTGTGTTTGGATGCATTTGCTTTGTACTGGTACCGAGAACAGAGGAATAAGCTTGATGCTAGAAGCTCAAAGGCTATGCTCATTGGTTATTCTCCAACACAAAAGGGGTATAAATGCTATGATCCAGTGGCAAGAAGAGTTCTAATATCAAGAGATGTGAAGTTTTGGAAACAAAGGGGTATTATAAGGAAAAGAGTTGGGATGAATTGAAGGATCTGTCTCAACCATCAGACAATGCCACCAATCTCGGAGGATATTGGAGAGTCTTGGTATTAACACGCCTCAAGGGAATCAGGACACAAGAGCACGCCATACTGAAGCTGCATCTGGTCAGAAAATGTGATTGATGAAAATGGAGTTGATGTAGCTGAAGGAATCAGGAATACCATTCATCCTGATCACGAAGGGGAATCAACATGAATCTGATACTGATAAATTTGATACTGGCACAGAGGCTCATGATAGAGAAGTTCATGATCAGGATGAAAGGCAACAAGATTCAGTCTCTAGTGAGGATATACATCAGGTCAGGACACTTAGGAGAAGTACAAGGATCAAGAAACCTGCATCAAACTGGATCAACACAAGAGTATATTTCAATGCTGAAGCGGTGGCTCATCAATAAGTGCAGTATGCTCCCTTGCCCAATATCAGAAGAGCATCAAGTATTCATTGGGGAATTGTATCAGGAATACATTCCAAGATCATATGAAGAAGCTATGCAACATGAGGAGTGGAGAGCATCTGTTGGAGATGAGATGGGTGCTATGATCAAGAATGATACATGGTTTGAGACTGAGCTTCCCAAAGGCAGGAGAGCAGTGACAAGCCGCCTTCTATACACCATCAAGTATGGAGCTAATGGAAAGCCAGAGAGGAAGAAGACAAGGCTGGTTGCAAGAGGATACACTCAGGTCTATGGTGAAGATTATCTGGATACTTTTGCACCAGTGCAAAGCTGCATACTATAAGGATTCTTCTATCAATTGCTGTCAACTTAGAATGGGATCTATGGCAGATGGATGTGAAGAATGCCTTTCTACAATGAGAGTTGGAAGATGAAGTGTATATGCGACCTCCTCCTGGTCTAGAAGACATGGTGAAACCAGGGAATGTTCTGAGATTGGAGAAGGCAATATATGGCTTGAAGCAATCACCAAGAGCCTGGTATCACAAGCTGAGCACAACTCTCAATGGAAGAGGTTTTGTGAAGTCTGAAGCTGATCACACCCTCTTCACCCTAACCAGTCAACAAGGCATTGTGGTCATTCTGGTATATGTGGATGATATTATCATCACTGGCAGTGACAAGGAAGGTATCAACTTGACTAAAGCTTTCCTTAAGATATCTTTTGATATCAAAGACTTGGGGGAGTTAAAGTACTTCCTAGGGATTGACATATGTAGATCCAAAGAAGGACTGTTCTTATCCCAAAGAAAGTACACTCTTGATTTGCTGAATGAGGCAGGTGATCTTGGAGCAAGAGTAGCAAAGACTCCTCTTGAAGATGGATTGATAGGAGATCAACTACTGGGTACTGCACCTTTATTGGAGGCAACTTAGTCACTTGGAAGAGCAAGAAGCAGAAGATAGTATCATGTTCAAGTGCTGAGGCAGAGTATAGAGCAATGAGGAAGCTTACTAGTGAGCTCATGGATCAGGAACCTGTTAAGAGACTTGGGCATAGAGACTACAACTCCTATCACCATGCACTGCGACAACCAGGCTGCCATTCATATAGCATCCAACAGTATGTTCCATGAGAGGACTAAACACATAGAAGTGGATTGCCACAAAGTGAGACAAGCAGTGGAGCAACAAATCATCCTACCTTGCTACACAAGAAGTGAAGACCAGCTTGCTGACATTTTCACAAAGGCAGCAAGCAGCAAAGTCTGTGAGTTCATCCATTCAAAGCTTGGACTCATAGAACTCACGTCTAAATGACTTTCCTATCATGGAGACTTCTACTCTTTTTCCTTGGTGTGTTTTTGTCCCACTGGGTTTTGCAAATCAAGGTTTTAATGAGGGAAGTTCTTAATGATTCCAGGCTTGACTGGTTCCCAAAGTCAAGCTTGAGGGGGAGTGTTGAGATGAAGAAGAAATAAGGCAGTGTTGATATGAAGAAGAGATGAGCACACGGTTTGAAGAGAAGAAGTGAAGTCTGTCCATACAACTCTCCTATTGTAACCTAGCTTGGATTGCAAGTCAAGGAAGGTAACCTGCGTCCCAAAGACATGCCTCATGAGCCAAAGAGACGTTGGGGGTTTGGTTGACCAGCTGCAAGAGTTTGAATGGATTTAAATAAGGAGATCACATGTTCTGCATAAGATCTGTATTTGTTCAGGACCTGTCACTATCTCTCCACCAGTATGTTGTCCTCTTGCTTATTATTTTACTCTTTTGCTTGTCTTTTTATGTTAGGCAAGTTGCCTATATATTGTAAACATCTAGAATGAATTAATCTAAGGAATTATTCTCCTTCTCTCTCTCAATTTCGAAATCCACTCTCTCTCTTCCTCTCTCTCTCTTGTTCTTCATGTTCTTGAGTTTCCAGCAGTACTTTCTTGAGTTTCCAGCAATAAACTACCTATAAATCTCTTATTCTCACAAGTTGGAGGCTATATGGATGGCGGCCTGGTTGTCACAATGCATTGTCATGGGAGTAGGTTGATCAACCTCCAAGTGCTTCAGTATGCCCTTGATCCACACCAGCTCGTTGGTCAGCTTCAGCATAGCTCTATACTCAGCTTCCGCACTTGAGCATGAGACCACCTTTTGCTTCTTACTCTTCCAAGTCACCAAGTGCCCACCAATGAATGTGCAATAGCCAGTTGTTGATCTTCTATCAGCTCTATATCCTGCCCAATCTGCATCACAATAGCCCCCACTTCGTATTGCTGCAACCCATCCACACATCAAGGTCTTGTGTTCCATTCAGGTACATAAGTAATCTCTCCACCATGCGCCAATGATGCTGTCTTGGAGCTTGCATATGTTGGCTCACCTGATTCACAGAAAAACAAATATCAGGTCTAGTGATGGTTAAATAGACAAGCTTACCCACTAGCTTTTTATAAAGCTTTGGATCATGGAATGGCTTGCTATCTTCAGGCTCCCCATCACGTGGAACCTTATACCCATCTTCCATGGGCATTTTTGCTGTCTTCCCTCCATAAGCACCTGCATCTTTCAAAAGATCAAGTGTATATTTCCTTTGAGAGATGAACAGACCTTCCTTGGCTCCACATAACTCAATGCCAAGAAAGTATTTCATTTCCCCCAAGTCTTTAATCTCAAAAACAGATTTGAGAAACTCCTTGGTAGCCTTGATACCATCTTTGTCACTACTAGTGATGATGATATCATAAATATACACAAGGAGACCAATGATACCTGCTGGCGTGACAAGAGTGAAGATGGTATGATCAAGCTCAGACTTCCTGAATCCTCTTCCATTTAAAGTAGTGCTAAGCTTGTGATACCAAGCTCTAGGAGATTACTTAAGACCATATATAGCTTTCTTTAGCCTCAAGACATTGCACTTCTTCACTAAGTGCTCAAGACCAGGAGGTGGATGCATATAGACTTCATCTTCAAGCTCTCCTTGCAGGAAAGCATTCTTCACACCCATTTTCCAAAGATCCCACTCAAGGTTCACAGCTAGAGAGAGTACTATCCTGATATTATGGAGCTTGGCAACAGGTGCAACTGTATCAATGTAGTCTTCTCCATAAGTTTGAGTAAAGCCCCTTGCTACCAGCCTTGTCTTGCGCCTATCTATCTGCCCATTTGGAAGATACTTGATAGTGTAGATCCATCTACTAGACACAGCTCTCTTTCCCTTTGGCAAAACACTCTCATACCATGTATCATTCTTGATCATAGCATCAGCCTCAGCATTAACTGAATCTCTCCATTCTTGTATTAGCATTGCCTCTTCATAGCTTCTTGGAACATAACTCTCATCCAAGCTCACTTGAAAGGCATAATGCTCTTCTGGATATTGGACAAAGGAGCACACAGCTTGAGAAGGATGCTCTACAGCCTGGGCATTGTAGTACACTCTCGTGTTCACCCAGTTGGAAGGATCCTTCCTTATCCGTGTGCTTCTCCTCAAGGCTGGTGCTTGCTGCTCACTTTGCACCTCCTCTTTTACCTCCTCTTTCACTTCCTCTTGTACCTCACTCGGACCAGACTCTTCTTGATGATCTCTAGGCTCCACACCTTGATCATGAGAACTAGAACTATTAGAACTCTCTTGACCACTTGAACTCTCTCCCATCCCTTGGTTAAGAGTTTCTGGTTCACTCCCCCCCCTCATGATTAAGTGTGAGATCATGAACTCCATTAGTAGCTGGCTGTTGGGGTCAAAAACGGTTATCTCGAAATCTACGGCTAAAGATCCTTCCAAACTCAAAGATTTCCCGCACGAACGACTAACGGGGGAAAGATCGAACAAACGGAAAACCCACGGACGGAAAAGCGGCCTGGCGCCGGGCGGCACTCGCCTGGCGCCGGGCGGCACTCGCCTGGCGCCGCAGCACGCTGCCACGCTGGCCGCCTGGCGACGGCAGATCCCGGCCTGGCGCCGGGCGGCACTCGCCTGGCGCCGGGCGGCACTCGCCTGGCGCCGGGCGGCACTCGCCTGGCGCCGGGCGGCACTCGCCTGGCGCCGGGCGGCACTCGCCTGGCGCCGGGCGGCACTCGCCTGGCGCCGGTCTGATGTCTTGCATATTTACATGTTTTTAGCTATCATATCTTGTGCATTTTGCTCATTTAGATTAGGAATTAGGCATCTTTAGGCTCATTTTGCATTCATAAGTCCCTATTAGGTGTTGGAGCACACTTTGGAGATATTGAAGATGTTTGGGAGTTTTGTGATGAAAAGAGGGGTTTAAAGATGAACATGGACAGAGGCTTTAGGAATATCTTCTGATACTAAGATTTGGTGGAGGCATGGAATTTTGAGTTAGATTTCCAATGGAAGTGGTTTCAAGATATTTGGAGTCATATTGGAGAAGTTATGGTCAATTGAATGGAAGCACGTCAAGCCACCGGGTTACCATGCCGAGCCAGACCATCGAGGTCATGCTGGATGGGCTCGGGACGGGCAGTACCACCGAGGGCGAGGACCCGCGCGGGGCGAGGGACAAACTGATCACCACATACCGGACATGACCACCCGTCCATCACTACCAGCGTACCAGCAGATACCGACCTTCCTCACCGTGCGCTTCCACCCGCACGCCCTGATGCTTGATGAGCCCCGGACGCGGCCAGTACCACCCGAGGAAAAGGACCCGCAGGTCCTGATGCTGCTGAGCGCCAAGAACGCACGCGGCCAATACCACCCGGACGATGAAGCCGCGTATGAGGACGACCCGGACGTTCCACCCGGCCACACATACCCGCGCATGGAGACACCCGGACAGCACCTACCCGACTGCTTCTACCCGCACGGCCGCATGCTCAGGACGCTGGAACACACCCGGCCAGCACTCACCCGGCCAAGGACCACACTGCCTGACCCGGGTGGCTCAGCTTCTTCCCTTCCTCTTGATTCTGATTGGTCGAAAATCATGTGGCACCAAGGACCTTTTGGACTTTTCTCTTATATTTTTAAGGGGTTTCAAGCCTCCTATATATACTCTTGTAATCTCATTAAGAGATCTAACTTCTTTTCTCTCAAAAACATAATAAGATCTTGAAAGTTTGGATCTTTGATCCTTTTTATCTCATTTCTTTTGTGTTTAATAGATTATCTTCTTCTCTAATCATGTTTAGCCTTGAATCATCATTGATTTTGAGGTTTTTCATGGCTATTAGTGAGTAGATCTATCTAGGGTTCATGGTCTTGGGAGACTAAGGGTGATTAAGTGTAGATCCAAGATGCTTAGTGTTAGATCTATCCTTTCCTTGCATTGATTTGGTGTTCTTCAAGCTATATTTGAGTTGGCCTCTCAAACATAGAGCCATAGGCATTTCATGCCCGGAAGGTGTTCTATGAAATGCCTGAACCAACTCATCTATGCTTTTAGCTTGCTTTGCCTAAGGGATTAGTTGTCAAAGAAGCTAAGATTGCTATTAGACTCATTCTCCATGTTTGCTTTGATCATTACAGCCAAAGGGATTTGGTGTACTTGGGTGATCATTGCAAAAGAGCATTCATCTAGGGATAGAGCTTTCTTAGTTTTGTTGTCTAGGCATAAGGAATTAGATTGATTGAAAAGTTAGCATCTTGGATTGAGCCTTAATCACCCAAAGTCAATTCCCTTGTCCCAAGAACCCCCTTGCCTCATTGAGAAAGAAAGTTCAATCTTTTATTGCATTTTTAATATTGTCTTAGTTTAATAATCATCCCCTCATCTTGATTGCACTTAGATTAAGCATGAACTTTCATTCCCTTTGCATTAGAATCTCTTAGAACTGGATTGACATCTTGTATTCTACAACATTTGATTAGGACCCTAGAAACGTCCTTTCATGAAATTGGCGCCGTTGCCAAGTTCTAAGTTGATTTTGACATTGGGATTTAGTCATTTGCTTGAGACTCAGTCATTTTTATTTTTTTATCTTGTGATATTGGTTCTTGCCTCTTCTATCTTTGACTTTCAGGTGTATGATCACAAGAAGCAGAGGGGCATCCAACTTGGTTCCTACTGTTGAAGAGATTGCTGCACTTGAGAGGGAGATAGCAAGACAAAGAAGAGAAGTAGAGCAACAGGCTCATCTTCAACGGTTGGGGTTTGAGATGGAGAATCTACCTCAAGATGGTAATGTCCAAGGGGACAAGGGTCCAAGAGCTGACAATCCTAGACCACCACGCCAGCCACATCACCAACCACGCTAAGCAAGAGCCATTGGAGCCTATGACCAACCTCACATTCATGGTCATATGTTGGGAATCAGAGCACCAGCTGTGGAGAACAACAACTTTGAGATCAAATCAGGGCTGCTCAATGTGATAGAGAACAACAAGTTTCATGGCTTGGCTGTGGAGGATCCACTAGATCACTTAGATCAATTTGACAAGTATTGTGGTTTCTCCAAGACCAATGGAGTCTCTGAAGATGCTTTTAAACTCAGGCTGTTTCCTTTCTCTCTTGGAGACAAAGCTCATCAGTGGTAGAAGGCTCTTCCAAGTGACTCTATCATCACTTGGAATGATTGCAAGAGGGTATTCCTAGAGAAGTTCTTCTCTTCCTCAAGGACAGCTAAGATCAGAAATGAAATCTCTAGTTTTCAACACAAAAATCTTGAGAGCTTCAGTGAAGCATGGGAGAGGTTCAAGGGCTATTGGTCTCAGTGTCCACATCATGGCTTCACCAAAGAGAGTCTGCTTAGCACCTTCTATAGAGGAGCTCTACCACAATGAAGAAATAGGCTTGATACTGCTATCAATGGTTTCTTCTTGGGAAGAACTGAAGAGGATGCTGAAGAACTAGTAGAGAACATGGCCAAGAGTGACTCAGTTTATAGTGAGGAGCATGATAGAGCAAATAGAAGTGATGACCAGCACACAAGGAAGGAAATCAAGACCTTGCAAGAAAAGTTAGATTTGCTTCTCTCCACCCAAGCTAAACAAGAACAGATGAATTTTGTGGGTGCTCCTAGTCAAGAGGTTCCTCCTACAATCAATGAGGTTGATGGTTTAGAAGGCCAAGAGGAGTTGTGCTTCATCAATGCTAATGGCACATGGTATAGGAAGGAGCCAAACTTCCAATACCAAAACAACTATCAGCCAAGACCTCACTACAACAATCAACAAGGAGGCTACCAAACAAATCAGTCATCTCAGCCTCAAGGAAGTTCTTCCCAAGCTCCAAGCTCAAAAATGCAGTCCATGTTCAAGCAACTCTTAGAAGCTCAAGAAAGGAATGCTACGAACATATGTGATGAGTTCAAGAACATCCATGCCAAGATTGATGGAACTTATTCTGATCTCAACAACAAGTACATACAACTTGCCTCTCAGCTCAAAGCTTTGGAGAGCCAGGTTGCCTCCATGTCTTCATCTTCCAAGAATCCAATGGGATCTCTACCAGGAAAACCAGAGAAGAACCCTAAGGAGACTTGCAATGTTATCCTCTCCATTTCTTCAAGGATTGCATTGAGTGATCATAAGAATGATGTTGATGAGATTGAGAGGCTAGTGCTTGGAAATCTGATTGAAAATGATAAGAGACTGGTTGTGGCCACAGCTGAAGCTAGAGTTGTGAAGAGAGCTGATAAGAAGGTTCAAGGAAAGATTCTGAAGATTGATGAGCCTACGTTTGAGACCCAAGTTGAGAAGCGTGCTAACCTCAAGCTGAAAGAAGTGAAGGAAGAAGACAATGAGGTTGAGCTATCACCCTATGATAAGCTCCCTTTCCCTCAAAGGTTCCTCACCAAAGCTCAGAAAAAAAGTGGTCTCCAAATTCAGAAAAGACCTACATGATATTGGAGTCAAGCTTCCGGATATCACCAATATGCATGCTGCTCATGTCCAAATGATGCTCACACAGGACATTCTCACCCACAAAGATGAAGTGGCTGAGCTTTTGGACATCTCACTTCTGAAGATTGATCCACCAAGCCCTCCCAAGTCCCTCCCTAAGCTTGAATCTCAAGGGAAGTTCACCTTGTCTTGCTCTCTTGGTAAACTACCTATGGATGATGCTCTTGTTGATAGTGGTGCTAGTGTGAATGTCATCTCCTTGGATATGGTGCAGAGTATTGGGATTGAAAGCATGGAACAAGATACTCCTCCTCTCACCTTTGGGGATTCCTCCTCTACAACCCCACTTGGCATAATCAAGGACTTTCCCTTGAAGATTGGATCCTGCACCATACCTATTGACCTCACTTTTTTGAAGATGGAATCTGAAGAGAGAGTCCCTTTGATCCTTGGCACTCCTTTCCTCACAACAGTTGGAGCTTGCATTGACTTTCCCAACAAGAAGGTCACCCTCATGCATGTCAACAAAGCTGTCTCCTATCCTCTCCAACTTCCAATGGAATCAGATTATTGTGGGACAATCACTTGTGATGCAAACGCTATTGAGAAGCCCAAAGATGAAGAGGTTGTTGGTCAGATAGACGTTCTTGATGGAGAGTCTTCCAAAGAGTTGTGTGATGAGCACTTGGAAAGTGCTAAAAAGGAGGGGATGAGTGGAGTCTCAAAGGCCACTCATGGCAAAAAGAAGATAGTGAAAGAGCCTCATCCTCCTCTTGATTTGCTCACACACACTCTCACTCTCCATCCAAAGAAGCTTAAGGATGGAGCCATTGAGTACAAGATCAAGCACAAAGGCAGATCCACACCATTCTCAAGTGCTAGAGCAATCATCACTCCTCAGCTCCAAGATGACCCAATCAAGCTTCAAGAGCTTCTCTCTCAGGTCCTCACCATCACACTTGAAGGTGGGAAGGATCCTCCTCTCACTAGTCCAAGAGAAAAGGTAGTCAAGCTAGTGACTCAAAACAAGCTCAATTGGGAGGAAGTCCCATGGTTATCCTTGTATATAGCTTTGCAATTTCAAATTTCCTTTTAAGTTTTTAATAAAAGTGGTCAAGATTTTCAGGTTTTGCCAAGCACTAAAGGAGAGAAGAAAGGTGGTCAGCCACCTAAGCCTTATGATCCATGTAGCAGCCTCCTCTAGTTGCATTGAACCAAGCCAGCTTCTAGTCATGCCACAAGCACCATGCCCAAATCTCCTTGTGTGGTATCACTCCAACCCTTCTTGTATATACATTTGCTTTTACCTTGTTGAGGTATCTCTTACTCTCTTACTCACACAGGAGACTGTGTGATTTAAGTGTGGGGGAGGTACCGGATATTTGATCATGTTTGCTTTGTGATTTTGAGTCTCATGCATTGCATTTTACATTCATAAGTGCATAGAAAATCCAAAATTTTTTTAAAAATTTCTGAACCTTGTAGATTGCATCACTTGCATCTTTAAGATTGAGTCTAGAGCATATAGGTTGCATTCATTTGCATATGGAACATTGCCTTGTAAAGAACTCTCGTTTGCACTGAATTTGACACCCTAGTTAACATATCAGGTAGCTTGAGCATCTTTTGAAAAAGCTTGCATGCTTTGTGCCTTGAAAACTCTTATTGAAACTTGCTTGCTTGCTTGATATTGGCGTTGTTCTTAAGACCAGCTCCATCCTGAATTTAGACTTGAATGAACTTAATCTCTCTTGCATATGGGCATTTGCATACTTGATCATGGATCTCATACACATTTGGGTTATCTTTTTCCATTGTACCACCCTGTGTTAACCCAAATGGCACTCCCTTACCCTTGAACCCTATCCATTCTTTGAAGCCTACATTGATTTGCTTGAGTGAGGCCTCTTTTGATAGCTTGTCATGTGCAAAATCTTGAGAGTATTGGGAGCGACATGGATTTGTTCTCATCTCTTGCTAGCATAGGGTCATCATTTGACCTAGCTTCTAGGATGGTGAGTGAAGTGTTTGTTACCTAATGGTTTACACTTTGGGTTTTGGGGATATGACAATGTTGAGATTGATGAACAAAGAAAATTTTGAGAAAGAAAAACCCTAGGGACCTAGAAATGAAAAAATGAAAAGCTCTTGATTGAAGTTTTTGGCCTTCCCCCTCATGTATATATAAAAAAAAAAGAAGAAGAAAAAAAAAAGAGAAGAAAAAGAAAAAGAAAGATTCAATAAGATAGTGGGGAAGGAAAAACTTAAGAGTTAGAGTTTAGAATGTGAATAGAGGTCCGTAGAGGTTGAATCATGAGAAAGAAAATGTTCATTGGGTGAGTGATGTGAGTATGTCTTCATTTTGGGTTATGGGATGAATAAAAAGGGTGTAGATCTTGTAATTACTTAGGAATTGGGTAGAATGATGAGGATGGATCCATGTATTCATGAATTGCTCCTAGTCTTAGATAAATTTTGCATAATGATCAAGCTCCTTGATTTTTGAGTGATTGCCACCTTGAAATGATGCATTGAACCCTCCTTTTCATCCTTATTAGACCATTTGATCACTTAGCCAAATGATTGAGATCATGTGCCCATTTGTGAGACTTCATCTT
Source organism: Brassica carinata (assembly GCA_016771965.1). Lineage (NCBI taxonomy): Eukaryota > Viridiplantae > Streptophyta > Magnoliopsida > Brassicales > Brassicaceae > Brassica > Brassica carinata. The sequence continues at coordinate 24,736,204 of CM028692.1, forward strand.
GTGTGTGTGTGTGTGAATCAATGTGAGGGCTGGTTAAGAGAACATGTTGGTTGATAGGCATTGCATCTTGTGTAGAGACATAAGAGTAATTGATAGGCCTTGTGAAGCTAGAGCATAATAAGACAGTTTGCTCATGCTATTTGCTATGTTTCTTTAGGATGTCAGGTTGAGTGCTATGAGTGTTTCCTTTGGCTTTGTTCCCATCCTTACATCCATCCCCCTTGTGTTTGAAAAGTTTACTTGAGGACAAGCAAAGGTCTAGTGTAGGGGAGTTGATGTCTTGCATATTTACATGTTTTTAGCTATCATATCTTGTGCATTTTTGCTCATTTAGATTAGGAATTAGGCATCTTTAGGCTTATTTTGCATTCATAAGTCCCTATTAGGTGTTGGAGCATACTTTGGAGATATTGAAGATGTTTGGGAGTTTTGTGATGAAAAAGAGGGGTTTAAAGATGAACATGTACAGAGGCCTTAGGAATATCTTCTGATGCTAAGATTTGGTGGAGGCATGGCATTTTGAGTTAGCTTTCCAATGGAAGTGGTTTCAAGACATTTAGAGTCATATTGGAGAAGTTATGGTCAATTGAATGGAAGCACGTCAAGCCACCCGGGTTAACATACCCGAGCCAGACCATCAGGTCATGCTGGATGGGCTCAGGACGCGGGCAGTACCACCCGAGGACGAGGACCCCGCACGGGACGAGGGACGAACTGATCACCACATATCCGGACATGACCACCCGTCCATCACTACCTGCGTACCAGCAGATACCCGACCTTCCTTACCCGGCTGCTTCCACCCGCACGTCCTAATGCTTGATGAGCCCCGGACGCGGCCAGTACCACCCGAGGACAAGGACCCGCACGTCCTGATGCTGCTGAGCGCCAAGAATGCACGCGGCCAATACCACCTGGACGATGAAGCCGCGTATGAGGACGACCCGGACGTTCCACCCAGCCACACATACCTGCGCATGGAGACACCCGGACAGCACCTACCCGACTGCTTCTACCCGCACGGCCGCATGCTCAGGATGCTGGAACACACCCGGCCAGCACTCACCCGGCCAAGGACCACACTGCCTGACCCGGGTGGCTCAGCTTCTTCCCTTCCTCTTGATTCTGATTGGTCGAAAATCATGTGGCACCAAGGACATTTTGGACTTTTCTCTTATATTTTTAAGGGCTTTCAAGCCTCCTATATATACTCTTGTAATCTCATTAAGAGATCTAACATCTTTTCTCTCAAAAACATAATAAGATCTTGAAAATTTGGATCTTTGATCCTTTTTATCTCATTTCTTTTGTGTTTAATAGATTATCTTCTTCTCTAATCATGTTTAGCCTTGAATCATCATTGATTTTGAGGTTTTTCATGGCTATTAGTGAGTAGATCTATCTAGGGTTCATGGGCTTGGGAGACTAAGGGTGAGTGTAGATCCAAGGTGCTTAGTGTTAGAGCTATCCTTTCCTTGCATTGATTTGGTGTTCTTCAAGCTATATTTGAGTTGGCCTCTCAAACATAGAGCTATAGGCATTTCATGCCCGGAAGGTGTTCTATGAAATGCCAGAACCAACTCATCTATGCTTTTAGCTTGCTTTGCCTGAGGGATTAGTTGTCAATTAAGCTAAGATTGCTATTAGACTCATTCTCCATGTTTGCTTTGATCATTACAGCCAAAGAGATTTGGTGTACTTGGGTGATCATTGCAAAAGAGCATTCATCTAGGGATAGAGCTTGCTTAGTTTTGTTGTCTAGGCATAAGGAATTAGATTGATTGAAAAGTTAACATCTTGGATTGAGCCTTGATCACCCAAAGTCAATTCCCTTGTCCCAAGAACCCCCTTGCCTCATTGAGAAAGAAAGTTCAATCTTTTATTGCATTTTTAATATTGTCTTAGTTTAATAATCATCCCCTCATCTTGATTGCACTTAGATTAAGACCCTAGAAAAGTCCTTTCATCACGGTCGACGGCCCTCGTCCTGGTCTTGGTCCCATCATGCTCGGTCTGATCCCATCCTGGTTTGTTTGGATCAATCCTCGTGAGTTTGGTACGATCATGGCTACGGAATGAACATCTTTTGAATCGGTTGGAATCGTCCTCGATGTTTTACGACAAAAACTAGAGAGATTGGATTTCTCGTAGAAGATATCATATAAAACAAAGATCGATTAACTTGAACATCGATCCTTTAAGCTATACGGTTAATTTTACGAGAAAGATAGTCTTTCCGAGAAATCGTATAAAACGTTCAACGACTTAAGACAAGTCCACGGACTTACTTATGATTTTAAGAAATCAGGCCCAATCAGGCTATGACGGTTTATCCGATTTCCCGAACGTCGGATAAACATCAAGTCACCGAAAAATAGCAGAAAACTCGAGGATAATTATGAAGACCGACGAAAATGGAATATTTCCTGAAGAGATAAGCTTGGGCCCAAAGGCGAGGTCCATCATCTTAAGGCAAACCGACCTAGGAGCGGGTATATAAGGAGAGCAAGAGCAGAGGAGAAGGGGATCCAAAAATAGACTTAGAGCATCCTGCTAGCTTAGAAGAACTAGGGTTTAGGTGGTTAGACTAGCGGAGCAAGGCTTAGGACGTTTGGCTGCCTGCGACTCTATCTTTTCTTTAATCGCAAATCTCTCGTCTTTCGAATCCGTGTACTCATATCTTTCATCTAATAAAAGCGACTTGGGCAAATATTACAATTCCCATCTTTGTATTCTGTTTACTTTGTTTTATTGTGGCAATGCAGAGAATCCGGACCTTCAAGGAAAGTCGGGTTTACTTGGCTTTCCTCCGCAATCTTACTTATCGAAATTGGCGGTGTGAATTTTGGTTCCCACAGTTTGGCTAGAAGGAGGGTGGGGCCAGTTCTCTAACTTCGAAAACCACCAATCGATCGAAGTTCAGTATGGCTTGCCGTCCATCGCATGTCGCCGAGGATCAAGCAACAGCCAGTATAGCCAAACCTCACAAAAATCTCCTCTTAATAGAACTCATGATCCAGGATATTGACGTAGCAAGGGTATTAGTCGACATCGGATGCTCGGCTAATATTATCTATAAAATCACCCTCGAGAGGATGGACGTTGATCTAAGCATCCTTACAGATGACCCCAGCCCAGTATTCGGACTCTCGGGAGAAGTTATGACCCGCTGTTCGACTAACCTCTCAGTCAGAGCCGGGCGTCGCCAAAAGCGAATTCTGGTGATCGATGGTCCAACATCATACAAGCGATAGTTGGAACTCCCTGGCTAAACTCCATGAGAGCGATCCCATCGACATTCCATTATGCCTCAAGTTCCGACACCTTTGAGTCGAAACAATACATGGTAGTCAATGAGCAGCAAATCTACCTCGCTACTGAACTAAAACGGAAAAATTCCAAAATCGAGACCTCGGAAAAAGCAAATGATTCACGACTCGCGGAAACCTTCTGGCAGTCCCAAAACTAAGGCCCTGGAAGGAAGCGTGAACCAACCTGCGAACCGGTGGTCTCGATCTGCCTCGGCGATTCCTTCCGGGCGGTCGTTAATCGAACTAACCTCAGCGAACCAATAAAAGCAGAGCTCATCGCATGCCTCAAAAGAACCTCGATGCGTTAAGCGGGCTGCGGAGGACATGCCCGAATCGACATTAGCGTAACATGTCACAAACTTAACATCAACCCAACTCACAAACCCGTAAAGCAAAGAGACGAAAGCTGGGACCCGGCGCCACCGCGGTCAGCGAGGAAGTCGAAGACTCCTCAAAGTAGAGTCGATAACGAAGTCAGGTATCAGACTGGCTTGCCAACCCAATCGTGGTAGCGGCAAGTGGCAAGTCTGTGTCGATTTCACGGATCTGAATAAAGCCTGTCCAAAGGACTGCTTCCCGCTCCACATCGACCGTTTGGTGAAGCAACTCGAGAAACAAGCTTACATCGTTCATGGGCGCTTTCCGGATACAATCAGATCATGATGAATCGCGACCCGAAAAACTGCATTCATCACAGACCGGAGGCGTATTGCTACAAGGTAATGCCTTCGGTCTTAAAAACGCGGGTGCAACGTATCAGCGACTCGTCAACAAAATGTTTGCCGAGCAACTCGGAAAAACTATGGAAGTATACATCGATGATATGCTTGTAAAATCTCTTGACGAACACGATCATGTAGCCCACGTAGAGGAATGTTTTGCACGACTCAACCAGCAAAACATGAAACTCAACCCAGCGAAATGCAGATTCGCAGTGGCATCGGAGAATTCCTCGATACCTCGTAACGTATCGCGAATCGAGGCCAACCTTAAACAAATCGGCGCACTGATAGAGATGGCCTCCCGAGAACCAAGCGAAGTCCAAAGGTTAGCAGGAAGAGTCGCGGCTTTGAACCGTTTCATCTCGCGCTCCACGGATAAGTGCCTACCGTTTTACGAAACATTAAAAGGAAACAAGAAGTTCGAATGGTCCGAGCAATGTGAAAAGGCTTTCCAACAGTTGAAACATTACCTGGCCACTCCACCAGTTCTCGTAAAACCGGTGGAAGGAGAACCTCTTTTCCTCTATATCGCAGTTTCCGCAACAGCAGTCAGCGGCGTCCTGATACGAGAAGAACGAGGCGAACAAAAGCCAATCTTTTACGTAAGTAAAATGTTGCTGGATGCAAAAACTCGATACCCGCTAATGGAAAAATTAGCATTCACCGTCGTATCCTCGGCAAGAAAACTAAGACCATATTTCCAGTCTCATACTATAGTGGTTCTCACCACGTTCCCACTACGGATAATCCTGCACAGTCCAAGCCAATCCGGTAGGCTCGCAAAATGGGCAATCGAACTGAGTGAATCACGTCGAATATCGCCAAGGACATGTGCAAAGTCCCAAGTACTTGCGGATTTCTTGGTAGAATTACCCACTAGAGACATGACTAACGAGGAACCAAACTCAACTTGGGTCCTCCGTCAACGGATCTTCGTCCAAACAATGATCGAAATCGAATCGACTCACCTCTCTAGCGGAAATCCTAGAACAGTCTTTGTGATTGGCTTTTCATGCTTCAAACAATGAGGCAGAATAAGAAGCTTTTCGTCGCGGAGCTTGCGGCTGGCCCATGGATTAAAATCCGTAATATTCCGCTTACTTCCGATTCTCGGTTAATTAGCCAATCAATACAGCGGAGAATATGAGGCAAGAGGCGAAAGGATGGGCGTATCTAAAACTTCGTCCAAGAACTGGCTCGTAGTTTCGACCAGTTAAGCCCTGACCAAATTCCTCGCTCGAATCGTCCAGGCTGGCGCTTGGCTGCCCTCGCCTCGCTTCGGATCCAGGCTCCAAAGGATAATCCGGTCGAATTCATCGAACATCCAAGCATTGGACCACCAGTGGTCGTCAATCTAATCGGGGAAGATTGAAGATGCGAAGAAGTCGAGGATCAACGGAGCGAATGTGGACCCTACCGAATGCGGCTCGACAGCCTTGGTTAGAACCAATCCGAGCCTATATCGTGAATGGAACCTTACCGCGAAAAATGGGCACTCGTAAAGTGAAAACCAAGCGGACGCGATGCGTCCGCGATAGAGGAGAAATTTATAAGTGGTGTTTCTCCGGTCCTCTCATGACATGCGCAGAAGGAGAAAGGGCAAGAAGAATCATGGAAGAGGTCCATTACGGATCATCGCGGAAATCATTACGGCGGAAGATCTCGCAGTCAAAATCAAACGCCACGGTTATTATTGGCCAACCATGGTAAAGACTGCGAGAAATTAAACCGGAAGTGCGAGAAATGCCAAAGTCATGCTCTAACAATCCATCAACCCGCGGAAATCCTCTCTTCAATCTCGCCCCCTATCCTTTCATGCGATGGTCCATGGACATTGTCGGACCTATGCACCCATCAAAACAAAAGCGCTTCCTCCTAGTCCTCACGGATTTCTTTTCCAAATGGGTAGAAACAGAATCCTACGCAAGTATCAAAGACACACAAATCGAAATTAGATGCGGAAACATATCATAACTTGACATGGGGTCCCATCTGAAGTCGTAACGGACAATAGATCTCAATTTATCTCTGCTCGATTGAAGCATTCTGCGAAAAATGGAAAATATGACTTACAAAGTCAATCCCAGGTATCCATGATACAGCGGACAAGCAGAAACCATCAACAAGACCGTCCTTGGCGGACTCAAAAGCCTAGGCGCCAAAAGGGCGATGGGCGAGGAGCTCAAGGAGTTCTTTGGTCACATCGTACAACCCCAAGACGGGCTACGGTGAAACTCCATTAGCCCTCGTTCTGAGCGGAATGCATGATCCCCGAAGTAGAATTCCCGAGTACGAGAAGATTCCTCCCCAAAGAGAGGATTTAAACGACGCTATGATGCTGGACAATCTCGATCTCATCAATGAACGCCACCAGGCACTCATTCAATCCAGAATTATCAGCACGCCGTCGCAAGGTACTACAACTCAAGCGTCGCCATCGCAGGTTCAAAGAAGGCGATTTAGTCTTACGCAAAGTCTTCCAAAACACTGCGAAGCGAAGCGCAGGAAAGCGGGAACAAGCTGGGAAGGACCGTACAAAGTCATAAAAGTAGTCCGACCAGGTTCATACCAAATCGCAAACATGCAAGGCGTCAAAATCCAGAACTTGGAATGCGATGCACCTCAAAAAATACTACCACTAAACGATAAAACGTGGTACAAAAGAACTACGAGATTGCTTGATCCTAGACAAAGTGCGTGGGCAACTTCGCCAACCGTGATTCAGCTATCCCCAATTAAAAAGGGGAGTGGGTGCGTATACTCATTATACTCCCACAAATTTCAAGACTCTAAAATTTTCAAAATTTTTTACGACACTTCCGCGAAGCAAAGTGAATATAGGCGTTTCTCCTGGGACAAATTCACAGCGACCCCTTGGTCCGTCCAAAATGGAAACAAAGTTTTCTGGCTGCGAACATTCGCAAAGGCATCCCAAAGCCACGCGCGTTTCAATCGAGATCACGGCATAAGGAAAATCGCCGGCATTCGCTAACTTTGAAGGACCTTCTTTTCATGAAAACATTGCGGTGAAATCTTCATCTCTCAACATACTAACACATCTCAAAAGCGGTATCATTTCGTTGTTGCTGATCACAACAAACGAACTCTAACGCCCTAAACAGACAAATAGCCGCCCTTCGAGGGTAGGCTCTCTTACATCCGACAAGGATAAACATAGCGCTATACAAGAAATCAAAATTTTGGTCTAGCTCTTCAGAAGGAAGTAGCTCGACTCACGCCCAAACAAATCATATAAGCCGACAACAATTAGCGGATTTTAAACCGTGACGAAGTCAGGTTAAAATCGCAAACAGGCAAAACGAAGCCGATTTGTCATCGCAAAGCCTCAATCCGAGAGTAAACCTAGGTCTTGCCCTAAACTCCAGCCACGCTGGATCTTGAAATTTCACAGACATAGTATGGTATACGAGATCCAAAATTTGTCTCTTCACTTAAGCTGTTTGTTTCCACGAACTTCGCGTAAATCGGTAAACGCGGAAAATCTCGCTTTGTGCAAACAATAGGTACGGTGATCATCGGGAACTAGAATGAGACTAAAACTCACACCTCTTTCTCATACTTCAAAAACTGAAGTTCATAAATAATCAGCGTTTCATAGATTGAGACCGCAAAGTTCAAACAAAACCCCAAAAGGGGCAGGGATTGAAGCCACCAGCGGCCAGTCGGTAAATACATCATGGCCTCTTAGCGGCGAAACACATATAAAACGAAATCCCGAAGGGATTGATAAACCTAGGCGCTCCCAGGCGTCACCTTCATCCTCACTCGCGATAGGGATAGCCTCGCCGTCGCCTCCCTCGGTCACATCGCCACTACCCGCCTTCGCCCACGCCAGCCTGCGTGAAAAGGATTTGTCCTCAAATCGAACTCATCTGCAATAAAAGGGATCAAATCAGAAACATTAAAGCTATAACTCACATCATACTTCCCTTGGAGAAATCTTCTCCCGTGCGCTCTGATCTTACGGGTCTTGAGAGGTCGGTAGCAAAAAGGAGTGCATCGATTGCAGGCGGCAAGGATTGAATCGAATCTCCCTCGGTGGCCGCCCACTCTCCTGCGGGGCGATAGTCCGGCTTCCTCCAAGTCCAAAGACGGGCCTCATTACCTCGAAGCAACTTCGAGCTCATTCAAACTCCCTCGATCCCTAAAGCCAAGTTCCTCTTGCGGATGGCTATCAAGGACTCAAACAGGTTGGCCATCCTCGTCGGGCGACCAAAGAAGTCATCACGGGCATCGGCAACCTCCGAGGATCTCACGGGTTCATCTCCTCATGAGTGCGGACCTTCTGAAGGCGGCCGGACTTCAATTTTCTATTCTTCTCCTTCTTCACCTTGAGTAGCGAACTCGCGGTCTTCCCAAGTCGCTCAAGATCGCTGATCTGAACCTCAAGCTGGGGCGTCTGGGCAGCATGGGTGTCCTCGGCAGTCTACAATGCAGCCTTAGATGCAGCTGGCCTTCAGCGACTCCAATTCGCCGATAGGCGAATGACTTCCGACCCTTTTCGCCAAGCATTCCGTCAATCAGCGACACAAAATCTCCGCAAAAGAAGGGGTAAGTATCATCGTAAAGAAAGCGATACAAGAATTGCGCATGATTAAAATCGAACCTTGGATGGCCATGGCGGCTTTGAGTTAAGCTCTCCCTGCTCTTCCCACACTTCTTTTTGCTCGGATGCGCAGCCCTTGCCCTTCCTTGGGCAACGGCGCTGCACCAGCCGCTGGCAGTCCTAAGACGAGTTCCTCTTCGCCGGGAAGAGGTGCAGATTCTATCGCATCCTCTCTTCGGAGATCACGATCGAGCAGTCGAAGAACCCGATGGATGGACCTGAACATCAAGAGTCTGTTCGAACAATAACCCTTCCGCAGACGGGAGGGCATCGGATGGGACTTCGGGCTGGAAACCGGAAGAACAGGCGAAGGGGCGAAGGAGCAGGCAAAGAGATCGGAGAAACAGCAAAAGAGTTGGAGCCGCTGAAGGAACATCGGCCCTCAGTCCTCGCCAGCTTTGAGCCTTCGCAGCACTGCACGGATAGCTTAGCCTTGAAAGAATCAAACCCATCAATGAGGGACGGAGTAGCCTCCTGAACGGCCTGAACGACCGGAGCTTGGCTGGCGGAACCGGAAGGCGGCCTCACCCATCTCAACATCAGAATCATTCTTTTCAACTTGGGATGAAGACATTTTCTTTCTTGAGAGAGAAGAAGAGAGGATTTGAAAAGATGTGAAGAATGAGAAGGGAAGGCTGGCTATTTATAAGAAAAGGGGGGTGATGACACAGGTTTCCGGCGGAAAAATCCTTAGCCGAAAATTTGGATTTTCAAAAAATTTGAATCACTCGCCCGCAAAATCGTCTCGATCTTCACGAGCTGGGGCTAACTGTTGGGGTCAAAAACGGTTATCTCGAAATCTACGGCTAAAGATCCTTCCAAACTCAAAGATTTCCGCACGAACGACTAACGGGGGAAAGATCGAACACACGGAAAACCCACGGACGACAAGGCGGCCTGGCGCCGGCGACAGCGTCACCTGAGCGACCTGGTGCGGCGGCACCAGGCCTGGCGCCGGCGGCACGCATCACGCTGCGGCCTGGCGCCGGGGCACCGACCTGGCGCCGGGCACTCGCCTGGCGCCGGCGGCACGCATCAGCGTGCGGCCTGGCGCCGGCAGCACCCCGGCCATGGTAACTTTTGATACCCATTCTTCAACCCAAGTTTATCTCTTGATCTCTATGATTCTCATCTCAACACTCCCCCTCAAACTTGACCATGTGGAACAAGTCAAGCTTGGATGCCATGAGATCTCCCTCATTAAAAACCTCACCAAAGAAAACCCATTGGGACAAAAGTTTGATGACGGAAAAAGAGTAAAGACCTCATGGCAAGGGGCTCTAGCTCCTCTTGCCAAGATCAATGAGTCTCAACCTGATATAGATGGACTCCACTGTCTTTTGTCTCGCAGTCTTAGTGAACACATCAGCCAACTGGTCTTCACTCTTGGTGTAACATGGTAGGATCTCCCCAAGCACAATCATTTGCCTCATCTTGTGGCAATCAACTTCAATGTGCTTGGTTCTCTCATGGAAGACTGAGTTGGAGGCTATATGGATGGCGGCCTGGTTGTCACAATGCATTGTCGTGGGAGTAGGTTGATCAACCTCCAAGTCCTTCAGTATGCCCTTGATCCACACCAGCTCGTTGGTCAGCTTCAGCATAGCTCTATACTCAGCTTCTGCACTTGAGCATGAGACCACCTTTTGCTTCTTACTCTTCCAAGTCACCAAGTTCCCACCAATGAATGTGCAATAGCCAGTTGTTGATCTTCTATCAGCTCTATCTCCTGCCCATTCTGCATCACAATAGCCCACCACTTCTGTGCTTCTGTTGCAACCCATCCACACACCAAGGTCTTGTGTTCCATTCAGGTACATAAGTAATCTCTCCACCATGCGCCAATGATGCTGTCTTGGAGCTTTCATATATTGGCTCACCTGATTCACAGCAAAACAAATATCAGGTCTAGTGATGGTTAAATAGATTAGCTTACCCACTAGCTTTCTATAAAGCTTTGGATCATGTAATGTCTTGCTATCTTCAGGCTCCCCTCACGTGGAACCTTATACCCATCTTCCATTGGCATTTTTGTTGGCTTCCCTCCATAAGCACATGCATCTTTCAAAAGATCAAGAGTATATTTCCTTTGAGAGATGAATAGACTCAATGCCAAGAAAGTATTTCATCTCCCCCAAGTCTTTATTCTCAAAAACAGATTTAAGAAACTCCTTGGTAGCCTTGATACCATCTTTGTCACTACCAGTGATGATGATATCATCAACATACACAAGGAGAACAATGATACCTGCTGGCGTGACAAGAGTGAAGAGGGTGTGATCAAGCTCAGACTTTCTGAATCTTCTTCCATTCAAAGTAGTGCTAAGCTTGTGATACCAAGCTCTAGGAGATTGCTTAAGACCATAGATAGCTTTCTTTAGCCTCAAGATATTGCCCTTGTATCCCCATCTATATATACTTGTAAACCATCTCATTAATCAATTAATGGAGTTTTAAGTCTTTCTCTCTCTCTATTCTCTCATTAAAACCTCTTAATCTCTTTAATATTTCAACCTGATTATCTCTGATTGTTTGAATCATGCTCTAAAACACAAAAGTGTTTATGGTATCAGAGCCAGGTTTCTCAAAAGGGGAGAGTGTGATTTCTTTTTCATAAAAATCTGGGTGTTCTTGAGTGTTCTTGGTGTTCTTGAGTTCTGGTCTTTATTATCTGATTGGTGTGAGATATTCTGATGGATTCAAAACTATCTCAACATGGAAATGAAGCACAGATCAAGTCTAACCATGGATCTTGAAGAAGAGAGGGATGGGGCTTGGTCAAGATGGGCTAAGAGAGCTTTGAAAAGTTGTGGCTTGGAGGAGACAACAAGATCGAGTCTTGAAGAGAAGAAAGGGAGAAAAACGAGTTGGTTTGGTCATCTTGGATGAAAACAGTTTTGGAAAGCTGTGGAATTTGGAGTAATCATGTAAAGGAAGAACCTTTAAAGGAGAGAGCTGCTGAGGAAAACCAGACAGCAAAGGAAGAACCTTTAAAAGAGAGAGCTGCTGAGAAAGATCAGACAGCAAGTTGGGAGGAGATTCATGTAAAGGTAGAACCTTTAAAGGAGAAACCTTTGAAGGAGATAGCTGCTCAAGAAGGTCAGATAGCAAGGTTGAAGATTCATGAAGGCAAGGGCGTGATCCACAGTCTAAGACAAGGAGAGGACGAGTTGTATCAGCTTGTGGGGAGGCTGCGAGAAGTAGGATCAGAGTTGGGTATGGTGAAAACACATACAGCAAAACCGAGTTATTGTCAAGGAAGGAGAAAGCAAGATGTGATCTTTAACTTTCTTATGAAAGAGATATGTGAGCTGGTTAAACACATTTGTGATGTGTGGGAGATACACAGGAAGCCGGATAGATGGAAGAGAGGTACAAGCTGCAAGAAAGGAAAGTTGAGAAAACTTTCTAAGGTGTGGTTTATGATGAGAAGATTATGGAGGAAGGATATCAAGAATAGTATGCAAGTAGGAGAATGTTCTTACTCAGCTTACATGGGAGATTCTGTAGAGGGCAGTGGAGTGATGAGGAAGCTAGAAACTAAAGGAGCAGATGACTGTGTCACAAAGGAGGAATGGGATGAGTTTGTTAAGTATGTGTATGCTTTGGCTACGACCCGCAGACAAGGTGCTCCTGCCAAAGCATCCACATCCAACAAACCCATCATAGTTGATTCTGGAGCAAGTCATGACATGATCAGTGATAGAAGCTTGATAAGTGATGTGAAGAAAGCCACTGGAGGTGTGATGATAGCTAATGGCGATATGATCCCAATAGAAGGAGTGGGAAAACTCAAACTGTTTGAGAAAGATACAAATGCTTTCTACATGCCCCAGTTTACTTCAAATCTATTATCTGTGAAGAAGGCGACAGTTGATCTTGGCTGCCAAGTGGTATTCAGGCCAGATGAGGTTGAGTTTCAAGATTTGAAGACTGGAAGGGTCATTGGTAGAGGAGACATCAAGAATCAGCTATACCATCTCCAATTGTCTAAGACTTTTGAACCCTTTAACTCTATATGTTTGAGTAGTACTGCTGAGAAGATTGATAGTATGACTTGGCATGCTAGATTGGAACATCCTCATGCTCGTGCAATTGAATTGATTATGCCTAATATGTCATTTAATCACTTGGATTGTGAAGCATGAATATTAGGAAAGCATTGTAAGAACTGTTTTCCCAACATCAGAGACCACTTATGAGCATTGCTTTGATCTAGTTCATTCAGATGTGTGGACTGCACCATGTATGTCTAGAGATAGTCACAAGTAATGTGTGACATTCATTGATAAGAAGTCTAAGTATACTTGGCTTACATTGCTTCCATCTAAAGATAGGGTGCTAGAAGCTTTTATGAACTTCCAAGCATATGTATCTAATCAATACAATGCTTTTGTGAAGGTACTGAGATCAGACAATGGAGGTGAATACATCAACAATGCCTTCAAGAGTCATCTAGCCAAGCATGGAATTGTGCATCAGACTAGCTGCCCATATACACCACAACAGAATGGTGTAGGTGAGAGAAAGAACAGGCACTTGATGGAGGTTGCTAGATCAATGATGTTTCATACAAATGTCCCAAAACATTTTTGGAGTGATGCTGTTCAGACTGCCTGCTATCTCATCAACCAGGTTCCAACCAAGATATTAAAGAATTTGTCACCAGTTGAGGTATTGAACAAGAGCAGGCCATTCATAGATCACCTGCGTGTCTTTGGTTGTGTGTGCTATGTCATGGTTCCAGGAGAGCAGAGAAACAAGCTGGAAGCAAAAAGCACTAAGGCAATGTTCATTGGGTACTCTATCACCCAGAAAGGGTACAAGTGCTATGATCCTGAAGCAAGGAGAGTAATGATATCTAGAGAAGTGAAGTTTATTGAAGCAAAAGGTTTATTATGAAGAAAAGGAGTGGGAAAATCTGAAGGATTTATCTCAAGCTTCATCTGATAAGGCAACAACACTGAGAGTGTTGCTGGAGAAGTTAGGGATAGGGTTATCCCAGGATCAGGAACCCGGAAGGAGAGAACCTTCCAACCAGACAGGTGGAGCTGGAAGAACAACTCCTCTTGATCGTGAGAGGGGGAATGGAACTGAATCAGGTGAGCAAGAGCAGAACCAAGAGGATTCATCAGGTGAGCAAGAGCAGAACAAAGAGGATTCAGGTCAGCATGATCATGAGGAGACAAGGGAAGGAGTGAACTTGCCTCAGTCTAGTGGAGATGAGCAAGAGGAGAAGAGTCTACTGATTCAGTAGAAGAGTATTCTGGTTCTGGTTCAGATGAAGAACAAGGAGAGTCTACTGGTTCAGAGGAACAGGTTCAACCTGAGGTCCCAGTTCAGGAGTTAAGGAGGAGCACAAGGACAAGGAAGGATCCTTCAAACTGGGTAAACACGAGAGTGTACTACAATGCCCAGGCTGTAGAGCATCCTTCTCAAGCCGTGTGTTCCTTTGCTGAGTTTCCTGAAGAGCATCATGCCTTCATGATAAGCTTAGATGCAAGCTTTGTTCCAAGGTCTTATGAAGAAGCAATGATGCATGAGGATTGGAAAGAATCTGTGGGAGATGAAGCTAATGCTATGATAAGGAATGACACTTGGTATGAGAGTGAATTACCAAAGGGAAAGAAGGCAGTGACTAGTAGATGGATCTTCACTATCAAATACAAACATGATGGAACCGTGGATAGGAAGAAGACAAGGCTAGTGGCAAGAGGGTTCATTCAGACCTATGGAGAAGATTATATTGACACCTTTGCACCAGTCGCCAAGCTTCACACAATTAGGATAGTTCTATCTCTTGCTGTGAATCTTAAATGGGACTTGTGGCAAATGGATGTGAAGAATGCTTTCTTGCAAGGTGAGCTGAAAGATGAGGTATACATGCTCCCACCTCCTGATCTTGAGCATCTAGTGAAGCCAGGAATGTGTTGAGATTGAAGAAGGCAATATATGGGCTGAAGCAGTCACCTAGAGCTTGGTACAGGAAACTGAGTACAACACTCAATGGGAGAGGGTTCAGGAAGTCTGAACTTGATCATACACTCTTCACACTTACTGGACCATCAGGGATCATCGTGATTTTGGTATATGTGGATGATCTGATTATCACAGGAAGTGATAAGGCTGGGATTAAAGCCACTAAGGAGTTTCTCAAGTCTGTGTTTGATATCAAAGACTTGGGAGAGATGAAGTATTTCTTGGGGATTGAGATATACATATCTAAGGAGGGCTTGTTTATGTCTCAAATGAAGTATACTATGGATATGCTGAAGGAGACTGATGTGCTTGGAGGAAAGATAGCCAAGACACCTCTTGAGGAGGGATATAAGGTCTTGCGTGAGGGGGAGGTTGAAGAGAACCAGTTATTTGAGGATCCTAAGCTGTATAGAAAGATGGTTAGCAAGCTGATCTACTTGACCATCACCAGACCAGATATATGTTTTGCTGTGAACAAGTGAGTCAGTATATGCAGGCTCCAAAGGTACATCACTGGAAGATGGTTGATAGGATACAGGTATTTGAGTGGCACGCCTGGACAAGGAGTTTGGATGGGTTGCACTGGCTGTACAGAAGTGGTTGGGTATTGTGATGCTGATTGGGCAGGAGATAGAGTGGATAGGAGATCAACTACTGGGTACTGCACATTCATTGGAGGAAACCTGGTTACTTGGAAGAGCAAGAAGCAGAAAGTGATCTCCTGTTCAAGTGATGAGGCTGAGTAGAGGGCTATGTTGAAGCTGACAAACGAGTTAGTATGGATCAAGGGTATCTTGAAGCATCTGGAGATTGAGCAGAGTACTCCTACGACAATGCACTGTGACAATCAAGCAGCTATCTACATTGCTTCTAACTCTGTCTTTCATGAGAGGACGAAACATATAGAAGTTGATTGTCACAAGGTGAGGTAGATGATTATCCTGAGAGTGATTCTGCCATGCTATACAAGAAGTGAAGACCAGCTTGCAGATGTGTTTACTAAGGCAGCGAGATTAAAGACAATGGAGTCTATACTACTCAGGCTTGGACTCATTGATCTTACACCAAGGAGCTGAGCCCCTTAACCATGGAGTTTCCACTCTTTTTTCCTCATCAAGGTTTTGTCCCAATGGATTTTCCTTGGTGAGGTTTTTAATGAGGGAGGTCTTCATGGTTTCCAAGCTTGACTTGTTCTACATGGTCAAGCTTGAGGGAGAGTGTTGAGATGAGGTAATAAAGAGATGGAGTCTTGGAGGTTCAGGGATCAATTAGAGTAGAGAATTGTTGAGGTTGAGACAGTAACTCCAAAGTTACCACAGTAACTTTGGAGAAGTTACCACAGTAACTCTAGATGAAGGTATCTAAGGCAGATTGAGAAGTTACCTTGCATCTATGAGTCTGGAAAGGAGGATTTCGTCCAAGCTGTGTGGATAAAGCAAGAGGATAAGATAAGAGCACAGCTGGAAACGAAAAACTACTTTACAGCCTGTCCAAGCATGTGAAGCCTCTCAGCCAAGTATTTCAAACCAGAATGGCCAGCTAGCTTTCACTTCACATGCTTTGAGTCCCATTTCGAAATCCATTGTATCCCCATCTATATATACTTGTAAACCATCTCATTAATCAATTAATGGAGTTTTAAGTCTCTCTCTCTCTATTCTCTCCTTAAAATCTCTTAATCTCTTTAATCTTTGAACCTGATTATCTCTGATTGTTTGAATCATTCTCTAAAACACAAAAGTGTTTAGAGGACACCGGAAGAAGTTTGTGGAGTCTCATCTGATGAGAGTGATGCGGGATCACACGCAAGCCGTCCACAACGGCGCCACAACCGGAGACAACCAGCTGAGGACAGCTTTGGTAGCCTAAAACTTCGCATTCCCCCCTTCCATGGGAAGAATGACCCGGACGCCTACCTAGAATGGGAGAAGAAGCTGGAGCGAGTCTTTAGATGCCAAAACCTTTCAGAGGAAAGGAAGATCAAACTAGCAACAACTGAGTTCTGTGGTTATGCTATTAACTTGTGGGAGCAGCTGGCTGCCAACAGGAGACACAGTGGAGAGCCTCAAGTGTCATCTTGGTTTGAGATGAAAACAGTCATGAGAAAGAGATTTATTCCAAGCCATTATGGAAGAGATCTTCATCAAAAACTAAGGAGACTGACCCAAGGAACCAAGAGTGTAGATGATTACTTCCAGGAGATGGAAACTCTAATGATCAAAGCTGCTGTCCATGAAGATGGTGAGGCTACAATGGCTCGTTTTCAAGGAGGACTAAACCGAGAAGTTCAGGACCGGCTGGAGATGCAAGAGTACATAGACATGGAAGAACTGCTGCATAAAGCCAACTTGATTGAGCAACAGAACAAGAGGAAGAGCTACACCAAAAATAAGGATGGATCAGCTTCAAAGACAACTACCTCAAAGGATGACTCAACCAGCAACATGTCCAAAGATAGCAATCAAAAGGCGGGACCATCTCAACTGGACAAAGGCAAAGGGCCAGCTACACCAAGCCGTTCCAGGAACGTCATATTGACATGAAGACATGAAAAGAGAAGATAGAGGAAGAGGAGGCATCCAGATGAGTTTAAACAAGTGATCTGCTCATACTTGGTGTACAAGTCACTCCGTACACTTCCTTGACTACCAAGCAAGCATGTCGACCAGAGATGAGTTTGGGAGGAAAGGATCTATTTTAAATAAGCAAAGAAGTGTTCTGGATTGCTCAGGAGCCGTTGGAGTGCTCAGAAGAGATCAGAAGCAAGTTGCATTTAAAATAGTATAAGTCACATGTTCCAAAAGGGGGAAGAGACCGTTTGTGTGTTGTCCCTTTCACTCTCCAGACTGCTCTCCATTTCTTTATTCATATTCTTCTTGTCTTGTTTCACATTGCATCCTTTAAACAACCTTGTAATGTTTTCTGAATTAATCAATGGAAAAGAATTCCTTCTTAACTCTCTCTCTCTTCTTCACGCCAACATCTCTCTCTCTCTCTCTCTCTCTCTCTCTAGTTCATCACTCTATTTCTCATTTTCTATCATGGTATCAGAGCTTACAACCTCCTGAAAACCTCTTTTCTTCCGCAACATCACTCTGCTCACTTATCTCTTTCATTTTTGTGAATTACTTTCTCAGATCTCACTTCAATTTTCTTTTATCCAGTGGGTAAAAGAAACTTGTACTACTCATCTACTTCAATCTTTTGGTCCTGCTCACTCTTTTCTGTCCCTGGTTTCTTCTTTGTCTCAGAGTATATCTTGTTTCTCTTGAGTACTCTCTTATTCAGCCTTGAAAATTCAAAAGTTTCTAGGCGCCATTTCTTTAACCAGTGGATAATAGCAAACCAAGATGGAGCAGACTAGGCCAGTGGTGATTCCAGTCACTCTTAAAGGTGCAAACTACATTACCTGGTCCAGATTGACCAAGACAGCCCTTGGTGGAAGAGGTTTATGGGAGCATATCACTTCAAGTGGAGCACCAAAACAAACCACACTAGGAGAAGATGGCAAAAGAGCTTGTACTGGTAGATGAAGGCAAATGGGGTCAGGAGGTTCTCATGGTGCGGTCTATCTTGCAAAGCTCTCTAGATACTCCTATCATGGAGGCATATGCACACTGTGAGACTGCCAAGCAGTTGTGGGACACCTTGCACAAGGTTTATGGCAACACTTCAAACCTCACCAGAATTTTTGAAGTTAAAAGAGCCATCAACAACTTGCAGCAAGAAGAGATGGACTTCACCAAGCACCTTGGGAAGTACAGTCAGCTATGGTCTGAGCTTGAGTTGTTGAGACCAAGCACCTCTGATCCAACCACCCTTGAGGAGAGGTGCCAGCAGGATAAAGTCTTTGGACTACTCCTCACTCTTAATTTCAACTTCAATGATGTGCTCAAACACATTTTAAGAGCTAAGGAACTTCCCAGCTTTGATGATGTGTGTGCTCAACTCCAGAAAGAGCTTGGATTAGAAGGCTTGTTTGGTAGCAAAGGGGAATTGTCAATGGCCAGAAAGGCTGAGAAGGTGGAAACTGGTGCAGCTAGCAAGGCCGCTTACAAACCAGCTGGAGGAGACAGGCGTGTGGTCTGTGAACATTTCAAGAAGTCAGGTCACACCAAGAGCAACTGCTGGATCCTTACCCCCATCTCAGACCAACCTCAGCTAACAAGTACCCACCAGCAAGAGCAAATGAGGCCAGAGCCTATGAAGCTATGCGCATAGGAGAAGATGGGAGGGCTATGACTTCTACCACTCAGTCTGGTGGACCAAGCTCCCAGCCTCCTCATACTGATGCCTTTGTCCGCAAGTCAGACCTGGAGGCACTCATCAAGGCTCTCAACCACAACTTTGGTAACATAAGTGTCAATACTTTAAATTCTATTCACCATCCTTCTCACACTGCTAGGCCTTTAATAATTGATTCAAGAGCCTCTCATCATATGATTAGGGATGCTAAACTGATTAGTAATGTCAAACCTGCTCTAGGAAGTGTATTGATTGCAAATGGTGATAGAATTCCTATTGAGGGAGTAGGAAACTTAAAACTGTTTGATAAAGAGTCACAAGCTTTCTATATGCCTCCCCTCACATCTAACCTTCTATCTGTTAAGAAAGCCACCACTGATCTTGATTGCAATGTTATTTTTAGCCCTCATGATGTGTACTTTCAGGATATTAAGACCAGTAAGATGCTGGGAAAAGGTGTGAGCAAGGGAGAGCTGTATTTGCTTGAAGACACCAACCTATCTGATTTATCTTGTGCTTTTAATTCTGCTTCAGTAGTTGCTAGTGATGTTTTATGGCATGCTAGATTAGGTCACCCTCATGCTAGGGCTCTAGGATTAATGTTGCCTAATCTTTCTGTTAAAAATGAATCTTGTGAGGCTTGTATCCTTGGTAAACATCAATAATCTGTTTTCCCATTATCTGAAACCATGTATGAAAATTGCTTTGATCTTGTGCACACTGATGTTTGGACAGCACCATGTGTGTCTAGGGAGAACCATAAGTATTTTGTTACCTTCATAGATGAAAAATCAAAATATACATGGCTCACCTTGATTCAGACTAAAGATAGAGTTTTAGAAGCTTTTATGAACTTCCAAAACTATGTATCTAACCATTTCAATTCCAAGATCAAAATTTTTAGGTCTGATAATGGTGGAGAATATACAAGACATGCCTTCAAAACTCACTTAGCAAAACATGGTATTATCCACCAAACAAGCTGCCAATACACACCACAACAAAATGGAGTGGCTGAGAGGAAAAACCGCCATCTTATGGAGGTTGCAAGGAGCATGATGTTCCATACCAATGTCCCAAAGAGGTTTTGGGGAGATGATGTGGTCTCAGCTTGCTATCTGATCTACAGGATCCCCACCAAAGTCCTCAAAGATGCCTCTCCCTTTCAGGTATTAAACAAAACCCAGCCTCCCATAGATCACTTGCGTGTGTTTGGGTGTGATTGCTATGTCTTGACACCAGGAGCACAGAGAAATAAGCTGGAACCAAAGAGTGTCAAGGGCATGTTTATTGGCTACTCCCACACGAAGAAAGGGTACAAGTGCTACATACCAGAGTCAAGAAGAGTTATGGTCTCAAGGGATGTTAAGTTTGTGGAATCAAAGGATTACTATGATAAGAGTTGGGACAGTCTCCAAGATCACACATAAGGACCATCAGATAGGGCAAACAACTTGAGGATCATTATGGAGAGTCTAGGCTTCAATTTGCCTCAGACCAATGCTATGCCAAGATCAGCCTCGCCTTCACCACCAGATGATGCATGCACTGATCAGACAACCTCAGTTGATACAGCCCATCCTGATCCTGAGGGGGGCAATACATCTGGATCACAACAACAAGGAGATGATCCAGCAGCAGCACATGATCAAGATGGAGCTGAAACAACAGAACAAGATGAGGATGAGTGTGATCATGATCAGAACAGCGGAGAACAAGGACAGGAAGAGACAATGGTAGGGGAGAAACAGATTCAGCCATTGAGAAGAAGCACCAGAGTGAGGAAAGACCCATCTAATTGATCAACACCAGAGTGTACTTCAACAAAGAATGCAAGAGCTCATCCCATCCAAGCAGCCTGCTCCTTTGCAAGTTACCCACAAGAACATGTAGCCTTCATCAGCAACCTGGATCAAGATTATGTTCCAAAGACTTATAAAGAAGCTATGGAGCATGATGAGTGGAGAGAGTCTGTTGGAGATGAAGTAGGAGCCATGATCAAGAATGATACTTGGTATGAGGCTGAGCTTCCTAAAGGAAAGAAAGCAGTCACCAGCCGCCTACTCCTCACCATCAAGTACAAGGCGAATGGACAACCAGAGAGGAAGAAGACAAGGCTAGTGGCAAGAGGATACACTCAAGTCTATGGAGAAGACTATCTAGACACCTTTGCACCAGTGGCCAAACTCCACACCATAAGGATCCTTCTCTCAGTGGCAGTGAACTTGGAATGGGATCTATGGCAGATGAATGTCAAGAATGCTTTACTACAAGGAGAGCTGGAGGATGAGGTTTATGTGAGGCCACCTCCTGGTATGGAAGACATGGTCAAGCCAGGAAATGTTCTAAGGTTGAAGAAGGCTATCTATGGCCTAAACCAGTCACCAAGAGCCTGATATCACAAGCTGAGCACAACCCTTAATGGAAGAGGGTTTGTAAAATCAGAACCTGATCATACACTCTTCACTCTCACCAGCAAGCAAGGGATTGTGGCAATCCTCATCTATGTAGCTGATATCATCATCACAGGAAGTGATAAGGAAGGTATCACCTCAACTAAAGTTTTTCTTAAATCTGCTTTTGATATTAAAGACTTGGGTGAGCTAAAGTACTTTCTAGTGATTGAAAATTTCCACTCTAAAGAGGGGCTTTTCCTATCTCAAATAAAGTACACACTTGATATCTTAGAGAAAGAACAGCCAAGACACCACTGGAAGAAGGGTACAAGGTCTTGCGTGAGGGGGAGTTTGAAGATAATCCATTTGGAGACTTCAAACTTTGTAGGAAAATGGTTGGGAAGCTGATCTACCTTACCATCACAAGACCTGATATTTGCTTTGCAGTGAACCAAGTCAGCCAGCATATGCAAGCTCCTAAAGTTTATCGTTGGAATATGGTGGAAAGAATCTTGAGATATCTAAGGGAAGCTCCTGGCCAAGGTGTATGGATGGGTTGCAACAAAAGCACAGAGATTGTAGGATACTGTGATGCAAATTGGGCAGGTGATAGAGTGGACATGAGGTCTACAACAGGCTATTGTACCTTCATAGGAGGCAATCTAGTCACTTGGAAAAGCAAGAAGCAGAAGGTTGTATCATGTTCAAGTGCTGAGGCAGAATATCTAGCCATGAGAAAGCTGACCAGTGAGCTTATATAGACCAGAAACTTGCTAAAGGACTTGGGCATAGAGACAACAACACCAATCACAATGCACTGTGATAACCAGGCAGCCATTCACATAGCCTCCAACTCAGTCTTCCATGGGAGAACAAAACACATTAAAGTGGATTGTCACAAGGTGAGACAAGCAGTGGAGCAGAAGATCATTCTACCTTGCTACACTAGGAGTGAAGATCAGCTAGCAGATATCTTCACCAAAGGAGCAAGCACTAAGGTTTGTGAGTCCATCCATCCAAGATTGGGACTCATAGACTTGTCCAGATCATGATCCTCTTAAGCCATGAAGCATCTACTCTTTTTCCTCTTGTGTGTTTTTGTCCCATTGGGTTTTTCGCACAAAAGGTTTTAATGAGGGATGTCTTCATGGGTTCCAAGCTTAACCATGCCTTATGGTAAAGCTTTAGGGGGAGTATTGACATGAAGACATGAAAAGAGAAGATAGAGGAAGAGGAGGCATCCGGATGAGTTTAAACAAGGGATCTGCTCATACTTGGTGTACAAGTCATTCCGTACACTTCCTTAACTACCAAGCAAGCATGTCGACCAGAGATGAGTTTGGGAGGCAAGGATCTATTTTAAATAAGCAAAGAAGTGTTCTGGATTGCTCAGGAGCCGTTGGAGTGCTTAGAAGAGATCAGAAGCAAGTTGCATTTAAAATAGTATAAGTCACATGTTCCAAAAGGGGGAAGAGACCGTTTGTGTGCTGTCCCTTTCACTCTCCAGGCTGCTCTCCATTTCTTTATTCATATTCTTCTTGTCTTTTTTCACATTGCAGCCTTTAAATAACCTTGTAATGTGTTCTGAATTAATCAAGGGAAAAGAATTCCTTCTTAAATTTGTCTCTCTTCTTCACGCCAACATCTCTCTCTCTCTCTAGTTCATCACTCTGTTCTTGTTACTCTGTGTCTTATTTTCTATCACGTCAACTGTTTCAAGTGCCAAGGCCTTGGACATTATGCGAATGAGTGCGTCAACAAAAGAGTGATGATACTCTTGGATAATGGAGAGATCACCTCAGAAGATGAGAAACAAGAAGGAGATTCAGATGAGGAGGAGACGTTGGAGTACCCCATCAGAGGAGAGATTTTGGTAACCAGGAGAACCTTGCAAGTCCAACCGAGGACAGCTGATCAAGAGCAAAGGGAGAACTTTTTCCATACATGTTGTCTGGTGCACAACAAGGTGTGTAGCCTCATAATTTATGGAGGAAGCTGTACAAGTGTTGCTAGTGAAACTTTGGTGAACAAGCTTAACCTTACCATTCAAGATCATCCTAAGCCTTACACCCTCCAATGGCTCAATGCGGATGGGGATTTTCATGTGCTTAAGCAAGTCAAGGTACCCATCAGCACAGGAAAGTATCAAGACGAGGTGATGTGTGATGTTTTACCAATGGATGCAAGTCACATTCTGTTGGGACGGCCTTGGCAATTTGACAAGAAAGCAATACACAACGGCTTCACCAATAGACACAATTTCCATCACAAGGACAAGCAGATTATTCTTGTGACTCTGACCCCAAAAGAAGTGCACCAAGATCAGATGCAGCTCAAGAAGAGACAGAGGAAGAGCAGCGTCTGTCCAGGTAAAGAATACTTTAATCTTGATGGCCACTTCTAGTGATATTAAACAGGCTATGTTTGATCAATAATCCATGGTCC
Source organism: Brassica carinata (assembly GCA_016771965.1). Lineage (NCBI taxonomy): Eukaryota > Viridiplantae > Streptophyta > Magnoliopsida > Brassicales > Brassicaceae > Brassica > Brassica carinata. Next base: position 24,759,929 of record CM028692.1, read on the forward strand.
TTATGATGTACAAGGAGCTGCTAGCTTCAAGTGCCAAGGCCTTGGACATTATGCTAATGAGTGCCAACAAAAGAGTGATGATACTCTTGGATAATGGAGAGATCACCTCTAAGATGAGAAACAAGAAGGAGATTCAGATGAGGAGGAGACGTTGGAGTACCCCATCAGAGGAGAGATTTTGGTAACCAGGAGAACCTTGCAAGTCCAACCGAGGACAGCTGATCAAGAGCAAAGGGAGAACTTTTTCCATACATGTTGTCTGGTGCACAACAAGGTGTGTAGCCTCATAATTTATGGAGGAAGCTGTACAAGTGTTGCTAGTGAAACTTTGGTGAACAAGCTTAACCTTACCATTCAAGATCATCCTAAGCCTTACACCCTCCAATGGCTCAATGCGGATGGGGATTTTCATGTGCTTAAGCAAGTCAAGGTACCCATCAGCACAGGAAAGTATCAAGACGAGGTGATGTGTGATGTTTTACCAATGGATGCAAGTCACATTCTGTTGGGACGGCCTTGGCAATTTGACAAGAAAGCAATACACAACGGCTTCACCAATAGACACAATTTCCATCACAAGGACAAGCAGATTATTCTTGTGACTCTGACCCCAAAAGAAGTGCACCAAGATCAGATGCAGCTCAAGAAGAGACAGGAGGAAGAGCAGCGTCCTGTCCAGGTAAAGAATACTTTAATCTTGATGGCCACTTCTAGTGATATTAAACAGGCTATGTTTGATCAATAATCCATGGTCCTTATGATGTACAAGGAGCTGCTAGCTTCTACTTCTAACCCTGATCCGGTTATTCCGAGAGATATTGAGTTTCTGTTGCAGGAGTTCAGGATGTGTTTCCTGGTGATGATCCCACAGATTTGCCACCTATCAGAGGGATTGAGCATCAAATTGATTTTCTGCCAGGAGCAACACTACCTAACCGGCCAGCCTACAGAACTAATCCGGTGGAGACCAAAGAACTTCAAAAGCAGGTAAATGAATTCTTAGACAAGGGACATATTCTAGAGAGTATAAGTCCTTGTGCTGTGCCTGTGTTGCTGGTTCCTAAGAAGGATGGTAGTTGGAGAATGTGTGTAGATTGTAGAGTAATCAACAACATCACCATTAAGTATAGACATCCAATCCCACGCCTAGATGATATGCTAGATGAATTACATGGGTCTTGTATATTCTCTAAAATTGATTTGAAAAGTGGGTACCATCAAATTAGGATGAAGGAAGGAGATGAGTGGAAAACAGCCTTTAAAACTAAGCTTTCATTGTATGAGTGGCTGGTGATGCCTTTTGGCCTAACCAATGCACCAAGAACGTTTATGAGGCTGATGAACCATGTTCTTAGAGCTTACATTGGTAGATTTGTGGTTATATACTTTGATGATATACTAATCTATAGTAAAACCATGACAGACCATGTAGAGCATCTGAGAAAAGTGCTAGAATTGCTTAGGAAGGAGACATTGTACGCTAACTATAAAAAGTGTTCCTTTGGAACAACTAGTCTTGTGTTTTTGGGCTTTGTGGTTTCAGCTGAAGGCGTACAGGTTGATGAGGAGAAGGTGAGAGCCATCCGGGAGTGGCCAACACCAACAACCCTTGGAGAAGTCAGGAGTTTCCATGGGTTAGCTGGATTTTACGGGCGGTTTGTGAAAGACTTTAGTTCTATAGCTGCACCGCTCACTGAAATAATCAAAAAGAGTGTAGGGTTCACTTGGGGACCGGAGCAAGAGCAAGCCTTCCATCTGCTCAGGGGTAAGTTGTCTAATGCCCCTTTACTCATGCTTCCATGTTAAACTTAGCATAGAAGAGTGTATGAATAATGAGATGAGGAGTTATATGAGGTCAGGAGAAAAGTTACCATGCAGTAAAAATAAGTTACCATGCAGTACAAGTAAATTGGAGTTACTGTGAGGTAAAAGGAAGCTGGTTAAGGTATGAAGAAGTCTCTGGTGAAGGAAGCGGGTTAGCACAGTGATCAGACCGTTGAGGGAAGAGCACTGGTGCGCCTGGCTAGCTCATGACAGCCTGGAAAGGTCTCTAAGCGTGTGAGCATTTAAAATGGGCGCTCCCCTTCCCTTTTACTTCACATGCTTGCACTAGTAATTTTGACCTTGTAAACCCTTATGTCTCTTACTATAAATTTGTAATGACTCTCTCTCAATAAGATTAAGGAGCTTTTTTAGTCTCTCTCTCTTGTTCATCATGATAATCAAAGGCTCTTAAATCATGGTTACTTAATCTCTTTTCAATATCTTTCTTAAATCTCTCTAAATCTCTTTTACTCTCTCTAATCTACCATTAATCTCGTAATACCATCTCTATTCTAAAATCTCATATGGTATCAGAGCCAGGTTGGCTTTGGTATTAAGAGATCTAGTTCCTTCTTTCAATATTCTTGTGTTGAGATTCTTCCTCTTGTGTGTTCTTGTGGTGTATCCGAGAAGTTTATGTGATAAAGTTGAGATCTTTGGTTCTGGTTCTTTAAGTTCGTGGGTTCTTGAGGTCTGGTGTTGTTGGTTCTTCAGCTGTGTTGCAACATTGAAGCTTTGAAGGTCATTTCCAGTTCATAGAAGAGAAGATGGATGCAAACAACTTTAGCAAACTGGTTACTGTCCCGGTTGCTTTGAAAGGAGGTTCAAACTACTTGCTGTGGTCTAGGCTTGTGAAGACTGCTATTGGAAGGTTAGGGCTTTGGGGTCACATTACTGATGATGGTCCAACGCCAGTGACCAATGAAGACAAAGAAGAAGAAGGTGAAGGGAAAGCTCTTGCCGTGGTTGATACAAATAAGTGGGTACAAGAAGACTTGATGGTGCTCTCAGTACTGCAAGCATCTCTTGAGGTCCCTCTTCTTGAGGCTTACAGCTACTGCAAGACTCCCAAAAAACTGGGGGAGACACTCTTGAAGAGGTTTGGAAATGTCTCCAATATAAGACGTGTGTTTGAGTTGAAGAGATCCATTAGTCTACTGAAGCAAGATGGAGGTGAGCTCACCAAGCACATGGGAAGGTTTGGATCCCTGTGGTCTGAACTTGAGAGTTTAAGACCCAGTACTACTGATCAAGACGCCCTCATGGAGAGGAGAGAACAAGATCAAGTCTTTGGGATGCTAATGACACTAGACCCATGTTACCAGGATGTGATCAAGCACATCTTGAGGTCACCAACTCTTCCATCCATGGAGGAAGTGTGTGCACAACTTCAGAAGGAGGAAGGGTCCCTCGGTCTCTTTGGAGGAAAAGGAAAGGGTGAGCTTTCTATAGCACACCAAGCTGAAGAGATACAAGCTAACAAAGCTGCTTACCGAGGTGATGGAAAGAAGTATTAGAGGTATGAGGGAAGCTGCGAGCATTGCAAGAAGCCGGGACATAAGAAGAGTCAGTGCGGGATTATTCATCCGCAGCTCAGGCCAAGCAAGTTCAACAAAGACAGAGAAGCAAGAGCCAACATTTCTACTGGAGCAGGTTAAACCATTGATTATTGATTCTGGTGCATCTCATCATATGATTAGTGATAATCACCTGATTAAAGATATAGAACCTGCTCATGGTCAAGTCATGATTGCTAATGGAGATAGAGTTCCTATTAAAGGCATTGGTAGCTTAAAACTGTTTGATAAGAATTCTAAAGCCTTTACATGCCTCAGTTCACTTCTAATATGTTACTGTCAAGAAATGCACCACTGATCTTCAATGCAATGTTCTTTTTAGTCCTAATGATGTGAAGTCTAGGATATTAAAAGCAGTAAGTTGATTGGACAAGGAGCTAAGATTTTATAGATCTTGAATAATAAAAGAGATTAGAGAGATGTTTAAGAGAGATTTGAGAAGAGATTAAAAGAGAAGAGACTTGTTTATGAGATTAAAAGACTAAGAGACATTTCTGGAGAATATTAATAGACTCTCATTGCTTGATTGAAGTTTACAAGAGATGATTACATATTTATACTAGAGACTACAAGGGCTTAATAAGAAGATAAGGTTAGGTAGAGTAGACCAGGCGTGTGGAGTCAAGGGAAGAAGGAAGAGCCTAGTTTAAACTGTCCAATAGGAAGGCTCACACGCCTAAGGCATCTTGGTATCTTTTGGAGAAGCTGCCAGCCTGTTCCAGCCTGGTGGGAAGAGTCTCTCAGCCTCCAACGGTCACATATCACCAGACCAGACCTTCTCTTCCACTTGGAGTATCCACCTTATCCATCCTTGTGCTTTTACCTCACAAGGTTACTTTCACAAGAGTTACTGTGGTAATTATATTTTTACCACAGTCATACTTCTCTTCACTTCATCTATACATCATAACTCTCCCAAGTATCTCATATCCTCATCTCATATCAACAGGAGCAACCAAGGGAGATCTTTATATGCTTGAAGACTTAGCTCCTATTTCTAGTTCCTGTTTCTCTTTTAGTTCAGTTTTGCCTATGAATAAAAATGCTTTGTGGCATACTAGACTAGGTCATCCACATGTTAGGGCTTTAAGCATTATGTTACCAGGTGTCATGTTTAAAAATGATGATTGTGAGGCTTGTATTTTGGGAAAACATTGTAAGATTGTTTGTCAAAGATCATCTACTATCTATGAAAACTGTTTTGATTAGATTCACTCAGATGTTTGGACTGCTCCTTGCTTATATAGGGATGATTATAAATATTATGTCACATTCATTGATGAAAAATCCAAATACACATGGTTAACACTCATTAAAACTAAAGATAGAGTCCTTGATGCATTTAAAAATTTTCAAAGCTATGTTACTAACCATTATCATGCCAAGATTAAGATTTTCAGGTCTGATAATGGTGGGGAGTATACTGGCCATGCATTCTAAGATCATCTAGCTCAACATGGGATTCTGCATCAGACTAGCTGCCCTTATACTCTGTTGGAGTCAAAATTGGTCAACGAAGAAATCGTCACCCGAAAGTCCTCGAAAGAAAACTAAGTGACGATCAAAACCAAGGAAAGGGTCGTCACTCGACGAACTTACGGGAAGGCATGAACGGACCGAGAGCCCCGGGGATTGACGAAGGCGAGCAACAGCAGGAATCGGCGGACGCGGGACACGGCACGGGCGGTAGGACGCCTGGCGCCGGGCGGTAGGTCGACCACGCCAGCGCCTGGCGCCGGGCGGCATGACGCCTGGCGCCGGGCGGCAGGTCGACCATGCCGCGCCCGGGCGCCGCAGCAGGACTCCCGGCGACGGCGGCAGGCCAACCGCGACGCTTGGCGCCGGGCGGCATGACGCCTGGCGCCGGGCGCAGGTCGACCACGCCTGGCGCCGGGCGCAGGTCGACCACGCCTGGCGCCGGGCGCAGGTCGACCACGCCAGCGCCTGGCGCCGGGCGGTAGGTTTGTTCTCTCCGTCTGGCGCCGGGCGGCAGGCCTGTCGCCTCGCCTACGCCGGGCGCAAGGATCCTGGCGCCATCTGTGCAATCGCCTCGCGGATCTCGGGCAACAGCAACATCTGTGGGAACCAAAATTCGCACCGTCAATTTCTGATAAACGATTTGTGGAGGAAAACCGAGTTAACCCGATCTTCCTTGAAGGTCCTGGATATCTGCTGGGCCACACACGACACAATCAATGGGAGTTTAAGTTGTAAAATAAAAATCGTAAAATAGAGCGAAAGGAGATCTTATTTTTGAATTCGCGTTTGAGCGTGAACAACGGGTAAAGAAATAAGCTACAAGAGCTGTCGAAAGGCCCGCTAGTCCGGCCGCCTAGATCTAACCTAGTTGAGTCGCAGCTCGCTAGTGAAAACAGAAAAGAATGCTAAAACGCTCTAAGTGCTAAATGCTCTGGAAGTTTGGTGATGATTTGCTCCTCGCCCAAAGCTCTCCTTATATACTCCTCTTAAGACGGTCTATCTTCTTTCGGGCTGAATCGGGCTTTTTCCATTTTCGTCCATCTTCGTGTTTATCGGGAAACTTGACATTTATCTTCGGTAAATGTTGTTGTCAAAATCGGTCACGATGGAATCAATGACTGAAAGTCTCTAGAAAGTATTTCATGAAACAAAAAGTCTCGGATAATTTGAAAAGAAGTTATACGAGATTTTCTCAAATTAGAATATCCACTCTCTGTGAGATCGGAAGACTATGGGCGTGCGTGGACGAGAGTCCCCGGAAAGATCGGTCCGCTCGCCCAAGGACATCAAGATTCGATCACCACAAAAACCCTAAACACAAAAGAATCTGCCTCGAAACTTCGAAGAGGTTGTTCTCTCAAACCGTGAGGAACCAGAAAACGATCAAGATATCAAATCGAAGCCCTCGCCGAGATCTTCAGCCTGGCGCCGGCGGCACCCTGGCCTGGCGCCGGCGGCATCGCGCACATCGGCCGGCCTGGCGCCGGCGGCACCCTGGCCTGGCGCCGGCGGCACGCTGGACGCTGGCCGCCTGGCGCCGGGCGGCACTCGCCTGGCACCGGCGGCACCCTGGCCTGGCGCCGGGCGGCACGCTGGACGCTGGCTGGCCTGGCGCCGGGCGCACGCTGGACGCTGGCCGCCTGGCGCCGGCGGCACTCGCCTGGCACCGGCGGCACTGGCCACGCTGGCCGGTTTACGCCGGGCGGCACCCGCCACGCTGGCCGGTTTAGCGCCGCGGCACCGCTGCCTGGCACCGGCGGCACACGGACGCTGGCCGCCTGGCGCTCATGCACTTTAGCCCATACGGGCGCATCTGCCACGCAGGCCGCCTGGCACCGGCGGCACCCTGGCCTGGCGCCGATCCACGGCCCTCGTCCTGGTCTCGGTCCCATTGTGCTCGGTCCGATCCCATCTTGGCTTGTTCGGATCAATCCTTGTGAGTTTGGTACAATCAAGGCTACGGAATAAACGTCTTTCAATTCGGTTGGAATCATCCTCAATGTTTTACGATGGAAACTGGAGGGATTGGATTTCTCGTAAAAGATATCGTATAAAACAAAGATCCATTAACTTGAACATCGATCCTTTAAGCTATCCGGTTTATTCTCCGAGAAAGATCATCTTTCCGAGAAATCGTATAAAACGTTTAACGACTTAAGACAAGTCCACAGACTTACTTACGATTTTTCAGAATTCAGGCCCAATCAGGCTATGACGGTTTATCCGATTTCCCGAAACGTCGGATAAACATCAAGTCATCGAAAGATAGCGGAAAACTCGAGGATGATTACGAAGACCGACGAAAATGGAACATTTCCTGAAGAGATGAGCTTGGGCCCAAAGGCGAGGCCCATCATTCTAAGGCAAACCGACCTAGGAGTGGGTATATAAGGAGAGCCAGAGCAGAGGAAAAGAGCAATCCGAAATCCTAGAATCTAGACTTAGAGAACTCCTGCTAGCTTAGAGAACTTAGAACTTAGGCGGTTAGGCCAGCGAGGCAGGACTTAGAACGTCTGGCCGCCTCTTGTTCTAGTTTTATCTTCTCCGCAAGACCCCTGTTCCTCTCAGAAGGATCTAACTATACTTTTATTCAGAGCTCCACACATAGAAACCCTAGGCGTTATCTTCGACATGCCCGCTTTATGACCAACGCCATACTAGACTAACCAGGCCCTAGAACGCCTGGTCAGCCTCCTTTCGCGAATCTCCGCTCCTCGGAAGGATCGGACAATTCTTTACTTAAGAGCTCCGCGCATAGAAACCCTAGGCATTATCTTCGACATGCCTGTTTCTATGACAAACGCCATACTAGATTTAACCCGCCCAGACGGTTCGATCTCTTGTTCAATTCTTTCTAACTGAACTACGTCCGACTTGATCCTCGAAGGGGTACGTGAGGCAGCCTTTCTTAAGGTCCAGTCTCAAATCTTAACAAAACTTTTTCCGCATTTATTCGGTCACTTGTCGTTGGCTGTCGCGAGAATCCGGACCTTCAAGGAAAGTCGGGTTAACTTGGCTATCCTCCGCAATCTTATTCATTAAAATTGACGGTGTGAATTTCGGTTCCCACAGTTTGGTGCTAGAAGGAGGGGGACGGATTACTCTTACTCATACGGCCGCAGCTTGATCTAACCGATGTCCGGAGATTTTACGAAGAGAACAAAGTCACTGTCCCGCCACCTCGCCGTGGACGAGAACAACCATCACCAAGGTCACCTCGCCTGTGGAAACCTCACTTTTCTCTTCTTTGAGTCTAGGTCAAGATGGTTTTCGCTTCGCCTCAATCGGAGCTTCCGCTGAGATTTTACGAAGGGAACAAAATCACTCTCCGCCACCTCGCCGTGGGCAAGGACAAACATTACCGAGGTCACCTCACCCTCCGACATGGCTACCTCGCCACAGGGCGAACTCACCTTCATTATCCTTTGAGTCTAGATCAAAGTGGCTTTCGCTTCGCCTCAATCGGAGCTTCCGCTGAGATTTTACGAAGAGAACAAAGTCACTGTCCCGCCACCTCGCCGTGGGCAAGGACAAACATTACCGAGGTCACCTCACCCTCTGACATGGCTACCTCGCCACAGGGCGAACTCACCTTCATTATCCTTTGAGTCTAGATCAAAGTGGCTTTCGCTTCGCCTCAATCGGAGCTTCCGCTGAGATTTTACGAAGAAAACAATGTCGCTGTCTCGACCACCTCGCCCATGGCCACCTCGCCTGTGGAAACCTCACTTTGCTCTCCTTTGAGTCTAGATCAAAGTGGCTTTCGCTTCGCCTCAATCGGAGCTTCCGCTGAGATTTTACGAAGGGAACAAAATCACTCTCCGCCACCTCGCCGTGGGCAAGGACAAACATTACCGAGGTCACCTCACCCTCCGACATGGCTACCTCGCCACAGGGCGAACTCACCTTCATTATCCTTTGAGTCTAGATCAAAGTGGTTTCGCTTTATCTCAATCGGAGTTTCCGCTGAGATTTTACGAAGGGAACAAAATCACTCTCCGCCACCTCGCCGTGGGCAAGGACAAACATTACCGAGGTCACCTCACCCTCCGACATGGCTACCTCGCCACAGGGCGAACTCACCTTCATTATCCTTTGAGTCTAGATCAAAGTGGTTTCGCTTTATCTCAATCGGAGTTTCCGCTGAGATTTTACGAAGAGAACAAAGTCACTGTCCCGCCACCTCGCCGTGGACGAGAACAACCATCACCAAGGTCACCTCGCCTGTGGAAACCTCACTTTGCTCTCCTTTGAGTCTAGATCAAAGTGGCTTTCGCTTCGCCTCAATCGGAGTTTCCGTTGAGATTTTACGAAGAGAACAAAGTCACTGTCCCGCCACCTCGCCGTGGACGAGAACAACCATCACCAAGGTCACCTCGCCTGTGGAAACCTCACTTTTCTCTTCTTTGAGTCTAGGTCAAGATGGTTTTCGCTTCATCTCAATCGGAGTTTCCGCTGAGATTTTACGAAGAGAACAAAGTCACTGTCCCGCCACCTCGCCGTGGACGAGAACAACCATCACCAAGGTCACCTCGCCCATGGCCACCTCGCCTGTGGAAACCTCACTTTGCTCTCCTTTGAGTCTAGATCAAAGTGGCTTTCGCTTCGCCTCAATCGGAGCTTCCGCTGAGATTTTACGAAGGGAACAAAATCACTCTCCGCCACCTCGCCGTGGGCAAGGACAAACATTACCGAGGTCACCTCACCCTCTGACATGGCTACCTCGCCACAGGGCGAACTCACCTTCATTATCCTTTGAGTCTAGATCAAAGTGGCTTTCGCTTCGCCTCAATCGGAGCTTCCGCTGAGATTTTACGAAGAAAACAATGTCGCTGTCTCGACCACCTCGCCCATGGCCACCTCGCCTGTGGAAACCTCACTTTTCTCTTCTTTGAGTCTAGGTCAAGATGGTTTTCGCTTCGCCTCAATCGGAGCTTCCGCTGAGATTTTACGAAGAGAACAAAGTCACTGTCCCGCCACCTCGCCGTGGGCAAGGACAAACATTACCGAGGTCACCTCACCCTCTGACATGGCTACCTCGCCACAGGGCGAACTCACCTTCATTCTCCTTTGAGTCTAGATCAAAGTGGCTTTCGCTTCGCCTCAATCGGAGCTTCCGCTGAGATTTTACGAAGGGAACAAAATCACTCTCCGCCACCTCGCCGTGGACGAGAACAACCATCACCAAGGTCACCTCGCCTGTGGAAACCTCACTTTTCTCTTCTTTGAGTCTAGGTCAAGATGGTTTTCGCTTCATCTCAATCGGAGTTTCCGCTGAGATTTTACGAAGAGAACAAAGTCACTGTCCCGCCACCTCGCCGGGCAAGGACAAACATTACCGAGGTCACCTCACCCTCCGACATGGCTACCTCGCCACAGGGCGAACTCACCTTCATTATCCTTTGAGTCTAGATCAAAGTGGCTTTCGCTTCGCCTCAATCGGAGTTTCCGTTGAGATTTTACGAAGGGAACAAAATCACTCTCCCGGCCACCTCGCCCGTGGACGAGAACAACCATCACCAAGGTCACCTCGCCCATGGCCACCTCGCCTGTGGAAACCTCACTTTTCTCTTCTTTGAGTCTAGGTCAAGATGGTTTTCGCTTCGCCTCAATCGGAGCTTCCGCTGAGATTTTGGCGAAGAAAACAATGTCGCTGTCTCGACCACCTCGCCCATGAGAAGGATCTCTGTCCCGTCATAGGACGAGACCGGTCCTGTCTCAGTACCATGCATCTTTGCCTGAGTTTTTGAACTCGATTTTGAGTCCGTGGAGCCCCGGGGATTGACGAAGGCGAGCAACAGCAGCATCGGCGACGCTGGACACGGCATCGGCAGCAAGCCGCCTGGCGCCGGGCGGCACTCGCCTGGCGCCGCGGCACGCGACACGCTGGCCGCCTGGCGCCGGGCGGCACTCGCCTGGCGCCGGGCGGCACTCGCCTGGCGCCGGGCGGCACTCGCCTGGCGCCGCGGCACGCGACACGCTGGCCGCCTGGCGCCGGGCGGCACTCGCCTGGCGCCGGGCGTAAGGGTCCTGGCGCCATCCGCAGTCATCTCGCGATCTCGGCAACGGCAACATCTTGGTCCCTTAAACCCATGTTCGGATTGTTCGAGAAACACGACGATTCTTCCGCAAAGCCTTCTCGATTGTTTAACAAAGTTCATATTTTAAAATCAAGCTCGGCAATATTTTACGAAACACCATTCATAAAATCATTCAAGATCATATGAAACAATAAGGACCTAACCAGTTCGCTCATAGCCTGACGAGCTAAGAGCCTCACTCGAGTGGCGTCTTGCCTAATGTCTCCATTTTTCTAAAGCACCCACCTTAGCCTTCTTCGACTTATCGCCTACTTCTCCCTTTGTTTCAACGATTCTGTAATGTTCCTTCGGACACATTGTCAATTTAAACAGCGGTACGAAGAAACAAGAACAGGAACTTGGGCGTTCATATCTCTCTTTCGCTCCGATATTCTCGTCAGAATTTCATCAAAAAACCAATTCTCAGAATTTCATCATATCTCTCTTTCGCTCCGGTATCAAACGTTTCAAAGTCCTTTAACGATGAACCGTTAAAAGTCACGAAACAAAGAGGAACGGGCAAGAGGCAGCCTTGAACGATCGATGAGACTAAGGCAGAACATGCAAACCGATCTAGTCTCTCGAAAAACCGAGACACGAACGCCCCGCGTTGTAAAAGCATACTCATCCCGCTTCCTAAAAGAAATAAAAACGCATAATAAGCCTTCGAAGAACGGCTAACCCGCTTTCTCAGAAAAGAAAAGGAAAGTAGGTACGATAATCCCATCTTCAAAACTTTTGCTTCAGCATCAAGACAACGCTTTGACAAAGCAAACTCGCAGCAATAAGATTCGCCTAAAAGACGCTTAGCGCATAGCCCAACCGCTACAAACATAGTCTTGAAAACTCTACGCCGCCTCGCCGCAAACTCGCGACTAGAACGTACCAACGCCAGACTAATAGCACGACGGTGAACTACTTAAAATAACGAAATAACCTTCGTAAAACTCCATGAGTAGTTCAAGCAGCCATTCAAAGGTCGAAATCATAGCGAAACATCTCCGGTGTAATCCGCGGAAACATCGCTACTTTAACAATCTGCATTTTCTATCTCCATGAAACCGGTCATCCATTACTTTCATATAACAAGAACATTTTAAAACAAAACAGCCTATGGAAAAAACATGATCGGTCTCATGCAAAACGATTGCGCAGTACGCAAAAGTGAATGAGGAAAACATAATCCGTGGTCGCTAATATCGCAAGTAATTTGTGAGAAACACTCTGTGGTTACCTTTGCGAAAACCCCTCTTACATCACTTTTACGAAAAATCCTCTGTATGGTCGAAGTCAATTCATACAAAGCAACTTTCGTAAAATAAACATAATGGGTCCAACGGGTTGCTCCACAAGGTTTCTGGCTCCTGCTTTCACTCCCCGCCGTTACGCCTCGAGCAGGAAATAATCACGCAGACGAACCCGCACGTGTCCTGCGTTGATCCCTTAAACTTTGTCTCCCTCGGATAAAATGAAACGATTTTCATGCAACAAAAAATTTTATACTGAACCATTCATCGTATAACTGAGACCTAAAGTGGAAGATCGCTTTAAAAGCCATCAGCCATAACTCAGAAAACTCCGCTATGCTTGGCATGTCTATCTCGCAACGCTATTTGGCCCTCGCCAACTACGCCTTCCGTAAAGCCCGCATCTGAATTCGCATCCCCATTAAGGACAATCGTAAACTAACATGATCTTAATAAGGGTCATGGTCTGATCGCATCAACAACTTCCTTGGCGATATGGCTGAATCTAGCCTCCATGCCAATCCAAAGCTACTGAGCGACCACCGCCCAATCACTTAACGGCTAAAACAACAATCCACGATTTGTTCATAGAACGCCAAGTGACTATTACGCAAGCAATTTGTCGATAACCCAGAATCGAAATCATACGATAAACTCTCCATACCAAAACTCAGTCCTAACAACCATATGGTTAACGGAAGATTTAAACTCATCGCCAATCGATTAAGTTCTATACCGTAAACACGGCATGAAAAGAAACAATCGCGGACAAGGCTCCAAGAGTTATAATGAAGTCATCCTTAATATATACAAACAAATCCCGAAGGCCAACACCTCACGAGGCACTGTGAATGTAGACGCTTCTCCCTGGGTCGAACTTACGCGACCTCTTGGTCCTGCGTCTAAACCGAAACAACAGTTTCTGGCTGCGAACATTCGCAAAACATCTCCAAAGCCCGCGAACATTTCAACCACGAAATGCGGCACAAGGGAAACTCGACCTTCAGCACGGCGAGACGTCGCTAACGCTCGAAGGACATTCTTTTCCTCAAAACGTTCCAGACAAAATCCTCGCCTCTAGAACTCAAAACATACAAACACACCTCTAAACGGTAACATGCCTCTAAACTGGCATCATTTCGTTGTTCTGATCACAACAAACGAACTCTAACGTCCTAAACAGACAAATAGCCGCCCTTAAGGGGTAGGCTCTCTTACATCCGACAAGGATAAACATAGCGCGCTATACAAGAAATCCAAAATTTTGGTCTAGCTCTTCGTAAAGGAAGTAGCTCGACTCACGCCCAAACAAATCATATAAGCCGACAACAATTCGCGGATTTTAAACGGTACGAGTCAGGTTAAAATCGCAAACAGGCAAAACGAAAGCCGATTTGTCATCGCCAAGCCTCAGTCCGAGTAAACCTAGGTCTTGCCCTAAACTCCAGCCACGCTGGATCTTGACATCTCACGACATAGTATGGTATACGAGATCCAAAATTTGTCTCTTCACTTAAGCCTATTCGTTTCACCTAACTTTCCGCCAGAATCGGTAAACCGCTGAAAATCTCGCTTTATGCAAACAATAGGTACGGTGATAATCAGGGAACTAGGAATGAGACGACAACTCACACCCTCTTTCTCATACTTCGAAAAAACTGAAGTTCATAAATAATCGAAAAACAAATACATCAACAGCATCATGCTCGAAAGTCTCTCATGACACATAACCAGACCATATAAGTCTCGCTGGAAAACAGATCACAAGGGTCTTAAACTCCAAAACTAACTACGAAGGCTTGATCCCTACAACAAGGGTACGAGGCAGCCTTCGAAAGGCGAGCCCCAATCTTACCACTTTCAACGGAGCCTTTCAACCATTAATTCCGCCTATCTTACCTGACATATCTTATCGCCGCAAGAACATCACGAAGGTTCTAACGAGCTGGGGCTAACTGTTGGTGTCAAAATCGGTCACTATGGAATCAATGACTGAAAGTCTCTAGAAAGTATTTCTTGAAACAAAAAGTCTCGGATAATTTGAAAAGAAGTTATACGAGATTTTCTCAAATTAGAATATCCACTCTCTGTGAGATCGGAAGACTACGGGCGTGCGCGGACGAGAGTCCCCGGAAAGATCGGTCCGCTCGCCCAAGGACATCAAGATTAGATCACCACAAAAACCCTAAACACAAAAGAATCTGCCTCGAAACTTCGAAGAGGTCGTTCTCTCAAACCGTGAGGAACCAGAAAACGATCAAGATATCAAATCGAAGCCCTCGCCGAGATCTTCAGCCTGGCGTCGGCGACACCCTGGCCTGTTTCTATGACAAACGCTCATACTAGACGAACCCGCCCAGACGGTTCGATCTCTTGTTCAATTCTTTCTAACTGAACTACGTCCGACTTGATCCTCGAAAGGGGTACGTAGGCAGCCTTTCTTAAGGTCCAGTCTCAAATCTTAACAAAACTTTTTCCGCATTTATTCGGTCACTTGTCGTTGGCTGTCGCAGAGAATCCGGACCTTCAAGGAAAATCGGGTTAACTTGGCTATCCTCCGCAATCTTATTCATTAAAATTGACGGTGTGAATTTCGGTTCCTACAGTAAACTTGACATTTATCTTCTGGAAACTTGACATTTATCTCTTATGTGAGGATAAGGATAAACCGTCATAGTTATCGTTCCTTTTCGGAAAATCGTAAGTGGGCCGTTTTGGCCATGTCATGCCATTTAGACGTTTTTACGGTTTTTTCGAAAGAATAGTCTTTGAAGGTTCTGGATTTTCGGAAGGAACCCCAATTCCTCGTATAGTCGAGATGTTTGGTGTTTAGAATAACCGTGATCGTTCCAACCTCACGAGGATTGATCCAAACAAGCCACGATGGGATCAGACCGAGCATGATGGGACCGAGACCAGGACGAGGGCCGTCGACTGGCGCCATGGGGCTTTACCGCCCGGCAGAGCGGATGCGGGGCCTACCGCCCCGACTGGCTTGCGCCCGGCATGAGCCGGCTTAGCGCATGCCGGGCGCCGGGCTGGCTTACGCCCGGCGTCAGGCGGCTTAGGCGCTGATGCACCCTAGGAAACGCTTACCGACCGTAAGGGGATATGAACTCGAAAGGAGAACTGATGGTTTGAATGGCGACACAATGGGTTGCGGAAGGCCCAATGATACTGTCAAGGTGTCTGATCAATGCCTGATATGACTCACAGGTCCGTTGAGGAGACAATCTCGATCTGTTGCCGGATGTGACGCACCGGTCCAACGAGAAAGAGGCGTTTGTTTGGAGCTAACCACACCAAAGAAACTAAGAAAAGTTCTAAACAAAGAACAAAGAGAATAACTCATAAAAGGGGGAAAAAGGTCTGATTTATTTTGTGGCTTATGAGCCTTATTTATAGGATTACAAGTCAAAGAAAGACATAAATAAACATGGGAAATGTAATCCTAGAAAAAGAAAATATTCCATAGAAAATATAAATAATGACCAGATCTGGTCAAGGCACGAAATCTCAGGTTGACTGCAAGTGAACCCTTCAAATTCCACTGTCTAGGTTCAATGAATCTTCAGCATGTCCTGCGGACAGGGCTAGTCTGTGAACATGACAGTCGAACTAGCAGAAATGAAGTTGCATGAAATAACTTGAGATCCACTCGCCGAATTGATTTATGTCGACCATTCTTCTTAAAATGCAAAACAGTTTGGGAAAGCCGATATCCAGTTTGGTGAATTCGATCGTCTGGTCGTGCATATTGATGAAGCTCTAATCTGGCCGTTCGGACAGTACATGCGGTACAGTCCAGAAATGGATTACGATGAACTAACTCAGGATTGGTGCGTCCGAATGCGATTCCGTCTCGACTGTTCTTCATAAAATAGAAAACAGGACGGTGAAGACAAATTCCAGTACGGTCAAATCGGTCATCTGGCCATGGCTCCAGCCAAAGCTCCCTTCCGGATGCATGCAGGACGGTCCAGTACACTCTCCGGTCAGTCTGTCCAGTACAGTGAAAATCAGGAACCTCGGTTGAAATCTTCAGAACGTTCTGAACTCCATGCTGGTTGGCTCCAATGGACTGATCCACGAACCGGGGCGTATCATACTCTCCCTCTTCAAAAGGATTTGTCCTCAAATCCCTTTTACCTAAATCAAAATAAAATGAATCAGGCAAAAAGAATTTAAAATTCATGGAAAATTTTGTGAAGGAAAAGAATGGACAGAAACTTCCTTGGAGTTTTGAACTTGTTTCCATCATGTAATTCCAAGTCCTTTAGCGTCCATCAGTGCTTGCTCTTCTTGAAAAATGATCATGCTGATCCTGTTTACTCAAAACAACTAGAGAAACCACATCAAATCTGCGAAAAAAATAATCAAAGGGTTTCTCTATCCTTAAGACATCAAAGATAGGATCAAAGCTCTTAGGATAATCATCAAGCATGTGGGCAAGCATCAAGCAATTAAACTGATCGCCAAAAATTGGTTTATCAATCTCAAAATCAGGCCAAGGTATGAAAATGTTAGAAAAGAAATGAGACGGTGCCAAATCTGAACGCTTTTCATCATGAACGAAATTAAATTGATTCTTTGGCTTAAGCAATTTCGGTTCATGCTCTTTTCTAAACCAAAATTCTTTCAAAGCACAGCTCAATGAAAACAATTCATGAAAAGGTTTAAGCAAAAGCGTTTTCAAACAAGTAAAGATTTGTTTTTGCTTAGAAATTCTCGGTTTTAAAACATTTTCATGATGAGCAGAGACAATCAACCCATGATCCTTACAGTGCTTTTGGTTTGGACAGGAGGTTGGCTGAGGAAACACCTTTGGTTCATGGAAGATCGGTTTTGGCTCAGGCCGCTTCTTTCTTGGGCCTGAATCTCCTTTAGAAGACTGGTACTCGCGGATAGATGGACTGGAGATCCTCCGGTTTGAAAAATTCATAACTCCTTCATCCGCGAAGCTTTTCATTTGATTCCAAGCCTCAGTGAATCCATGGCGAGTTGGGCTTCCAGGAAAATTGGATTCGTGACAAAAGACCTTATGGAAGTCGAGATACTCTTTTTGGACTGATCCTCTGTCGCTGGCATCTCCAAGGTAGCCAGTTTTGACAGCAATGCTTCTCCAAATCTCAGGCTGTTGGGCACAGACAATGCTCTCACTTCTCAGTGGCTGAACCTGTCTTTTCTGGAAACTCAAAACAGACACTAAAAGACCAGGGTCATATGTGCAAGACAAGTACTTGTTCAATTCAAAAATCAAGATCACTTTTTCAAGAATATGTAGCACACATTTTAGCCTTTCAAGATGCACATCAAAATAGACATTATAGACCAGAATGGTGTCAAGGCATGCAACAGTATGAATCATTTTGAAACATGCCAATCCTTCTCAAAATCAGAACACAAAAGATTAAGTTCAGATTGAGAATTATTTACCAAAGTCTCAAGGCATTTTTCAAAGAAAGTGTTGTAAACCAAGATATCATCAAAACTCAAGACAACACAACTATCACGACATGATTTCAGAAGATGCCAAGTTTTATCAGTCTCAGAACACACAAGATCAGGCTGCAAAATAAAATCACAAAAATCAAGTTCACAAAAATCATTTTCAGTTTCAAGTGATTTATTTTCCAGCAACTGTTTCAGCAACTTCTTAATCAAAATTCTGTCCAACACAAGAGAGGGTGCAAACACATCACCGGTGATCAATACATGTTTATAAGAACTCAAATCAGAACCATCTCTTTTGAAAACAAAAGAATCAAACGATTTTGTAGGATAAGAATCAGTTTGTTACATTCAAATTCAAGAGATTTTTCAAGAGGGTGAAATCCTTTGTTATGTTCCAAGAACTGATCAAAGCTCAAAATTATTCCAGAACTGATGCCATTGACATTTTGAAAACGTGGTTGATCAATAAGTTCATCAGGTTTAAAAATTTTAAAAGAATTAATCATGTTGTCAAAAACAGAATTTGAAACACAAAATTCTTTGATTTTGTTAAGACCAAAACGAGTCACATCATGAGAACTAATCTTGACAAACATGTCAGGCAAAGAATTAAGCAAATTAGATTTCTCACAGTGCTTTTGTAGATCAGGAGACAAAGGGGAAGGAGTTGTGCCGGGATCAAAGCATAGATGACTCTCCATAGCGATGGATGTGATGCTTGTTGCTTCTTCATCAAAGACTGGAACCAGTTCGTCTTCCTCATCAAAGATGGGACCCAGATCATCGTCCAAGGGTCTCCTAGTGTCAAGACGTGGTCCTTGTTGTGGGTAATCCAATGGCTCTTCCTCAAAAACCTGTGAAACTAGAACAAGACTACTCGAATGTTCCGGTTGCAAAACGGTTAGTTCAGCAATAGTCTGTTCATTATCATTCATAAACTCAGTTTCAAGAGAAGGAAGATCAATATCTTTTTCACAAATCAACAAGCTTTCAATTGCCTCTTCATCAGATTCATCAAAAATGGGTAAAGAATCTGAAAAATCTTTAAGTTCTTCAAAATGGTTTTCAGATTCACCTTGGGTTTTCTTGCTGATGAAAAAGGATGGCTCAGCTACTGGGGCACGTGTGGATGTGCTCTTCTTGTGGATCTTTTTGACGTCCTTGAGAGCTTTGTCCACTCCCTTTACAAAGTTATCACAAAATTCTTGGACATTAAACTGAAAAGGTTGCCTCTTTGGATCAGCCACATCTCTAGATGATCTAGACGGCTCTCTACATCTTTGGTTTGGCTTTCCCTGCACACTAACAAACTCATCAAAATTATTCAAAGGATATTTAAATGGAGTTTGAGAGATAGAATGTCGTGGGGGCTTCTCCTTGCTACTTCTCTTTTGAAGACCAAACATCATAACCTGAAAATCTCAACACAAAAGTTAATAGATAAAAATCCTCACTCTCTCAAGTGTTTGATCCTCACACACACACGTGTTTCACTCAGATTTTTATGGTAATCACACAAGAGTTTCTTCTCAAGGTTCTAAGAGAACAGATCAAGGAATCCCAATGGGTAGATCCAAGCAAACAAAAGGTGTTTAAGATAGAAAGATAAGAGATTTAGTTTTTTTGGAATCCACTTTAACCACCTCAAAGGCCGGATTTCTCTTCGGCCGGCAGGCTTTCTCTTCCACCACCAAACCACAAATCAAACTTTTGAACTTTTTTTTTATAGATCTTTCTCTTTTTTTTTTCTATTCTTTTTTTTCTTTTCTTTTCTAGTGGATGGTAATGAGGGGCCCGGATTCAAGATAGAAAGAAGAAGATGTGTTTAGAAGAAATGGAAAGATGAGAAGATGGAATGATAATAGAGTTACCGGAAGAGTGGCTCTGATACCACTTGATGCACCCTAGGAAACGCTACTCGACCGGTAAGGGGGATATGAACTCCGAAAGGAGAACTGATGGTTTGAATGACGACACAATGGGTTGCGGAAGGCCCAATGATACTGTCAAGGTGTCTGATCAACGCCTGATATGACTCACAGGTCCGTTGAGGAGACGATCTCGATCTGTTGCGGATGTGACGACCGGTCCAACGAGAAAGAAGCGTTTGTTTGGAGCTAACCACACCAAAGAAACTAAGAAAAGTTCTAAACAAAGAACAAAGAGAATAACTCATAAAAGGGGGAAAAAGGTCTGATTTATTTTGTGGCTTATGAGCCTTATTTATAGGATTACAAGTCAAAGAAAGACATAAATAAACATGGGAAATGTAATCCTAGAAAAAGAAAATATTCCATAGAAAATATAAATAATGACCAGATCTGGTCAAGGCACGAAATCTCAGGTTGACTGCAAGTGAACCCTTCAAATTCCACTGTCTAGGTTCAATGAATCTTCAGCATGTCCTGCGGACAGGGCTGAATCTGTGAACATGACAGTCCGAACTAGCCAGAAATGAAGTTGCATGAAATAACTTGAGATCCACTCGCTCGAATTGATTAATGTCACGACCATTCTTCTTAAAATGCAAAACAGTTTGGGAAAGCCGATATCCAGTTTGGTGAATTCGATCGTCTGGTCGAGCATATTGATGAAGCTCTAATCTGGCCGTTCGGACAGTACATGCGGTACAGTCCAGAAATGGATAGCGATGAACTAACTCAGGATTGGTGCGTCCGAATGCGATTCCGTCTCGACTGTTCTTCATAAAATAGAAAACAGGACGGTGAAGACAAATTCCAGTACGGTCAAATCGGTCATCTGGCCATGGCTCCAGCCAAAGCTCCCTCCCGGATGCATGCAGGACGGTCCAGTACACTCTCCGGTCAGTCTGTCCAGTACAGTGAAAATCAGGAACCTCGGTTGAAATCTTCAGAACGTTCTGAACTCCATGCTGGTTGGCTCCAATGGACTGATCCACGAACGGGTATCGCGCCTGCGCGGCGCCAGGCGGATGCGGACGCCTGCCGCCGGCGCCAGGCTGGCTTGCCGTCCGTGGGTTTTTCCGTTACCCGATCTTTCCCCGTTGGCGTTAGATGCGGGAAATCTTTGAGTTCGGGAGGATCTTTAGCCGTAGTTTTCCGAGATAACTGTTTTCAACAAGATCTTCCGAGATTCCTCGAGTATCGGGATCGAGATGGACTTGGATTAGTAGACTTTCCGTCTTCAAGGGTTTGAGTGATGAGGCTTCGAACTTAGATTTAAAATATGAACTTTTAAATAATCGAAGGCTTTCGGAAGGATCATCGTAGATCTTGGACAATCCGAACATGGGTTTAAGGGACCAAGATGTTCCGTTGCCGAGATTACGAGGCGATTGCACTTATAGGCTGGACCCTTGCTGCGGCGCCAGACAGGAGTGGGCGAGCCTGCGCCGGCGCCAGGCGCCCTGCCGCCGAGCCAGGCACCCTGCTGCCGGCGCCAGCACGCGGCGTGCCATCTACGCCAGCTGTGTCCAGCGTCGTCGGTGCCTGCTGTTGCTCGCCTTCGTTGATCCGGGCTCATGGTCCGTTCATGCCTTCCTGAGTTCATCGGTGGCGACCGTTTCTTGGTTTTGATCGTCACTTAGTTTTCTTTCGAGGACTTTCGGTGGCGATTTAAATTAGTGAGCCGATTTTGACCCCAGTTAGCTGACTAGCTAGAACCGAAGTAGTGCTGTCGAATCTAGCTTCGGTATGGCGTGGGGAAGGTGTAGAGCGCATCGTTTGCGAAAGTCGGTAAATAGTGATTTTACCTCCTTTATAAGGATGGAGTAAGAAATCTCATTCTCTTCGGTAGGCAGGCTTTCTCTTCCACCACCAAACCACAAATCAAACTTTTGAACTTTTTTTTTTATAGATCTTTCTCTTTTTTTTTCTATTCTTTTTTTTCTTTTCTTTTCTAGTGGATGGTAATGAGGGGCCGGATTCAAGATAGAAAGAAGATGTGTTTAGAAGAAATGGAAAGATGAAGATGGAATGATAATAGAGTTCTGGAAGAGTGGCTCTGATACCACTGATGCACCCTAGGAAGCTTCTTTCGGCCGGTAAAGGGGATATGAACTCCGAGAACTGATGGTTTGAATGGCGACACAATGGGTTGCGGAAGGCCCAATGATACTGTCAAGGTGTCTGATCAGCGCCTGATATGACTCACAGGTCCGTTGAGGAGCGATCTCGATCTGTTGCGGATGTGGCGCCGGTCCAACGAAAGAAGCGTTTGTTTGGAGCTAACCACACCAAAGAAACTAAGAAAAGTTCTAAACAAAGAACAAAGAGAATAACTCATAAAAGGGGAAAAAGGTCTGATTTATTTTGTGGCTTATGAGCCTTATTTATAGGATTACAAGTCAAAGAAAGACATAAATAAACATGGGAAATGTAATCCTAGAAAAGAAAATATTCCATAGAAAATATAAATAATGACCAGATCTGGTCAAGGCACGAAATCTCAGGTTGACTGCAAGTGAACCCTTCAAATTCCACTGTCTAGGTTCAATGAATCTTCAGCATGTCCTGCGGACAGGGCTAGTACGCGAACATGACAGTCCGAACTAGCCAGAAATGAAGTTGCATGAAATAACTTGAGATCCACTCGCTCGAATTGATTAATGTCACGACCATTCTTCTTAAAATGCAAAACAGTTTGGGAAAGCCGATATCCAGTTTGGTGAATTCGATCGTCTGGTCGAGCATATTGATGAAGCTCTAATCTGGCGTTCGGACAGTACATGCGGTACAGTCCAGAAATGGATAGCGATGAACTAACTCAGGATTGGTGCGTCGAATGCGATTCGTCTCGACTGTTCTTCATAAAATAGAAAACAGGACGGTGAAGACAAATTCCAGTACGGTCAAATCGGTCATCTGGCCATGGCTCCAGCCAAAGCTCCCTCCCGGATGCATGCAGGACGGTCCAGTACACTCTCCGGTCAGTCTGTCCAGTACAGTGAAAATCAGGAACCTCGGTTGAAATCTTCAGAGCGTTCTGAACTCCATGCTGGTTGGCTCCAATGGACTGATCCACGAACCGAGCATATCAGCGCCTGCCGCCGTATGAAGCGTTGCGGGCGTCTGCCGCCCGGCATGAGCTGGCTTACGCCCGGCGCCAGGCTGGCTTGCCGTCCGTGGGTTTTCCGTTACCGATCTTTCCCCGTTGGCGTTAGATGCGGAAATCTTTGAGTTGGGAGGATCTTTAGCGTAGTTTTCGAGATAACTGTTTTCAACAAGATCTTCCGAGATTCCTCGAGTATCGGGATCGAGATGGACTTGGATTAGTAGACTTTCCGTCTTCAAGGGTTTGAGTGATGAGGCTTCGAACTTAGATTTAAAATA
Organism: Brassica carinata; assembly: GCA_016771965.1. NCBI lineage: Eukaryota > Viridiplantae > Streptophyta > Magnoliopsida > Brassicales > Brassicaceae > Brassica > Brassica carinata. Next base: position 24,782,902 of record CM028692.1, read on the forward strand.
TGAACTTTTAAATAATCGAGAAGGCTTTGCGGAAGGATCATCGTAGATCTTGGACAATCCGAACATGGGTTTAAGGGACCAAGATGTTCCCGTTGCCCGAGATTACGAGACGATTGCACTTATAGGCGCCTGGACCCTTGCTGCCGGCGCCAGACAGGAGTGGACGAGCCTGCCGCCGGCGCCAGGCGCCCTGCCGCCGGAGCCAGGCACCCTGCTGCCGGCGCCAGGCACGACGTGGGCGTCCTACCGCCCGCGCTGTGTCCCGCGTCCGTCGGTGCCTGCTGTTGCTCGCCTTCGTTGATCCCCGGGGCTCATGGTCCGTTCATGCCTTCCCGCGAGTTCATCGAGTGACGACCCGTTTCTTGGTTTTGATCGTCACTTAGTTTTCTTTCGAGGACTTTCGGTGGCGATTTAAATCGTGAGCCGATTTTGACCCCAACAGTTAGCCCCCCAGCTAGCTAGGAACCGTAGTGCCTGTCGAATCCTAGCTTGCGGTATGGCCGTGGGGGAAGGTGTAGAGACGTAATCGTTTGCCGAAAGTCGGTGTAAATAGTGATTTTACCTCCTTTATAAGGATGGAGTAAGAAATCTCATTCTTACTTCATCATAAGAAATTCATCATCTCTCTCAAGAATCCTTTCTCTCGCTTTAAGAACAATGTCTTCAAGATCTTCCAAGAGAAATTGTTCTTCCCATTCATCCTCGGATGACTCTCCTGCCTATGTGACGGTGAAGCAAGAGGAGTTTGTCGAGGAAGAGGCGAAGAATGCGTATTACCGAGCCCTTGTGGGTTCGGCTCCATCGCTGCCAGATGTCCCTGTTCCGAGGAGACCTTTGAGGATGCCGGGTGCTCCTTTTACGCCGAGCCTGGTTTCTCGTATATATCTCAGGACTCTCCGGGATTTTTACCAGATTCCCGATGGAGTCAAATTCCGGATCCCTATCGGTAACGAGAGTGCGAGGAATCCTTCGGAAGGTTTCTTTACATGTTACGAAGTTTTCCTTACGTATTGCCGTATGTGGTTCTCGATCCCCGGTACCATTGTTCGTGCGCTTCGTCACTTCGAACTTTCGATCAGCCAGCTCAGCGTTCCTGCCTTAGAGAGTTGGCTTGGCGTACTGATCGCAAGTTATGAGCTCGGGATCGATCTCAGTCCCGATGATTTCGAAGGTCTTTGGAGCACTCGGCCAACGGGGAGCGACGGTTACTACTCCAAGGTGCTAAAGAAGGACATGGCCATAATTCAGGGGATTACTTCGAACCCTAAGTCCTGGCAGGAGCGTTTCTTCTATGTCCGAATAGATGGTGAGTCGGTCGAGGAGAGCTGCCTCCATCTATTTCCGCACGCATGGAACTTCAACCGAGGTAATACGATGAAAACTCGTTGTCTATTTTACCATTCCAAAAGTGTGAGTTTTTAGTGAAAAAGTTTCGCTTTGTAGAGAACAGGGCTGTCGCGCATTTGCATGGTGATCTTTTCGTCAAGAGGGATCACCTTCGTCAAAGACCGTTTTTCTGGAAGTCCTTCACCCTTGAACGGATTCGAGACGCGGTAAGGCTTTACCGGTCCCGAGACCCTATCCCGACATGCGATGCCGAACCGGTTATCGAAGCCCCTATTCGGAGGCGTAAACAAAGATCTTGTAAAGGGAAAGAAATCGATGGTGGGGAAGGTTCGGAAGATCCTTCACCGTTGGGGGAAAACCCTAGTTTTGTTCCAACGGAAAAAGGCGGAGCCAGCGATTTGCCACTCCCCAACAATTTCTTTGACGGCCTTCCTCCGGAGTTTGTTACTGACGAGTCGCTGGAGGATGAGGAGAAGCAACGGGTTTTTGCTGAGGGCTCCCAGCGAGTCAACGAGGTTTTGCCCCTTGAACTTCTTAACCGTATTTTTTTTTGAATCTGTATATATGTATGCTTGCTGATCTCGAATTTATGCAGGGACTAAGAGTTTTTAGCAATGCGCTTGACTCGAGTTTGCGCAAGTCCAGGATTGCTAACTTCAAGACCAAAGAAGCTGAGCGAGAGCTTTTCCGGTTCCGACAAGAGGTAAAGGCGCAGAACGCGAAGCAAGCTGAGCTTTATGCTCAAGCTCTTGTTCGGGCGGAAAGGAGAGGAAGGAGGATGGTTGCAGCTGAGGTGGCGAGACGGGCGGAATCGTTTGCTGCTGAGTTTCAATGTTTTAAAGAAGCTCAGGAGTTTGTTGGCGATTTCCGCGAGTGCCGGGGCTCGGTCGTAAACCATTACAAGTCTCAGAACCCGGATTTCTCCTTTGATTCTGAGATTGCTGAGATGAAGGACTTTATGGCCGAGTGTGCTCATGCTGAGTCCTTGGTTCCTCCAGTCGAAGATACGGTGGAGGCCGGAGCCGATGAGAACGCCGAGGGTGGTGGGAACGCTCAAGGCGTGAACGAGGAAGTAGACCAGCCCGCAGGTTCATTCAAAATTTCCGCATCTGGATTTCTCGATGTTGACTTCCTTTTGGGAATCGTATATTTTGGCCGTGTGTGGCCGCTTTTTAGGAGTTTTATTCCGCGACCGTTGGAGGTTGCATTCTTATGTTTTGGAACTGGCCGTTGGTGGCTTAGAATCCCACCGCCTTTGGCGGCTTTTATGAATATGAAAATTTGCGAGATTTCGTCTTTTGTTTTGATTTATACTTTCGTCAAGTGTAGAGGAAAGAATGCGAGTAGTCACTTCTTATCCTAACTCTTTTTTGTCGCTTGGTCCGTATGTTACTTTTTAGCGAGCGTTTTAGGTGTAAACGATAAGAGACATGTTTTGGGATCTCGTATACGATACTATGTCTGTGAGATGTCAAGATCCAGCAAGACTGGGTTTAGGGCAAGACCTAGGCTTACTCTCAGCTTTAAGGCTGTGCGATGACTGATCGGCTTTCGTTTTGCCTGTTAGTGATTTCTTCCTTATTCTTTTCGTTTAAAGTCCGCGACTAGTCGCCGGCTTATATGACTTGTGTTAAAAGAATCGAGCTATCTTCTGAGTTTATCCGAGATGCTAAACCAAAATTTTGGGTTTCTTGTATAGCGCGCTATGATATCCTTGTCGGATGTAAGAGGACCTTGTAGGTCTGACTACGAAGTTTGTATTGAGGAACGCTTGTGTGCGTCCGTCGGGGCCAATCGACGGGCGTAAGTTATTTTTAAGTCGAAGGTGGACTGTTTTAGCGGATGATACGAGTTTTGTTATCTTTTTAAGAAGTTGCGACGTCTCGCGTTTCTTTTGAACCTCTAAAAATTTTATTAAAAATTTCGAAAAGTTCGAGTACATGTGCGGATAGATAGATCCGTAACCCCCCCCCTCCTTCTAGCGCCAAACTGTGGGAACCGAAATTCGCACCGTCAATTTCTGATAAATGATTTGTAAGACCCCGACCCGGCCTCTCAGGCCGCGGTCTATGCCTCACGTCGCTCGGTCCATACCCTGACCAAACCTCTAAAAATTTTGCCCTTTATTTAAAACATCGCCCATAGGCGAAGGCTAACTCAGATCCTAGCTCAAGACCACCTTAGTCATTTCCTAGCTTTGATCATTTCAACTTATGCACAGCGGAATAATATCTACATAACCATTGGTCTAAAACCAATCTAACACTTGTCTGGTCACATCACCTCAGCTAATGGTCAGTATACTCAACTACCAGCTAGCTCCAAGGTCGATGCTGAACCCAAACCAAGTCATACAAAACCCGAGGTTCCATTCACCTAACCATTCTATCTAGATCTATGCAACATTGATAGATCATACCTTTGCCACATCCACGGAGCTTGTTAGCTCATTGTCCCAGCTGACTTAGCTGTTTAGCTAGCTCATCCAGCTAGCTGAGCTGAACCACTTCACTTGAGGTTCCATCTACTCTCCTCTAGCTGATAAAGCTGCGAGGTAGCTTTGCCTAGCTCTCCGTCCACTCGTGCAACTCTCCATACACCTGCATAAACTCTTCCCCTTGGTACTTAGTCATTTAGCCAACCATCCCCACAGACTAAGCACCTTCGGGAAGTCTTCAGCTGCAAAAACGACCTCAAGCAGACATGCTCTAAAAATTAATTAAAATTCATGATAAATACTGATAATTCCCCACTAAGAGGAATCCACAATCAGATTGATCAGAACCGGCCTAATTCACATAGAATTTGGTCAAATCCCACTAAACCGGCCATAACTGACCATCATCAAACCGGCCTGATAAATCCAATCAAATCACATGATAAATCATGATAAATCCTCACTAAGAGGAATCCATGGTCAGATCCCATCAATTCCATCCAGAACTATGAGATCCGGACCTAGCTGCCCAACCAAGGCCATGGAGAGTTCCACTGAACCGGCCAAGGCCTGGTTTAGTACCACCATGTCTCAGGTGTGTGCTCCCCTGTAACCAAGTCCTTTCATGGACTAAAAATGCCCATCAGATCCTAATTCAATCAACCAACCACCCCACATGACTCAGAACTGATGAGTCTTCACACTTCCTAACCGCCATGTAACCATGTCCCATCAACCTGATTAGTGTTGCTCTTACCACCGGTGCATCATTTGATCAATCAGATCAGACACCTTGATCCACCATCCATGGATCAGGTCGTCCATCCTTGCCCATGATCAGATCACACACGGCCTTTCTTGTATAAACACACCAGCACAATACTTGTGGTCTACACAACCTAGTATTGGCTATACTCTTCCTCATGGCTCTTAGCCAATCATTGACACCTAGCTTACCAACACCAAGGCTGATAACTAGCATGACTTATGGTCACAATATCATAGTGACACGTCCTGGATTCATAGAGAATGCAAGACCATAGATCCGGTTCACCCATGATCCACCATGAATCACTAACCGATGTGTGGCATCTAACCATCATCCCACATGGATGAATTAGATCAACTAAGATCCGCCCCTTTCCTCACAGTCTTGTATCCCTATAATACATCACAATATATGATATCCAAGGGCGTGCCATACTTGGCCTCATTCGCACCTCAAGAGACATAAACGTAAACCAGAAAGTAAACATAAATCTGTTACCTTATAATTGATCTTATTGGATCATGTGCTTCCCATATCAGGTTCGGCCAAGCCCCACCAAGGCATGTATCTATCAAGCCTTATCATATACCTCCAGTATTGATAAGATCTCTCCATGGGTCGCACCAACATCCCTTCCCTTGATCTTCCATGAAACCATTTCTACACTGCATTCACCTTCAAGGCTGTTCATGCCTTTGAGAGTGGAGTCCGGCCTTCTCCATTCTCTTATGACCATTTGCGTGTGTCCCCAAGACACATAGGAAGCCTAGGGTGTGTTCATACAGGATCAAACACCACCCAAGAGTCGTGCATCACTTCCCCCTTCAGTGCCTATGAAACTGCCTTTCTTCACACATCTGCCTTCAAGGCTATCTCTGCCCTTGGAAGTGGAATCCGGTCTTCCAACTTCTCTCCTGGCTATTTGTGTGTCTTCTATGGATGTAGAGGAAGCCCATGGCGTGGCAAACAACAATCAAAACTCACCAGAGGGTCGTTCATATCCCTCCCCATGATTGCCCACCAAAACTGCGTCTTTGCTGCCTTTGATTGCATCTCTGTCTTGATTGTTGAATCCGACCATCTCCATGTTTTCTCTGGTTTTGCTTTGTGTTTCAGGATGTAAAATGAATGCCTGGAGTGCCTGCAAAGGCACGGACCTGCCCTCTTTTTATAGAAGAAGGAATGGTTACTTCTAACCATTGCATCCCTTCGGTTTCATTTCTGGCCATTGATTTCATCAATGGTCCATATCACACCCATTTGCCTATGGCAGTTACTAGGACGTCCTGGGCTTGCCAAACCACCCTTGAACATGTCCAAAGAAAGCCCAAACCGAATGGTAAGCTCCTGGCCCCATCCCAAGAGCCCACCAGCCCAATGGCACACATGGCTCACCCACATGGCCCGACCATGGCCCGAACCTGGCCCAACCTCCCAAGACTTGGACACTCAGTCCAGCTGAGTTGAGCTGATCCCCAGCTGACCCAGCTGAGTGAGCTAGTCCATCCAGCTCAGGGAGCTGACACACACTTCAGTGAGCTACACTGAGCTGCACTACACTTCACCTAGCTGGTCGAGCTTCTTTCCCGCATCGTCCAGCTGCCATAACACTTGTATAGCTTGATATCTCTATCTTATTCAATCCTTCTAAGTCCCTTGATCTATTTCCAGACCTAGACTTAGTTTCCCATGATCCATTCTGATCATTCACTACATCACAGCCTCACCTAGCTGACCGAGCTTCACCCAGACCTCGTCCAGCTACCGGAACACTCAACCAACTCCTTTAAGCTTGTCTTTAGGTCATATGACCTGACTGGCGCGCCTCCTCGCACAATGGTTCACCCAGACGATCCTATCCAGGATCGGGGACATGACACGATTTGTGGAGGAAAACCGAGTTAACTCGATCTTCCTTGAAGGCCCCGGATATCTGCTGGGACACACACGACACAATCAATGGGAGTTTAAGTTGTAAAATAAAAATCGTAAAATAGAGCGAAAGGAGATCTTATTTCTGAATTCGCGTTTGAGCGTGAACAACAAGTAAAGAAAGAAGCTACAAGAGCTGTCGAAAGGTCCGCTAGTCCGGCCGCCTAGATCTAACCTAGTTGAGTCGCAGCTCGCTAGTGAAAACAGAAAAGAATGCTAAAACGCTCTAAGTGCTAAATGCTCTGGAAGTTTGGTGATGATTTGCACCTCGGCCAAGGCCTGGTTTAGTACCACCATGTCTCAGGTGTGTGCTCCCCTGTAACCAAGTCCTTTCATGGACTAAAAATGCCCATCAGATCCTAATTCAATCAACCAACCACCCCACATGACTCAGAACTGTGAGTCTTCACACTTTAACAGGCCATAGAACCATGTCCCCTGAACCTGATTAGTGTTGCTCTTACCACGGTGCATCATTTGATCAATCAGATCAGACACCTTGATCCACCATCCATGGATCAGGTCGTCCATCCTTGCCCATGATCAGATCACACACGGCCTTTCTTGTATAAACACACCAGCACAATACGTGAATTACACACAACCTAGTATTGGCTATACTCTTCCTCATGGCTCTTAGCCAATCATTGACACCTAGCTTACCAACACCAAGGCTGATAACTAGCATGACTTATGGTCACAATATCATAGTGACACGTCCTGGATTCATAGAGAATGCAAGACCATAGATCCGGTTCACCCATGATCCACCATGAATCACTAACCATGTGTGGCATCTAACCATCATCCCACATGGATGAATTAGATCAACTAAGATCCGCCCCTTTCCTCACAGTCTTGTATCCTATAATACATCACAATATATGATATCCAAGGGCGTGCCATACTTGGCCTCATTCGCACCTCAAGAATAAGCGTAAACCAGAAAGTAAACATAAATCTGTTACCTTATAATTGATCTTATTGGATCATGTGCTTCCCATATCAGGTTCGGCCAAGCCCCACCAAGGCATGTATCTATCAAGCCTTATCATATACCTCCAGTATTGATAAGATCTCTCCATGGGTCGCACCAACATCCCTTCCCTTGATCTTCCATGAAACCATTTCTACACTGCATTCACCTTCAAGGCTGTTCATGCCTTTGAGAGTGGAGTCCGGCCTTCTCCATTCTCTTATGACCATTTGCGTGTGTCCCCAAGACACATAGGAAGCCTAGGGTGTGTTCATACAGGATCAAACACCACCCAAGAGTCGTGCATCACTTCCCCTTCAGTGCCTATGAAACTGCCTTTCTTCACATCTGCCTTCAAGGCTATCTCTGCCCTTGGAAGTGGAATCCGGTCTTCCAACTTCTCTCCTGGCTATTTGTGTGTCTTCTATGGATGTAGAGGAAGCCCATGGCGTGGCAAACAACAATCAAAACTCACCAGAGGGTCGTTCATATCCCTCCCCATGATTGCCCACCAAAACTGCGTCTTTGCTGCCTTTGATTGCATCTCTGTCTTCGATTGTTGAATCCGACCATCTCCATGTTTTTCTCTGGTTTTGCTTTGTGTTTCAGGATGTAAAATGAATGCCTGGAGTGCCTGCAAAGGCACGGACCTGCCCTCTTTTTATAGAAGAAGGAATGGTTACTTCTAACCATTGCATCCCTTCGGTTTCATTTCTGGCCATTGATTTCATCAATGGTCCATATCACACCCATTTGCCTATGGCAGTTACTAGGACGTCCTGGGCTTGCCAAACCACCCTTGAACATGTCCAAAGAAAGCCCAAACCGAATGGTAAGCTCCTGGCCCCATCCCAAGAGCCCACCAGCCCAATGGCACACATGGCTCACCCACATGGCCCGACCATGGCCCGAACCTGGCCCAACCTCCCAAGACTTGGACACTCAGTCCAGCTGAGTTGAGCTGATCCCCAGCTGACCCAGCTGAGTGAGCTAGTCCATCCAGCTCAGGGAGCTGACACACACTTCAGTGAGCTACACTGAGCTGCACTACACTTCACCTAGCTGGTCGAGCTTCTTTCCCGCATCGTCCAGCTGCCATAACACTTGTATAGCTTGATATCTCTATCTTATTCAATCCTTCTAAGTCCCTTGATCTATTTCCAGACCTAGACTTAGTTTCCCATGATCCATTCTGATCATTCACTACATCACAGCCTCACTAGCTGACCGAGCTTCACCCAGACCTCGTCCAGCTACCGGAACACTCAACCAACTCCTTTAAGCTTGTCTTTAGGTCATATGACCTGACTGGCGCGCCTCCTCGCACAATGGTTCACCCAGACGATCCTATCCAGGATCGGGGACATGACACGATTTGTGGAGGAAAACCGAGTTAACTCGATCTTCCTTGAAGGCCCCGGATATCTGCTGGGACACACACGACACAATCAATGGGAGTTTAAGTTGTAAAATAAAAATCGTAAAATAGAGCGAAAGGAGATCTTATTTCTGAATTCGCGTTTGAGCGTGAACAACAAGTAAAGAAAGAAGCTACAAGAGCTGTCGAAAGGTCCGCTAGTCCGGCCGCCTAGATCTAACCTAGTTGAGTCGCAGCTCGCTAGTGAAAACAGAAAAGAATGCTAAAACGCTCTAAGTGCTAAATGCTCTGGAAGTTTGGTGATGATTTGCACCTCGCCCAAAGCTCTCCTTATATACTCCTCTGAAGACGGTCTATTGATGACAGGCCTTTTCAAAGTCCTAATCAAATGTTGTAGAATACAAGATGTCAATCCAATTCTAAGAGATTCTAATGCAAAGGGAATGCAAGTTCATGCTTAATCTAAGTCTATCAAGATGAGAGGATGATTGTGAAACTAAGACAATATTAAAAATGCAATAAAAGATTGAACTTTCTTTCTTATGAGGAGAGTGAGACCCATGGGTATAGGGACTTGATATCAAATGATTAAGCTTCAATCCAAGATGCTAACTTTTCAATCAATCTAATCCTTATGCCTAGACAACAAAACTAAGCAAGCTCTATCCCTAGATGAATGCTCTTTTGCAATGATCACCCAAGTACACCAAATCCCTTTGGCTGTAATAATCAAAGCAAACATGGAGAATGAGTCTAATAGCAATCCTAGCTCCTTTGACAACTAATCCCTTAGGCAAAGCAAGCTAAAAACATAGATGAGTTGGTTCAGGCATTTCATAGAACACCTTCGGGCATGAAATGCCTATAGCTCTATGCTTGAGAGGCCAACTCAAATATAGCTTTAAAAACACCAATCTATGCAAGGAAATGATAGATCTAACAATAGACACCTTGGATCTAACTTAATCACTCTCTATCACCCTAACCCATGGATCTTAGAAGGATCTACTCACTAATCCACATGCTTACTCTTGAACCCATGATAGATTCAAGCTTAAACATATAGAGAAAGAAAGGATATGAAATCAAACAATCAAGAACACAAAGACAAGATGAGATTATGAATCAAGATGAAACTTTACTCAAGAGGTTTATGTGTTCTTAGATAGAAAATGAGATAAGTCCCTCAAAGGGGATACAAGAGTATTTATATGGGGCTTGGAAACCCTTAAAAACATAAAGGAGAAAGTCTAAAAGCCCTTGGCCAGTGATTTTTGACCAATGAGAAGCAGGAGAAAGGGAAACTGAGCCACGGGTCAGCTGGTGCTGTCCAGGCGGGTATGCCCAGGCCGGGTATGTCCTGCTCGTCCGGCGTCCAGGCGTGCGGCCTCTAGGCGGGTGTGTTGACGTGGTGGGTGTCAGCAGCTAGCGGGCGTCGCGGTGCTGGCGTGGCGGGTGGTACTAGTCGGTGTGCAGGCTGGTGCGTGTAGGAGGAACTGTGGGGCGTCCGAGTGTCCTGGTCGGTGGTGCTGGGCGCGTCCGGAGCTCGTCTGGCATCAGAGCGTCGCGGGTCGTCCAGGTCGGGCAGGTGCTGTCGGTGTCTGCTGATGCAGCGGGTGAGGCAAGGTCGGTCGTCGCCCGTGGCGTCCATCCGTCGTCCGTCGCGGGTCCTTGTGCTCCGGTGGTATGGACGCGTCCGTTCTAGGCGTTCAGCACAATCAGGGCGTCGGGTGCTTGTCCCGGTGCGTCCTGGCGCTCCTGAGCTTGTCCAGGCGAGGTTTGATGGTTGGTCTCGGGTGTGCTCACCCGGGTTGCTTGACATGCTTCCACTCAATTGATCATAACTCCTCCAATATGGCTCCAAATGTCTTGAAACCACTTCCATTGGAAAGCTAACTCAGAATGCAATGTCTCCACCAAATATTAGCATCAGAAGGTATTCCTAAGGCCTCTGTCCATGTTCATCTTTAAACCCTTCTTTTTCATCACAAAACTCCCAAACATCTTCAATATCTCCAAAGTGTGCTCCAACACCTAATAGGGACTTATGAATGCAAAATGAGCCTAAAGATGCCTAATGCCTAATCTAAATGAGCAAAAATGCATAAGATATGATAGCTAAAAACATGTAAATATGCAAGACATCAACTCCCCCACACTAGACCTTTGCTTGTCCTCAAGTAAACTTTTCAAGCACAAGGGGGATGGATGCAAGGATGGGAACAAAGCCACAGGAAACACTCATAGCACTCAACCTGACATCCTAAAGAAACATAGCAAATAGCATGAGCAAACTCTCTTATTATGCTCTAGCTTCACAAGGCCTATCAATGACTCTTATGCCTCTACACAAGATGCAATGCCTATCAACCAACATGTTCTCTTAACCAGCCCTCACATTGATTCACACACACACACACAAGGTGAAGTCTCACAAATGGCACATGATCTCAATCATTTGGCTAGGTGATCAAATGGTCTAATATGGATGAAAAGGAGGGTTCAATGCATCATTTCAAGGTGGCAATCACTCAAAAATCAAGGAGCTTGATCATTATGCAAAATTTATCTAAGACTAGGAGCAATTCATGCATACATGGATCCATCCTCATCATTCTACCCAATTCCTAAGTGATTACAAGATCTACACCCTTTTTATTCATCCCATAACCCAAAATGAAGGCATACTCACATCACTCACCCAATGAACATTTTCTTTCTCATGATTCAACCTCTAAGGACCTCTATTCACTTTTCTAAACTCTAACTCTTAAATCTTTCCTTCCCCACTATCTTATTGAATCTTTTTTTTTTTTTTCTTTTTCTTTTCTTTTCTTTTCTTTTTTATATATGCATGAGGGAAGGTCAAAGACTTCAACTAAGAGCTTTTCATTCATTTTTTTATTTCTAGGTCCCTAGGGCTTTTCTTTATCAAAACTTTTTGTTCATCAATCTCAACTTTGCCACATCCCCAAACCCAAAATGTAAACAATTAGGTAACAAGCACTTCACTCACCATCCTAGAAGCTAGCTCAAATGATGACCCTATGCTAGCAAGAGATGAGAACAAATCCATGTCGCTCCCAATACTCTCAAGATTTTGCACATGACAAGCTATCAAAAGAGGCCTCACTCAAGCAAATCAATGTAGGCTTCAAAGAATGGATAGGGTTCAAGGGTAAGGGTGCCATTTGGGTTAACAAAGGGTGGTACAATGGAAAAAGATAACCCAAATGTGTATGAGATCCATGATCAAGTATGCAAATGCCCATATGCAAGAGAGATTAAGTTCATTCAAGTCTAAGTTCAGGATGGAGCTGGTCTTAAGAAAAATGCCAACATCAAGCAAGCAAGCAAGTTTCAAGAAGAGTTTTCAAGGCTCAAAGCATGCAAGCTTTTCAAAAGACGCTTAAGCTACTTGATATGTTTAACTAGGGTGTCAAATTCAGTGCAAACGAGTGTTCTTTACAAGGCAATGCTCCATATGCAAATGAATGCAACCTATATGCTCTAGACTCAATCCTAAGGATGCAAGTGATGCAATCTTACATGATTCAAAAATTTAAAATTTTTTAGATTTTCTATGCACTTATGATTTCACAATGCAATGCATGAGACTCAAAATCACAAAGCAAACATGATCAAATATCCGGTACCTCCCCCACACTTAAATCACACAGTCTCTTGTGTGAGTAAGAGAGTAAGAGGTACCTCAACAAGGCAAAATCAAATGTATATACAAAAGGGTTGGAGTAATACCACAGAAGGAGAGTTGGGCATGGTGCTTGTGGCATGACTAGGAGCTGGCTTGGTTCAATGCAACTAGAGGAGGCTGCTACATGGATCATAAGGCTTAGGTGGCTGACCACCTTTCTTATCTCCTCTAGTACTTGGAAAAACTTGAAAATCTTGACCACTTTTATTAAAAACTTAAAAGGAAATTCGAAATTGAAAAGCTATATACAAGGATAATCATGGGACTTCCTCCCAAGTGAGCTTGTTTTGAGTCACTTAGCTTGACTACCTTTTCTCTTTGACTAGTGAGAAGGAGGATCCTTCCCACCTTCAAGTGTGATGGTGAGGACTTGAGAGCTCTTGAAGCTTGATAGGGTCATCTTGGAGCTGAGGAGTAATGATGGCTCTAGCACTTGAGAATGGTGTGGACCTACCCTTATGCTTGATCTTGTACTCAATGGCTCCATCCTTGAGCTTCTTTGGATGGAGAGTGAGAGTGTGAGAGCAAATCAAGAGGTGGAGGATGAGGCTCTTTCACTATCTTCTTCTTGCCATGAGTGGCCTTTGAGGTTCCACCCATCCCCTCTCTTTTAGCACTTTCCAAGTGCTCAACACACAACTCCTTAGAACACTCTCCATCAAGACCTTCTTTCTTACCAACAACCTCTTCATCTTGGGGCTTCTCAACAGCTTGTGCAGCACGAGTTATTGTCCCACAATAGTTTGATTCGAGTGGGGGCTGGAGAGGATAGGAGACAGCTTTGTTGACATGCATGAGAGTGACCTTCTTGTTGGGAAAGTCAATGCAAGCTCCAACTGTTGTGAGGAAAGGAGTGCCAAGGATCAAAGGGACTCTTTCTGCAGATGCCATATTCAAAACAGTGAGGTCAATAGGTATGGTGCAGGATCCAATCTTCAAGGAAAGTCCTTGATTATGCCAAGTGGGGTTGTAGAAGAGGAATCCCCAAAGGTGAGAGGAGGAGTATCTGTTTCCATGCTTTCAATCCCAATACTCTGCACCATGGCCAAGGAGATGACATTCACACTAGCTCCACTATCAACAAGAGCATCATCCATAGTCAGTTTACCAAGAGAGCAAGACAATGTGAACTTCCCTTGAGTCTCAAGCTTAGGGAGGGACTTGGGAGGGATTGGTGGATCAATCTTCAGAAGTGAGATGTCCAAAAGTTCAGCCACTTCAGCTTGATGGGTGAGAATGTCCTTTATGAGCATCATTTGGACATGAGCAGCATGCATATTGCTGATCTCTGGAAGCTTGACTCCAATATCACTGAGGTCTTTTCTGAATTTGGAGACCACTTTTTCTGAGCTTTGGTGAGGAACCTTTGAGGGTAAGGGGCTTATCATATGGTGATAGCTCAACCTCATTGTCTTCTTCCTTCACTTCTTTCAGCTTGGGGTTAGCACTCTTCTCAACTTGTGTCTCAACCTTAGGCTCATCAATCCTTCCTTGAACCTTCTTATCAGCTCTCTTCACAACTCTAGCTTCAGCTGTGGCCACAACCAGTCTCTTATCATGTTCAATCTGATTTCCAAGCACTAGCCTCTCGATCTCATCAACATCATTCTTATGATCACTCAATGCAATCCCTGAAGAAGTGGAGATGATAACATTGCAAGTCTCCTTAGGGTTCTTCTCTGGTTTCCCTGGTAGAGATCCCATTGGATTCTTGGAGGATGAAGACATGGATGCAACTTGGCTCTCCAAAGCTTTGAGGTGAGAGGCAAGTTGCATGTACTTGTTGTTGAGGTCAGAATAGGTTCCATCAATCTTAGCATGGATGTTCTTGAACTCATCACCAATGGTCTTAGCATTTCTTTCTTGAGCTTCTAAAAGTTGCTTGAACATGGACTCCAAATTTGAACTTGGAGCCTGAGCTGGAGAAGAGCTTCCTTGGGGCTGAGTAGGCTGGTTTGCTTGGTAACCTCCTTGGTGATTGTTGTAGTAAGGTCTTTGCTGGTAGTTGTTTTGGTATTGGAAGTTGGGCTCTTTCCTATACCATGTGCCATTAGAATTGATGAAGCACAGCTCCTCTTGACCTTCTACACCATGAACCTCAGTAGTCCTAGCAGGCTGTTGCTGTTGCTGGTTCCCAATGGAGTGAAGCTGCTCTTGCTTAGCCTTCTCACAAAAGCTTGTCCAACTTTTCTTGGAGATTTCAGGGCCTTTCTTGTGTGCTGGATCATCTTCATCAGTGCCTCTGTTGGCTATCATGCTCCTCACTGTAGACTGAGTCACTCCTGGCCATGTTTTCCACCAGTTCCTCAGCATCCTGCTCAGTTCTGCCCAAGAAGAACCCATTGCTGGCTGTGTCCAATCTGCTCCTGAACTCTGGTAGAACACCTCTGTAGAAGGTACTAAGCAAACTCTCCTTGGTGAAGCCATGATGTGGGCATTGAGACCAATAGCCCTTGAACCTCTCCCATGCTTCACTAAAACTCTCAAGGTTCTTCTGCTGAAAGCTAGAGATCTCATTTCTGATCTTGGCTGTTCTTGAGGTAGAAGAATTTCTCTAGGAATACCCTCTTGCACTCATTCCAAGTTGTGATAGAGTCACTTGGAAGAGCCTTCTCCCATAGATGTGCCTTGTCTCCCAAAGAAGGGAAACAACCTCAGCTTGAAAGCATCTTCAGAGACTCCATTAATCTTGGACAAGCTACAGTAGCTATCAAATGTGTCCAAGTGATCAAGGGGATCCTCCACAGCAAGGCCATGGAACTTGTTGTTCTCAGTCAAATGCAGCAGCCCTGATTTGATCTCAAAGTTGTTGTTCTCCACAGCTGGTGCTCTGATTCCCAACCTATGACCATGAATGTGAGGTTGGTCATAGGCTCCAATGGCTCTTGCTTGGCGTGGTTGGTGATGTGGCTGGCGTGGTGGTCTAGGATTGTCAGCTCTTGGACCATTGTCCCCTTGGACATTACCATCTTGAGGCAGATTCTCCATCTCAAACCCCAACCTTTGAAGATGAGCCTGTTGCTCTACTTCTCTTCTTTGTCTAGCTATCTCCCTCTCAAGTGCAGCAATCTCTTCAACAGTAGGAATCAAGTTGGATGCCCCTCTGCTTCTTGTGATCATACACCTGAAAGTCAAAGATACAAGAGGCAAGAACCAATATCACAAGATACAATAAAAAGAAAAATGACTTAGTCTCAAGCAAATAACTAAATCCCAATGTCAAAATCAACTTAGAACTTGGCAATGACGTAATTTGATGACAGGCCTTTTCAAAGTCCTAATCAAATGTTGTAGAATACAAGATGTCAATCCAATTCTAAGAGATTCTAATGCAAAGGAATGCAAGTTCATGCTTAATCTAAGTCTATCAAGATGAGAGGATGATTGTGAAACTAAGACAATATTAAAAATGCAATAAAAGATTGAACTTTCTTTCTTATGAGGAGAGTGAGACCCATGGGTATAGGGACTTGATATCAAATGATTAAGCTTCAATCCAAGATGCTAACTTTTCAATCAATCTATTCCTTATGCCTAGACAACAAAACTAAGCAAGCTCTATCCTAGATGAATGCTCTTTTGCAATGATCACCCAAGTACACCAAATCCCTTTGGCTGTAATAATCAAAGCAAACATGGAGAATGAGTCTAATAGCAATCCTAGCTCCTTTGACAACTAATCCCTTAGGCAAAGCAAGCTAAAACATAGATGAGTTGGTTCAGGCATTTCATAGAACACCTTCGGGCATGAAATGCCTATAGCTCTATGCTTGAGAGGCCAACTCAAATATAGCTTTAAAACACCAAATCTATGCAAGGAAATGATAGATCTAACAATAGACACCTTGGATCTAACTTAATCACTCTCTATCACCCTAACCCATGGATCTTAGAAGGATCTACTCACTAATCCACATGCTTACTCTTGAACCCATGATAGATTCAAGCTTAAACATATAGAGAAAGAAAGGATATGAAATCAAACAATCAAGAACACAAAGACAAGATGAGATTATGAATCAAGATGAAACTTTACTCAAGAGGTTTATGTGTTCTTAGATAGAAAATGAGATAAGTCCCTCAAAGGGGATACAAGAGTATTTATATGGGGCTTGGAAACCCTTAAAACATAAAGGAGAAAGTCTAAAAGCCCTTGGCCAAGTGATTTTCGACCAATGAGAAGCAAGGAGAAAGCTGAGCCACCGGGTCAGCTGGTGCCTGTCCAGGCGGGTATGCCCAGGCGGGTATGTGCCTCGTCCGGCGTCCAGGCCGTCGCGGCCTCTCTAGGCGGTGTGTTGACGGCGTGGTGGGTGTCAGCTAGCAGGGGCGATGCGAGGTGCGGCGTGGCGGGTGGTACTAGTGGGGTGTGCAGGCTGGTGCGCGGGTAGGAGGAACTGTGGGGCGTCCGGTGTCCTGGTCGGGTGTGGTGCTGGGCGTCGGCTGATCATCAGAACGTGCAGGTCGTCCAGGTCGGGCAGGTGCTGTCCGGTGTCTGCTGGTACGCTGGTGAGGCAAGGTCGGTCGTCCTTGGTGGCGTCCATCCGTCCCGATCGCGAGGTCCTTGTGCTCGGTGGTATGGACGCGTCCGTTCTAGGCGTTCAGCATCAGGGCGTCGCGGTGCTTGTCCCATCGTCCTGGCCGCGTCCTGAGCTTGTCCAGCGAGGTTTGATGGTTGGTCTCGGGTGTGCTCACGGGTTGCTGACATGCTTCCACTCAATTGATCATAACTCCTCCATTGGAAAGCTAACTCAGAATGAAATGTCTCCACCAAATATTAGCATCAGAAGATATTCCTAAGGCCTCTGTCCATGTTCATCTTTAAACCCTTCTTTTTCATCACAAAACTCCCAAACATCTTCAATATCTCCAAAGTGTGCTCCAACACCTAATAGGGACTTATGAATGCAAAATGAGCCTAAAGATGCCTAATGCCTAATCTAAATGAGCAAAAATGCATAAGATATAATAGCTAAAAACATGTAAATATGCAAGACATCATCTATCTTCTTTCGGGCTGAATCGGGCTTTTTCCATTTTCGTCCATCTTCGTGTTTATCGGGAAACTTGACATTTATCTTCGGAAAACTTGACATTTATCTTCTGGAAACTTGACATTTATCTCTTATGTGAGGATAAGGATAAACCGTCATAGTTATCCTTCCTTTTAGGAAAATGTCGTAAGTGGGCGTTTTGGCCATGTCGGCCATTTAGACGCGTTTTCGGTTTTGAAAGAATAGTCTTTGAAGGTTCGGCTTTTCCGAAGGAACCCCAATTCCTCGTATAGTCGAGATGTTTGGTGTTTAGAATAACCGTGATCATTCCAACCTCACGAGAATTGATCCAAACAAGCCACGATGGGATCAGACCGAGCATGATGGGACCGAGACCAGGGCGAGGCGTCGACCGGATGCCAAGGGGCTTGCCGCCCGGCTAGGCCAGCTGCGGGATCCCTGCGCGTATGGGCTGCTACGCCCGGCATGAGCGACTAGCGGAGGCGCATGCGCCCGGTGCCAGGCTGGCTTACCGCCCGCAGGCGACTTCGGGAGGCTCTTGCCGCGCCAGGCCGACTGGGGCGCTTCCGCCAATAGGCGACTTCGCGAGGGCGTCTGCCGCCGGCTTACGCCCGGCGCCAGGATGGCTTGCCGTCCGTGGGTTTTCCGTTACCGATCTTTCCCGTTGGCGTTCGATGCGGAAATCTTTGAGTTTGGGAGGATCTTTAGCGTGAGTCTCGAGATAACCGTTTTCAACGATTTTCGAGATTCCCAGTATCAGGTCGAGATGGACTAGTTAGTAGACTTTCGTCTAAATCTTTGAGCCTCATTACTCAAACCCTCGAAGACGAGTCTCTGAATCAAAGTCCATCTCGATCCGATACCAGAAATCTGGAAGACCATAAAAGGTTCGATGATGAATGGATTTCGATTAAAATATAAAAGCGATCACGGTTATTCTAAACACCAATCATCGACTATCGAGGTTGGGATTCCCGAAATGCCGAAACCTTAAGACTATTTTCTCGAAAAACCGTAAAAGCGCTAAAAGCCCGACATGACCAAAGCGGCCCACTACGATTTTCGAAAGGAAGGATAACTATGACGGTTTATCCTTATCCTCATAAGGTATAAATGTCAAGTTTCCAGAAGATAAATGTAAAGTTTTCGAAGATAAATGTCAAGTTTCGATAAACGAGGCGGACGACGGAAAAACCTGATTCAGCCG
The DNA here is from genome assembly GCA_016771965.1 of Brassica carinata. NCBI lineage: Eukaryota > Viridiplantae > Streptophyta > Magnoliopsida > Brassicales > Brassicaceae > Brassica > Brassica carinata. The sequence goes on from CM028692.1 coordinate 24,801,675, forward strand.
AAGGAAGATAGACTGTCTTAAGAGGAGTATATAAGGAGAGCTTTGGGCGAGGAGCAAATGATCACAAAACTTCGAGCACTTAGCACTTAGAGCAATTTAGCTGTTTTCACTTGGCGAGCTGGACCAACTATAGGTTAGAACTAGGCGACCGACTAGCGGACCTTTCGACAGCTCTTGTAGCGATTTCTTTACCGTTGTTTACGCTCAAAGCGAATTCAGAAATAAGATCTCTTCGCTCTATTTTACGATTTTCATTTTGTAACTTTAAATTCCCATTGATTGTGTCGGTGTGGGCCAGCAGATATCCGGGACCTTCAAGGAAGATCTGGTTAACTCGGTTTTCCTCCATAATCGTTTATCGGAAATTGACGAGTGTGAATTTCAGTTCGTACAGTTTGGCTAGAAGGAGGGTTATGGATCTATCTATCTACGCCCACTACGCGGCTTCGATCATGTCGCGTCACCAAAGACCAGCCAGCGTTGAAGACTCCAACTGGAGATCGTCCACAGTCTGCTGATGCAAACAGCTCAGGCGGATGAAGGAACTGTTCACCTCGCCCATGAGCGAGCGGAACAGGACAAGCTGATAACCTGCTGCGAAAACAGGTGACACCTTAACTGCGAGGAGCAAGCTGCAGCGGAACCACCAAGGCACGGTAGCGGCAGAAGACTCGACGGATCTCGGGAGAGCGAGAAAAGATGCCCGAAAGAGTCCACTCGAGGAAACGGCTCCAAAGGACAGCAAGCGACCTGCGGAACCTTCCACCGACTGGAAACAAAGCGGCGTCGGCGCATCAATCTGGATATCAGCGACCAATCAGATCCTGGATGAAGACGCTGACATCCACCTAAGGACCGAAGCCAGTCCTTCGGCGAGCGGTATCCTGAGAGGCCCATGACAGAGGAGGAAGAACTCTACTTGATGGAGCGGAAGAACTGCGGAGGATCAAGCTTCGGATCCATCGCGACCAGCGCCGACAAACTTCGAGGAGACGCCGGTAGGAATAGCGAGATCCATGATCTCCGGAATCTCTCAAAAAGACCGTGGCCGAGGTGAAAGCGGTGAAATTGCAAATCCACCAGGCGACCAGTTCCGCCCCCGAGATCGATAGACTTCTCGAGGAAGCACGGAAAACACCGTACACCGCTTCGGATCACGGAAACACATCTCGGACCGAGGAAAATCAAAATCGATCTATGGCGGTACTCACGGATCTAAAGCACCTGCAGTCTTTCCAGATCGCAATGGGTAGATGCAAACTCCCGGAGCGCGAACGAGACGCGGGTCATTGTCTTCTCTTCGTCGAGCACCTCAAAGGTGCTGCGCTCGAATGGTTCTCGCGGCCCAAAAGGAACTCCATTGGAAGCTTCCGCCAATTGGGCTCGGCGTTTCTCAAACAATACTCCATGTTCATGGATAGAGAAACGTCCGACGTGGACCTATGGAGTCTAGCTCAGAAGGAAGACGAGTCTCTCCGTGACTTCATGCGAAGATTCAAACTGGTGATGGCCAGGTAATAGGCATCAGCGACAATGTCATGATCGGCATACGAGGAAAACTCTCTGGTACAAGTCAAAGTTCCGAAAGTGGATATTACTGGAAAAGCCGCGGACAATCCAAGATACTCTCCACAAAGCAACGGACTTCATCATCATGGAGGAAGAGATGAAACTTCTATCGCAGAAGCACGGACCACAAAAAGCGTCCTCAAAGAAGAAACCCTCTCGTAACGACAAGAACGTCCATCACGAAGGGGAAGGCGCCCAAAGCGAGCATAACTTCGCCATCAACTTGGAGCAAGGCAAGACCTCCGGAAACACCTGGACCAGGAACCAGTACAAGGATAATTCCTACTGCGAGTTCCACGAGACCAGAGGTCACTCCACTGCGAACTGCAAGGTTCTCGGTGCCCGGCTCGCCGCAAAGCTCCTCAACGGCAAACTGTCAAAGGTCAAGTGTATAAAGGACTTGCTCCTGGAGTCCGACCGCCCAAAGACCAACAAAACTGTCTCCGAGGACCGCGCGACCGAAAATCAATCAGGTGAAAAGAGCGGAAGAAGACAGGACGACCAAGGGAACAACAGCAGTCGCCAGAGGGTAAACATGATCATCGGAGGATCGCAGTTCTACCAAGACTCTGTCTCGTCGATAAAAGCCTACGGGGAAAAAGCCGAGACGAGTTCCAACTGGTTCCCGGATAGCGATATTCCTAACCACACGATCGTTTTTGAGGAACAGGAAACTGTCGGAATCGACAAACCTTATTGCGATCCTTTGGTTATCGACCTGGTAATCCAGGATCTTGAAGTCGGCCGCATCCTCGTCGATACAGGAAGTACGGTCAACATTATCTTCCGTGACACCCTCTACAGGATGAAGATCCCACTTGGGGAAGTCGTCCCTGAGCCAAAACCTTTGACTGGGTTTTCGGGTGTCACTTCCATGACCCTCGGGAGAATTAAGCTCCCACTCATGGCGAAGGAAGTCATAAAGATCGTCGAGTTTGCAGTAGTCGGAAATCCGGTCATCTACAATGCCATCATGGGAACCCCTTGGATCAACTCCATGAAGGCAGTACCATCTACATATCACCTCGGCATCAAATTTCTGACTCCAACCGGAACCGCAGTAATCTGGGGTAGTCAGAAAATATCGAGACTCTGTTACCTAGCCGAGTTCAAACTGCGAAAAGATCGGAACGCCCCTGCGGCCAACCCGAAACGAGCAAAGGAATCACACAACATTCCTGAAGACTCAAAAAGAGATGATCCAGAATCATCCGAACAGGCAACGATTCAAGACAGCGACAAAGTCTCTGAGTCCATCGCCGTAAAAGCAGACAGCTCGACCCCCGCACAAACCACCGATCCGACCAGCACGATCGGAACGGCAACACACAGGGAGTAAAAACGTCTGCGGCAACTATCAGAACTACGAGATGGCTTGATCCTCGAAAGAGGTATGAGGGCAGCTCGTCGAAACCGGCGAAGTTCAGCTATCCCCTCACCAAAAGGGGACTGGCACGATACTCCTATACTCCCACAAAAGCGCGAAATATCCTCACATGTACTCGAACTTTTTGAAATTTTTAATAAAATTCTATCTTTTATGCTCACTTAACGCGTAAACACTTCGGAAAAACGAAAATCATATCTTCAAAGAAACGCGAGACGCCGCGAACTTCTGAAAAGATAACAAAACTCGTGATCATCCGCTAAAACAGTCCACCCGCGACTTAAAATAACTAAGCCGTCGATTGGCCCCGACGGACGACACAGAAACGTTTCACTCAATACAAACTCGTAGTCAGACCTATAAGGTCCTCTTACATCCGACAACGATATCTTAGCGCGCTATACAAGAAACCCAAAATTTTGGTTTAGCTGCCTCGATAAACTGCGAAGATAGCTCGATTCTTTTAACACAAGTTATATAAGCCGTGACTAGTCGGGGACTTTAAGCGAAAAGAATCAGGAAGAAATCACTAACAGGCAAAACAAAAGCCGATCAGTCATCGCGACAGCCTTAAAGCTGAGAGTAAGCCTAGGTCTTGCCACTAAACCAGTCTTGCTGGATCTTGACATCTCAGACATAGTATCGTATCACGAGATCCCAAAACATGTCTCTTATCGCTTACACCTAAAAGCGCTTCGCTAAAAGTAGCATCACGGACCAGCGACAAAAAGAGTTAGGATCTGGTGACTACTCGCATTCTTTCCTCTACACTTGGCGAAAGTATAAATCAAACCAAAAGACAAAATCTCGCAAATTTTCATATTCATAAGGCCGCAAAAACGGCAGGATTCAAAGCCACCAACGGCCAGTCCCAGAAAAATATAAGAATGCAACCTCCAACGGTCGCAGAATAAAAAATCCTAAAAACGGCCACACACGGCCAAACATATGACTCACAAAAGAAAGTCAACATCGAGAAATCCAGATCGCGGAAATCCCGAGCGAACCTGCAGGCTGGTCCACTTCCTCGTTCACACCTTGGCGTTCCCACCACCCTCGGCGTTCTCATCAGCTCTGGCCTCCACCGTATCCTGGAAATCGATAGGCTCCCATAGTCCCCGGACTCGTTCTTCGACTGGAGGAACCAAGGATTCAGCATGAGCACACTCGGCCATAAATTCCTTCATCTCAGCAATCTCGGAATCAAAGGAGAAATCCGGGTTCTGAGACTTGTAAGGTTTACGAGAGCCGGCACTTGTAAAATAAGCCAACAAACTCCTTTCTTTAAAACATTGAAACTCAGCAGCAAGCGATTCGCCATCCTGCCACCTCAGCTGCGACCATCCTCCTTCCTCTCTTTTCGCCCGAACAAGAGCTGAGCATGAAGCTCAGCTTGCTTTGTGTTCGCGCCTTTACCTCTTGTGGTCGGAAGAGCTCGCTCAGCTTCTTTGGTCTTGAAATTAGCAATCCTAGACTTGCGGAAACTTGAGTCAGCGCATTGCCAAACACTCTTAGTCCCTGCATAAATTTGAGATCAACAAACATACATATATACAGATTCAAAATGGTTAAGAAGTTCAAGGGCAAAACCTCGTTGACCAGCTGGGAACCCTCAGCAAAACCCGTTGCTTCTCCTCATTTTCCAGCGACTTCGTCAGTAACAAACTCGGAGGAAGGCCGTCAAAGAAATTGTTGGGGAGTGGAAAATCGCTGGCTCGCCTTTTCGTTGGAACAAAACTAGGATTTTCCCCAGCGGTGAAGGTCTTGAACCTTCCCAGTCGATTTCTTTCCCTTTACGAGATCTCTTTTACGCCTCGAGTAGGGGCTTGATAACGGTTCAGCATCAAATGTCGGGACAGGGTCTCGGGACCGGTAAAACACTGCGTCTGAATCCGTTCAAGGGTGAAGGACTTCCGAAAAGCGGCCTTTGGCGAAGAAGATCCCTCTTGACAAAAGATCACCATGCATATCTCGCGCCAGCCCGTTCTCTACAAAGCGAAACTTTTCACTAAAACTTCGCACTTCGGAATGGTAAAATAGAAAGCGAGTTTTCATCATATTACCTCGGTTGAAGTTCCATGCGTCGCGGAAATAGATGGAGGCAGCTCTTCTAACAGACTTACCATCTATTAGACATAAGCGCTCACATACGACTTAGGGTTAGTAGTCCCCTGAATTATGGTCATATCCTTCTTTGGCACCATGGAGTAGTAATCCTCCCGTTGGCGAGTGCTCCAAAGACCTTGAAATCAGGGACTAAGATCGATCCGAGCTCATAACCGATCGATGCGCAAAGCCAACTCTCTAAGGCAGGAGCGCTGAGCTGGATGATCGAAAGTTGATGACGAAGCGCCACGAACAATGGTACCGGGATCGGGAACCACATCGCGGCAATACGTGAAAGCCTCCGTAACATGTAAAGAAACCTTCGGAGGATTCCTTACACTCGTTGCCGGCGGGATCTGAAATTTAACTCCATCGGGAATCTAGTAAAAATCGAAGAGTCTGAGATATTCACTGAAACCAAGCTCGGTGTAAAGGAACCCGGCATCCTCAAAGGTCTCCTCGAACAGGGACATCTGGCGGAGGTGGAGCGAACCCACAAGAGCTTCGGTATCTGGCGTTCTTAGCCTCCTCATCGACTAACTCCTCTTGCTTGGATTCACCGTCCGTGGGCAGGAGAGTCATCCGAGGATGAGTGGGAAGAAATTTCTATTGGAGGATCTTGAAGACATTGTTCTTAAAGAAAAAGAAAAAAAGAGAAAAGGATTCTTGAGAGATGAATTTTCTATGATGAAGTAAGAATGAATGAGATTTCTTACTTCATCCTTATAAAGAATAAAATCACTATTTACCCGACTTTTCGACAACATTGCGTCTCTACACCTTCCCATACGGCCATACCGCAAGCTAGGACCGAAAGGCACTACGGTTCCTAGCTAGCTGAGGGGCTAACTGTTGGGGTCAAAATCGGTCAACGACGAAATCGCCACCGAAACTCGAAAGAAACAAAGTGACGATCAAAACCAAGAAAGGGACGCCACTGGACAAACTTACGGAAGGCATGAACGGACCGAGAGCCCCGGATCGAATGGGCGAAAACAGCAGGAATTACGGACGCTGGACACGCACGGGCGGTGGACGCCTGGCACCGGGCGGTAGGCCGACCACACCGCTGGCGCTGGGCGTAGGACTTCGGCGCCGGGCGGCAGGCCGATTATGCCACCAGCGCCGGGCGTAGACGCTTGGCGCCGACGGTAGGTTTACCACATCAGCGCTTGGCGCCGGGCAGGCGCCTATACGGGGCGGCAGGCTTGTCCTTCCTCGTCTCATGCCGGGCGTAGTTTGTCCTTTCCCCGCTCATGCCGCGCAGGCCTGTCGCTCCGTCTGGCGCCGGGCGTAAGGGTCCTGGCGCCATCTGTGCATCGTCTTCGTGATCTCGGGCAACATCTTGGTCCCTTAAACCCATGTTCGATTGTCCGAGAAACACAACGATTCTTCCGCAGTTTCGATTGTTTAATAAATGTTCATATTTTAAAATTAAGATTTTCGAGATTCTTTCGATCGACTGTGATTATAGACTTTCCGCCTTTCAAATCTTTGAGCCTCATTACTCAAACCCTCGAAGACGGGAGTCTACGAATCCAAGTCCATCTAGATCCCGATACTCGAGAAATCTCGGAAGACCATAAAGGTTCGAATGATGAATGGATTTTGATTCGTCGTATAAAACAATCACGGTTATTCTAAACACCAATCATCTCTACTATACAAGGAATTGGGATTCCTTCGGAAATGCCGAAACCTTCGAAGACTATTTTCTCGAAAAACCGTAAAACGCCTAAAAAGCCCGACATGACCAAAACGGCCCACTTACGATTTTCCGAAAACGAAGGATAACTATGACGGTTTATCCTTATCCTCACCTAAGAGATAAATGTCAAGTTTCCAGAAGATAAATGTCAAGTTTTCCAAAGATAAAAGTCAAGTTTCCCGATAAACACGAAGACGGACGAAAATGGAAAAAGTCCGATTCAGCCCGAAGGAAGATAGACTGTCTTAAGAGGAGTATATAAGGAGAGCTTTGGGAGAGGAGCAAATGATCACAAAACTTCCAGAGCACTTAGCACTTAGAGCAATTTAGCATTCTTTTTCTGTTTTCACTAGCGAGATGACTCAACTAGGTTAGAACTAAGGCCGGACTAGCGGACCTTTCGACAGCTCTTGTAGCCGATTTCTTTACCCGTTGTTCACGCCAAACGCCAATTCAGAAATAAGATCTCTCTCTATTTTACGATTTTCATTTTGTAACTTTCAATTCCCATTGATTGTGTCGCGGTGTGGCCCAGCCAATATAAACAACGAAGTTTTCATCAGATACTCGGTTGAAGTTCCATGCAGGAAATAGATGGAGGCAGCTCTCCTCGACGAATCACCATCTATTCGACAACGAAGAACGCTCCTGCCACGACTTAGGTTCAAGCAGTCCCCTGAATTATGGCCATATCCTTCTTAGGCAGCATGGAGTAGTAACCATCGCCTCCCGTCGGCCGAAAGTGCTCCAAAGGCCTTCAAATCACCAGGACTGAGATCAACTCGAGCTCGTAACTTGAGATCAGTACACCAAGCCAACTCTCTAAATCAGGAACGCTGAGCTGGCTGATCGAGTTCGGCGACGGTTTACTAACAATGGCACTGGGATCGGGAACCACATACCGACAATACGTAAAGAAGGCCTCGTAACATGTAAAGAAACCTTGCGAGGATTCCTCGCGACTCGCTACCAACAGGGATCCGGAATTTGACTCCATCGGGAATCTGGTAAGACTCCCGGAGAGTCCTGAGGTATGTACGAGAGACCAAGCTCGGCGTAAAGGGAGCAACCGGCGACCTCAAAGGTCTCCTCGGAACAGGAACATCTGGCAGCGATGGAACCAAACCCACAAGGGCGCTGTAATGATTCTTCGCCTCTTCCTCGACAAACTCCTCTTGCTTCACCGCCACACGGAGAGTCATCCGAGGATGAATGGGAAGAAGAATTTCTCTTGGAAGATCTTGAAGACATTGTTCTAAAGAGAGAGAAAGGATTCTTGAGATAGAAAGTGAATTTCTTATGATGAAGTAAGAATGCGATTTCTTACTCCATCCTTATAAAGAAGGTAAAATCACTATTTACCCCGACTTTCGGCAAACGATTACGTCTCTACACCTGCCCATACGGCTATACCGCAAGCCAGGACCCAAAGATATTACGATTCCTAGCTAGCTGGGGGCTAACTGTTAGGTCAAAATCGTCACCAAATCGTCACCGAAAGTCCTCGAAAGAAACAAAGTGGCGATCAAAACCAAGGAAAGGGGCGTCACTGGACAAACTCTGAAGGCATGAACGGACCGAAACCCGAGGATCACGGCGAGTAACAGCAGGAATTGGCGGACGGAGCCGCGACACGCCGGTGATAGGGCGCTGGCACCGGGCGAGCCGACCACACAGCGGTAGGCCAGCGAGGACTCTGGCGCCCGGCGGACAGGCCGACCATGCCAGCGCCCGGCAGGGGCAGACGGCGCCGACAAACGACCACGCAGCGCCTGGCGCCCGGCGGCAGAAGCCTGGCGCCAGCGACGAGCTTCCTCTCATGCAGCCGTGGCGACATCCCTTCCGTCAGCCCGGCGAGCCTGTCGTCTCCGTCTGGCGCCGGCGATGGGGTCCTGGCGCATCACAATTGTCGTCTGATCTCGGGCAACAGCAACATCTTGGTCCCTTAAACCCATGTTCGATTGTCCGAGAAACACAACGATTCTTCGCAAAGCCTTCTCGATTGTTTAATAAATGTTCATATTTTAAAATCTAAGATTTTCCGAGATTCCTCGAGTATCGGGATCGAGATGGACTAGGATTAGTAGACTTTCCGTCTAAATCTTTGAGCCTCATTACTCAAACCCTCGAAGACGGGAGTCTACGAATCCAAGTCCATCTAGATCCGATGCCAATCTCGAAGACCATAAAGGTTCGAATGATGAATGGATTTTGATTCGTCGTATAAAACAATCACGGTTATTCTAAACACCAATCATCTCTACTATACAAGGAATTGGGATTCCTTCGGAAATGCCGAAACCTTCGAAGACTATTTTCTCGAAAAACCGTAAAACGCCTAAAAAGCCCGACATGACCAAAACGGCCCACTTACGATTTTCCGAAAACGAAGGATAACTATGACGGTTTATCCTTATCCTCACCTAAGAGATAAATGTCAAGTTTCCAGAAGATAAATGTCAAGTTTTCCAAAGATAAAAGTCAAGTTTCGATAAACCGAAGGCGGACGAAAATGGAAAAGTCCGATTCAGCCGAAGAAGGAAGATAGACTGTCTTAAGAGGAGTATATAAGGAGAGCTTTGGGAGAGGAGCAAATGATCACAAAACTTCCAGAGCACTTAGCACTTAGAGCAATTTAGCATTCTTTTTCTGTTTTCACTAGCGAGATGCGACTCAACTAGGTTAGAACTAGGCGGCCGGACTAGCGGACCTTTCGACAGCTCTTGTAGCCGATTTCTTTACCCGTTGTTCACGCTCAAACGCGAATTCAGAAATAAGATCTCTTTCTCTCTATTTTTACGATTTTCATTTTGTAACTTTCAATTCCCATTGATTGTGTCGTGTGTGGCCCAGCCAATATAAACAACGAGTTTTCATCGTATTACCTCGGTTGAAGTTCCATGCGTGCGGAAATAGATGGAGGCAGCTCTCCTCGACAGAATCACCATCTATTCGGACAACGAAGAAACGTTCCTGCCACGACTTAGGGTTCGAAGCAGTCCCCTGAATTATGGCCATATCCTTCTTAGGCAGCATGGAGTAGTAACCATCGCTCCCCGTCGGCCGAGTGCTCCAAAGGCCTTCGAAATCACCAGGACTGAGATCAATCCCGAGCTCGTAACTTGAGATCAGTACACCAAGCCAACTCTCTAAATCAGGAACGCTGAGCTGGCTGATCGAGAGTTCGAAGTGACGAAGCGCACGAACAATGGCACTGGGGATCGGGAACCACATACGACAATACGTAAAGAAGGCCTCGTAACATGTAAAGAAACCTTGCGGAGGATTCCTCGCACTCTCGTTACCAACAGGGATCCGGAATTTGACTCCATCGGGAATCTGGTAAGACTCCCGGAGAGTCCTGAGGTATGTACGAGAGACCAAGCTCGGCGTAAAGGGAGCAACCGGCGACCTCAAAGGTCTCCTCGGAACAGGAACATCTGGCAGCGATGGAACCAAACCCACAAGGGCGCGGTAATACGCATTCTTCGCCTCTTCCTCGACAAACTCCTCTTGCTTCACCGTCACACGGGCAGGAGAGTCATCCGAGGATGAATGGGAAGAAGAATTTCTCTTGGAAGATCTTGAAGACATTGTTCTTAAAGAGAGAGAAAGGATTCTTGAGATAGAAAGTGAATTTCTTATGATGAAGTAAGAATGCGATTTCTTACTCCATCCTTATAAAGAAGGTAAAATCACTATTTACCCGACTTTTCGACAAGCGATGCGTCTCTACACCTGCCCATACGGCTATACATAAGCCAGGACCGAAAGATATTACGATTCCTAGCTAGCTGGGGGCTAACTGTTGGGGTCAAAATCGGTCAACGGCGAAATCGTCACCGAAAGTCCTCGAAGAAAAACCAAGTGACGATCAAAGCCAAAGCGAATTAGTCACTCGATGAACTCACAAGAAGGCATGAGCGGACCGTGAGCCCGGGGATCAACGAAGGCAAGCAGGTACCGGGCCGAGGACAAACGCGAGCGCAGGCTTGCCCTGTCCGTCTGCGCCGGCGGCAAGAGTCCTGGTTCCCACCTATGCAATGCGTCGCGTGATCTCGTCTAAGGGCAGCATCTTGGTCCCTTAAACCCATGTCCGCATTGTCCGCAAACTACAATGATTCTTCGTAAAGCCTTCTCGATTGTTTAAAAGTTCATATTTTAAGCGTCCTAGTTCGAAGCCATTACTCAAACCTTTGAAAGCGGTTATCTGAAATCTACGACTAAAGATCCTCCCAAAACTCAAAGATTTTCGCCTGAGCGACTAGCGGAAAGATCGAACAACGAAAACCCGGACGGCAGGCGGCCTGGCATGGCCTTACCAGCGTCCATGGCCGACGCGGCGCCAGCGGCACTAAATCATGGCCGGCCTGGCGCCCGGTGCACCATAATCTGGCGCCCGGCGGCTGCCAGCGTCTGAGGCGGCCTGGCGCCGGCGACACAGCGTTCATGGCCCGGCCTGGCCCGGCACAACCTGGCGCCGGTCGGCGGCCCGTCTGGTCTCCGGTCCCATCGTTCGGTCTGATCCCATCTTGGCTTGTTTGGATCAATCTTCGTGAGTTTGGTACGATCCGGTTATTAAACACCAAACATCTCGACTATCACGAGGAATTGGGTTCGCCGAATGCGAAACCTTCAAAAGACTATTCTTCGAAAAGTAAGCGTCTAAATAGCCCGCGTGGCCAAGCGGCCACTACGATTTTCGAAAGGAAGGATAACTATGGGTTTATCCTTATCCTCACATAAGAGATAAATGTCAAGTTTCCAGAAGATAAATGTCAAGTTTTCCAAGATAAATGTCAAGTTTCCCCGGCGCACGAAGATGGACGAAAATGGAAAAAGCCAGATTCAGCCCAAGAAGATGTAACCGCCTTAAGAGGAGTATATAAGGAGAGCTAGGAGCAAATCATCACAAAACTTCCAGAGCACTTAGCACTTAGAGCGACTTAGTATTCTTTTCTGTTTTCACTAGCGAGCCGCGACTCAACTAGGATAGACTTAGGCAGCCGGACTACGGACTTTTCGACAGCTCTTGTAGCCGCATTTCTTTAATCGCTGTACACGCCATTGAGAATTCAGAAATAAGATCTCTTTCGCTTTTCTTTCGATTTTCGCTTTTAAAACTTTAATCTCCATTGATTGTATCGTGTGGCCCAGCAGATATCCGGGACCTTCAAGGAAGATTGTTAACTCGGGTTTCCAAATCGCTTATCGAATTGACGTGAATTTCGGTTCCCATTACCGGGTGCCACCGGGCGCCAGGTCGGGTGTTGCCAGGCCGTCGGCCTCTGGCGTGCCGCCAGGCCGGTGCCGCTGGCGCCAGGCCGTGCGACGTTGCCGCCGGCGCCAGGCCAGCCCGCTGCTGACGCTGCGTCGCCGCGCCAGGCCGGTCGGCAGCCGTGGTTTTTTGCCGCTGTGGGTTTTCCGCCGATCTTTCCCGCTAGTCATTCGTAAGCGGGAAATCTTTGAGTTTGGAAGGATCTTTAGTAGATTTCGAGATAACCGCTTTTGACCCCAAAGCCAGTCCGGTAGAGCACCGGACGATGAGAAGCAGCTGGACGGCGGAGAGCACGTCCGGTAGGAGCACCGGACGGGGATCATGGCGGTCCAGACTGATGGACGGCGGAGACGGCCCGGTAGAGCACCCTGACGGGAGGGCAAGATGCGCCCAGACCGAGGGACGCACCGTGGCCTGTCCGCTAGGAGTACCCGGTCGTGAAGAAGGTGCTAAGGACCAGGGTGAGACGACCGGGGTGAGACAGACGACCTGGAACCCGGACGGAGCAAAGAACGCGGCCAGCTGGACGGCCGGGTAACCTGGACCGGGTTGGATGGTGTTGATGCTACCCTGACCGAATTTTATGCTTCATTCCCATTGGTTTAGACCCATTTAGCTTAAGAACATTTTAGTAATCTTGTTTTATGTTTCTAGGGCTTTTAAGCCTCACTATAAGTACCCTTGTTATCCCTAATGAGGATGTTATGTTATTTTCTATCTAAGAACACATAAACCTTTTGAGTAAAGCTTCATCTTTGATTCATAATCTCATCTTATCTTTGTGTTCTTGATTGCTTGATTTTATCTCCTTTCTTTCTCTATATGTTTAAGCTTGAATCTCTCATGGATTTAAGAGTAAGCATGAGGATTAGTGAGTAGATCCATTTAAGATCCATGGGTTAGGGTGATTGAGAGTGATTAGTAGATCCAAGGTGCTTAGTGTTAGATCTATCATTTTTGCATTGATTTGTTGTTCTTAAAGCTATATTTGAGTTGGCCTCTCAAACATAGAGCTATAGGCATTTCATGCCCGGAAGGTGTTCTATGAAATGGCTGAACCAACTCATCTATGCTTTTAGATAGATTGAAAAGTTAGCATCTTGGATTGAATATTAATCATTTGATATCAAGTCCCTATACCCATGGGTCTCATTCTCCTCATAAGAAAGAAAGTTTTACTTTTGTTGCATTTTACTCATTGTCTTAGTTTAATAATCATCCTCTTCAATGATTGCATTAAGATTAAGCATAGACTTGCATTCCCTTTGGTTTATGGTCACTTAGAACTGGTTCGACAATTTTATATACTACATCATTTGATTAGGACCTTAGAAAAGTCCTTTCATCAAATTGGCGCTGCTAAGCAAATTCTAAGTTGATTAGACATTGGGATTTAGTCATCTTGAGACTAAATCATTTTTCTTTTCTTGTGATATTGATTCTCCTCTTGCATCTTCCTTTGATTTTCAGGTGTATGAACACAAGAAGGGGTGCAACTAACCTGGTTCCCACTGTTGAAGAGATAGCTACATTTGAGAGGGAAATAGCAAGTAGGAGAAGAGAAGAAGAGCAACAGGCTCACATTCAGAAGTTGGGGTTTGAGATGGATGATCACCAGCATCAACCTCAAGATGGCAATGGTCAAGGAGCTGACAACCTTGGACCACAGTGCCAGAAACAACAACACCCACAGCGGCCAGCTAGAGCCATTGGCACCTATGACCGTCCTCACATTCATGGCAATAGGACGGATATCCGTGCACCAGCTGTGGAAGCTAACAACTTTGAGATCAAGTAAGGCTTGTTGAGTGTGATTTAGAACAACAAGTACCATGGCTTGGCTGTAGAAGACCCATTTGATCACTTGGACAAGTTTGATAGCTATTGTGGCTTGTCCAAGACCAATGGTGTGTCCAAAGATGCCTTCAAACTCAAGTTGTTTCCATTCTCTCTAGGAGAAAAGGCACACCAATGGGAGAAATCTCTACCTAGTGACTCCATCACTACTTGGGATGATTGCAAGAAAGCCTTCTTGGAGAAGTTCTTCTCCACATCAAGGACAGCCAAGCTGAGGAATGAGATCTCTAGTTTCCAGCAAAAGAACTTGGAAAGCTTTAGTGAAGCATGGGAAAGGTTCAAGGGGTATCAAGCTAAGTGCCCACACCATGGTTTCTCAAAGGAGAGTTTGCTGAGCACATTCTATAGGGGTGCCCTTCCTGAGTTTAGAGCAAGATTGGATACAGCAAGCAATGGTTTCTTCCTGGGCAGGTCTGAAGAAGATGCTGAGGAGCTGGTTGACAACATGGTGAACAGTGACTCGGTTTATAGTGGAGAACATGACAGAGCTGATAGAACAATCAGAGCTGATGACAACCAGACCAAGAAGGAAATCAAATCCTTGCAGGAGAAGATAGACTTGCTGATTGCTAACCAAGCCAAAAAGGAGCAGATCAACTTTGTAGGTGGTCCAAGTCAGGACACTCCTCCTAAGGTTAATGAAGTTGAAGGGTTAGAAGGGCAAGAAAAGCTTTGCTTCATCAACAACAATGGTACTTGGTACAGGAAGGAGCCTAACTTTCAGTACAACAACTACCAGCAAAGGTCTTATCCCAACAACCAGCAAGGAGGCTATCAACCCAAGCAAAACACTCAGCAAGGGAACTACCAGCCTAGGCAGAATCCTCCTCCTGGTTTTACAAATCATGGAAATCAGTCTACTCAAGCTCAAGGTAGCTCCTCCCAAGCTAAAGCTCCAGATTCATCTATGGAAGCTATGTTCAAACAATTATTGGAAGGTCAAGCTAGAGCAGCCAAGGACATTGGCCATGAGTTCAAGAATGTTCACTCCAAGATTGATAGCAGCTATACTGAGCTAAACAACAAGATTAGAGCTTTGGAGAATCAGTTTGCTTCTATGAACTCTCAGCCAAGTCGCCAACATGGAACACTACCAGGAAAGGCTGAGCAAAACCCCAAGGAGCCAATGAAGGCAATCACTTTGAGGAGTGGTAGAGAGCTACCTCCAAGAACTCTCCCCAAGGATGGTGAGACACTAAGTGGGGTGGCCATCAACATTGATGATGATGTTGTGATTGTAGATGAGGAGATTCTAGAAAAGATAGTTGAAGCTAAGGGTAAAGGAAAGGTTGGAGAAGAGAAGAAAGCACTAAAGCATGGTGAAGTTGCCACTCCAACAAAAGAGTCTTCTTTTGTTCCTCCTCCCTATGAACCTAAGCTGCCATTTCCTGGAAGATTCAAGAAGCAACTCTTAGAGAAGTACAAAGCACTCTTTGAGAAGCAAATGAGTGAAGTTCAAGTCACAATGCCCATCATTGATGCCTTCATGCTTGTCCCTCAATACAGCAAGTTCTTGAAGGATGCTGTTGCTGCCAAGAAGAAGGAAATGGAAGGCATGATGATTCTTACTCATGAGTGCAGTGCCATTATCCAGAGATTGACAATCCCTAAGAAGCTAGAGGATCCAGGCTGCTTTACACTACCTTGTGCCATTGGTCCTTTGATGTTTGAGAGATGTCTATGTGATTTGGGAGCTAGTGTCAGTCTCATGCCTCTATCTGTTGCCAAGAAGCTTGGGTTCAGCCAATACAAGAAGTGCAAACTCTCTTTGGTGCTTGCTGATCGCTCAGTCAAATTCCCCATTGGTATCCTTGAAGACCTCCCTGTGATGATGGGAGATTGTGAAATTCCTACTGATTTTGTTGTTTTTGAGATGGATGGAGAAGCTAGAGACCCCTTGATCCTTGGAAGACCATTCTTAGCCACAGCAGGATCCCTTATCAATGTGAAGGAAGGCAAGATTGATCTTCATTTGGGGAAAGAACACACTCTCCATTTTGATATCAATGAGGTAATGAAGAGGTCAACTGTGCAAGGCCAAGTGTTTTACATAGAAGAGATGGAAGCTCTTGCTGATGAGCTCCTTGAGGAATTGGCACTTGGAGAGTTGGCAATAGGGGACCCTTTGCAGCATGCTTTGACAGTGGATAAAGAGGTCCAAGTGGTTGAGAACCAAGAGAGTGATTCTATTGTGGCCATGCTGGATTCTCACAAGAAGATTGAGGATAAAGGCCAGTATGAGGAGCTCAAACATGAGGTGCACCAAGCTGTTTCAGCCACTCAACAAGAGGACACCCAACAAGATGATTGGAGTGAGCTCAAGGCACCAAAAGTGGAGCTAAAACCTCTTCCCCATGGTGTAAGGTACGCATTTTTAGGCCCTAATGAGTCATGTCCTGTCATTGTGAGTAGTGAACTTACTGAACTTGAGCTTTCTCAACTTTTAAATGAACTTAAAAAGTTTAGAAAGGAAATAGGTACTCACTAGATGATATTAAGGGGATATCACCTTCTTTGTGCATGCATAGGATACATCTAGAGGATGAGTCAATGACTTCATAGAGCATCAAAGAAGGTTGAATCCTAACCTGAAGGATGTTGTAAAGAAGGAGATTCTTAAGCTCTTAGATGCTGGTGTTATCTACCCTATTTCAGATTCTAAATGGGTATCTTCTGTGCATGTAGTTCCAAAGAAAGGTGGTATCATTGTGGTTAAAATGACAAGGATGAATTGATACCAACTAGAACCATAACTGGCCATAGGATGTGTATTGATTATAGGAAGCTCAACTCAGCATCTAGAAAGGATCATTTTCCATTGCCATTCATTGATCAAATGCTTGAGAGACTTGCAAACCATCCTTTCTATTGTTTTCTTGATGGGTATTCAGGGTTCTTCCAAATCCCCATACATCCCAATGATCAAGAGACATTCACATGCCCCTATGGCACCTTTGCTTATCGAAGGATGCCATTTGGGTTATGTAATGCTCCAGCAACCTTTCAAAGGTGCATGATGTCTATCTTCGGATCTCATTGAGGATATAGTGGAGGTATTCATGGATGATTTCTCTGTCTGGATCTTCGTTTCCTTGTTTGTCCAACTTGTGCAGGGTCCTACAGGATGTGAAGACACCAACCTAGTGCTGAATTGGGAGAAGTGTCATTTCATGGTCAAAGAGGGATTGTGCTTGGACACAAGATTTCAGAAAAGGACATTGAAGTGGACAAGGCTAAGATTGAGGTGATGGTCAGCTTGCCACCACCAAAGACAGTGGAAGACATCATGAGCTTCCTTGGCCATGCTGGGTTTATAGAAGGTTCATCAAAGACTTCTCAAAGGTTGCTAGACCCATGACCAAGTTGCTGTGCAAGGAGGCAGCTTTCAGCTTTGATGAAGATTGTCTTGAAGCCTTGAAGATAAAGGGTGAACTGGTTAATGCCCCCATTGTCCAGCCACCTGATTGGGACCTCCCTTTGAGATAATGTGTGATGCTAGTGACTTTGCTGTTGGGGCTGTCCTGGGACAGAAGAAGGATGGCAAGACTCATGTGATTTATTATGCTAGCCAAACCCTGAATGATGCACATATGAGGTATGCCACAGAGAAAGAGATGCTGGCCATTGTCTTAGCCTTTGAAAAATTCAGAAGCTACCTGGTGGGTTCCAAGGTCATTGTGTATACTGACCATGCAGCTTTGAGACACCTCTTAGCAAAGAAGGATGCCAAGCCAAGACTACTAAGGTGGATCATTTTGCTTGAGTTTGACTTGAAGATTAGAGACAAGCCATGGATTGAGAATGGAGTTTGATCACTTGTCCAGGTTGAGGATTGAAGGTGGAATCCCTATTGATGAGGGACTTAGACAAGAGCATGTCATGGCCATCATGTCAGTGGTGGCAGTCATTGAGACTGGAAAAAGATTGAAGAGGTTAAGGCAGCTGAAGAGAAGGGACCTTGGTATGCTGATTTGGTTAACTACTTAGCCACTGGAAAGGAACCATTGGGGCTTGCAGGGTATGAGAAGAAGAAGTTCTACAAAGACTTGAAGAGATACTATTGGGATGAACCATACCTCACACACCCATGCAAAGATCAGATTTATAGAAGAGTGGTGGCTGAAGAAGAAGTTGAAGGAATCCTCTCACATTGCCATGGATCTTCCTATGGAGGCCATTTTGCTACATTCAAGACTGTCTCAAAGGTGCTACAAGCTGGATTCTGGTGGCCACACATGTTCAGGGACTCACAAGACTTCATTTCAAGATGTGACTCTTGCCAAAGGAGGGGGAACATTACTAAGAGGAATGAGATGCCTCAAAACCCAATCCTTGAAGTGGAAGTGTTTGATGCTTGGGTGATTGACTTCATGGGACCTTTCCCTTCTTCTTATGGCAACAGATACATCTTGGTGGATGTGGACTATGTATCAAAGTGGGTGGAAGCAATAGCAAGTCCTACAAATGATTCAAGTGGTGGTCAAAATGTTCAAGAGCAATATCTTCCCAAGGTTTGGAGTTCCAAGAGTGGTCATAAGTGATGGAGGTTCACATTTCATCAACAAGGTATTTGAGGGTCTTCTCAGAAGAATGGAGTGAAACACAAGGTTGCAACACCCTATCATCCTCAAACAAGTGGCCAAGTGGAGGTCTCCAACAAGCAAATCAAGGGAATCTTGGAGAGGTTGTAGGAACCAAGAGGAAGGATTGGTCAGCCAAGCTTTGATGCTCTTTGGGCATATAGAACAGCATTCAAGACTCCTCTAGGCACTACTCCTTTCAACCTTGTCTATGGGAAGTCTTGCCATCTGCCAGTTGAGCTTCAATACAAGGTATTGTGGGCTGTGAAGCTTCTAAACTTTGACATCAAGTGTGCAAAGGAGAAGAGACTTCTTCAACTCAATGAACTGGATGAGATAAGGATGGATGTCTTTGAGAACTCAAGGATCTACAAGGAAAAGACTAAGGCTTTCCATGACAGGCACATCCTCAAGAGAGAGTTCAAGGCAGGAGATCAAGTGCTTCTTTACAACTCTAGACTGAAGTTGTTTCCAGGAAAGCTAAAGTCAAGGTGGTCTGGTCCATTTGTGATCAAAGAAGTGAGACCTTATGGAACCATTGTGCTTTGGAACAAGGATGGTGGAGACTTCACAGTGAATGGCCAGAGACTCAAAGAATACATGGCCACAATACCAAAGGAGGATGCGACATCAACCCCACTCTCTGATGCTCCCCTTGCCTAACCTCGACGGAGGCAAAGTCAAGCTAGTGACTTTAAACAAGCTCACTTGGGAGGAAGTCCCATGGTTATCCTTGTAAATATGCATTAGGATTTGTTCTTTTTCAAATAAGTCACTTGGAGAATGGTGATAGCTTGGGAATGAGTTGGAGAATGCTTTGAGATGGAAGAAGTTCATAAAAAAAAACCTGGTTTGGAGGTTTGGACCGGGTAGGATGGACCGGGGTCGCCTACCCGGACGTGCAGAATGCTGAATGATCGGACCGGGGTGCGGTGTCCGGGTGGAAGCACCCGGTTGTGAAACAGACGGACGAACGGACGAAAGGAACGGACCGGGTACATCTGTCAGGGGTGAGATACCCGGTCGTGAGAGTGCAGGAACGGACCGGGGACGTCCGTCCGGGGTAAGCTACCCGGTCGGGATTCACTTCCCAGCCAACCCGCGCCTCGACCCATGGAGCACCAGACCCGTATCCGCGACCCAGGTAAGGTTTCTCTTCCTTTTTCAAGCCCAGACCCGACCTACCCTGACCCATAAACGACCCAGACCCACCCAGAAACCCTTTAAACCCTAAGCCACCCTCTCTCTCCTCATTTCATCTTCTTCCTCACATCATAGTCCTCTCTAGCCTCCAAGAACATAAATCCTCATAACTTTGTCAAATCTCAACCAAATCACAAATTTCTTTTTCCCACATCCAAGCCTTCTTCCCCTATATCTAATTCCTTGAATCTTTTCATCTTTATCCTTCATACAAAGCAAGATATGGTATCTCTAAGTTCAAATTCGTAACCCTCACGAACCCTAAAAATTTGAACTTGAAATTTGAGCCTTTTCTTGCTAGATTCTTGTAAATTAGACTAGGGAAAGCTTATATATCATGCTGGGTAGATGATTTCATGGTGCAATTGAGATTAATTTGAACTTTGAAAAATTAGGGTTCATGAGATTTGGGGGTTTTTCATAAAGTGCTTGTTTTAGGTTGTTCTTGGGTTAGATTGGATGCTAGGTTGATGGAGAACTTCAATTTAGGCCATTTTAAGCTTGATTGTGCTTAATTGAGTGGTTTTGATTCTTAGAGATTCTTGTTGCTCATAAAAAAAAAAAAAATTATGAGCATGAGAATTCTCTAGGATGTTCTAAAGCCTTTTGCTTAAAGCTTGTTTCTTGTGAGTAATTGATCATTGGAATTGTCATTCTTATGCTTTTGATCATATTCCTCATCTTGAGAGGCTTTTCCTTCTTAAGCTTACTCTTTTCCAAGGTCTAAAGTTTCAGGTACCAATGGGGAGAAAGAGTGAAGCTGATCTAGAGTTGAGAAGAAAATGCAGCAAGGCACACTGCTCAGTTTGGGAAACCTTTGGGCTCAGAGCCTGGTACAGAAGAGGAGCGCCACCAGAAAGCCTTGGCAATGATAAGGAAGAAATCACAAGCCAAGAAAGATGGGAAGAGAGTTGTGGTTGATAAGAGTGTGGCTGATGGTGCTCACAAGCAAGCCAAGAAAGATGGGAAGAGAGTTGTGGCTGATAAGAGTGTGGCTGATGGTGCTCACAAGCAAGCCAAGAGGGATGGAAAGAGATTAGCTGTGGGAGACAGTGTGGCTGCTGGTACTCACATGCAGGCTCCTCCCAAGAGAGCTAAGGCACCAAGAAACTCTAGTGAGGGAGCTCTTGTGATTGAGAAGACAAACAACAAAGGTGATCATACCCTTGCTCACACTATGAGGGCTATGACTCCACCTAGGAGAGCACCAGACCCTGTGCAAGAAGTTTTAGAACACCTCAACCAGCAAAACAAGGAAGAGAAGTTGGCCAGGGCTAGAGCAAAGAAGCAAGGCAAGAAGCCAATGGTTGCAGAAAGTGAAGGTGAAGAAGATGAGACATCTTCTAACGATGAGCATGCTGATCCTAAATCAAAATATGACAAGAGGGATAGGTCCAAGACACCTACTGAGGATGAGCTGCTAGACCTTATGAGAAATGGCATTGCTTGGGTTCCTACCAGATTTGTTAATAAAAGGATCTTGCAAGAGATGTACCTTGATGATGATGTTGAAGCAATGCTTCAGCACATGAAGGTGGGCAGCCTCTACTCAACAGCTTACCCCACTCACAAAGAAGTCTCTTGCCAATTCTTGGCTACACTAGAAGCAACCTTTCACACTTCCAAGCATGCACAGCAAGGATGGGGAGAGATCAAATTCAAGATTGAGGGTGAGGTGTACTCCATGTCTTTCACAGAGATTGGTGATGTTCTTGACCTTGAGGATCAGAAAAACTCTTCACTTCCAACACTCAAGACAGCCCCAGGAAGACCATTTCTGAATCAATGTGGACCTTATTAACAGGACAAGGAAAAGGAGGCCACAAGAAGGAGAAGAATGGAGCTATTAGGCATCCCACTATGCGCTACCTCCACAGGTTGCTTAACCACACCCTCTTCCAGAAGAAGGAGGTAGGGAATGTTGCTGGAGACGAGTTGAGATTCCTTCACCAAACCGCCCGACACTTTGCTTCCTCTCCTCAGCTACCTCGTGTCCCGGATGATTTCTACTCAGATTTTGGTATGGTTGGCTTCCTTGTACAGCGCCTCACGCACTACAAGAGCTGGGCTTGGACAAACCGTGAATCAGGACCTCAGATTGGTATTGGTGGCTGGATAACCCCATTATTGGCTTACCAAGGGACTGATTTGGGTGATGATGGAGTAGGTCCTACTTTCTTGGATGGAGCTTACCTGAGGAAGGCTCAATTTCTAAGTGGACGGTTTAATGGGAGATGTGTCTAGTCTTACTCAAGGGGTGGCAAAAAGGCTGAGCTGTTGCTTCCTAGCCCACAACTCACTTCATTGAGCAGTTCAGGAGACATCAGCTTTGACATCAGTGAGGAGCACCTCCTTAGGAGTCATGGACCCCTTTGCCCTGTGAACCTTCCCAAAGGTGATAAGGATGCAAGCAAGCAGCATGCTTATGAAGAGGAGTACACCGAAGCACCACGCTCATCTTTTGGCCCTCCTCGCTACAAGCTTGAGCATTGCACCAGTGTCCTGCCTCTTGGACCCCTACGAGGCTCATGACCAAATTAAAATCCTCAGAGGTGGAACAGGGCTCAAGATAGGACCATTTTCAAACTCACCAACAAGTGCAAAGAGCTGAAAAGGACTGTGAAGAGGCAAGCTAAAGTTTCAGCCCGGTTATTAAAGAAAGTTGCTGATGTTCTAGCTAGAGGAGCTGTAGCTGGCTGCAAGGCTGAGGACTTTGATCTTGATGCTTTCAATGCCCCCTCCTCAGCCACTGACCCCTGCACCACAAACCAGGAAGAAAGCTCTCCATGGTTTGAGGAACCCTTACATCGCCCCATCAAGTCCGGAAACAAGTCACCATCCCTAAGCACCACTGCTGATGAAGATGAATCTGAGGGTGAGGCATCAGCCTCATCCCATGGTCCATAGAGGTACTCCACACCCTATCACTTGTATATACCATTCATCATTTCATTTAGCTTTCATTTTTCTTTCTTTCTTTGGACTCTTCTCCACATTTAACAAACACAGAGACTGTGTGAATTAAGTGTGGGGGAGGTGTCAAGTTGCCAATATTCTTGTGTTTAATGTCATATGCATGCGCTTGTAGATAGTTATTGCATAGAAAAACCAAAAAAATTTGAAAAATTTGAAAAGCACAAAAAGAATCATATAGTTGCATTAGGATTGAGTCTAGATCATTCACTTGCATAAAAACAAAGAGAAAAAAATCATCATATAGGTTGCATCATGCATGAGCGGACAAGGATGATAGTTGCCTTGTAAAGATGCTCATGCTAAGTTCTTAAAGTGATAACCTTTATAATCGTAGTAAGTAGCTTGAGCAATCTTAGGATAGCTTGTAAACTTTGTGCCTTGAAAACTCTTCCTAAAGCTTATTTGATTGATTGATGCTCTCTCTTTGAAGTTTGCTCCAGTCATATTTAGACTCTAAGTCTCTTGCTCATGGTCCCTTGTGAACTAAGTCATGGATAGAACACTTGAGTTGTCCCTCCCATTCTTTGCCTATCTTTTTGGACAAACTCAAGTGGCACTCCACACCCTTAAACCCTTACCTCCTTTCAAGCCTTCATTATTTGTTGAGTGAGGCCTTCTTTGGAAAGCTTTACATGTGCATAATGTTGAGAGTATTGGGAACGACAATGCTTGGTCTCCATTTTAGCTAGATTAGACATTCATATTGTCTAGCTTCTAGGATGGGGGTGAGTGTTGTAAAGTTTGATCTTGGGAGTGTGAAAAAGAGAGGAAAGAAATGGGAGACTCTTAGAACTCAAAAGTGATTAAGTCTTTAGGGATATAAAAAAAAAGAGTCTAGCTCAAGTTTGTAATGAAAGTCTTGGCCCCCATTTATAAATAAAAAAGAAAGAAAAAGAGAAGAAAGAAAAAGAAAAAAAAAAAAAGAGATGAATAAAGAAAGGGGGCTAGCAAAAGTTGTTATGAGCTAACAAGTGTTTAAAAAGTGTAAAAATTCTTTGGGTGAGTAAAGAGAGAGTGGGGCTTGGCATTGGGGAATAGAGTAAAATTTTCTTTCATGTTTAGGAAAAGGGTATGACAATGGAGATTGAGCATTGTATGCATGAATTGTTTCCTTTCTTAGATATATTATGTGCAATGTCAAAGCTACTTTGTTTTGAGAGTAAACCACCTTCAAAGATCCTTTTTGAACTACTTGATTTATTTTGCATCAAGGCCTTTCTCCAAACCAAATGCATGGACCATTTGACCATTTGCAAGAGATCTTTTGAGTTTGCTTAATGATTGTTAGAGAGAAAATGGATTTGTGGATTGTGGATTCATGATGAGTAAGTGTAGGGATCAAAGGAGTTAAGATAGGCCTTGTGAAGTTAGAGTTGGATTGAGTGTTTGCTCTAGCTAGTTGGTATGATTATACAAGGTTATCAAGTTGAGAACTAAGAAGAGCATTCTTTTGGCTATGAGTCCCCTCCTTCAAACCTCTCCTACTTAGTCCTTACTAGTTTACTTGTGGACAAGTAAAGGACTAGTGTGGGGGAGTTGATGTCTTGCATATTTTCATATATTTAGCCATCTTTTTATTGCATTCTTTGAGTTGTAGGCTAAGGTTTAGGCATGTCTAGGATCATTTTGCATTCATTTGTCCTTATCAGGTGTTGGAGTATGCTTTGGTGAGATTTGAGGTGTTTGGGAACCTTATAACCCAAAAAGAAGTGAAGAATCAAGACTGGCCATAAGAGAGAAGTGAAATCAAGAGAAGAGAGTTGGACCAGGTAGCTAGGCCGGCTATACACACACCGGACCGGATCAGTTGGGATCAGCTCGTCCGGATGACCGGTTGATCGTCCGGACTCAAGTAACCAGGCGAGAAGAGAGCGGACAGCCGGTGTACGTCCGGATAGGAACACCAGTCAGGAGGACCCGGAGCAGACCATGTCGGGATGGCCAGTCCAGGTAAGGCACCCGACGATGAGAAGGAGCTGGACGGCCGGGGAGATGCGTCCGGGTAGGAGCACCCGGACGGGGGATCATTGCGTGTCCAGACTGATGGACGGCCGGGGAGACGCGTCCGGGTAGGAGCACCCGGACGGGAGAGCAAGATGCGTCCAGACCGAGGGACGACTGGGGTGGCCTGTCCGGCTAGGAGTACCAGTCATGAAGTAGGTGCTGAGGACCGGGGTGAGACGACCGGGGTGAGACGGACGACCTGGAACCCGGACGGAGCAAAGAACGCAGCCAGCTGGATGGCCGGGTAACCTGGACCGGGTTGGATGGTGCTGATGCTACCCTGACCGAATTTTATGCTTCATTCCCATTGGTTTAGACCCATTTAGATTAAGGACTTTTTAGTAATCTTGTTTTATGTTTCTGATAGCTTGCATATTTACATGTTTTTAGCATCCATATCTTATGCATTTTGATCATATAAGTTAGGCATTAGGCATGTTTAGGTCCATTTTGCATTCATTTGTCCTTATCAGGTGTTGGAGTATGCTTTGGTGTGATTTGTGGTGTTTGGAAGACTTATGGCCCCAAAAGAGATGAAGTATCATGTTTGGCCATGAAAAGAGAAGTGAAACCATGATCTGGTCAAGACAAAGATGAGCATGGACAGAGGTCTTAGAGATGTCTCCTGCTGCTAAGATTTTGTGGAGACACAGAAAATTGAGTTACCTTTCCAATGGAAGTGGTTTCAAGTCATTTGGACCTGTATTGGAGAAGTTATGATCAATTCACTTGAAGCATGTCAGGATGGCCGGGTAGACAGGTCCGGGTAGGGACAGCCGGCCGGGAAAACAGACGGATGGAAGTGGTCCAGTCCGGGATGACTGAGCCTGGGATAGGTACCGGTCGGTTGGCTTGTGCTGGAGGTGACCAGACCGGGTAGACATGTCGGGTTGGTGGCCGAGGGCGGAAGAGACGGATCAATGAAGAGGTCGGCCGGACTGATGAACCGAGGAACACAACCGGGACGGGCTGGACAGAACACAAGATCATGCACTGGACCGGGGAACACAGATCGGTTGGATGACCCGGTCGGAGAAGCAACACACAACTAGGAAGAAGCGGCGGGTAGAAGCGTCCGTGCAAGCAGCCGGCCGGCTTGACGCTGGACTGGCTGGACAGGCGGGGAGCACTGACCGGGTAGGATGGTGCTGATCTACCCTGACCGAATTCAAGCCTCATTTTGATTGGCTGAAGACCTAAAGACCTCATGGGCTTTTAGTAATCTTAATCTATGTTTCTAGGGCTTTGAAGCCTAACTATAAACCCTTGTTATCCCTAATGTGGGACTTATCTCATTTTCTATCTAAGAACACATAAACCTCTTGAGTAAAGTTTCATCTTGATTCATAATCTCATCTTGTCTTTGTGTTCTTGATTGTTTGATTTCATATCCTTTCTTTTCTATATGTTTAAGCTTGAATCCATCATGGGTTTAAGAGTAAGCATGTGGATTAGTGAGTAGATCCTTCTAAGATCCATGGGTTAGGTGATAGAGAGTGATTAAGTTAGATCCAAGGTGTCTATTGTTAGATCTATCATCTCCTTGCATTGATTTGGTGTTCTTAAAGCTATATTTGAGTTGGCCTCTCAAACATAGAGCTATAGGCATTTCATGCCCGGAAGGTGTTCTATGAAATGCCTGAACCAACTCATCTATGCTTTTAGCTTGCTTTGCCTAAGGGATTAGTTGTCATAGAGGCTAGGATTGCTATTAGACTCATTCTCATTGTTTGCTTTGATCATTACAGCCAAAGGTTTGGTGTACTTGGGTGATCATTGCAAAAGAGCATTCATCTAGGGATAGAGCTTGCTTAGTTTTGTTGTCTAGGCATAAGGATTAGATTGATTGAAAAGTTAGCATCTTGGATTGAAGCTTAATCATTTGATATCAAGTCCCTATACCCATGGGTCTCACTCTCCTCATAAGAAAGAAAGTTCAATCTTTTATTGCATTTTTAATATTGTCTTAGTTTCACAATCATCCTCTCATCTTGATTAGACTTAGATTAAGCATGAACTTGCATTCCCTTTGCATTAGAATCTCTTAGAATTGGATTGACATCTTGTATTCTACAACATTTGATTAGGATTAGAAAAATCCTGTCATCAAATTGGCGCCGTTGCCAAGTTCTCAGTTGATTTTGACATTGGGATTTAGTTATTTGCTTGAGACTAAGTCATTTTTATTTTTCTTTTATCTTGTGATATTGGTTCTTGCCTCTTCTATCTTTGACTTTCAGGTGTATGATCACAAGAAGCAGAGGGGCATCTAACTTGGTTCCTACTGTTGAAGAGATTGCTGCACTTGAGAGGGAGATAGCTAGACAAAGAAGAAGTAGAGCAACAGGCTCATCTTCATAGGTTGGGGTTTGAGATGGAGAATCTGCCTCAAGATGGTGATGTTCTAGGGGGCAATGGTCCAAGAGCTGACAATCCAAGACCACCACACCAGCCACATCACCAACCACGCCAAGCTAGAGCCATTGGAGCCTATGATCAACCTCACATTCATGGTCATAGGTTGGGGATAGGGCACCAGCTGTGGAGAACAACAACTTTGAGACCAAAGCAGGCTGCTGCATTTGTTTGAGAACAACAAGTTTCATGGCCTTGCTGTGGAGGATCCCTTGATCACTTGGACACATTTGAGTAGCTCCTTGTATCCCAAGATTAATGAGTCTCTGAAGAGATGCTTTCAAGCTGAGGTTGTTTCCTTCTCTTTGGGAGACAAAGCACATCTATGGGAGAAGGCTCTTCCAAGTGACTCTATCACAACTTGGAATGAGTGCAAGAGGGCATTCCTAGAGAATTCTTCTCTACCTCAAGAACAGCCAAGATCAGAAATGAGATCTCTACCTTTCTTTGAGAAGAACCTCAGAGCTTTAGTGAAGCTTGGGAGAGGTTCAAGGGCTAAATGCCCACATCATGGCTTCACCAAGGAGAGTTTGCTTAGTACCTTGGAGGTGCTCTACCAGAGTTCAGGAGCAGATTGGACACAGCCAGCAATGGGTTCTTCTTAGGCAGAACTGGAGCAGGATGCTGAGGAACTAGTGGAGAACATGGCCAGGAGTGACTCAGTCTACAGTGAGGAGCATGATAGAGCAAACAGAAGATCTGATGAAGATGATCCGCACAGGAAGACCCTGAAATCTCTCCAAGAAAAGTTGGACAAGCTTCTTGTAGAAGGCTAAGCAAAAGCAGCTTAACTCCATTGGGAACCAGCAACAAAACAGCCTGCTAGAACTACTGAAGTTCATGGTGTAGAAGGTCAAGAGGAGCTGTGTTTCATCAATTCTAATGGCACATGGTATAGGAAAGAGCCCAACTTCCAATACCAAAACAACTACCAGCAAAGACCTTACAACAATCAACAAGGAGGGTACCAAGCAAACCAGCCTACTCAGCCCCAAGGAAGCTCTTCTCCAGCTCAGGCTCCAAGTTCAAATTTGGAGTCCATGTTCAAGCAACTCTTAGAGCTCAAAAGAAATGCTAAGACCATTGGTGATGAGTTCAAGAACATCCATGCTAAGATTGATGGCACCTATTCTGACCTCAACAACAAGTACATGCAACTTGCCTCTCACCTCAAAGCGTTGGAGAGCAAGTTACATCCATGTCTTCATCCTCCAAGAATCCAATGGGATCTCTACCAGGAAACCAGAGAAGAACCCTAAGGAGACTTGCAATGTCATCTCTCAACTTCTTCAAGGATTGCATTGAGTGATCATAAGAATGATGTTGATGAGATTGAGAGGCTAGTGTTTGGAGATTTGATTGAAAATGATAAGAGACTGGTTGTGGCCACAGCTGAAGCTAGAGTTGTGAAGAGAGCTGATAAGAAGGTTCAAGGAAAGATTGATGAACCTAAGGTTGAGACACAATTTGAGAAGAGTCTAACCCCAAGCTGAAAGAAGTGAAGGAAGAAGACAATGAGTTTGAGCTATCACCCTATGATAAGCTCCCTTTCCCTCAAGGTTCCTCACCAAAGCTCAGAAAAAAGTGGTCTCCAAATTCAGAAAAGACCTCAGTGATATTGGAGTCAAGCTTCCAGAGATCAGCAATATGCATGCTGCTCATGTGCAAATGATGCTCATAAAGGACATTCTCACCACCAAGCTGAAGTGGCTGAACTTTTGGACATCTCACTTCTGAAGATTGATCCACCAATCCCTCCCAAGTCCCTCCCTAGCTTGAGTCTCAAGGGAAGTTCACATTGTCTTGCTCTCTTGGTAAACTAACTATGGATGATGCCCTTGTTGATGTGGAGCTAGTGTGAATGTCATCTCCTTGGATATGGTGCAGTATTGGGATTGAAAGCATGGAACAGATACTCCTCCTCTCACCTTTGGGGATTCCTCTTACAACCCCACTTGGCATAATCAAGGACTTTCCCTTGAAGATTGGATCCTGCACCATACCTATTGACCTCACTGTTTTGAAGATGGCATCTGAAGAAAGAGTCCCTTTGATCCTTGGCACTCCTTTCCTCACAGTTGGAGCTTGCATTGACTTTCCCAACAAGAAGGTAACTCTCATGCATGTCAACAAAGCTGTCTCATCCTCTCCAACCTCCACTAGAATCAGACTATTGTGGGACAATCACTTGTGATGTACAAGCTGTTGAGAATCCCCAAGATGAAGAGGTTGTTGGTAGAAAGAAGGTCTTGATGGAGAGTGTTCTAAGGAGTTGTGTGTTGAGCACTTGGAAAGTGCTCAAAGAGAGGATGAGTGGAGCCTCAAAGGCCACTCCTGGCAAGAAGAAGATAGTGAAAGAGCCTCATCCTCCACCTCTTGATTTGCTCTCACACACTCTCCTCTCCATAAAGAGCTCAGGATGGAGCCATTGAGTACAAGATCAAACACAGGCAGATCCACACCATTCTCAAGTGCTAGAGCCATCATCACTCCTCAGCTCAAGATGACCCAATCAAGCTTCAAGAGCTTCTCTCTCAGGTCCTCACCATCACACTTGAAGGTGGGAGGATCCTCACTAGTTCAAGAGACAAGGTAGTCAAGCTAAGTGACTCAAAACAAGCTCACTTGGGAGGAAGTCCCATGGTTATTGTATATAGCTTTGCAATTTCAATTTTCTTTTCAGTTTTAATAAAAGTGGTCAAGGTTTTCAGATTGAGCCAAGCACTAGAGGAGAGAAGAAAGGTGATTAGTCAGGCCCCATGATCCATGTAGCAGCCTCCTCTAGTTGCTATGAACAAACCAGCTCCTAGCCCGACACCAAACACCACACCCAAACACCCTTCTCAGGTATCACTCCAACTTCTTGTATATACATTTGTTTTGTCTTGTTGGGGTATCTCTTTCTCTCTTACTCACCCAGAGACGTGTGATTTAAGTGATGGGGAAGTATTTATTTGATCATGTTTGCTTTGATTTTGAGTCTCATGCATTGCATTGTACATTCATATTTGCATAGAAAACCAAAAAAATTAAATTTTTGAATCATGTAGATTGCATCACTTGCATCCTTAAGATTGAGTCTAGAGCATATAGGTTGCATTCATTTGCATATGGAGCATTGCCTTGTAAAGAACACTTGTTTGCACTGAATTTGGCACCCTAGTTAAACATATCAAGTAGCTTAAGCATCTTTTGAAGGCTTGCATGCTTTGAGCCTTGAAAACTCTTCTTGAAACTTGCTTGCTTGCTTGATATTGGCATTGTTCTTAAGACCAGCTCCATCCTGAACTTAGACTTGAATGAACTTAATTTCTCTTGCATATGGGCATTTGCATACTTGATCATGGATCTCATACACATTTGGGTTATCTTTTCCCCATTGTACCACTCTTTGTTAACCCAAATGGCACTCAATACCTTGAACCCTAGCCATTTTTGAAGCCTACATTGATTTGCTTGAGTGAGGCCTTTTCGATAGCTTGTCATGTGCAAAATCTTGAGAGTATTGGAGCGACATGGATTTGTTCTCATCTCTTGCTAGCATAGGGTCCTCATTTGAGCTAGCTTCTAAGATGGTGAGTGGGGTTTTGGTTCCTTAATGGTTTTATTGGGTTTGAAATGTAACAATGTTGAGATCTATGAACAAATGGGTATCATAAGAAAGAAGAAGAACCTAGGGACTAAAATAGAAAGATGAAAAGCTCTTGTGTAATGTTTTTGACCTTCCCCCTTCATGTAAAAAAAAAAAAAAAAAAAGAAAAGAAAAAAAAAAAAAAAATAAAGATTCAATAAGATAGTGGGGAAAAAAAAAAACTTAAAGAGTTAGAGCTTATAGAAGTGATTAGAGGTCCTTAGTGGTTGAATTTCAAAGGAAAGAAGGTTGTTCATTGGGTGAGTGATGTGAGAATGTTTTCATTTTGGGGTCATGGGATGAATAAAGGGGAGTAGATCTTGTAATCACTTAGGAATTGGGTAGAATGATGAGGATGGATCCATGTATGCATGAATTGCTCCTAGTCTTAGATAAATTTTGCATAATGATCAAGCTCCTTGATTTTGAGTGATTGCCACCTTGAAATGATGCATTGAACCCCCATTATCATCCATATTAGACCATTTGATCACCTAGCCAAATGATTGAGATCATGTGCCCATATGTGAGACTTCACCTTGTGTGTGTGTGTGAATCAATGTGAGGGCTGGTTAAGAGAACTTGTTGGTTGATAAGCATTGCATCTTGTGTAGAGGCATAAGAGTCATTGATAAGCCTTGTGAAGCTAGAGCATAATAAGAAAGTTTTGCTCATGCTATTTGCTATGTTTCTTTAGGATGTCAAGTTGAGTGCTATGAGTGTTTCTTTTGGCTTTGCTTCCATCCCTATGTCTCTCTCCTCCTTGTGTTTTGAAAAGATTACTTGAGGACAAGTAAAGGTCTAGTGTGGGGAGTTGATAGCTTGCATATTTACATGTTTTAGCATCCATATCTTATCCATTTTGATCATATAAGTTAGGCATTAGGCATGTTTAGGTCCATTTTGCATTCATTTGTCCTTATCAGGTGTTGGAGTATGCTTTGGTGTGATTTGTGGTGTTTGGAAGACTTATGGCCCCAAAAGATGAAGTATCATGTTTGGCCATGAAAAGAGAAGTGAAACCATGATCTGGTCAAGACAAAGATGAGCATGGACAGAGGTCTTAGAGATGTCTCCTGCTGCTAAGATTTTGTGGAGACACAGAAAATTGAGTTAGCTTTCCAATGGAAGTGGTTTCAAGTCATTTGGACCTGTATTGGAAAAGTTATGATCAATTCACTTGAAGCATGTCAGGATGGCCGGGTAGATAGGTCCGGGTAGGGACAGCCGGCCGGGAAAAGGACAGACGGATGGAAGTGGTCCAGTCCGGATGACTGAGCCTGGGATAGGTACCCGGTCGGTTGGCTTGTGCTGGAGGTGACCAGACCGGTAGACATGTCGGGTTGGTGAAGCCGGACGGGAAGAGACGGATCAATGAAAGAGGCGGGGCTGATGAACGAGGAACACAACCGGGCGGGCTGGACAGAACACAAGATCATGCACTGGACGGGGAACACAGATCGGTTGGATGACCCGGTCGGGAAAGCAACACAACCAGGAAGAAGCGGCGGGTAGAAGCGTCCGGGTGCAAGCAGCGGCGGCTTGGGCCGGACTGGCTGGACAGCGGGAGCACTGACCGGGTAGGATGGTGCTGATCTACTGACCGAATTCCAAGCCTCATTTTGATTGGCTGAAGACCTAAAGACCTCATGGGCTTTTAGTAATCTTAATCTAGGTTTCTAGGGCTTTGAAGCTATATAAGTACCCTTGTTATCCCTAATGTGGGACTTATCTCATTTTCTATCTAAGAACACATAAACCTCTTGAGTAAAGTTTCATCTTGATTCATAATCTCATCTTGTCTTTGTGTTCTTGATTGTTTGATTTCATATCCTTTCTTTCTCTATATGTTTAAGCTTGAATCCATCATGGGTTTAGAGTAAGCATGTGGATTAGTGAGTAGATCCTTCTAAGATCCATGGGTTAGGGTGATAGAGAGTGATTAAGTTAGATCCAAGGTGTCTATTGTTAGATCTATCATCTCCTTGCATTGATTTGGTGTTCTTAAAGCTATATTTGAGTTGGCCTCTCAAACATAGAGCTATAGGCATTTCATGCCGGAAGGTGTTCTATGAAATGCCTGAACCAACTCATCTATGCTTTTAGCTTGCTTTGCCTAAGGGATTAGTTGTCATAGAGGCTAGGATTGCTATTAGACTCATTCTCATTGTTTGCTTTGATCATTACAGCCAAAGGGATTTGGTGTACTTGGGTGATCATTGCAAAAGAGCATTCATCTAGGGATAGAGCTTGCTTAGTTTTGTTGTCTAGGCATAAGGATTAGATTGATTGAAAAGTTAGCATCTTGGATTGAAGCTTAATTATTTGATATCAAGTCCCTATACCCATGGGTCTCACTCTCCTCATAAGAAAAAGTTCAATCTTTTATTGCATTTTAATATTGTCTTAGTTTCACAATCATCCTCTCATCTTGATTAGACTTAGATTAAGCATGAACTTGCATTCCCTTTGCATTAGAATCTCTTAGAATTGGATTGACATCTTGTATTCTACAACATTTGATTAGGATTAGAAAAATCCTGTCATCAGTTTCTAGGGCTTTTAAGCCTCACTATAAGTACCCTTGTTATCCCTAATGAGGATGTTATGTTATTTTCTATCTAAGAACACATAAACCTTTTGAGTAAAGCTTCATCTTTGATTCATAATCTCATCTTATCTTTGTGTTCTTGATTGCTTGATTTTATCTCCTTTCTTTCTCTATATGTTTAAGCTTGAATCTCTCATGGATTTAAGAGTAAGCATGAGGATTAGTGAGTAGATCCATTTAAGATCCATGGGTTAGGGTGATTGAGAGTGATTAAGTGTAGATCCAAGGTGCTTAGTGTTAGATCTATCATTTCCTTGCATTGATTTGCTGTTCTTAAAGCTATATTTGAGTTGGCCTCTCAAACATAGAGCTATAGGCATTTCATGCCCGGAAGGTGTTCTATGAAATGGCTGAACCAACTCATCTATGCTTTTAGATTGATTGAAAAGTTAGCATCTTGGATTGAATATTAATCATTTGATATCAAGTCCCTATACCCATGGGTCTCATTCTCCTCATAAGAAAGAAAGTTTTACTTTTGTTGCATTTTACTCATTGTCTTAGTTTAATAATCATCCTCTTCAATGATTGCATTAAGATTAAGCATAGACTTGCATTCCCTTTGGTTTATGGTCACTTAGAACTGGTTCGACAATTTTATATACTACATCATTTGATTAGGACCTTAGAAAAGTCCTTTCATCAAATTGGCGCCGTTGCCAAATTCTAAGTTGATTGTGACATTGGGATTTAGTCACTTGCTTGAGACTAAATCATTTTTATTTTCTTGTGATATTGATTCTCCTCTTGCATCTTCCTTTGATTTTCAGGTGTATGAACACAAGAAGCAGGGGTTCAACTAACCTGGTTCCCACTGTTGAAGAGATAGCTACATTTGAGAGGGAAATAGCAAGTAGGAGAAGAGAAGAAGAGCAACAGGCTCACATTCAGAGTTGGGGTTTGAGATGGATGATCACCAGCATCAACCTCAAGATGGCAATGGTCAAGGAGCTGACGGACCACAGTGCCAGACACAACAACACCCACAGCAGCCAGCTAGAGCCATTGGCACCTATGACCGTCCTCACATTCATGGCAATAGGACGGATATCCGTGCACCAGCTGTGGAAGCTAACAACTTTGAGATCAAGTAAGGCTTGTTGAGTGTGATTTAGAACAACAAGTACCATGGCTTGGCTGTAGAAGACCCATTTGATCACTTGGACAAGTTTGATAGCTATTGTGGCTTGTCCAAGACCAATGGTGTGTCCAAAGATGCCTTCAAACTCAAGTTGTTTCCATTCTCTGTAGGAGAAAAGGCACACCAATGGGAGAAATCTCTACCTAGTGACTCCATCACTACTTGGGATGATTGCAAGAAAGCCTTCTTGGAGAAGTTCTTCTCCACATCAAGGACAGCCAAGCTGAGGAATGAGATCTCTAGTTTCCAGCAAAAGAACTTGGAGCTTTAGTGAAGCATGGGAAAGGTTCAAGGGGTATCAAGCTAAGTGCCCACACCATGGTTTCTCAAAGGAGAGTTTGCTGAGCACATTCTATAGGGGTGCCCTTCCTGAGTTTAGAGCAAGATTGGATACAGCAAGCAATGGTTTCTTCCTGGGCAGGTCTGAAGAAGATGCTGAGGAGCTGGTTGACAACATGGTGAACAGTGACTCGGTTTATAGTGGAGAACATGACAGAGCTGATAGAACAATCAGAGCTGATGACAACCAGACCAAGAAGGAAATCAAATCCTTGCAGGAGAAGATAGACTTGCTGATTGCTAACCAAGCCAAAAAGGAGCAGATCAACTTTGTAGGTGGTCCAAGTCAGGACACTCCTCCTAAGGTTAATGAAGTTGAAGGGTTAGAAGGGCAAGAAAAGCTTTGCTTCATCAACAACAATGGTACTTGGTACAGGAAGGAGCCTAACTTTCAGTACAACAACTACCAGCAAAGGTCTTATCCCAACAACCAGCAAGGAGGCTATCAACCCAAGCAAAACACTCAGCAAGGGAACTACCAGCCTAGGCAGAATCCTCCTCCTGGTTTTACAAATCATGGAAATCAGTCTACTCAAGCTCAAGGTAGCTCCTCCCAAGCTAAAGCTCCAGATTCATCTATGGAAGCTATGTTCAAACAATTATTGGAAGGTCAAGCTAGAGCAGCCAAGGACATTGGCCATGAGTTCAAGAATGTTCACTCCAAGATTGATAGCAGCTATACTAAACAACAAGATTAGAGCTTTGGAGAATCAGTTTGCTATGAACTCTCAGCCAAGTCAGCCACATGGAACACTACCAGGAAAGGCTGAGCAAAACCCCAAGGAGCCAATGAAGGCAATCACTTTGAGGAGTGGTAGAGAGCTACCTCCAAGAACTCTCCCCAAGGATGGTGAGACACTAAGTGGGGGGGGGGTGGCCATCAACATTGATGATGATGTTGTGATTGTAGATGAGGAGATTCTAGAAAAGATAGTTGAAGCTAAGGGTAAAGGAAAGGTTGGAGAGAAGAAAGCACTAAAGCATGGTGAAGAACTCCAACAAAAGAATCTTCTTTTGTTCCTCCTCCCTATGAACCTAAGCTGCCATTTCCTGGAAGATTCAAGAAGCAACTCTTAGAGAAGTACAAAGCACTCTTTGAGAAGCAAATGAGTGAAGTTCAAGTCACAATGCCCATCATTGATGCCTTCATGCTTGTCCCTCAATACAGCAAGTTCTTGAAGGATGCTGAAGAAGGGAAATGGAAGGCATGATGATTCTTACTCATGAGTGCAGTGCCATTATCCAGATTGACAATCCCTGAAGCTAGAGGATCCAGGCTGCTTTACACCTTGTGCCATTGGTCCTTTGATGTTTGAGAGATGTCTATGTGATTTGGGAGCTAGTGTCAGTCTCATGCCTCTATCTGTTGCCAAGAAGCTTGGGTTCAGCCAATACAAGAAGTGCAAACTCTCTTTGGTGCTTGCTGATCGCTCAGTCAAATTCCCCATTGGTATCCTTGAAGACCTCCCTGTGATGATGGGAGATTGTGAAATTCCTACTGATTTTGTTGTTTTTGAGATGGATGAAGAAGCTAGAGACCCCTTGATCCTTGGAAGACCATTCTTAGCCACAGCAGGATCCCTTATCAATATGAAGGAAGGCAAGATTGATCTTCATTTGGGGAAAGAACACACTCTCCATTTTGATATCAATGAGGTAATGAAGAGGTCAACTGTGCAAGGCCAAGTGTTTTACATAGAAGAGATGGAAGCTCTTGCTGATGAGCTCCTTGAGGAATTGGCACTTGGAGAGTTGGCAATAGGGGACCCTTTGCAGCATGCTTTGACAGTGGATAAAGAGGTCCAAGTGGTTGAGAACCAAGAGAGTGATGCTATTGTGGCCATGCTGGATTCTCACAAGAAGATTGAGGATAAAGGCCAGTATGAGGAGCTCAAACATGAGGTGCACCAAGCTGTTTCAGCCACTCAACAAGAGGACACCCAACAAGATGATTGGAGTGAGCTCAAGGCACCAAAAGTGGAGCTAAAACCTCTTCCCCATGGTGTAAGGTACGCATTTTTAGGCCCTAATGAGTCATGTCCTGTCATTGTGAGTAGTGAACTTACTGAACTTGAGCTTTCTCAACTTTTAAATGAACTTAAAAAGTTTAGAAAGGAAATAGGTACTCACTAGATGATATTAAGGGGATATCACCTTCTTTGTGCATGCATAGGATACATCTAGAGGATGAGTCAATGACTTCTATAGAGCATCAAAGAAGGTTGAATCCTAACCTGAAGGATGTTGTAAAGAAGGAGATTCTTAAGCTCTTAGATGCTGGTGTTATCTACCCTATTTCAGATTCTAAATGGGTATCTTCTGTGCATGTAGTTCCAAAGAAAGGTGGTATCATTGTGGTTAAAAATGACAAGGATGAATTGATACCAACTAGAACCATAACTGGCCATAGGATGTGTATTGATTATAGGAAGCTCAACTCAGCATCTAGAAAGGATCATTTTCCATTGCCATTCATTGATCAAATGCTTGAGAGACTTGCAAACCATCCTTTCTATTGTTTTCTTGATGGGTATTCAGGGTTCTTCCAAATCCCCATACATCCCAATGATCAAGAGAAGACAACATTCACATGCCCCTATGGCACCTTTGCTTATCGAAGGATGCCATTTGGGTTATGTAATGCTCCAGCAACCTTTCAAAGGTGCATGATGTCTATCTTCTCGGATCTCATTGAGGATATAGTGGAGGTATTCATGGATGATTTCTCTGTCACGGATCTTCGTTTTCTGCTTGTTTGTCCAACGTGCAGGGTCCTGAGGGATGTGAAGACACCAACCTAGTGCTGAATTGGGAGAAGTGTCATTTCATGGTCAAAGAGGGGATTGTGCTTGGACACAAGATTTCAGAAAAGGACATTGAAGTGGACAAGGCTAAGATTGAGGTGATGGTCAGCTTGCCACCACCAAAGACAGTGGAAGACATCATGAGCTTCCTTGGCCATGCTGGGTTCTATAGAAGGTTCATCAAAGACTTCTCAAAGGTTGCTAGACCCATGACCAAGTTGCTGTGCAAGGAGGCAGCTTTCAGCTTTGATGAAGATTGTCTTGAAGCCTTCAAGAAGATAAAGGGTGAACTGGTTAATGCCCCCATTGTCCAGCCACCTGATTGGGACCTCCCTTTTGAGATAATGTGTGATGCTAGTGACTTTGCTGTTGGGGCTGTCCTGGGACAGAAGAAGGATGGCAAGACTCATGTGATTTATTATGCTAGCCAAACCCTGAATGATGCACATATGAGGTATGCCACAACAGAGAAAGAGATGCTGGCCATTGTCTTCGCCTTTGAA
Organism: Brassica carinata; assembly: GCA_016771965.1. Classification (NCBI taxonomy): domain Eukaryota; kingdom Viridiplantae; phylum Streptophyta; class Magnoliopsida; order Brassicales; family Brassicaceae; genus Brassica; species Brassica carinata. The sequence continues at coordinate 24,839,787 of CM028692.1, forward strand.
AAATTCAGAAGCTACCTGGTGGGTTCCAAGGTCATTGTGTATACTGACCATGCAGCTTTGAGACACCTCTTAGCAAAGAAGGATGCCAAGCCAAGACTACTAAGGTGGATCATTTTGCTTCAAGAGTTTGACTTGTAGATTAGAGACAAGCCATGGATTGAGAATGGAGTTTCTGATCACTTGTCCAGGTTGAGGATTGAAGGTGGAATCCCTATTGATGAGGGACTTTGACAAGAGCATGTCATGGCCATCATGTCAGTGGTGGCAGTCATTGAGACTGGAAAAAAGATTGAAGAGGTTAAGGCAGCTGAAGAGAAGGGACCTTGGTATGCTGATTTGGTTAACTACTTAGCCACTGGAAAGGAACCATTGGGGCTTGCAGGGTATGAGAAGAAGAAGTTCTACAAAGACTTGAAGAGATACTATTGGGATGAACCATACCTCTACACCCTATGCAAAGATCAGATTTATAGAAGAGTGGTGGCTGAAGAAGAAGTTGAAAGAATCCTCTCACATTGCCATGGATCTTCCTATGGAGGCCATTTTGCTACATTCAAGACTGTCTCAAAGGTGCTACAAGCTGGATTCTGGTGGCCACACATGTTCAGGGACTCACAAGACTTCATTTCAAGATGTGACTCTTGCCAAAGGAGGGGGAACATTACTAAGAGGAATGAGATGCCTCAAAACCCAATCCTTGAAGTGGAAGTGTTTGATGCTTGGGTGATTGACTTCATGGGACCTTTCCCTTCTTCTTATGGCAACAGATACATCTTGGTGGCTGTGGACTATGTATCAAAGTGGGTGGAAGCAATAGCAAGTCCTACAAATGATTCAAGAGTGGTGGTCAAAATGTTCAAGAGCAATATCTTCCCAAGGTTTGGAGTTCCAAGAGTGGTCATAAGTGATGGAGGTTCACATTTCATCAACAAGGTATTTGAGGGTCTTCTCAAGAAGAATGGAGTGAAACACAAGGTTGCAACACCCTATCATCCTCAAACAAGTGGCCAAGTGGAGGTCTCCAACAAGCAAATCAAGGGAATCTTGGAGAAGGTTGTAGGAACCAAGAGGAAGGATTGGTCAGCCAAGCTTGATGATGCTCTTTGGGCATATAGAACAGCATTCAAGACTCCTCTAGGCACTACTCCTTTCAACCTTGTCTATGGGAAGTCTTGCCATCTGCCAGTTGAGCTTCAATACAAGGCATTGTGGGCTGTGAAGCTTCTAAACTTTGACATCAAGTGTGCAAAGGAGAAGAGACTTCTTCAACTCAATGAACTGGATGAGATAAGGATGGATGTCTTTGAGAACTCAAGGATCTACAAGGAAAAGACTAAGGCTTTCCATGACAGGCACATCCTCAAGAGAGAGTTCAAGGCAGGAGATCAAGTGCTTCTTTACAACTCTAGACTGAAGTTGTTTCCAGGAAAGCTAAAGTCAAGGTGGTCTGGTCCATTTGTGATCAAAGAAGTGAGACCTTATGGAACCATTGTGCTTTGGAACAAGGATGGTGGAGACTTCACATGAATGGCCAGAGACTCAAAGAATACATACAATACCAAGGAGGATCGACATCAACCCCTGATGCTCCCTTTGCTAACCGGCGGAGGCAAAGTCAAGCTAGTGACTTTAAACAAGCTCACTTGGGGGAGAGTCCCATGGTTATCCTTGTATCATGCATTGAAATAAGTTTCATGGTGATAGCTTGGTGGTTGGAGAATGCAGATGGAAGTTCATAAAGGTGAACGGTAAATCCGTTATTGATGCTTCCGGACTTGTAAACCCGGTCTGCCACGGCCGCCAAGCGGACCGGCCACCCCAGAAACCCGTTTGGCCACAGCGCACTCCACCCTGACCGAACCACCCGTAACTGCTTCCACTCTTCATCAAGGCCGGACTACTGGCCTCGAGAACCCCCTCTCACTCTCTCATCATCTCTCCTCGTCCTCCAAATTTTAACTCACAAATCCAAGCCTTTTCCCCTATATCTAATTCCTTGAATATTTTCATCTTTATCCTTCATACAAAGCAAGATATGGTATCTCTAAGTTCAAATTCGTAACCCTCACGAACCCAAAATTTGAACTTGAAATTTGAGCCTTTCTTGCTAGATTCTTGTAAATTAGACTAGGGAAAGCTTATATATCATGCTGGGTAGATGATTTCATGGTGCAATTGAGATTAATTTGAACTTTGAAAAATTAGGGTTCATGAGATTTGGGGGTTTTTCATAAAGTGCTTGTTTTAGGTTGTTCTTGGGTTAGATTGGATGCTAGGTTGATGGAGAACTTCAATTTAGGCCATTTTAAGCTTGATTGTGCTTAATTGAGTGGTTTTGATTCTTAGAGATTCTTGTTGCTCATAAAAAAAAAAAATTTAATGAGCATGAGAATTCTCTAGGATGTTCTAAAGCCTTTTGCTTAAAGCTTGTTTCTTGTGAGTAATTGATCATTGGAATTGTCATTCTTATGCTTTTGATCATATTCCTCATCTTGAGAGGCTTTTCCTTCTTAAGCTTACTCTTTTCCAAGGTCTAAAGTTTCAGGTACCAATGGGGAGAAAGAGTGAAGCTGATCTAGAAGTTGACAAGAAAGAGCGTGCAGCAAGGCACACTGCTCAGTTTGGGAAACCTTTGGGCTCAGAGCCTGGTACAGAAGAGGAGCGCCACCAGCAAGCCTTGGCAATGATAAGGAAGAAATCACAAGCCAAGAAAGATGGGAAGAGAGTTGTGGTTGATAAGAGTGTGGCTGATGGTGCTCACAAGCAAGCCAAGAAAGATGGGAAGAGAGTTGTGGCTGATAAGAGTGTGGCTGATGGTGCTCACAAGCAAGCCAAGAGGGATGGAAAGAGATTAGCTGTGGGAGACAGTGTGGCTGCTGGTACTCACATGCAGGCTCCTCCCAAGAGAGCTAAGGCACCAAGAAACTCTAGTGAGGGAGCTCTTGTGATTGAGAAGACAAACAACAAAGGTGATCATACCCTTGCTCACTATGGGGCTATGACTCCACCTAGGAGAGCACCAGACCCTGTGAAAGAAGTTTTAGAACACCTCAACCAGCAAAACAAGGAAGAGAAGTTGGCCAGGGCTAGAGCAAAGAAGCAAGGCAAGAAGCCAATGGTTGCAGAAAGTGAAGGTGAAGAAGATGAGACATCTTCTAACGATGAGCATGCTGATCCTAAATCAAAATATGACAAGAGGGATAGGTCCAAGACACCTACTGAGGATGAGCTGCTAGACCTTATGAGAAATGGCATTGCTTGGGTTCCTACCAGATTTGTTAATAAAAGGATCTTGCAAGAGATGTACCTTGATGATGATGTTGAAGCAATGCTTCAGCACATGAAGTTGGGCAGCCTCTACTCAACAGCTTACCCCACTCACAAAGAAGTCTCTTGCCAATTCTTGGCTACACTAGAAGCAACCTTTCACACTTCCAAGCATGCACAGCAAGGATGGGGAGAGATCAAATTCAAGATTGAGGGTGAGGTGTACTCCATGTCTTTCACAGAGATTGGTGATGTTCTTGACCTTGAGGATCAGAAAAACTCTTCACTTCCAACACTCAAGACAGCCCCTAAGGAGAAGACCATTTCTGAATCAATGTGGACCTTATTAACAGGACAAGGAAAAGGAGGCCACAAGAAGGAGAAGAATGGAGCTATTAGGCATCCCACTATGCGCTACCTCCACAGGTTGCTTAACCACACCCTCTTCAGAAGAAGGAGGTAGGGAATGTTGCTGGAGGCAGTGGAGATTCCTTCACCAAACCGCCCGACACTTCTTCCTCTCCTCAGCTACCTCGTGTCCCGGATGATTTCTACTCAGATTTTGGTATGGTTGGCTTCCTTGTACAGCGCCTCACTACTACAAGAGCTGGGCTTGGACAAACCGTGAATCAGGACCTCAGATTGGTATTGGTGGCTGGATAACCCCGTTATTGGCTTACCAAGGGACTGATTTGGGTGATGATGGAGTAGGTCCTACTTTCTTGGATGGAGCTTACCTGAGGAAGGCTCAATTTCTAAGTGGGCGGTTTAATGGGAGATGTGTAGTCTTACTCAGGGGTGGCAAAAGGCTGAGCTGTTGCTTCCTAGCCCACAACTCACTTCATTGAGCAGTTCAGGAGACATCAGCTTTGACATCAGTGAGGAGCACCTTCTTAGGAGTCATGGACCCCTTTGCCCTGTGAACCTTCCCAAAGGTGATAAGGATGCAAGCAAGCAGCATGCTTATGAAGAGGAGTACACCGAAGCACCATCTGCTCATCTTTTGGCCCTCCTCGCTACAAGCTTGAGCATTGCACCAGTGTCCTGCCTCTTGGACCCCTACGCCAGGCTCATGACCAAATTAAAATCCTCCAGAGGTGGAACAGGGCTCAAGATAGGACCATTTTCAAACTCACCAACAAGTGCAAAGAGCTGAAAAGGACTGTGAAGAGGCAAGCTGAAGTTTCAGCCCGGTTATTAAAGAAAGTTGCTGATGTTCTAGCTAGAGGAGCTGTAGCTGGCTGCAAGGCTGAGGACTTTGATCTTGATGCTTACAATGCCCCCCCTCCTCAGCCACTTTATGACCCCTCTGCACCACAAACCAGGAAGAAAGCTCTCCGCCGTTTGAGGAACCCTTACATCGCCCCATCCGAGTCCGGAAACAAGTCACCATCCCTAAGCACCACTGCTGATGAAGATGAATCTGAGGGTGAGGCATCAGCCTCATCCCATGGTCCATAGAGGTACTCCAACACCCTATCACTGTATATACCATTCATCATTTCATTTAGCTTTCATTTTTCTTTCTTTCTTTGGACTCTTCTCCACATTTAACAAACACAGAGACTGTGTGAATTAAGTGTGGGGGAGGTGTCAAGTTGCCAATATTCTTGTGTTTAATGTCATATGCATGCTTGTAGAGATAGATTGTGCATAGAAAACCAAAAAATTTGAAAAATTTGAAAAGCACAAAAAGAATCATATAGTTGCATTAGGATTGAGTCTAGATCATTCACTTGCATAAAAAAGAAAAAAATCATCATATAGGTTGCATCATGCATAAGCGGACAAGGATGATAGTTGCCTTGTAAAGATGCTCATGCTAAGTTCTTAAAGTGATAACCTTTATAATCGTAGTAAGTAGCTTGAGCAATCTTAGGATAGCTTGTAAACTTTGTGCCTTGAAAACTCTTCCTAAAGCTTATTTGATTGATTGATGCTCTCTCTTTGAAGTTTGCTCCAGTCATATTTAGACTCTAAGTCTCTTGCTCATGGTCCCTTGTGAACTAAGTCATGGATAGAACACTTGAGTTGTCCCTCCCATTCTTTGCCTATCTTTTTGGACAAACTCAAGTGGCACTCCACACCCTTAAACCCTTACCTCCTTTCAAGCCTTCATTATTTGTTGAGTGAGGCCTTCTTTGGAAAGCTTTACATGTGCATAATGTTGAGAGTATTGGGAACGATGCTTGGTCTCCATTTTAGCTAGATTAGACATTCATATTGTCTAGCTTCTAGGATGGGGTGAGTGTTGTAAAGTTTGATCTTGGGAGTGTGAAAAAGAGAGGAAAGAAATGGGAGACTCTTAGAACTCAAAAGTGATTAAGTCTTTAGGGATATAAAAAAAAGTCTAGCTCAAGTTTGTAATGAAAGTCTTGGCCCCATTTATAAATAAAAAAAAGAAAAGAAAAAGAAAAGAAAAAGAAAAAAAAAAGAGATGAATAAAAAAAGGGGGCTAGCAAAAGTTGTTATGAGCTAACAAGTGTTTAAAAAGTGTAAAAATTCTTTGGGTGAGTAAAGAGAGAGTGGGGCTTGGCATTGGGGAATAGAGTACAATTTTCTTTCATGTTTAGGAAAAGGGTATGACAATGGAGATTGAGCATTGTATGCATGAATTGTTTCCTTTCTTAGATATATTATGTGCAATGTCAAAGCTACTTTGTTTTGAGAGTAAACCACCTTCAAAGATCCTTTTTGAACTACTTGATTTATTTTGCATCAAGGCCTTTCTCACCAAACCAAATGCCGTGGACCATTTGACCATTTGCAAGAGATCTTTTGAGTTTGCTTAATGATTGTTAGAGAGAAAATGGATTTGTGGATTGTGGATTCATGATGAGTAAGTGTAGGGATCAAAGGAGTTAAGATAGGCCTTGTGAAGTTAGAGTTGGATTGAGTGTTTGCTCTAGCTAGTTGGTATGATTATACAAGGTTATCAAGTTGAGAACTAAGAAGAGCATTCTTTTGGCTATGAGTCCCTCCTTCCTCTCCTCCTTAGTCCTTACTAGTTTACTTGTGGACAAGTAAAGGACTAGTGTGGGGGAGTTGATGTCTTGCATATTTTCATATATTTAGCCATCTTTTTATTGCATTCTTTGAGTTGTAGGCTAAGGTTTAGGCATGTCTAGGATCATTTTGCATTCATTTGTCCTTATCAGGTGTTGGAGTATGCTTTGGTGAGATTTGAGGTGTTTGGGAACCTTATAACCCAAAAAGAAGTGAAGAATCAAGACTGGCCATAAGAAGAGAAGTGAAATCAAGAGAAGAGAGTTGGACCAGGTAGCCTAGACCGGCTATACACACCCGGACGGATCAGTTGGGATCAGCTCGTCCGGATGACCGGGTTGATGCGTCCGGACTCAAGTAACCAGACGAGAGAAGAGACGGACAGCCGGGTGTACACGTCCGGATAGGAACACCCGGTCAGGAGGACCCCGGAGCAGACCATGTCCGGGATGGCCAGTCCAGGTAGGAGCACCCGGACGATGAGAAGGAGCTGGACGGCCGGGGAGATGCGTCCGGGTAGGAGCACCCGGACGGGGGATCATTGCGTGTCCAGACTGATGGACGGCCGGAGGCAGCGTCGGGTAGGAACCAGGGACGGGGAGAGCAAGATCGTCCCAGACCGAGGGACGACCGGGGTGGCCTGTCCGGCTAGGAGTACCCAGTCATGAAGTAGGTGCTGAGGACCGGGGTGAGACGACCGGGGTGAGACGGACGACCTGGAACCCGGACGGAGCAAAGAACGCAGCCAGCTGGATGGCCGGGTAACCTGGACCGGGTTGGATGGTGCTGATGCTACCCTGACCGAATTTTATGCTTCATTCCCATTGGTTTAGACCCATTTAGATTAAGGACTTTTTAGTAATCTTGTTTTATGTTTCTGATAGCTTGCATATTTACATGTTTTTAGCATCCATATCTTATGCATTTTGATCATATAAGTTAGGCATTAGGCATGTTTAGGTCCATTTTGCATTCATTTGTCCTTATCAGGTGTTGGAGTATGCTTTGGTGTGATTTGTGGTGTTTGGAAGACTTATGGCCCCAAAAGAGATGAAGTATCATGTTTGGCCATGAAAAGTGAAACCATGATCTGGTCAAGACAAAGATGAGCATGGACAGAGGTCTTAGAGATGTCTCCTGCTGCTAATTTGTGGAGACACAGAAAATTGAGTTACCTTTCCAATGGAAGTGGTTTCAAGTCATTTGGACCTGTATTGGAGAAGTTATGATCAATTCACTTGAAGCATGTCAGGATGGCCGGGTAGACAGGTCCGGGTAGGGACAGCCGGCCGGGAAAAGGACAGACGGATGGAAGTGGTCCAGTCCGGGATGACTGAGCCTGGGATAGGTACCCGGTCGGTTGGCTTGTGCTGGAGGTGACCAGACCGGGTAGACATGTCCGGGTTGGTGAAGCCGGACGGGAAGAGACGGATCAATGAAGAGGTCGGCCGGGACTGATGAACCGAGGAACACAACCCGGACGGGCTGGACAGAACACAAGATCATGCACTGGACCGGGGAACACAGATCGGTTGGATGACCCCGGTCGGGAGAAGCAACACACAACCAGGAAGAAGCCGGCCGGGTAGAAACGTCCGGGTGCAAGCAGCCGGCCGGCTTGGACGCGGACTGGCTGGACAGGCCGGGGAGCACTGACCGGGTAGGATGGTGCTGATCTACCCTGACCGAAATCCAAGCCTCATTTTGATTGGCTGAAGACCTAAAGACCTCATGGGCTTTTTAGTAATCTTAATCTATGTTTCTAGGGCTTTGAAGCCTAACTATAAGTACCCTTGTTATCCCTAATGTGGGACTTATCTCATTTTCTATCTAAGAACACATAAACCTCTTGAGTAAAGTTTCATCTTGATTCATAATCTCATCTTGTCTTTGTGTTCTTGATTGTTTGATTTCATATCCTTTCTTTCTCTATATGTTTAAGCTTGAATCCATCATGGGTTTAAGAGTAAGCATGTGGATTAGTGAGTAGATCCTTCTAAGATCCATGGGTTAGGGTGATAGAGAGTGATTAAGTTAGATCCAAGGTGTCTATTGTTAGATCTATCATCTCCTTGCATTGATTTGGTGTTCTTAAAGCTATATTTGAGTTGGCCTCTCAAACATAGAGCTATAGGCATTTCATGCCCGGAAGGTGTTCTATGAAATGCCTGAACCAACTCATATATGCTTTTAGCTTGCTTTGCCTAAGGGATTAGTTGTCATAGAGGCTAGGATTGCTATTAGACTCATTCTCATTGTTTGCTTTGATCATTACAGCCAAAGGGATTTGGTGTACTTGGGTGATCATTGCAAAAGAGCATTCATCTAGGGATAGAGCTTGCTTAGTTTTGTTGTCTAGGCATAAGGATTAGATTGATTGAAAAGTTAGCATCTTGGATTGAAGCTTAATCATTTGATATCAAGTCCCTATACCCATGGGTCTCACTCTCCTCATAAGAAAGAAAGTTCAATCTTTTATTGCATTTTTAATATTGTCTTAGTTTCACAATCATCCTCTCATCTTGATTAGACTTAGATTAAGCATGAACTTGCATTCCCTTTGCATTAGAATCTCTTAGAATTGGATTGACATCTTGTATTCTACAACATTTGATTAGGATTAGAAAAATCCTGTCATCAAATTGGCGCCGTTGCCAAGTTCTAAGTTGATTTTGACATTGGGATTTAGTTATTTGCTTGAGACTAAGTCATTTTCTTTTATCTTGTGATATTGGTTCTTGCCTCTTCTATCTTTGACTTTCAGGTGTATGATCACAAGAAGCAGAGGGGCATCTAACTTGGTTCCTACTGTTGAAGAGATTGCTGCACTTGAGAGGGAGATAGCTAGACAAAGAAGAGAAGTAGAGCAACAGGCTCATCTTCATAGGTTGGGGTTTGAGATGGAGAATCTGCCTCAAGATGGTGATGTTCTAGGGGGCAATGGTCCAAGAGCTGACAATCCAAGACCACCACACCAGCCACATCACCAACCACGCCAAGCTAGAGCCATTGGAGCCTATGATCAACCTCACATTCATGGTCATAGGTTGGGGATAAGGGCACCAGCTGTGGAGAACAACAACTTTGAGATCAAAGCAGGCCTGCTGCATTTGATTGAGAACAACAAGTTTCATGGCCTTGCTGTGGAGGATCCCTTGATCACTTGGACACATTTGATAGCTACAGCTTGTCCAAGATTAATGGAGTCTCTGAAGATGCTTCAGGTTGTTTCGGGAGACAAGGCACATCTATGGGAGAAGGCTCTTCCAAGTGACTCTATCACAACTTGGAATGAGTGCAAGAGGGCATTCCTAGAAAATTCTTCTCTACCTCAAGAACAGCCAAGATCAGAAATGAGATCTCTAGCTTTCAGCAGAAGAACCTTGAGAGCTTTAGTGAAGCTTGGGAGAGGTTCAAGGGCTACTGGTCTCAATGCCCACATCATGGCTTCACCAAGGAGAGTTTGCTTAGTACCTTCTACAGAGGTGCTCTACCAGAGTTCAGGAGCAGATTGGACACAGCCAGCAATGGGTTCTTCTTGGGCAGAACTGAGCAGGATGCTGAGGAACTAGTGGAGAACATGGCCAGGAGTGACTCAGTCTACAGTGAGGAGCATGATAGAGCAAACAGAAGATCTGATGAAGATGATCCGCACACAAGGAAGACCCTGAAATCTCTCCAAGAAAAGTTGGACAAGCTTCTTGTAGAGAAGGCTAAGCAAGAGCAGCTTAACTCCATTGGGAACCAGCAACAAAAACAGCCTGCTAGAACTACTGAAGTTCATGGTGTAGAAGGTCAAGAGGAGCTGTGTTTCATCAATTCTAATGGCACATGGTATAGGAAAGAAACTTCCAATACCAAAACAACTACCAGCAAAGACCTTACTACAACAATCAACAAGGAGGGTACCAAGCAAACCAGCCTACTCAGCCCCAAGGAAGCTCTTCTCCAGCTCAGGCTCCAAGTTCAAATTTGGAGTCCATGTTCAAGCGACTCTTAGAAGCTCAAGAAAGAAATGCTAAGACCATTGGTGATGAGTTCAAGAACATCCATGCTAAGATTGATGGCACCTATTCTGACCTCAACAACAAGTACATGCAACTTGCCTCTCACCTCAAAGCTTTGGAGAGCCAAGTTACATCCATGTCTTCATCCTCCAAGAATCCAATGGGATCTCTACCAGGGAAACCAGAGAAGAACCCTAAGGAGACTTGCAATGTCATCCTCTCAACTTCTTCAAGGATTGCATTGAGTGATCATAAGAATGATGTTGATGAGATTGAGAGGCTAGTGTTTGGAGATTTGATTGAAAATGATAAGAGACTGGTTGTGGCCACAGCTGAAGCTAGAGTTGTGAAGAGAGCTGATAAGAAGGTTCAAGGAAAGATTGATGAACCTAAGGTTGAGACACAATTTGAGAAGAGTGCTAACCCCAAGCTGAAAGAAGTGAAGGAAGAAGACAATGAGTTTGAGCTATCACCCTATGATAAGCTCCCTTTCCCTCAAAGGTTCCTCACCAAAGCTCAGAGAAAAGTGGTCTCCAAATTCAGAAAAGACCTCAGTGATATTGGAGTCAAGCTTCCAGAGATCAGCAATATGCATGCTGCTCATGTGCAAATGATGCTCATAAAGGACATTCTCACCCACCAAGCTGAAGTGGCTGAACTTTTGGACATCTCACTTCTGAAGATTGATCCACCAATCCCTCCCAAGTCCCTCCCTAAGCTTGAGTCTCAAGGGAAGTTCACATTGTCTTGCTCTCTTGGTAAACTAACTATGGATGATGCCCTTGTTGATAGTGGAGCTAGTGTGAATGTCATCTCCTTGGATATGGTGCAGAGTATTGGGATTGAAAGCATGGAACCAGATACTCCTCCTCTCACCTTTGGGGATTCCTCTTCTACAACCCCACTTGGCATAATCAAGGACTTTCCCTTGAAGATTGGATCCTGCACCATACCTATTGACCTCACTGTTTTGAAGATGGCATCTGAAGAAAGAGTCCCTTTGATCCTTGGCACTCCTTTCCTCACAACAGTTGGAGCTTGCATTGACTTTCCCAACAAGAAGGTAACTCTCATGCATGTCAACAAAGCTGTCTCCTATCCTCTCCAACCTCCACTAGAATCAGACTATTGTGGGACAATCACTTGTGATGTACAAGCTGTTGAGAATCCCCAAGATGAAGAGGTTGTTGGTAAGAAAGAAGGTCTTGATGGAGAGTGTTCTAAGGAGTTGTGTGTTGAGCACTTGGAAAGTGCTCAAAGAGAGGGGATGAGTGGAGCCTCAAAGGCCACTCCTGGCAAGAAGAAGATAGTGAAAGAGCCTCATCCTCCACCTCTTGATTTGCTCTCACACACTCTCACTCTCCATCCAAAGAAGCTCAAGGATGGAGCCATTGAGTACAAGATCAAGCACAAGGGCAGATCCACACCATTCTCAAGTGCTAGAGCCATCATCACTCCTCAGCTCCAAGATGACCCAATCAAGCTTCAAGAGCTTCTCTCTCAGGTCCTCACCATCACACTTGAAGGTGGGAAGGATCCTCCTTCTCACTAGTTCAAGAGACAAGGTAGTCAAGCTAAGTGACTCAAAACAAGCTCACTTGGGAGGAAGTCCCATGGTTATCTTTGTATATAGCTTTGCAATTTCAATTTTCCTTTTCAGTTTTTAATAAAAGTGGTCAAGGTTTTCAGATTGAGCCAAGCACTAGAGGAGAGAAGAAAGGTGATTAGTCACTTGAGCCCCATGATCCATGTAGCAGCCTCCTCTAGTTGCTATGAACCAAACCAGCTCCTAGCCCCGACACCAAACACCACACCCAAACACCCTTCTCAGGTATCACTCCAACCCTTCTTGTATATACATTTGTTTTTGTCTTGTTGGGGTATCTCTTTCTCTCTTACTCACACAGAGACTGTGTGATTTAAGTGTGGGGGAGGTACCAAGTATTTGATCATGTTTGCTTTGTGATTTTGAGTCTCATGCATTGCATTGTACATTCATATTTGCATAGAAAACCAAAAAATTTAAATTTTTGAATCATGTAGATTGCATCACTTGCATCCTTAAGATTGAGTCTAGAGCATATAGGTTGCATTCATTTGCATATGGAGCATTGCCTTGTAAAGAACACTTGTTTGCACTGAATTTGGCACCCTAGTTAAACATATCAAGTAGCTTAAGCATCTTTTGAAAGGCTTGCATGCTTTTAGCCTTGAAAACTCTTCTTGAAACTTGCTTGCTTGCTTGATATTGGCATTGTTCTTAAGACCAGCTCCATCCTGAACTTAGACTTGAATGAACTTAATTTCTCTTGCATATGGGCATTTGCATACTTGATCATGGATCTCATACACATTTGGGTTATCTTTTCCCCATTGTACCACTCTTTGTTAACCCAAATGGCACTCCAATACCCTTGAACCCTAGCCATTTTTTGAAGCCTACATTGATTTGCTTGAGTGAGGCCTTTTCTGATAGCTTGTCATGTGCAAAATCTTGAGAGTATTGGGAGCGACATGGATTTGTTCTCATCTCTTGCTAGCATAGGGTCCTCATTTGAGCTAGCTTCTAAGATGGTGAGTGGGGTTTTTGGTTCCTTAATGGTTTATATCTTGGGTTTGAAATGTAACAATGTTGAGATCTATGAACAAATGGGTATCATAAGAAAGAAGAACCCTAGGGACCTAAAATAGAAAGATGAAAAGCTCTTGTGTAATGTTTTTGACCTTCCCCCTTCATGTAAAAAAAAAGAAATAAAGATGAGATGGGGGAAAAAACTTAAAGAGTTAGAGCTTATAGAAGTGATTAGAGGTCCTTAGTGGTTGAATTTCAAAGGAAAGAAGGTTGTTCATTGGGTGAGTGATGTGAGAATGTTTTCATTTTGGGGTCATGGGATGAATAAAGGGGAGTAGATCTTGTAATCACTTAGGAATTGGGTAGAATGATGAGGATGGATCCATGTATGCATGAATTGCTCCTAGTCTTAGATAAATTTTGCATAATGATCAAGCTCCTTGATTTTGAGTGATTGCCACCTTGAAATGATGCATTGAACCCCCATTATCATCCATATTAGACCATTTGATCACCTAGCCAAATGATTGAGATCATGTGCCCATATGTGAGACTTCACCTTGTGTGTGTGTGTGAATCAATGTGAGGGCTGGTTAAGAGAACTTGTTGGTTGATAAGCATTGCATCTTGTGTAGAGGCATAAGAGTCATTGATAAGCCTTGTGAAGCTAGAGCATAATAAGAAAGTTTTGCTCATGCTATTTGCTATGTTTCTTTAGGATGTCAAGTTGAGTGCTATGAGTGTTTCTTTTGGCTTTGCTTCCATCCCTATGTCTCTCCTCCTTGTGTTTTGAAAAGATTACTTGAGGACAAGTAAAGGTCTAGTGTGGGGGAGTTGATAGCTTGCATATTTACATGTTTTTAGCATCCATATCTTATCCATTTTGATCATATAAGTTAGGCATTAGGCATGTTTAGGTCCATTTTGCATTCATTTGTCCTTATCAGGTGTTGGAGTATGCTTTGGTGTGATTTGTGGTGTTTGGAAGACTTATGGCCCCAAAAGAGATGAAGTATCATGTTTGGCCATGAAAAGAGAAGTGAAACCATGATCTGGTCAAGACAAAGATGAGCATGGACAGAGGTCTTAGAGATGTCTCCTGCTGCTAAGATTTTGTGGAGACACAGAAAATTGAGTTAGCTTTCCAATGGAAGTGGTTTCAAGTCATTTGGACCTGTATTGGAAAAGTTATGATCAATTCACTTGAAGCATGTCAGGATGGCCGGGTAGATAGGTCCGGGTAGGGACAGCCGGCCGGGAAAAGGACAGACGGATGGAAGTGGTCCAGTCCGGGATGACTGAGCCTGGGATAGGTACCAGGTCGGTTGGCTTGTGCTGGAGGTGACCAGACCGGTAGACATGTCGGGTTGGTGAAGCGGACCGGGAAGAGACGGATCAATGAAGAGGTCGGCGGACTGAACCGAGGAACACAACCCGGACGGGCTGGACAGAACACAAGATCATGCACTGGACCGGGGAACACAGATCGGTTGGATGACCCGGTCGGGGAAGCAACACACAACCAGGAAGAAGCCGGTAGAAGCGTCCAGTGCAGCAGAGGCCGGCTTGGGCGCCGGACTGGCTGGACAGACGGGAGCACTGCCGGGTAGGATGGTGCTGATCTACCCTGACCGAATTCCAAGCCTCATTTTGATTGGCTGAAGACCTAAAGACCTCATGGGCTTTTTAGTAATCTTAATCTAGGTTTCTAGGGCTTTGAAGCCTAACTATAAGTACCCTTGTTATCCCTAATGTGGGACTTATCTCATTTTCTATCTAAGAACACATAAACCTCTTGAGTAAAGTTTCATCTTGATTCATAATCTCATCTTGTCTTTGTGTTCTTGATTGTTTGATTTCATATCCTTTCTTTCTCTATATGTTTAAGCTTGAATCCATCATGGGTTTAAGAGTAAGCATGTGGAGTGAGAGATCCTTCTAAGATCCATGGGTTAGGTGATGTGATTAGATAGTTGGTGTGTATTTGAGATCTATCATCTCCTTGCATTGATTTGGTGTTCTTAAAGCTATATTTGAGTTGGCCTCTCAAACATAGAGCTATAGGCATTTCATGCCCGGAAGGTGTTCTATGAAATGCCTGAACCAACTCATCTATGCTTTTAGCTTGCTTTGCCTAAGGGATTAGTTGTCATAGAGGCTAGGATTGCTATTAGACTCATTCTCATTGTTTGCTTTGATCATTACAGCCAAAGGGATTTGGTGTACTTGGGTGATCATTGCAAAAGAGCATTCATCTAGGGATAGAGCTTAGTTTTGTTGTCTAGGCATAAGGATTAGATTGATTGAAAAGTTAGCATCTTGGATTGAAGCTTAATTATTTGATATCAAGTCCCTATACCCATGGGTCTCACTCTCCTCATAAGAAAGAAAGTTCAATCTTTTATTGCATTTTTAATATTGTCTTAGTTTCACAATCATCCTCTCATCTTGATTAGACTTAGATTAAGCATGAACTTGCATTCCCTTTGCATTAGAATCTCTTAGAATTGGATTGACATCTTGTATTCTACAACATTTGATTAGGATTAGAAAAATCCTGTCATCAGTTTCTAGGGCTTTTAAGCCTCACTATAAGTATCCTTGTTATCCCTAATGAGGATGTTATGTTATTTTCTATCTAAGAACACATAAACCTTTTGAGTAAAGCTTCATCTTTGATTCATAATCTCATCTTATCTTTGTGTTCTTGATTGCTTGATTTCATCTCCTTTCTTTCTCTATATGTTTAAGCTTGAATCTCTCATGGGTTTAAGAGTAAGCATGTGGATTAGTGAGTAGATCCATTTAAGATCCATGGGTTAGGGTGATTGAGAGTGATTAAGTGTAGATCCAAGGTGCTTAGTGTTAGATCTATCATTTCCTTGCATTGATTTGCTGTTCTTAAAGCTATATTTGAGTTGGACTCTCAAACATAGAGCTATAGGCATTTCATGCCCGGAAGCTGTTCTATGAAATGCCTGAACCAACTCATCTATGCTTTTAGCTTGCTTTGCCTAAGGTATTAGTTGTCAAAGAAGCTAGGATTGCTATTAGACTCATTCTCCTTGTTTGCTTTGATCATTACAGCCAGAGGGATTTGGTGTACTTGGGCGATCATTGCAAAAGAGCATTCATCTAGGGATAGAGTTTGCTTAGTTTTGTTGTCTAGGCATAAGGATTTAGATTGATTGAAAAGTTAGCATCTTGGATTGAATCTTAATCATTTGATATCAAGTCCCTATACCCATGGGTCTCATTCTCCTCATAAGAAAGAAAGTTTTACTTTTGTTGCATTTTACTCATTGTCTTAGTTTAATAATCATCCTCTTCAATGATTGCATTTAGATTAAGCATAGACTTGTATTCCCTTTGGTTTATGGTTACTTAGAACTGGTTCGACAATCTTATATACTACATCATTTGATTAGGACCTTAGAAAAGTCCTTTCATCAGTGTTTTTCTTTGAGATCCAACTCAAACGTTGTTCCTTTTGGTGATTAAGAAGCTTACAAGAAGTTCTCAAGGGAGTCTTATGTTGGCGTGAACTCAGGAGTTATAAAGGTGGAAGCTTTGTGGTGTTCTTGAAGTTTCAAGCTTAAAGTTCAAATCTTTGAGGTGTTTGGTGGTTGTGTGAGCTAAAGGAGAGATCTTTGAGGTGTTCTTGAAGATCTAAGCTGAAAGCTCATCACTCAAGGAAAGGAGGGAGAAGAAAGCTTAAGTGATGCGCTTGATAAGTGGGAACAAGAGGAGTGTGTTGTGCTCTCGGCTCTCCTTGCATCCTTGGAACCAACTTTGATGGATGCATACAGCTATTATGAGACTGCAAAGGAGTTGTGGGATACCTTAAAGAAGGTATATGGAAACACTTCAAACCTAAACAGGGTGTTTGAAGTGAAACAAGCTCTCAATGGTTTAGTACAAGAAGACATGGACTTTGAGAAGCATTTGGGGAGGTTTAGGTCTCTATGGTCAGAGCTTGAGATGCGAAGGCCAAGTACTACTGATGCGGATGAGCTCAACAAGAGGAGAGAGCAAGACAAGGTGTTTGGCTTGCTTCTTTTATGGGCTAACCTTAAGCTGGGTTCAAAGTAAGAAGCAATCCAAACACATTTTCTTGCTCTCTCCTCTTGTTGAGCTCACCAGCATCAGTAGTACTAGGCCTTAGCATCTCAAGCTCTGACCATAGAGACTAAACCTCCCCAAATGCTTCTCAAAGTCCTTTTCTTCTTGAACTAGACCATTGAGAGCTTGTTTCACTTCAAACACCATGTTTAGGTTTGAAGTGTTTCCATATACCTTCTTTAAGGTATCCCACAACTCCTTTGCAGTCTCACAATAGCTTTATGCATCCATCAAGTTTGGTTCCAAGGATGCAAGGAGAGCCAAGAGCACAACACACTCCTCTTGTTGCCACTTATCAAGCGCATCACTTTAGCTTTCTTCTCCCTCCTTTCCTTGAGTGATGAGCCTTGTAGCTTCATCAGTCGTGAGATGCTTGAGCAATCCCTTTCTTCCAACTGCATTTCTACCCATCCTGGACCACACCAGTTAGTTGTTTCCCTTGAAAGTAGTTACCACCTTCATGTAGCCTCCACCACCTTCCATTTTCAGTAGCTTGTCTTGAATACTTGAGAAAGAGACTTAAAATTGGATCTAGTAACCCACCAGAGTGCACAGAATTAAAAGCTTTCATCTTAGATCTTTAAGAATACCTCAAAGATCCCTCCTTTAGCTCACACAACAACCAAACACCCCAAAGACTTGAACTTTCAGCTTGAACCTTCAAGAACACCTCAAAGCTTCCACCTTTAGATCTTCTTGAGCTCACGCAAACCCACACAACCTCCTTGAGAACACTTGTAAGCTTCTTAACCACCAAAAGGAACCACCTTTGAGTGACAACTCAAAGAAGAACACAAACAGATTCAGAAACTAGTTTCTCAAAGATCTAGACTTCAAATTCCTCAAGAACACTCAAGAACACAGGTTGTTTTTGTCCAACCTGGCTCTGATACCATAAGATTTTTATAGATCTTGAATAACAAAAGAGATTAGAGAGAGGTTTAAGAAAGATTAGAGAAGAGATTAAAAAAGTAGAGACTTGTTTATGAGATTTAGAGACTAAGAGACATTTCTGGAAAAATACTAAGAGACTCTCGTTGCTTGATTAAATGTTTACAAGAGGTGTACATATTTATACTAGATATTACAAGGGCTTAATAAGAATATAGGGTTAGGTGTGAAGAGACCAGGCATGTGGAGTCAAGGGAAGAAGGAGGAGTCTGGTTTGAACTGTCCAATGAGGAGACTCACACGCCTAAGGCATCTTGGAATCTTTTGGAGATGCTGCCAGCCTGTTCCAGCCTGGTGGGAAGAGTCTCTCAGCCTCCAACGGTCACAAACCTCTAGATCAGACCCTCTTTCTAAGCAAGTGTCTTTGCTTGCTTATCTCTTACACATCAAGGTAACTTCCCATAGTAACTTCTTCATTTACCATGGTAACTTTTGATACCCATTCTTCAACCCAAGTTTATCTCTTGATCTATATGCTTCTAATCTCAACAAAACTTGAACAGAGTCTTTGAGGTCAAGCAAGCAATAAACGGTCTGGTACAAGAAGATATGGACTTCAACAAGCACTTGGGAAGGTTCAGGTCATTTTGTTCCGAGCTAGAAATGTTGAGGCCAAGCACTATGGATCCGGATGAACTAAACAAGAGAAGGGAGAAAGATAAGGTCTTTGGCCTACTTCTCACTTTGAACCCGGCCTATGGTGGTCTCATCCAACACATGTTGAGGCAGGATACTTTACCTGACCTGGAGGAGGTGTGTGCTCGGATTCAGAAGGAGCATGGATCTATTGGCTTGTTTGGCAAGAAAGGAGGTGAGCTAGCTCTAGCCAACCAAGCCGCGCAAGCTGAGCAAGGAGATGTTCCTCAGGCCAACAAAGCTACACATGGGAAGTATGATGAGAGGAGTTTTAATGGGAGTTGTGATCACTGCAAGAATCAAGGACATAAGAAGAGTCAATGCTGGATTCTCCATCCTCATTTGAAGCCGGCCAAGTTCAACAAAGATAGGGAAGGAAAGGCTCACTTGGGAGATGGGTCGAGTGGAGCAAGTTCAAGCAAGGGTCATGATGGAGATGGGCGTGAGGTGGACAATGGGAAGTCCTTGGTGGCTTACACTGGTGGTCCAAGCAACCAGGAGTATGTCAAGAGGTCCGACCTGGATGCTCTCATCAAATTCTTTAAAGAGAATGGTAACACCCTTGGATACTCATATGGTGCTTCTATGATTGCTAGGACTGATAGAGAGCTTACTAAATCTATGGATATGCATGAGTATGTTAAGTATGGTTCTCTTGATAGAATTGGTCATGCATCTAAGCCATCCACCATCCTAGCTTATCTTGCAAAATCTCATACTGATGTCATTAGTCCTCTCATTGTAGATTCTGGTGCATCTCATCATATGATTAGGGATGCTAATCTAACTAAAAACGTTGAACCTGCAAATGGTAATGTCATGATAGCTAATGGTGATAAGATACCTATTAAAGGGATGGGAATGCTTAGACTGTTCCATAAGGATTCAAAAGCTCTTTATATGCCTGAGTTTACTTCAAACTTACTTTCTGTAAAGAAATGTGCAACTGATCTGAATTGTAATGTCATATTCAGCCCTAACCATGTGAAGTTTCAGGATATTAAGAGTAGCAAGATGCTCGGAAGTGGTGTCACCAAGGGAGACTTATATGTGCTTGAAGATGTCACTCCCATTTCAAATTTTAGTTGTTCTTTTTCTTCGCTTCTACTCTTAGTAACAATGCATTGTGGCATGCGACTAGGACACCCTCATAATAAGGCTTTAAAACTGATGTTGCCAAGTGTTTCTTTTGAGAATAATGATTGTGAAGCTTGTATTTTAGGCAAGCATTGTAAAACTGTTTTTCCCAAGTCTTCCACTGTTTATGAAAAGTGTTTTGATCTCATTCATTCTGATGTTTGGACTGCACCTTGTTTATTTATGGAAAATCAGAAGTATTATGTCACTTTCATTGATGAAAAATCCAAATACACCTGGTTAACTTTAATTCCAACCAAAGATAGGGTGCTTGATGTATTTACAAATTTTCAATCTTATGTGAGTAACCATTATCAAGCCAAGATTAAGATTTCCAGGTCTGATAATGTAGGAGAGTACACTGGTCATGCATTCAAGCAACACTTATCTCAGCATGGGATACTTCACCAGACTAGTTGTCCATACACCCCACAGCAGAATGGAGTGGCTGAGAGGAAGAACAGGCACTTGATGGAAGTTGCCAGGTCCTTGATGTTTCAACCTAATGTGCCCAAGAGGTTCTGGAGTGATGCTGTGGTTACTGCTTGCTACTTGATTAACCGGACACCAACTCTAATCCTACAAGGGCAGTCTCCATTTGAGGTCCTTAACAAGTACAAGCCAGATTTGAAGCATTTAAAGGTCTTTGAGTGTCTATGCTATGTGATGGTTCCAGGAGAATTGAGAAACAAGCTGGAAGCCAAGAGCATAAAGGCTATGTTCATTGGATACTCATCAAGCCAGAAAGGGTACAAATGTTATGATCAATATACTAGGAGTGTGATGGTCTCTAGAGAAGTGAAGTTTGTGGAAGAAAAAGGGTACTATGAGGAGAAGAACCAAGAAGACTTGAAGGATCTGACTTCAGATAGGGCTTCTATCTTTAGAACAATATTGGAGAATCTTGGGATCAATGTGAACCAAGGCCAACAAGGTGGAGGAAGAGCATCACGGGATGCACCTACCACTGATGATGTTCATGCTCCCAACCTTTCTCATGAGGAGGGAAGTGAATCAGAAATTCTCAACCAAGGAAGGGAAGAGAGCTCAAGTGGTCAAGAGAGTTCTGACTCTCATGATCAAGGTGGTGATCAAGGTGTAGAGCCTAGAGATCATCAAGAAGAAGCTGAAGGAAGTCAGCCAGAAGAAGTGGACCCTAGTGGAGATGCGCAAGAGAAGGAAGTCCAGGATGAGCAATCACCACAACCAGTTCAAGGTCCACAATTGAGAAGAAGCACAAGGCTGAGGATGGATCCTTCCAACAGGGTAAACACTCGCGTGTACTACAATGCTCAGGCTGTGAAGCATCCATCCCAAGCCATGTGTTCGTTCTCTCAATATCCAGAAGAGAATTTTGCCTTTCAAGTGAGCTTGGATGAGAGTTATGTGCCAAGAAGCTACGAAGAGGCCATGCAGATACAAGAATGGAGCGATTCAGTTAATGCTGAGGCTGATGCTATGATCAAGAATGATACAAGGTATGAGAGTGCTTTGCCAAAAGGAAAGAAAGCTGTGTCTAGTAGATGGATCTTCACTATCAAGTATCTTCCAAATGGGAAGATAGATAGTGTGGGAACCGAAATTCGCACCGTCAAATTAAGTTGATTTGGAGGAAAGCCAAGTGAACCAAGCCTTCCCTGAAGGTCCCGGATATCTGCTGCGCATAATTCCACACAATCAGTACGACAAAGAAAATATGAAAACGAAATAAAAATCGTAAGAACAAAGAAAGGAGCAAAAGATCTTATTTCCGAATCCGCGTTTAAGCGTGAACAACAGGTAAGAGCCTCGGCTACAGGAGCTGTCGGCAAGTTCGCTAGTCTAGCAACCTAAGTTCTAACCTAGTTGAGTCGCAGCTCGCTAGTAAAAACATAAAATAATGCCTAAGTTGCTCAAAGTGCTCTGGGAGTTTTTTGTGATCTGGTTTGCTTCTTGCTCAAAGCTCTCCTTATATACTCCCCTTAAGATGGTCTATCTTCTCGCGGGCTGAATCGGGCTTTTTCCATTTTCGTCCATCTTCGTGTTTATCGGGAAACTTGACATTTATCTTCGGAAAACTTGACATTTATCTTCTGGAAACTTGACATTTATCTTCTGGAAACTTGACATTTATCTCTTATGTGAGGATAAGGATAAACCGTCATAGTTATCCTTCCTTTTCGGAAAATGTCGTCGTGGGCGTTTGACCCGTTGGGCGTTAAGCGTTTTCACGGTTTTGAAAGGGCGGTCTTTGAAGGTTTGGTGTTTCGAAGGAACCTCAATTCCTCGTAAAGTCGAGATAGTGGTGTTTCAGAATACAGTGATTAGGTACCAAACTTCGTAGATTGATCCAAACAAGCTAAGATGGGATCGAACCGGACCGCGATAGGACCAAGACGGGGAGGAGCGTGGACGGCCTTGGTAGGCCAGCATGGCGGTGTCGCCGGCGCCAGGCGAGATTACGCCCGGCGCGCGCGGGCGGGTGCCGCCGGCGCCAGCGGCTTCGCGTGGCGCTGCGCCGGTGCCAGGCCATCTTTCCGTCCGTGGGTTTTCGTTGTTCGATCTTTCCTCCGTCGGTCGTTCGCGGGAAATCTTTGAGTTTGGGAAGGTTTTTAGCCATAGATTTCGAGATAATCGTTTGAATCCAACAAGGTTCCTCAGTATCGGAGTTGAGATGGACTTGGATTAAGTAGATTTTCGTCGTCAGGATCGCGAGCAATGTGGCTTCGAGCTTTAGATGTGTTAAAAGGCGAATTTTTAATCAATCGGAAGGCTTTCGGAAGAACCATCGTAGATCTCGGACGATCCGGATAGGTTTTAAGGAACCAAGATCGCCATTGCGAGATTATGGGATGATTACCGCGGATGAAGCCAGGATCCTTGCCGCTGGTATGGCGGCCGGGCGAGCCTTCCATGAGTTTTATCGGCGGCGACCGTTTCTTGGTTTTGATCGTTAGCGGCTTTTCTTCGAGGATTTTCGGTGTGATTTCGTCATTGACCGATTTTGACCCCAACAGTTAGCCCCAGTTAGCTAGGAACCGCAGTGCCTGTGGGATCCTAGCTTACTTGATATAAGTATGGGAAGGTGTTGAGGCGTAATGTCGTTTGCGAAAGTCGAGGTAAATAGTGATTTTACCTCCTTTATATGGATGGAGTAAGAAATCTCATTCTTTACTTCACCATAAGAAATTTACTCTCTCTCTCAAAGTCATCAAGAGAAACTCTTCCTCCCATTCATCCTCGGATGACTCTCCTGCCATGTGGCGGTGAAGTAGGAGGAGTTGGTCGAGGAGGAAAAGAATCGTGATACCAGAGCCCTTGTAGGTTCGCCCACACTGCCAGAGATCCCTGTTCGAGGAGACCTGCGAGGCAGCCGGTGCTCCTTTGCGCCGAGCTCGGTTTCTCGTAAATATCTCAAGGTTCTTGAGATTTTTACCAGGTTCTGAAGGAGTCAAATTCGGTTCCGTTGGTACGGAGTGCAAGGAATCCTCGCAAGGTTTCTTTACGTACTGCCGTATGTGGTTCCCGATCCCTGGTGCCATTGTTAGATGCGCTTCAGCCGAACTTTCGATCAACCAACTCAGCGTTCCTGCCTTGGAGAGTTGGCTTGGCGTACTGATCGCTAGCTTCTGGTACCGAGTTGATCTTGGTCCCGATGATTTGAAGGTCTTTGGGGCACTTTCGGCCGGTGGCGGTTACTACTCATGCTGCCTAAGAAGGATATGGCGTGATTGGGGACTACTTGAATCCCAAATCGTGGCAGGGCGTTTCTTCTTCGAAATAGATGGCGAGTCTGTCGAGGGAGCTGCCTCCATCTATTTCCGAGCATGGAACTTCAACCGAATTATCTGACGAAAACCCTTGTCTATTTCACCTTTTAGAGTGCGAGTTTTAGTGAAAAGTTTTTTAGTTCTATAGGGAACAACCCTACGCATTTGCCTGGTAGCGTCTTTGTCAAGAGATCTTCTTCCGTCGAAGGCGTTTCTCTGAAGTCCTTCACCCTCGAGCAGTTCGAGGCGGTTAGACTTTATTGGTCGAGATCCTGTCCGTCGTATGATGCGAACCTGTCACCGCAGCTCCTATTGAGGGAAGACGAGAGGTCTCGTAGGGGAAGGAATCGATGATAGGAGAGGCTTCGGAAAGTCCTTCACCGTTGGGAGAAAAACCTAATTTTACTCCAACGGAAAAAGCGAGAACCAGCGGTTTTCCACCTAACAACTTCTTTGATGGCCTTCCTCCGGAGTTTACTACTAATGAGTCGCTGGAGGATGAGGAGAAACGGGTTTTCGCCGAGGGCTCCCAGCGTGTCAACGAGTTTGGCCCTGAACTTCTTAACCTTGCGCTTGAATTTGTATATATAAGCATGCTTGCTGATCTTGAGTTTTATGCGGGACTAAGAGTGTTCAGCAAGGCGCCGACTCGGTACTCCGCAAATCCAGGATTGCTAACTTCAAGACCACACAAGGAGCGAGCTTTTCCGGTTCCACAAGAGGTAAGGCGTAACGCAAGCAAGCCGAAGCTTCACGCCGCCTCGCTCAGCGGAAAGGAGAGGAAGAAGGATGGTCGAGCGAGGTGGCAAGACGGTGGAATCGCTCGCTGGCTGAGTTTCAATGTTTTAAAGAAGCTCGAGTTTGTTGGTGATTTCGGCGTGTCGGGTTCGGTCGAACCTTCACAAGTCTCTAACCCGGATTCTCCTTCGATTCGGTGATTGCTGAAATGAAGCGATTTCATGGCCGGCGCCGCGATGCTGAGTCCTTGGTTCCTCCCGGTAGAAGAAAGAGTCCGGAGACTATGGGAACCTCATCGTGCTTTCCGAGGATACGGTGGAGGCCGGAGCCGATGAGAACGCCAGGGTGGTGGGAACGCCGGCTGAATGAGGAAGTGACCAGCCTGCTAGTTCGCTTGGGATTTCCGTGATCCTGGATTTCAATGTTGACTTCCTTTTGTGAATTGTATTTTTTTTGGCGTGTGTGGCCGTTTTAATAGTTTTATTCTGCGACCGTTGGAGGTTGCATTCTTATGTTTTGGACTGGCGTTGGTGGCTTGAATCCTGCCATTTTGCGGCTTTTATGAATATGAAATTTCGCGAGATTTAGTCTTTGTTTTGATTTATACTTTAGTCAAGTGTAGGGAAGGATCAGTAGTCGCCATTAACTCTTTTTGTTAAGCTTGGTCCATTATGCTACTTTTTAAGGCGTTTTAGGTGTAAGTGATAAGAGACATGTTTTGGGATCTGTATACGATACTATGTCTGTGAGATGTCAAGATCCAGCAAGACTGGGTTTAGGCAAGACCTAGGTTTACTCTCAGCTTTGAGGCTGTGCGATGACTGATCGGCTTTCGCTTTGCCTGTTAGTGATTTCTTCCTGATTCTTTTCGTTTAAAGTCGCGACTAATTACCATCTTATATGACTTGTGTTAAAAGAATCGAGCTATCTTCGGAGTTTATCCGAGACGCTTAAACCAAAATTTTGGTCTCTTGTATACGCTTTGATATCCTTTGTCGGATGTAAGAGGACCTTGTAGGTCTGACTACGAAGTTTGTATTGAGTGAAGCGTTTCTTGTGTGTCGTGGAAAATTGGCGTGGGATATTTTAGTCGCTTGGTGGACTGTCCTTTGCGGATGATCGAGTTTTGTTATCTTTTAAGAAGTTGCGGCGTCTCGTTTCTTTTGAAGATATGATTTTCGTTTTCGGCGTTGATGCGTTTAAGTGAGCATAAAAGATAGAAAGAATTTTATTAAAATTTCGAGAAGTTAGAGTACATAATGCGGATTTTCGGCGTTTTGTGGGAGTATAGGTATCGCGCAGTTCCCCTTTTGGTGAGGGGTAGCTGAAACTTCGCCCGGTTTTCGACGAGCTGCCTACGATACCTCTTCGAGGATCAAGCCATCTCGTAGTTCTGATAGTTGCGCTGCGTTTTACTCCCGTGCGTTGCCGTTTCGACCGTGCTGGTCGGATCGGTGGTTTGTGCGGGGTCGAGCTGTGTGCTTTACGGCGGTGGACTCGAGGCTTTTTCGCCGCCTTGAATCGTTGCCTGTTGGATGATTCTGGATCATCTTTCTTGAGTCCTCGGGAATGTTGTGTGATTCCTTTGCTCGTTTCGGGTTGGCCGCGAGGCGTTCGATCTTTTGGTTTGAACTTCGGCTAGGTAACGAGTCTCGATTGTTTCGACTACCCCAGATGGCTGCGGTTCCGGTCGGAGTCGGAAACTTGATACCGAGGTGATATGTGGATGGTACTGCTTTCATGGAGTTGATCCAAGGGTTCCCAGCGGCGTTGTAGGTGGCCGGGTTGTCGACTACTGCAAATTCGACGATCTTTGTAACTTCCTTTGCCATGACCGGGAGTTTAATTCTCCCGAGGGTCATGGTAGTGACGCCCGAAAACCCCGTCAAAGGTTTTGGCTCAGGGACGACTTCCCCAAGTGGGATCTTCATCCTGTAGAGGGTGTCGCGGAAGATGACGTTGACCGTGCTTCCTGTGTCGATGAGAATGCGGCCGACTTCGAGATCCTGGATCACCAGGTCGATTACCAAAGGATCGCAGTGAGGTTTGTCGATGCCGACGGTCTCGTGTTCCTCGAAAGCGATTGTGTGGTTAGGAACATCGCTGTCTGGGAACCAGTTGGAACTTGTCTCGGCTTTTCGCCCGTAGGCTTTTATCGACGAGACAGAGTCTTGGTAGAACTGTGATCCTCCGATGATCATGTTTACCCTCTGGCGACTGCTGTTGTTCCCTTGGTCGTCCTGTCTTCTTCCGCGCTTTTCCCCCGATTTGTTTTCGGTCGCGCGGTCCTCGGAGACAGTTTTGTAGGTCTTTGGGCGGTCGGAGTCCAGGAGCAAGTCCTTTATACTCTTGACCTTTGATAGTTAGCGGTGAGGAGTTTTGCGCAGCCGGCGCCGAGAACCTTGCAGTTAAGTAGTGGAGTAACCTCTGGTCTCGTGGAACTCGCAGTAGGAGTTATCCTTGTACTGGTTCCTGGTCCAGGTGTTTCCTGAGGTTTTTCCTTGCTCGAGTTGATGGCGTAGTTATGCTCGCCGGCGCTTCCCTTCGCGGATGGACGCATTTGTCGCTACGAGAGGGTTTCTTCGACGCGGTTTTCTGCGGTCCGTGCTTGTGCGATAGAAGCTTCATCTCTTCTTCCATGATGATGAAGTCCGCTGCCTTGTGGAGAGTATCCTGGATTGTCCGCGGCTTTTCCAGTAGTATCCACTTTCGAACTTCGACTTGTACCGAGAGTTTTCCTCGAGGCGTGATTGCGACATTGTCGCTGATGCCCGCTACTCCAGCCATCACCAGTTTGAACCTTCGCATGAAGTCGCTGAGTGACTCGCCTTCCTTCTGAGCTAGACTCCATGAGTCCACGCCGGACGCTTCTGTCCATGAACATGGAGTACTGTTTGAGAAACGCCGAGGCCAGTTGGCGGAAGCTTCGATGGAGTTCCTTTTGAGCGGAGAACCACTCGAGCGCAGCATCTTTGAGGTGCTCGGCGAGAAGACAATGACCTGCGTCCCGTTCGCTCGGGGAGTTTGCACCTACCCATTGCGATCTGGAAGGACTGCAAGTGCGACTTAGGATCCGTCGTGCCGTCATAGGCGGGATTTTGATCTTCCACGGGTCTGAGATCGTGTTTCCGTGATCCAGTGGTGAATGGCGTTTTCGTGCTTCCTCGAAGTCTATCGATCTCGCGGAACTGGTCACCGATGGATTTCGCGATTTTACCGCTTTCACTTCGCCACGCTTTTTGAGAGATTCGCGGAGATCATGGATCTCGCTATTGCTGCCGGCGTTCCTCCAAACCTGTCGGCGCTGGTCGCGATAGATCCGAGTTTGATCTTCCGCGAGTTCTTCCTGCTCCATCCAGTAGAGTTCTTCTTCCTCTTCGTCATGGGCCTATCGAAGGATACCGTCGCCGAGCGGACTGGCTTCGGTTCTCCTGTGGTGGATGTCAGCGTCTTCATCGGAAGGATCCGGATTGGTTGCTGATACCTAGATTGATCTTCCGGCGTCGCTTTCCTTGTTTCGCCGCCGGAGTGGAAGGTTCAAGGTCGCTTTGCTGTCCTTTCGAGCCGCTTCCTGGAGTGGGCTCTTTCGGCATCTTTTTCTCGTGCCGGGAGATCGAAGTCGAGTCTTCTGCGCAGCGTGCCTTGGTGGATCCGGCGGCAACTTGCTCCTCGCAGTTAAGGTGTCGACCTGTTTGGCGAAGCGAGGTTATCAGCTTGTCTGTTGTTCGCCAGCCGGGCGGAGGTAAACAGTTCCTTCATCTGCCGAGCACCTCAGTGTTTGCATCAGCAGTGATCGCGGACGATCTCCAGCTGGAGTCTTCAGAGTTGGCGCCGACGGTGTTCCGCCTAGCTGGCTGATCTTTGGTGACGCCGGTAGACATGATCGAAGCGTGCAGTTAAGTAGATAGATAGATCAGTAACCCTCCTCCTTCTAGCGCAAAATGTGGGAACCGAAATTCGCGACCGCCAAATTAAGTTGATTTGGAGGAAAGCCAAGTGAACCAAGCCTTCCTGAAGGTCCCGGATATCTGCTGGGCCGCATTACCCACACAATCAGTAATGACAAAGAAAATATGAAAACGAAATAAAAATCGTGAAGAACATAGAAAGGAGCAAAAGATCTTATTTCCGAATCCGCTTAAGCTGAACAACAGGTAAGAGCCTCGGCTACAGGAGCTGTCGGCAAGTTCGCTAGTCCGCAACCTAAGTTCTAACCTAGTTGAGTTGCAGTACCGCTAGTAAAACGGAAAATAATGCCTAAGTTGCTCTAAGTGCTCGGGAGTTTTTGTGATCTGGTTTGTTTCTTGCTCAAAGCTCTCCTTATATACTCCCCTTAAGACGGCTCATCTTCTCGCTGGCTGAATCGGCTTTTTCCATTTTCGCCCATCTTCGTGTTTATCGGGACACTTGACATTTATCTTCGAAAACTTGACATTTATCTTCTCGAAACTTGACATTTATCTTCTGGAAACTTGACATTTATCTCTTATGTGAGGATAAGGATAAACGGTCATAGTTATCCTTCCTTTTAGGAAAATCGCGATAATGCTTTTGACCACGCGCAATGCTTAGGCATTTTACGGTTTTTCAAAGGACGGTCATTGAAGGTTTCGTGTTTCCGGAAGGAACCTCAATTCCTCGTGAAGTCGAGATAGTGGTGTTTCTGAATAACCGTGGTCGTACTCAAACTCGCTGCAGGTTGATCCAAACAAGCTAAGATGGGATCGAACCGACACGATAGACCGAGACCGCGGATTTAGGCCGTGGACCGACGCCAGCCGACTCCGCATGACGGAGTGCCGCCGGCGCCAGGCCGGTGCCGCCGGCGCCAGGCCGCCCGGTGACGGTGCCGCTGGCGCCAGGCCGCCCGGTGACGGTGCCGCTGGCGCCAGGCCGCCCGGTGACGGTGCCGCCGGCGCCAGGCCGGTGCCGCCGGCGCCAGGCCGGTGCCGCCGGCGCCAGGCCGGTGCCGCTGGCGCCAGGCCGGTGCCGCTGGCGCCAGGCCGGTGCCGCCGGCGCCAGGCCGCCCGGTGACGGTGCCGCTGGCGCCAGGCCGCCCGGTGACGGTGCCGCTGGCGCCAGGCCGGTGCCGCCGGCGCCAGGCCGCCCGGTGACGGTGCCGCCGGTGCCAGACCATCTTTCCGTCCGTGGGTTTTCGTTGTTCGATCTTTCCTCCGTCGATCGTTTTGGAAATCTTTGAGTTTGGGAAGGTTTTTAGCCATAGATTTCGAGATAATCGTTTCTAATCCAACAAGGTTCCTTGAGTATCGGATTTGAGATGGACTTGGATTCGTAGATTTTCCGTCGTCAAGGATGCGAGCAATGTGGCCGAGCTTTAGATGTGTTAAAAGGCGAATTTTTAATCAATCGGAAGGCTTTGCGGAAGAACCATCGTAGATCTTGGACGATCCGACATAGGTTTTAAGGAACCAAGATGCGCCATTGCCCGAGATTATGGGATGATTGTAACGGATGGGCCAGGATCCTTGCCGCTGGTGCCAGGCGGAGCCGACGAAGCCTTCCCATGAGTTTTATCGGCGGCGACCGTTTCTTGGTTTTGATCGTCGCTTGGCTTTTCTTTCGAGGATTTTCGGGTGACGATTTCGTCATTGACCGATTTTGACCCCAACAGATAGGAAAAAGACAAGGCTGGTAGCAGAGGGCTTCACTCAAACTTATGGAGAGGACTACATTGATACATTTGCTCTTGTGGCCAAGCTCCATACCATCCGGATAGTGCTTTCTTTGGCTGTGAACCTTGAGTGAGATATATGGCAGATGGATGTGAAGAATGCCTTCTTGCAAGGAGAGCTTGAAGATGAAGTCTATATGCATCCACCTCCTGGTCTTGAACATCTTGTGAAGAAGGACAATGTATTGAGATTGAAGAAAAGCATCTATGGTCTTAAGCAATCTCCTAGAGCTTGGTATCACAAGCTAAGTACAACCTTGAATAGAAGAGGCTTCAGGAAGTCAGAACTTGATAACACCCTCTTCACACTTGTCACTCCCTCAGGTATCATTGTTCTCCTTGTGTATGTTGATGATATCATCATCACTGGCAGTGATAAAGATGGTATCAAGGCTACCAAGGAGTTTCTCAAATCTGTTTTTGAGATTAAAGACTTGGGAGAGATGAAGTACTTTCTTGGTATTGAGCTGTGTAGAGCCAAGGAAGGATTATTCATCTCTCAAAGGAAATATACACTTGATCTTTTGAAAGATGCAGGTGCTTATGGAGGAAAGACAGCTATGATGCCCATGGAAGATGGGTATAAGGTTCCACCTGAGGGGGAGCCTGAGGAGAGCAAGCCATTCCATGATCCAAAGCTTTATAGAAAGCTAGTGGGTAAGCTAATCTACTTAACTATCACACGACCTGATATTTGCTTTTCTATGAATCAGGTGAGCCAGCATATGCAAGCTCCAAAGGAGCATCACTGGCGTATGGTGGAAAGGGTGATGATGTACCTGAATGGAACACAAGACCTTGGTGTGTGGATGACAAATGCACAGAAGTGGTGGGCAATTGTGATGCAGATTGGGCAGGAGATAGAGCTGATAGAAGATCAACAACTGGATATTGCACATTCATTGGTGGTAACCTGGTGACTTGGAAGAGTAAGGTGCAGAAGTTGGTCTCTGTTGAAGCATACATGATCTGAGAGTACTTGGTGGTTATTCAAGAAGAGGAGCAGACTAGGTTATGAAGCAAGTGAAGGATGTAGAAGCAAACTCCAAGGCGGCCTCAAGGAAGAGCAGTCTTGGTACTACAGACTGAAGCATCCCCTGTCATGTGGTTTCAGTAACAAGGAGGTTACTCATGAAGAAGAAGCAGCCAAGACTCAGCTTGTATCTATCAAGGAATGTGGGAACCGAAAATCACACCGTCAATTTTCGATGAACGATTATGGAGGAAAACCGAGTTAACCCGATCTTCCTTGAAGGTCCGAATTCTCTGCGTAATCACTTTTTGAATCGATAAAAAATTGGTAGCAAGATAAAAGATGAATGGTCGCTCAGAGGCGTTTTATTAGTTAAAGTAAGATTACAAGATTTCTCCGAGAGGAGTAGAGATATGCTAACTATCGAAACAACAGAACAAGAGGCAGCCAAGACGTCTAAGCCTTGCCGTGCTAGTCTAACCACCTAAGTCCTAAGTTCTCTAAGCTAGCAGGAGTTCTCTAAGTCTAAAATCTCGGATCCTCTTCTCTTCTTCTCCAGTCCTCCTTATATAGTCACGTTAGGTCGGTGGCCCGTTTAATCTTTCGCCTTTGGGCCCAAGTTTATCTCTGTTGGAAATATTCCATTTTCCGTCGATCTACGTAGTTATCCTCGAGCATTGACATTTATCTGCGGAAACTTAACATTTATCCCACTTTAATAAGTTAGCATAAACCGTCATAGCTCTTACTGGGCTTGGGTCTCCAAAATCGTAAGTGTGCCCGTGGACAAGTTTCAAGCCCTCGAACGTTCGTGCAATTTCTTGGAAAGATTATCTTTTCCGCAAAATTAATCGTATAGCCTAAGGAATCGATGTTCCAGTTGATCATCCCTGTTTTACATGATACATTTTGCGGACGAACCAACCTTCCTAGCTCTAGTTGTAACACTTTGAGGATAACTCCAATCGAGTTGAACCGAGGAATGTTAGGTCTGTAGCTAAGTTGCTATGATTTCATGGAAGCCACAAGGTGCGATCTAAATCGGACGGGCTAGAAACAGGACTGGATGTACAGCCCGGCCCGGCATGCCGAAGCTGGCGCGCGTAAGGCACAAGAAGCTGGCTACGGGCGCCAGCATCGGGAGCCGGGCGCCCGCATCGGGCCAGCATGGGCGAGCCGCCCCGCCCGGTGCCGGGCGCAGCCGGCCCCGCGATCGCGAAGCCGCCTCGCGCCCGGTGCCAGCATCGGTGAGTTAGCGCCGCGCCCGGTGCCAGCAAGGGCGAAGCCGGTGCTGGCGCCTGACCTTTGGTCGCCTGTTCTTCTCCGATCCAACCTTTGTTGATCCTTTTATGGAAAGTCCAGACAGGAAATAATCTTAGCCGTTGATTTCGAGATAACCGCTTTTCAACCCCAACAGTTAGCCCCCCAGCCCGTAAGACTCGGAGACGATTTTGCGGGTGAGTGACTTAAGTTTGAAAATCGAAATTTTTGCCTAAGAGTATTTTATTGCAAAAATCCCCACATCCTTTATAAGTAGTAGCTCATCACTTCTCATTCTTCACACACTCCTGCTTTTCTCAACTTCTTCCTCTTCTGCTCCCTCAAAGAAGATGTCTTCCTCTCAAGTTGAAAAGAAAGATTCCGACATCGAGATGGGTGAGGCCAATCAGGCTTTGCCGGTTTTAGCTGTTCATGAAGCCACTCCGTCTCTCATTTCTGGGTTTGACACTTTCAAGGAAAGACTGTCGCGTGCAGCTGCGAGCTCGAACAGTGAGAACCGGCGCTAGCGTTCCTTCTCCGCCTATGCCTTCGTCCCCAATCCCTTGTTCTGAGGTTCCATCCGATGCTCCCTTGCCCGTGGGAAGGACAGTCGTCCCTGAGCAGACTCCCGACATTCAGGATCGTCCCTCAGGCTCCTCTACTGCTCCGATCATAATTTCTGGTCGGGAGGACGTGGTCGAGTCCACACCTCCGGCTTCGAAGATCGTTTTGGGACTCCCAGCACCCAGTGCTGCACCATTTCAAAGGCGTTCGAAGGCGGTGCATGGCAGGCGGCGAAGAAGAGGATGCGCTAGGCGGCAGGCGAGCCGGGATTGTTGTCGCAACATCGTTCCGAGGTTTTGATTTTGATTTATCCGTAATTCTTCGTTTCTTTTTTTTTGCGATGATCCTTACCCTTTCTTTTGCGGACAGTTTGTGTCGCTGATCGATGGGATGCTTGGTGAATGCGGATCGGAGGTTGCGCGTTTGTCAAAGGAGTTGGAGTCGTTGAAGGAAGCGTTGAAGCGTGCCGAGGCTGCATTTTAGACCATCGAAAACGCCCATGCTACCCAGACGTCTCCGCTTGAAGTTCGAATCGGCGACCTCGAACGCGACCTCGGGAAGACCGCGAGACCGAAGAGATGAGTGCTCGTAAGTCGACAGAGACCGTTGATCCCCGCGGCGACTTCATTGCTCATTTGACGAGGATGGCCAGTTTGTTTGAATCCCTGATAGCTGTTCGTAATAGGGACTCTGATTTGGCGGGAATCGAAGGGAGCTTGGGCGAGCTTCAGCTGTTTAGGGGCAACGAGGCCCTAACTCTGGATTCCGAGGAAGCCAGGCTGCTGTCTTGCAAAGAAGAGTTGGCGGCTTCGAAGGGAGCTTTGACTTCGGTCGCTGGTCTGAAGTCGAGTGCACCCTTGTACCGATTCGAGGGCTCGGAGGATCAGGTTCATGCAGCAGAGGATCGTGAGGCTGGCACGGATGAGGCAGGCAGTGGAGGTGCGACCGAGGGAGTTGATGGCGAGGCTGTTCCCGCTGCGGGTGAGTTTGAGGATGAAGGTGATGCTCCGAGGAGCATCTAGGTTTAATCCCACGAGGATTTTTATTTTGTTGTGTTCTTGACGTATGTAGGCCATGATGTATTTTGGGACTGGCGTTGGTGGCTTTGAATCCCTGCCCTTTTAGGCGTTTGTTGAACTCGCGGCTCAATCTAAAATATTTCGGTTCTTATGACGTTTAAATGAACTTCTGTTTATCGAAGTTAGAGGTACAGGGTGTGAGTTGTCGTCTCATTCCTGCCTCTCAGATGATCACCGTATCCATCGATTGTACAAAGCGAGATTTTTCGCGGTTTACTTATTTACGCGAAGGTTCGTGAAACGAATAGACTTAAGCGAAGAGACAAGTTTTGGGATCTCGTATCGGGTACTGATACTATGCCTATGAGATGTCAAGATCAAGCGTGGCTGGGTTTAGGGCAAGACCTAGGTTTACTCTCGGACTGAGGCTTTGCCTGTTTGCGATTTTAACCTGACTCGTACCGTTTAAAATCCGCGAATTGTTATCGGCTTATACGATTACGTTTTTTTTAGGTGCGAATCGAGCTACTTCTGTTTGGAAGAGCTAACCAAAATTTTGGACTTCTTGTATAGCGCGCTATGTTATCCTTGTCGGATGTAAGAGAGCCTACCTTAGAGGGTGGCTTATTGTCTGTTTAGGACGTTAGAGCTCGTTTGTTGTGATCAGCAACAACGAAATGATACCGTTCTGAGGTGTGTTTGTATATTTTGAGGAAAAGAATGTCCTTCAAGCTTTAGCGACGTCTCGCAGTGCTGAAGGTCGAGTTTTCCTTGAGCCGCATTTCGTGTTTGAAATGTTTGCGGGCTTGGAGATGTTTTGTGAATATTCGCAGCCAGAAAACTGTTGTTTCTGTTTGGATGCGGGACCAATGGGTCGCGTAAATTGGACCCAGGGAGAAACGTCTACATTCACTATGCTTCGTGAAGTGTTGGCCTTCCAGGATTTGTTTTTTGGATGTGATAATCGCTTAGAGGATACTAGATCCGTTGTCGTTGTCGTTTAGTAGTTGGCGAAATGTGTTGTCTATAAAGAGTTTTGAAAGTTTCAGAATTTTCGGAATTCATGGGAGTATACGAGTATACGCACCCCACTCCCCCCCTTTTAAATAGGGGGCATAGCTGAACCCGCCGGTTAGCGAGTTGCCTACGTACCCTTTTCGGGGATCAAGCCATCTCGTAGTTCTTTGTACCACGTCATTGTCAGTGATAGTATTTTTTAAGATGCATAACATTCCAAGTTCTTGGAATTTTTACGTCTTGCATGTTCGCGATTTGGTACGAACCTGGTCAGACCACTTTTATGACTTTGTATGGTCCTTCCCAGTTTGCTCCCAGTTTTCCTGCGTTTGGATTCGTGATGTTTTGGAAGACTTTACGTAAGGCTAAATCGCCTTCTCTGAACCTACGATGGCGTACGTTTGAGTTGTAGTACCTTGCGGCAGCGTTCTGGTAATTTTGGATTTGAATGAGCGCCTGGTTGCGGCGTTCATTGATATGATCGAGATTGTCCAGAATCATAGCGTCGTTTGAATCTTCTCGTTCGGGGAGGAATCTTCTCCGTACTCCGGGTAACTCTACTTCCGCGGGGATCATGCATTCCGTTCCGTAAACGAGGGTGAACGGGGTTTCACCCGTAGCCCGTCTCGGGGTTTCACCCGTAGCCCGTCTCGGGGTTGTACGATCCGACCAAAGGACTCCTTCGAGCTCCTTTGCCAATCGCCCCTTTTTGGCAACTAAGCTCTTTTTTAGTCCGTCAAGGACGGTCTTGTTAATGGTTTCTGCCTGGACGTTGCATTGCGGATATCTGGGAGTCGACTTGGTAAGTCGTATATTCCACTTCTCGCAGAATGCCTCGAACCGGGTAGAGATGAACTGAGACCCGTTGTCTCTCACAATTTCATAAGGGACTCTGTGTCTGGTGATTATGTTCTTCCATACGAAGTTCTCGACTTGTACGTCTTTGATACTTGCGTAGGAATCTGCCTCCACCCATTTTGAGAAGAAATCCGTGAGGACCAGGAGAAAACGTTTCTGCTTCGAGTTATGCAATGGCCCAACGATGTCCATGGACCATCGCATAAAGGGATACGGGGATGAGATGGACGAGAGGACTTCCGCGGGCTGATGGATCGTCGGTGCGTGGCTATGGCATTTTTTGCACTTTCGAGCGAACTTCTCGCAGTCTTTGATAATAGTTGGCTAGTAATAACCGTGGCATTTTATTTTGGTAGGAGAGATCTTCGCGGAATGGTTTCATACGACCTGGAATGGACCTCCTCCATTACTCTTCGCTTCGCCGAGCGCGGAGTCATGAAGTGGGCGGAGAATCTCCATTTGTAGATTTCTCCTTCTACCGTTACGTATCGCGCAGCCTGGGTCTTGATTTTGCGGGCTGCCCACTTTTCGGTGTTCCGTCGATTATGTATGCTCGGATCGGTTCCAGCCAAGGGCTGTTATAGCCGTATTCCGACTGATCCACATTTTCTTCCGGTGGGTCGTCTAGTTCTTCCGCGTTTTCGATTTGTGCTAGAATAAGGTTGGCGATCACCGGCAGTCCGATGCTTGGATGTTCAATGAATTCGATGGGAACTACCCGACTTAGTCCAGGATCTGAACTTGACGCGAGTGCGGCCAAGGCATCCGCCTGAGTGTTTTCTGAGCAAGGAATCCTAGTGAGGGCGAAGTGGTCGAAGTTTCGGGAGAGATCTTGGATGATTTTAAGATATGCGTCCATTATTTCGTCCCTTGCTTCGTATTCCCCGCTGTACTGATTTGCGACAAACTGAGAGTCGCAGTAAGCGTGAATGTTGCGGATTTTCAGCCCTTAGGCTAGTCGTAAGCCTGCGACAAGTGCCTCATATTCGGCCTCGTTTTTTGACGCATGGAATTCCAATCGGAACGATTGTTCCAAGATTTCGCCAGTCGGAGACGTGAGCCGTATTCCGA
The DNA here is from genome assembly GCA_016771965.1 of Brassica carinata. Classification (NCBI taxonomy): domain Eukaryota; kingdom Viridiplantae; phylum Streptophyta; class Magnoliopsida; order Brassicales; family Brassicaceae; genus Brassica; species Brassica carinata. Next base: position 24,876,426 of record CM028692.1, read on the forward strand.
TCCTGGACCCTTGTTTGGACGATGATCCGTCGACATGAAGGATCCAAGTTGAGTTCGGTTCCGAGTTTGTCATATCTCCCATGGGAAATTCCACCAAGAAGTCTGCCAATACTTGAGACTTTGTGCAGGTTCTTGGGCGGTACTCTACGTCGTACTCACTTAGTTCGATTGCCCATTTTGCGAGTCGTCCTGACTGACTCGGACTGTGCAAAATCGTTCGCAAGGGGAAGGTGGTGAGGATCACAATGGTATGCGACTGAAATTACGGCCGGAGTTTTCTTGCTGGCGTTACAACCCTGACGCCAGCTTTTCCATCGGGGATACCGGTCTCGGCGTCTGCAGCGTTTTGCTTATGTAGAAGATTGGTTTCTGCTCACCGCGTTCTTCTCTAATCAAAACGCCGCTTACCACTGTTGTGGATACTGCGATGTACAGGAACAAGGGTTCTCCCTCTGCCGGTTTTGCGAGGACGGGAGGAGTGGCCAGGTAATGCTTTAGCTGTTGGAAAGCTTTTTCGCACTCCTCTATCCACTCGAATTTCTTGTTCCCTTTCAATGTGTCGTAGAAAGGAAGGCATTTGTCCGTTGGCCTTGAGATAAAGCGGTTTAAAGGCGGCGACTCTTCTGTCAGCCTTTGGACTTCCCTTTGGTTTTGGGCGAGACCATTTCTATTAACGCATTTATCTGTTTGGGGTTAGCCTCGATTCCGCGACACGTGACTAGGTAGCCGAGAAATTCTCCTGATGCCACGGCGAATCTACATTTAGTCGGGTTCAATTTCATGTTGTGCAAATTCAACCTTGCGAAACACTCTTCCAGATGGGAAACGTGGTCGTGTTCGTCAAGGGATTTTACGAGCATGTCATCGATGTATACCTCCATAGTTTTTCCGAGCTGCTCGGAAAACATTCGGTTGACGAGTCGCTGGTGAGTAGCGCCTGCGTTCTTGAGGCCGAAAGGCATTACTTTGTAGCAATACATCCCGCAGTCAGTGATGAATGCGGTCTTCTCGCGATCATCTGGGTTCATCAAAATTTTATTGTACCCGGAGAAGGCGTCCATAGATGATAAAAGTCTGTTTCCTGCTGTTGCTTCGACAAGTCGGTCGATATGCGGGAGTGAAAGGCAATCTTTTGGACAAGCCTTGTTGAGATCGGTGAAGTCAACGCAGACTCGCCATTTGCCGTTTTTCTTTTTGACCACGACTAGGTTAGCGAGCCAGTCTGGGTACCTGACTTCCGTTATTGACCCCACCTCTAAGGAGTTTTTCAACTTCCTCGTTTACCGCGGTGGCATGTTCTGGTCCTAGTTTCCGCCTTTTTTGCTTGACGGGTTTGTAGGTTGGGTCAATGTTGAGCTCATGGCAAGTTATGCCGATGTCGATCCCTGGCATATCCTCCGCGGCCCAAGCGAATGTGATGAGGTTCTTTTTGAGACAGGATATGAGCTCTGTTCTCAAAGGTTCGCGGAGGTTGGCTCCGATCTCGACGCATCGTTCTAGGAACGATTCGTCTAGGCAGACCGAGATTACTGGTTCGCAAGTTGGTTCGCGCTTCCCGTCTAGGGCTTTGATCCTCTGAGATTGCCAGAAGACGTTCGAGTCTTGTTCTGGGGCATTCTCATCGGGAGTAGGTTTACCTTTTTGCTTTGGGAGGCTTCGACTGCTGAGTTTTTTCTTTTCAGCTCGGCAGCGAAACATACTTGCGCCATCTTACGATTTCCTTGTATTGTTTCGATTCCGCGAGGGTTGGAAACTTTAGACACAGATGGAATGTCGAGGGATCGCCGCATGGAATTCAACCGCGAATTGCGATGATCGCGTTATACGATGTTGGACGGTCGATGACTAAGAATTCCGTGATTTTGGCGACACTCCCGGCTTTAACCAAGAGGCTGATCGAGCCGAGAGTCATAGTAGCATCTCCCGAGAATCCGAATATCGGGTTAGGTTCTTCGGTGACGGCGCACAGGTCGACCTCCATTCTCTCGAGGGTACTTTTGTAGATAATGTTGGCCGAGCATCCGGTGTCGACTAACACTCTTGCTACGTCGATGTCCTGGATCGTTAGTTCGATTACAAGGAGATCGTTGTGGGGTTTGGCCTGGTCGGCCGTTGCCCGATCCTTGAAGGAAAAAACATCGCTGGCTACTGGAGCAGACATCCTATATCCTTTAGTGACTTTCGAGTTAGAGAATTCGTCCCCCCCCCCTCCTTCTAACGCCAAACTGTGGGAACCAAAATTCACACCGTCAATTTTTGATGAACGATTATGGAGGAAAACCGAGGTAACCCGATCTTCCTTGAAGGTCCCAATTCTCTGCGTAATCACTTTTTGAATCGATAAAAAATAGGCAGCAAGATAAAGGATGAATGGTCGCTCAGAGGCGTTTTATTAGTTAAAAGTAAAAATACAAGATTTCTCCGAGAGCAGTAGAGATATGCTAACTATCGAAACAACAGAAAAAGAGGCGGCCAAGACGTCTAAGCCTTGCCGTGCTAGTCTAACCACCTAAGTCCTAAGTTCTCTAAGCTAGCAGGAGTTCTCTAAGTCTAAAATCTCGGATCCTCTCCTCTTCTGCTCCAGCCCTCCTTATATAGTCGCTTTAGGTCCGTGGTCCGTTTAACCTTTTGCCTTTGGGCCCAAGTTTATCTCTTTTGGAAATATTCCATTTTCCGTCGATCTTCGTAGTTATCCACGAGCATTGACATTTATCTGCGGAAACTTAACATTTATCCCACTTTAATAAGTTAGGATAAACCGTCATAGCTCTTACTGGGCTTGGGTTTCCAAGTTCGTAAGTGAGCCCGTGGACAAGTTTCAAGCCCTCGAACGTTCGTACGATTTCTTGGAAAGATTATTTTTTCCGCAAAATTAATCGTATAGCCTAAGGAATCGATGTTCGAGTTGATCGTCCCTGTTTTACATGATACATTTTGCGGAATAACCAACCTTCCTAGCTCTAGTTGTAACGCCGAGGATAACTCAATCGAGTTGAACCGAGGCGTTAGGTCCATACCTAAGGTGCTATGATTTCCGCGGAAGCCACAAGGTGCGATCTAAATCAAGCGGGCTGGGAGCGGACTGGATGTACTGGCTCCGGGGCGGCAGGCGAGCTGGCGCCGTGCCCGGTGCCAGCACGGGCGAAGCCGGGCGCCGTGCCCGGTGCCAGCACGGGCGAAGCCGGGCGCCGTGCCCGGTGCCAGCACGGGCGAAGCCGGGCGCCGTGCCCGGTGCCAGCACGGGCGAAGCCGGGCGCCGTGCCCGGTGCCAGCAAGGGCGAGCCGGCGCCCGACGCCCGGGACCTTGGTCGTGCCTGTTCTTTTCCGATCCAACCTTTGTTGATCCTTTTTGCGGAAAGTCCGTAGACAGGAAATGATATTAGCCGTTGATTTTGAGATAACCGTTTTCGACCCCAACAAGGAAGATCAGAGAGTCCGAGCACTTGATCACAACAGGAAGGTTGTGAGAAAGGGGGAGAGACCAAGATCTGTCTGAAGAAGAGTACAAGATATGTTGGTGATGAGCAAGGGAAGAGGTGATCGACCTTGCATCACGTGAGGGCCATGATCCAGAGCCTTTTTGTCCCTTACATTGTTTGTAAGGCACAAAGGCTCATTGGCCAATCCCTAGGCCTTGGAGGCTCTACTCTTTTTCCCTTACAAGGTTTTGTCCCAAAGGGTTTTCCTTGAAAGGTTTTTAATGAGGGAGTTCTTCAAGGTTCCAAGCTTAACTCAGGATCTCCTAGAGTTAAGCTTGAGGGGGAGTGTTAACTTGAAGAAAGAAATGGAGTCAAGAGAAGAAGAGTGGAGGAGTTGGGTCTAGTACAAAGTGAGGGCAAGTCTTGTAGAGATTGTCCATCAAGCGTCAAGTGTGTCTAGAGGAGTCAGGAAGTGATCTATGTAGAGATGAGAAGCATAGAGATCAATATATAAGCTTGGGTTAAAGAATGGGTAGGATTTACCTTGATGGTAAATAAAAGTTACCATGGTAAATATGGAGTTACTATGCTGAAGCTGACCAATGAGCTGATGTGGATCAAGGGCATACTGAAGCACTTGGAGGTTGATCAAGCTACTCCCATGACAAAGCATTGTGACAACCAGGCCGCAATCCATATAGCCTCCAACTCAGTCTTCCATGAGAGAACCAAGCACATTGAAGTTGATTGCCACAAGGTGAGACAAATGATTGTGCTTGGAGAGATCCTACCATGTTACACCAAGAGTGAAGATCAGTTGGCTTATGTGTTCACTAAAGCTGCAAGACAAAAGACAATGGAGTCCATCCATATCAGGTTGGGACTCGCTGATCTTGGCAAGAGGAGCTAAACTCTAGCTATGAGATCTTTACTCTTTTCCCTCATCAAAGTTTAGATCCCAATGGGTTTTCTTTGGTGAGGTTTTAATGAGGAAGATCTCATGGCTGTCCAAACTTGACTTGTTTCCCATGGTCATGCTTGAGGGGAGTGTTAACTTGAAGAAAGAAATGGAGTCAAGAGAAGAAGAGTGGAGGAGTTGGGTCTAGTACAAAGTGAGGGCAAGTCTTGTAGAGATTGTCCATCAAGCGTCAAGTGTGTCTAGAGGAGTCAGGAAGTGATCTATGTAGAGATGAGAAGCATAGAGATCAATATATAAGCTTGGGTTAAAGAATGGGTAGGATTTACCTTGATGGTAAATAAAAGTTACCATGGTAAATATGGAGTTACTATGCTGAAGCTGACCAATGAGCTGATGTGGATCAAGGGCATACTGAAGCACTTGGAGGTTGATCAAGCTACTCCCATGACAAAGCATTGTGACAACCAGGCCGCAATCCATATAGCCTCCAACTCAGTCTTCCATGAGAGAACCAAGCACATTGAAGTTGATTGCCACAAGGTGAGACAAATGATTGTGCTTGGAGAGATCCTACCATGTTACACCAAGAGTGAAGATCAGTTGGCTTATGTGTTCACTAAAGCTGCAAGACAAAAGACAATGGAGTCCATCCATATCAGGTTGGGACTCGTTGATCTTGGCAAGAGGAGCTAAACCCCTAGCTATGAGATCTTTACTCTTTTTCCCTCATCAAAGTTTCGTCCCAATGGGTTTTCTTTGGTGAGGTTTTTAATGAGGAAGATCTCATGGCTGTCCAAACTTGACTTGTTTCCCATGGTCATGCTTGAGGGGGAGTGTTGAGATGAGAAGAAGATATGGAGGGTTGAAGGTACTTGGGTGAAGAAAGTTACCACAGTAAAAATAAGTTACTGTGGTAAAAAGGGTAAAAGAGGAGTTACCATGATGAATAAGTTACTGAAGTGTGAATGAGATGAAAGTAACTATGCAAGGGTGAGGCGCATGAGACCATGGAGTGTAGCCGTTTATGGATAAGTTGGAAGAGCCTTGACAGGCTGGCTGAGACAGGCTGGAAAGGTGAAAGCATCTTAGTCCAAGATACTTGATCCTTCACACACAGCAAGTCTCCCATTGGCTGAGTTTGAAATGGGGAGCGTCCCTCCTTGACCATACACACTTGGATTGTGACTTAGTGAAAGCCCTTGTATCTGATCTCTCTATATATATTGTAATCTCATCATTAATAATCATAACCAAGTTATGAGAGCCTCCTAAAGTTTTAAAATGTCTCTATAATCTCTTATTAATCTCTTATCTCTTAATCTCTATCTTAATCTCTCTTAAAGTCTCTCTTTACTCTCTTTTATTATTCAAGATCTATAAAAATCTTAGGTCTCATCCAGCACATGTTGAGATTAAGAGGTGTGTGCTCGCATTCAAAAGGAGCATGGCTCCATTGGATTATTTGGCAAGAAAGGAAAAGAGCTCTCATTGGCCAATCAAGCATCACAAGCTGAGCAAGGAGAAGTTCCACAAGCTAACAAAGCAGTGCATGGGAAGTATGAGAAGTTTGATGGGAACTGTGTAAGATTTTATAGATCTTGAATACTAAAAAGAGATTAGAGATATGTTTAAGGGAGATTAGAGAAGAGATTAAGAGATTAAGAGATTAAAAGAGGTGAGACATGCTTAAGAGACTAAGAACATTTCTGGAAAAATTAAAAGACTCTCATATTTTCTTAGATTAATAATATGAGAGGATACAAGTATTTATAAGAGAAGATACAAGGGTTTACAAGAGCATAAGAGGATAAGGTTAGGTGAGAAAAGGGTAGAGCTACTTTCCAGCTCACACGCCAGGCTGTCCCTTCTTCCCAACAGTCTGATCCATCATGACCGGGGTCCTCACCCGGTCTGTCCACCCCAGTCTGCTACAAGATCAGGAGCGTCCAGTCCCGACCGGGTACTTCACCCCGGTCGTCCTGCTCGGTCCATTCCTTGGCGTCCAGTCCCGACCGGATACTCCACCCCGGTCTTCCACCCCGGTCCACTACTTGTCTGATCCTTGCACATCATCCAATCCTGCCCGGGTTGCCATACCCGGACTGTCCTTCCCGGTCATCACCAATGCCCAAGCCTTACACCTCTTATGACTTCCTGAACTCTTGTTTCCTCATCTCCATACTTTGATCACCTCTTCTCAACACTCCCCCTCAAGCTTAACCATGTGGAACAAGTCAAGCTTGGATGCCATGAGATCTCCCTCATTAAAACCGTCACCAAAGAAAACCCATTGGGACAAAACTTTGATGAGGGAAAAAGAGTAAAGACCTCATGGCAGGGGGCTCTAGCTCCTCTTGCCTAGATCAATAAGTCACAACCTGAGGTGGATGGACTCCATTGTCTTTTGCCTTGCAGCCTTGGTGAACACATCAGCCAACTGATCTTCACTCTTGGTGTAGCATGGAAGGATCTCTCCAAGCTCAATCATTTGCCTCACCTTGTGGCAATCAACTTCAATATGTTTGGTTCTCTCATGCAAGACTGAGTTGGAGGCTATATGGATGGCAGCCTGGTTGTTACAATGCATTGTCATGGGGGCTGCTTGATCGCCTCCAAGTGCTTCAGTATGCCCTTAATCCATACCAGCTCATTGGTCAGTTTCAGCATAGCTCTATACTCGGCTTCTGCACTTGAGCAAGAGACCATCTTCTGCTTCTTACTTTTCCAAGTTACCAAGTTCCCACCAATGAATATGCAATAGCCTGTTGTTAATCTTCTATCAGTTCTATCACCTTCCCAATCTGCATTACAATAGCCCACCACTTCTGTACTCTTGGTACAACCCATCCACACACCAAGATCTTGTGTTCCATTCAGGTACATAAGCAATCTCTCCACCATGCGCCAATGATGCTCTCTTGGAGCTTGCATATGTTGGCTCACCTAATTCACAGCAAAATAAATATCAGGTCTAGTGATGGTTAAGTAGATTAGCTTACCCAATAGCTTTCTATAAAGCTTTGGATCATGGAATGGCTGGCTGTTTTCAGGCTGCCCCTCACGTGGAACCTTATACCCATCTTCCATGGGCATTTTTGCTGTCTTCCCTCCATAAGCACCTGCATCTTTCAAAAGATCAAGTGTATATTTCATTTGAGAGATGAATAATCCTTCCTTGGCTCTACATTACTCAATACCAAGAAAGTACTTCATCTCTCCCAAGTCTTTAATCTCAAAAACAGATTTGAGAAACTCCTTGGTAGCCTTGATACCATCTTTATCACTACCAGTGATGATGATATCATCAACATACACAAGGAGAACAATGATACCTGAGGGAGTAACAAGTGTAAGGAGGGTGTGATCAAGTTCAGACTTCCTAAATCCTCTTCCATTCAAGGTTGTACTCAGCTTGTGATACCAGGAACTAGGAGATTGCTTAAGACCATAGATGGCTTTCTTCAATCTTCATTGCCCTTCTTCACAAGATGTTCAAGACCAGGAGGTGGATGCATATAGACTTCATCTTCAAGCTCTCGTTGCAAGAAGGCATTCTTCACATCCATCTGCCATAGATTTCACTCAAGGTTCACAGCCAAAGAAAGCACTATCTGGATGGTATGGAGCTTGGCCACAGGAGCAAATGTATCAATGTAGTCCTCTCCATAAGTTTGAGTGAAGCCCCTTGCTACCAGCCTTGTCTTTTTCCTATCTATCTTCCCATTTGGAAGATACTTGATAGTGAAGATCCATATACTAGACACATCTTTCTTTCCTTTTGGCAAAGCACACTCATACCATGTATCAGCCTGAGCATTGACTGAATCTCTCCAGTCTTGTATTAGCATTGCTTCATCATAGCTCCTTGGAACATAACTCTCATCCAAGCTCACTTGAAAAGCACAATGCTCTTCTGGATATTAAGCAAAGGAGCACACAGCTTGAGAGGGATGATCCACAGCCTGGGCATTGTAGTACACTCTCGTGTTTACCCAGTTGGAAGGATCCCTCCTTATCCGTGTGCTTCTCCTCAAGGCTGGTGCTTGCTGCTCTCTTTGCACCATTTCTTAAACTTCCTCTTGCCCTTCTTCTTGTACCACACTCGGACCAGACTCTTCTTGATGATATGTTGGCTCCACACCTTGATCACCACCTTGATCATGAGAACTAGACCTCCTAAAACTCTCTTGACCACCTGAACTCTCTCCCATTTCTTGGTTAAGAGTTTCTGATTCACTCCCCCCCCCTCATGATTAAGGGTGGGATCATGAACTCCATCAGTAGCTGGTACACTACTTGGTGCACTCCCATGCTCTTCATCACTAGTAGGCACCCTTCCTGATACACTTCCTCCATCTTGCTGACCTTGTTGCATATTGATCCCAAGGTTCTCCAAGATGGTTCTCAAAATAGATGATCTATCTGAGGTAAGGTCTCTCAAGTCTTCTTGGTTCTTCTCCTCATAATATCCTCTTTCCTCAACAAACTTTAGTTCCCTAGACACCAGTACTCTTCTTGAGTGTTCATCATAACACTTATAGCCTTTTTGGGATGCAGAGTACCCAATGAACATAGCCTTGGTACTCTTGGCTTCTAGTTTGTTGCGCATCTCTCCAGGTACCATCACAAAACAGAGACACCGAAAGACCCTCAGATGTTTCAATGCTGGCTTGTACTTGTTGAGGACTTGAAATGGTGACTGTCCTTGCAACACCAGAGTAGGAGTCCTGTTGATTAAGTAGCAAGCAGTGACCACAACATCACTCTAGAATCTCTTGGGCACATTAGCTTGAAACATCATGGACCTGGCAACCTCCATTAGGTGCTTGTTCTTCCTCTCAGCCACTCCATTCTGTTGTGGAGTGTAGGGTTAGCTTGTTTGGTGAAAGATACCATGCTTGGATAGGTGATCTTTGAATGCATGGCTTGTGTATTCTCCTCCATTATCTGACCTGAAAATCTTAATCTTGGCATGATAATGGTTAGAGACATAAGACTGAAAGTTTCTAAATGCATCAAAGACCCTATCTTTGGTTGGAATTAAGGTTAGCCAGGTGTATTTAGATTTTTCATCAATAAATGAGACATAATACTTCTGGCTATCTCTAGATAAACAAGGGGCAGTCCAAACATCAGAGTGAATAAGATCAAAGCAGTTTTCATACACAGTAATAGAGTTTGGAAAGACAACTTTGCAATGTTTACCCAATATACAAGCCTCACAGTCATTATTCTCAAAAGAAACACCTGGCAACATCAGTTTTAAAGCCTTATCATGAGGGTGTCCTAGTCTAGCATGCCACAATGCATCTTTGCTTAAACTAGTAGAAGAAATAGAAGAAAAAGAACAGCTAGAATTGGAAACAGGAGCAAGATCTTCAAGCATATATAATTCTCCCTTGGTTACTCGTTTTCCAATCATCTTGCTACTTTCAATATCATGAAACTTCACATCATTAGGACTGAAGATAACATTGCAGTTAAGATCAGTAGCACATTTTTAACAGATAATAAGTTTGAAGTAAACTCAGGCATATAGAAAGCTTCAGATTCTTTATGAAATAATTTAAGACTGCCTATTCCTATAATAGGTATCTTAGATCCATTAGCAATCATAACATTACCATTAGCAGGAACAATGTTCTTAATGAGCCTAGTGTCACTTATCATATGATGAGATGCACCAGAGTCAACTATCAAAGGCTTAACAGCATGAGAACTAGCCATATGAGCAAGGATCTTAGATGGTGAATGCACATGATCAATATGAGCAGTACTAGGATGAGTATACATTTATAACACCTTAGATGGAGTATCCAGCATCCTAACAATTCTAGGCAATTCAATAGACCTCTCAACAGTTTTAGGACTTAGATAAGCATGATGAGAGTGTCCAAGAATGTTACCATTGGCCTTAAAGAGTTTGATCAATGCATCAAGGTCAGACCTCTTCAAGTACTCATCATTGACACTCATTGTGCTAGCACCACCAGTGTAGGCCACCAAGGACTTCCCATTTTCCACCTCACCTTCATGACCTTTGCTTGAGCTTGTGCCACCAGAACAATCCCCCAAGTGAGCCTTTGCCTCACGATCCTTGTTGAACTTAGCTGCCTTCAAGTGAGGATGTAAGATCAAGCATTGATTCTTCTTGTGGCCTTGCTTCTTACAATGCTCACAGTTCCCATTGAACCTCTCATACTTCCCATGTGCTGCCTTGTTAGCTTGTGGAACCTCTCCCTGCTCAGCCTGTGATGCTTGATTAGCTAAAGCCAGCTCCTTCCCTTTCTTTCCAAACAATCCAATTGAGCCATGCTCCTTCTGAATGCGCGCACATACTTCCTCCAAGTCTGGTAAGGTATCATCCCTCAACATGTGCTGAATCAGGCCACCATACGCTGGGTTCAAGGTGAGCAGCAATCCAAACACCTTGTCTTGCTCTCTCCTCTTGTTGAGCTCATCCGCATCAGTAGTACTTGCTCTTAGCATCTCAAGTTCTGACCATACAGACCTAAACCTCCCCAAGTGCTTCTCAAAGTCCATATCTTCTTGTACTAGACCATTGAGAGCTTGTTTCACTTCAAACACCCTGTTTAGGTTTGAAGTGTTTCCATATACCTTCTTTAAGGTATCCCACAGCTCCTTTGCAGTCTCACAATAGCTGTATGCATCCATCAAAGTAGGTTCCAAGGATGCAAGAAGAGCTGAGAGCACCACACACTCCTCTTGCTTCCATTTCTCAAGCGCCTCACCAGAGCTGTCTTCTCCATCCTTTCCTTGAGTGATGAGCTTCTTAGATTCATCAGTTGTGAGGTGTTTGAGCAGTCCCTTGCTTCCTACTGCATTTCTAGCCATTCTGGACCACACAAGGTAGTTGTTTCCCTTGAAAGTAGTAGCCACCTTCATGTAGCTTCCACCACCTTCCATTTTCAGTAGCTTGTCTTGAATACTTGAGAAAGAGAATTCAACTTGGATCTAGTAACCCACCAGAGTGAACAGATTTGAAAGCTTTCAGATTAGATCTCTAAGAACTCCTCAAAGATTCCACCTTTAGATCTCCTTGAACTCACACCAACACAAACAACCACGTTGAGAGCACGTCTAAGCTTCTTAATCACCAAAAGGAACCACCTTTAAATCACAGCTCAAAGAAAAACACCAACAGACCCAGAAACTAATTTCTCAAAGATCTAAGCCTCAAAAACCTCAAGAACACACAAGAACACAGGTTGTTTTTGGCCAACCTGGCTCTGATACCATAAGATTTTATAGATCTTGAATACTAAAAAGAGATTATAGATATGTTTAAGAGAGATTAGAGAAGAGATTAAGAGATTAAGAGATTAAAAGATGAGAGACATGCTTAAGAGACTAAGAACATTTCTGGAAAAATTAAAAGACTCTCATATTTGCTTAGATTAATAATGTGAGAGGATACAAGTATTTATAAGAGAAGATACAAGGGTTTACAAGAACATAAGAGGATAAGGTTAGGTGAGAAAAGGGTAGAGCTACTTTCCAGGTCTGATCCATCATGACCGGGGTCCTCACCCGGTCTATCCACCCCGGTCTGCTCCAAGATCAGAAGCGTCCAGTCCCGACCGGGTACTTCACCCCGGTCGTCGTTCTTGGTCCATTCCTTGGCGTCCAGTCCCGACCGAGTACTCCACCCCGGTCGTCCACCCCGGTCCACTCCTTGTCTGATCCTTGCACATCATCCAATCCTGCCCGGGTTGCCATACCCGGACTGTCCTTCCCGGTCATCACCAATGCCCAAGCCTTACACCTCTTATGACTTCCTGAACTCCTGTTTCCTCATCTCCATACTTTGATCACCTCTTCTCAACACTGTGAGCATTGTAAGAAACATGGCCACAAGAAGAGCCAATGTTGGATCATCCATCCCCACTTGAAGCCAGCCAAGTTCAACAAAGATAGAGAAGCAAGAGCTCACTTGGGAGATGGGTCTGGTGGCGCAAGCTTAAGCAAGAATCATGAAGGAGAGGTGGACAATGTGAAATCTTTAGTGGCTTACACTGGTGGTTCAAGCACAAGGAGTGTCAATGATGAGTACCTGAAGAGATCTGATCTTGATGCATTGATCGAACTCTTCAAAGACAATGGTAACATTCTTGGGTATTCTCATTATGCATCCATGATTCCTAGAGCTATTGAGAGTCCCATTACCTTGCCTAGAACTGATAGAATGCTTAATACTCAGTCTAGGGTGCTAGAAATGTATACTCATTATGCATCCACCATCCAAGATTCTTGCTCACATTGCTAGTTCTCATGCTGTTAAGCCTTAGATAGTTTATTCTGGTGCATCTCATCATATGATAAGTGACACTAGACTTATTAAGAACATTGTTCCTGCTAATGGTAATGTCATGATAGCCAATGGATCTAAGATACCTATTAGAGGAGTAGGTAGTCTTAAATTGTTCCATAAAGACACTGAAGCTTTCTATATGCCTGAATTCATTTCAAACTTATTATCTGTTAAAAATGTGCTACTGATCTTAACTGCAATGTTATATTCAGTCGTAATGATGTGAAGTTTCAGGATATTGAAAGTAGCAAGATGTTGGAGAAGGAGTAACCAAGGGAGATTTATATATGTTTGAAGATCTTGCTCCTGTTTCTAATTTTAGCTGCTCTTTTTCTACTACTATTAGTTTAAGCAAAGATGCATTGTGGCATGCTAGACTAGGACACCCTCATAATAAGGCTTTAAAACTGTTGTTGCCAGGTGTTTCTTTTGAAAATAATAACTGTGAGACTTGTATTTTGGGTAAACATTGCAAAGTTGTATTTCCACATTCCACTACTGTTTATGAAAACTGTTTTGATCTTATTCACTCTGATGTTTGGACTGCTCCTTGTTTATCTAGAGATAGCCAGAAGTATTATGTGTCTTTTATTAATGAAAAATCTAATTACACCTGAATAACACTAATTCCAACCAAAGATAGGGTATTTGATGCATTTAGAAAATTCCAATCATATGTCTCTAACCATTATCATGCCAAGATTAAGATTTTCAGGTCAGATAATGGAGGGGAGTACACAAGTCATGCATTCAAAGATCACCTATCCAAGCATGGAATCATTCACCAAACAAGCTGTCCCTACACCCCACAACAGAATGGTGTGGCTGAGAGGAAGAATATGTACTTAATGGAGGTCGCCAGGTCCATGATGTTTCAAGCTAATGTACCCAAGAGGTTTTGGAGTGATGTTGTGGTCACTGCTTGCTACTTGATCAACAGAACTCCAACTTTGGTGCTGCGAGGACAGTCACCTTTTGAGGTTCTCAACAAGTACAAGCCACCTTTGATTCATATAAGGGTCTTTGGGTGTCTGTGTTATGTGATGGTACCTGGAGAGTTGCGCAACAAGCTAGAAGCAAAGAGTACCAAGGCTATGTTCATTGGATACTCTCCATCTCAAAAGGGCTACAAGTGTTATGATGAACACTCAAGAAGAGTGGTGGTGTCTAGAGAGGTGAAGTCTGTGGAGGAAAGAGGATATTATGAGGAGAAGAATCAAGAAGATTTGAAGGATCTTACCTCAGATAGAGCATCTATATTGAGAACCATCTTGGAAAACCGTGGGATCAATCTGAACCAAGGCCAACAAGGTGGAGGATGTGCACCAAGGAGTGTACCAGCTGCTGATGGAGTTCATACTGATTGAGTTCATACTCCCCACCTTGATCATGAGGAGGGAAGTGAACCAGAAGCTCTCAACCAAGAAAGGCAAGAGAGCACAAGAGGTCAAGAGAGTTATGGCTCTCATGATCAAAGTGGTGATGAAGGTGTGGAGCCTAGAGATCATCAAGATGAGGCTGTAGCAAGTCAGCCAGAAGGAGTAAAGTCTAGTGAAGATGCACAAGAGGAGGAGTTCCAAGATGCACAAGAAGAGGCGCCTGTCCAAGGGCCTATGTTGAGGAGAAGCACACGGATGAGGAGGGATCCTTCCAACTGGGTAAACACGAGAGTGTACTACAATGCCCAGGCTGTGGAGCATCCTTTTCAAGCTGTGTTCACCTTTGCTCAATATCCAGAAGAGCATTGTGCTTTTCAAGTGAGCTTGGATGAGAGTTATGTTCCAAGAAGCTATGAAGAGGCAATGCTAATACAAGAGTGGAAAGATTCAGTCAATGCTGAGGCTGATGCAATGATCAAGAATGATACATGGTATGAGAGTGCTTTGCCAAAAGGAAAGAGAGCTGTGTCTAGTAGATGGATCTTCACTATCAAGTATCTTCCAAATGGGAAGATAGATAGGTGCAAGACAAGGCTGGTAGCAAGGGGCTTTACTCAAACCTATGGAGAGGACTACATTAATACCTTTGCACCTGTTGCCAAGCTCCATACAATCAGGATAGTTCTCTCTATAGCTGTGAACCTTGAGTGGGATCTTTGGCAAATGGATGTGAAGAATGCTTTCTTACAAGGAGAGCTTGAAGATGAGGTCTATATGCATCCACCTCCTGGTCTTAAGCATTTGGTGAAGAAGGGGAATGTCTTGAGGCTGAAGAAAGCTATATATGGTCTTAAACAATATCCTAGAGCTTGGTATCACAAGCTAAGCACAACCTTGAATGGGAGAGGATTCAGAAAGTCCGAGCTTGATCATACCCTCTTTACACTTGTCACTCTCTCAGGTATTGTAGTGCTCCTTGTGTGTGTTGATGATATCATCATCACTGGTAGTGATAAGGATGGTATCAAGGCTACCAAGGAGTTTCTCAAATCTGTTTTTTTGATTAAAGACTTGGGAGAGATGAAATACTTTCTTGGCATTGAGTTGTGTAGAGCAAAGGAAGGGTTGTTCATTTCTCAAAGGAAATATACACTTGATCTTTTGAAAGATGCAGGTGCTTATGGAGGAAAGACAGCCAAGATTCCCATGGAAGATGGGTATAAAGTTCCACGTGAGGGGAAGCCTGAAGATAGCAAGCCATTCCATGATCTAAAGCTTTATAGAAAGCTAGAGGGTAAGCTAATCTACTTAACCATCACTAGACCTGACATTTGCTTTTCTGTGAATCAAGTGAGCCAGCATATCCAAGCACCAAGAGAGCATCACTGGTGCATGGGGGAGAGATTGCTAATGTACATGAATGGAACACAAGATCTTGGTGTATGGATGGATTGCAACAGAAGCACAGAAGTGGTGGGCTATTGTGATGCAGATTGGGCAGGATATAGAGCTGATAGAAGGTCAACAACTGTCTATTGCACATTCATTGGTGGGAATTTGGTGACTTGGAAGAGTAAGAAGCAAAAGGTTGTCTCTTGCTCAAGTGCAGAAGCTGAGTATAGAGCTATGCTGAAGCTGACCAACTAGCTGGTGTGGATCAAGGGCATACTGAAGAACTTGGAGGTTGATCAACCTACTCCCATGACAATGCATTGTGACAACCAGGCCGCCATCCATATAGCCTCCAACTCAGTCTTCCATGAGAGAACCAAGCACATTGAAGTTGATTGCCACAAGGTGAGGCAAATGATTGTGCTTTGAGGATCCTACCATGTTACACCAAGAGTGAAGATTAGTTGGCTGATGTGTTCACTAAGGCTGCAAGACAAAAGACAATGGATTCCATCCATATCTGGTTGGGACTCATTGATCTTGGCAAGAGGAGCTAGAGCCCCTTGCCATGAGGTTTTACTCTTTTCCCTCATCAAAGTTTTGTCCCAATGGGTTTCTTTGGTGAGGTTTTCATGAGGAAGATCTCATGGCATCCAAGCTTGACTTGTTCCACATGGTGAACCTTGAGTGGGATCTTTGGCAAATGGATGTGAAGAATGCTTTCTTACAAGGAGAGCTTGAAGATGAGGTCTATATGCATCCACCTCCTGGTCTTAAGCATTTGGTGAAGAAGGGGAATGTCTTGAGGCTGAAGAAAGCTATATATGGTCTTAAACAATATCCTAGAGCTTGGTATCACAAGCTAAGCACAACCTTGAATGGGAGAGGATTCAGAAAGTCGAGCTTGATCATACCCTCTTTACACTTGTCACTCTCTCAGGTATTGTAGTGCTCCTTGTGTGTGTTGATGATATCATCATCACTGGTAGTGATAAGGATGGTATCAAGGCTACCAAGGAGTTTCTCAAATCTGTTTTTTTGATTAAAGACTTGGGAGAGATGAAATACTTTCTTGGCATTGAGTTGTGTAGAGCAAAGGAAGGGTTGTTCATTTCTCAAAGGAAATATACACTTGATCTTTTGAAAGATGCAGGTGCTTATGGAGGAAAGACAGCCAAGATTCCCATGGAAGATGGGTATAAAGTTCCACGTGAGGGGAAGCCTGAAGATAGCAAGCCATTCCATGATCTAAAGCTTTATAGAAAGCTAGAGGGTAAGCTAATCTACTTAACCATCACTAGACCTGACATTTGCTTTTCTGTGAATCAAGTGAGCCAGCATATCCAAGCACCAAGAGAGCATCACTGGTGCATGGGGGAGAGATTGCTAATGTACATGAATGGAACACAAGATCTTGGTGTATGGATGGATTGCAACAGAAGCACAGAAGTGGTGGGCTATTGTGATGCAGATTGGGCAGGATATAGAGCTGATAGAAGGTCAACAACTGTCTATTGCACATTCATTGGTGGGAATTTGGTGACTTGGAAGAGTAAGAAGCAAAAGGTTGTCTCTTGCTCAAGTGCAGAAGCTGAGTATAGAGCTATGCTGAAGCTGACCAACTAGCTGGTGTGGATCAAGGGCATACTGAAGAACTTGGAGGTTGATCAACCTACTCCCATGACAATGCATTGTGACAACCAGGCCGCCATCCATATAGCCTCCAACTCAGTCTTCCATGAGAGAACCAAGCACATTGAAGTTGATTGCCACAAGGTGAGGCAAATGATTGTGCTTTGAGGGATCCTACCATGTTACACCAAGAGTGAAGATTAGTTGGCTGATGTGTTCACTAAGGCTGCAAGACAAAAGACAATGGATTCCATCCATATCTGGTTGGGACTCATTGATCTTGGCAAGAGGAGCTAGAGCCCCTTGCCATGAGGTTTTTACTCTTTTTCCCTCATCAAAGTTTTGTCCCAATGGGTTTTCTTTGGTGAGGTTTTTCATGAGGAAGATCTCATGGCATCCAAGCTTGACTTGTTCCACATGGTGAAGCTTGAGGGGGAGTGTTGAGAAGATGTGATCAAAGTATGGAGATGAGGGAACAAGGGTACATGATGTCATAAGAGGTGAGTGAAGAATGTTCAAGGTCTGGACAAAGAAAAGGACCGGGAAGGACAGTCCGGGTAAGGCTACGCAGACGGGATTGGACGAGGAAAAGGTCAGGGGAGAAAGGCCGGGTAAGGACACCCGGGCGTTGCTTGTCAAGAAATAGACCGGGTGGATCTGGACAGGACAAGGACCCCGGGCGCAAAAGGATCCGACCGTTAGGAAGGATAAGGAAGGCGCGGACAGGCTGGCATGTGCTGGAAAGTAGCCAGCCTCTTCACACATGTGGCTTACCTCATTGGTCGATGCTCCTCCCTTTATGTTGACTCCACATGCTTCTACCTACTAAATGAGACTTAGGAAACCCTTGTTACCTCTACTATATATTTGTAATCACATTCATCAATCATATCAAGCAAGTAATGAGAGTCACTTAAAGTTTTAAAATGTTTTCTAAATCTCTCTAGTATCCTATTAATCTCTTAATCTCTTAATCTCTTTTTTAATCTTTCTACAATCTTTCTCTAATCTCTTTTATTATTCAAGATCTATAGAAATATTATCTATGATTCCCAATCTTGGATGGATGGACTCACAGGCCTTAGTGCTTGCTCCTTTTATTATTCAAGATCTATAGAAATATTATCAGCTAGCTTGTCTTCACTTCTAGTGTAGCAAGGCAGGATAATCTTCTGCTCCACAGCTTTTCTCACCTTGTGACAATCCACTTCAATATGCTTTGTTCTCTCATGGAAGACTGAGTTTGAAACTTTATGAATTGCTGCCTGGTTATCACAATGCATTGTGATTGGTGTTGTTGTCTCTATGCCCAAGTCTCTTAGCAGGTTTCTGATCCAAATGAGCTCACTGGTCAGCTTCCTCATTGCTCTATATTCTGCCACAGAACTTGAACATGATACCACCTTTTGCTTCTTGCTCTTCCAAGTAACCAGATTGCCTCCTATGAAAGTGCAATAGCCTGTAGTTGACCTCATGTCAACTCTATCACCAGTCCAATCTGCATCACAATATCCCACAATCTCTGTGCTCTTGTTGCAAACATCCAAACACTTTGACTAGGAGCCTCCCTTATGTTGAGTTGAGGTGTTATATATGAAGGTTGAAGGTGATATAAGAGGTTGAGGTCTATAGAAATCAGATAGGTGGAAGTGCAAGAATAGGTTGGACCGTACGGATGGTACGGACGCAGTACGGACCGTACGGACGGGAGACATTCCAGACTTGAAGAGGGTAAACCATTTGTGGAGATTGGATGAGTTGTGCAATCTTAGGGCGTGGTACGGACAGGTGGTCCGTACCTAGACCGTACAGATCATACCTCACTCATATCTCATCCGTCCATGTGAGGAGAGCTTATCAGCATCAAGTGATAACTCAGGTGGCTTATCTCACCTTCGTGGATCCGAACGTTGGAAAAGTCTGGCAAGTCTGATAGGCTGTCATGAGCTGACAGCATCTTGGTATCAATGGGAAGATGCCAAAGCGTGTGAGGATCCTCATTGGTCCATTTCAAAGGGACGCTCCTCGGCCGGTTGACTACACACGCCTATGTTGATTATTTGAATGAAACCCTTGTATTTCCCTTTGCTATATATTGTAACCTCTTCTCATTAATAAACTAAGAAAGTTATGAGAGTCTAATAATATGGTTTCGAAATGTTCTTAGTCTCATAATCTCTCTTTAAGTCTCTTATACTTTAATCTCTTCTCTAATCTCTCTAAAGTGTCTTCAAATCTCTTTTTCTTAGTCAAGATCTATAAAAATCTCATGGTATCAGAGCCAGGTTGGCTTATCAACCTGTGTTCTTGAGTGTTCTTAAAGATTCCAAGCTAGATCTTTGAAGAACAAGTTGTTTGGTCCGTTGGTGTTTATATTGAAGATCTGGTCTCAAGTTGGTTCCTTTTGAAGTTTGCCGAGTTCAAGAAGGTTCTGTGCTGTGTTTGAAGTCTTGTTTGGTGGGAAATCTGGTTGCGTGTTGAAAGGAGGTGTCTTTGAAGGTGGTCGTTGAAGTCTTAAGAAGAAAGTTCAAGTCTTGGTGAAAATGGATAGTGGAATGAAGATGAAGGTTGCGGTCTCTTTCAAAGGGAACAACTACTTGGTGTGGTCTAGGATGGTGAAGACCGCCAATGGGAGCAAGGGCTTATGGGGGCATATCACATCTGAAGAGCCTCCAAAGCTGCTGACTCAAGGGGAAGACACAGTAGATGTCTCAAAGGCAAGTGAAGCTGTGGAGAAATGGCAGCAAGAAGATCTGATGGTGTTGTCTACACTTCATGCATCTTTGGAGCCGACCTTATTGGATGCATATAGCTACTGTGAAACAGCTAAGGAGCTGTGGGATACATTGAAGAAAGTGTATGGAAACACTTGAAACTTGAGCCGTGTGTTTGAAATCAAGCAATCCATCAATAGCTTGGTTCAGGAAGATATGGAGTTTACAAAGCACCTTGGGAGGTTCAGGTCATTGTGGTCAGAGCTTGAGATGCTAAGGCCGAGTACAACTAATGCTGATGAGCTGAATAAGAGGTGTGAACAAGACATTGTGTTTGGCCTTCTTCTCACATTGAATCAGGCCTATAATGGACTCATTCAGCATTTGTTGAGAGAGGACAATCTACCAGATCTTGAGGAGGTGTGTGCTCGGATCCAAAAGGAGCAAGGCTCTATTGGGCTGTTTGGGAAGAAAGGAGAGTTATCTCTAGCTAATCAAGTTACTCAAGCCGAACCAAGTGAAGCTACTCCACAAGCTAACAAAGCTGCGCATGGAAAATATGAAGAGAGGAGGTTCAATGGAAATTGTGATCACTGCAAGAAGCAAGGTCATAAGAAGAGCCAGTGCTGGATCCTCCATCCACACCTTAAGCCGGCCAAGTTCATGAGAGACAGAGATGCAAGAGCTCACCTTTCGGATGGGGAAAGTGGAGTGAGTACTAGTAAGGGTCAAGATGGAGAGAAGCGTGAGGCAGACAATGGGAAGTCCTTGGTGGCCTACACTGGTGGACCAAGTAACCGCAACAACAGTGATCAGGACTACCTAAAGAAGTCTGACCTGGATGCTCTCATCAAACTCTTTAAGGACAATGGTAACATTTTTGGGTATTCTTATGATGCCATGGTTACTAAGACTGATAGGATGTTTAGTGATTCATTGGACATATATGATCATAGAAAGAATGCCCAAATTGGTAGAATTGATCCTGACTTGCAAACTAAGAATGCATATAAGCCATCTAGTATACTTGTTTGTCTTGCTAGTTCTACTATCACTCGGCCTCTCATTGTTGACTCTGGTGCATCTTATCACATGATCAGTGACACTAGGTTGATTAAAAACATTGAGCCTGCTAATGGAAATGTGATTATTGCAAATGGTGATAAAATTCCTATTAGAGGAATAGGAAAGCTTAAGTTATTTTATAAAGAATTTAGAGCTTTCTACATGCCTAACTTCACTTCAAACTTGCTTTCTGACTTGAATTGCAATGTTATATTTGGTCCTAATGATGTGAAGTTTCAGGATATTGAAAGTAGCCAATTGATTGGAAAAGGAGTGACAAAAGGGGACTTATATTTACATGAAGATCTTGCTCCTGTTTCTGTGTTAGCTGCTCTTTTTCTTCTGTTTCTGGTTCAGTCTTGAATAAAAATGCATTGTGGCATGCTAGACTAGGACATCCTCATAATAAGGCATTAAAACTGATGTTGCCAGGTGTTTCTTTTGAGAACAATGACTGTGAAGCTTGTATTTTAGGCAAGCATTGTAAAACTGTGTTTCCTAAGTCTTCTATTGTCTATGAGAAATGTTTTAATCTTATTCACTCTGATGTTTGGACTGCTCCTTGCTTATCTAGAGAATCTCATAAATATTATGTCTCTTTCATTGATGAAAAATCTAAATACACCTGGTTAACTCTAATTCCAACCAAAGATAGGGTGCTTGATGCATTTAAATTTTTTCAATCATATGTAACTAACCATTATCATGCCAAGATTAAGATTTTCAGGTCTCATCATGGTGGTGAATACACTGGCCAAGCATTCAAGTATCACCTATCTCAGCATGGTATTCTCCATCAAACGAGCTGTCCCTACACTCCTCAGAAGAATGGGGTGGCCGAGAGGAAGAACAGGCATCTGATGGAGGTGGCCCGGTCTATGATATTTCAAGCAAACGTTCCCAAGAGATTCTGGAGTGATGCAGTTGTGACTTCTTGCTATCTGATCAACAGAATTCCTACTCAGGTCTTAAGTGGTCAATCTCCATTTGAAGTGCTCAACAAGTATAAGCCTTCACTGGAACATATGAGGGTCTTTGGGTGTCTTTGCTATGTGATGGTCCCGGGAGAGTTACGGAACAAACTTCAGGCAAGAAGTACAAAGGCAATGTTTGTTGGGTACTCTTCAAGTCAGAAAGGATACAAGTGCTATGATCCGGATGCTAGGAGAGTGCTTGTATCTCGAGAGGTGAAGTTTGTTGAAGAAAGAGGCTATTATGAGAAGCAGAATCAGGAGGACCTGAAGGATCTTACTTCAGACAGAGCTACTACCTTGAGAATTATCCTAAAAGGTCTTGGAATTAATATGAATCAGAGTATGGGAAGCAATCCGAGGAGTGCACCAGGTGCTAGTGGAGTTCCCAACCTTGATCATGAGGGGGGCAGTATACAAGAAGAACATCTCAACCAGGAGAGGGAAGAGAATTCTGTTGTCTCTTGCTGTGAATCTTGAATGGGAGCTGTGGCAGATGGCTGTAAAGAATGCCTTCTTGCAAGGAGAACTTGAAGATGAAGTCTATATGCACCCTCCTCCTGGTTTGGAACATTTGGTGAAGAAAGGAAATGTGTTGAGACTGAAGAAGGCCATCTATGGTCTTAAGCAATCACCAAGAGCATGGTATTCCAAACTTAGCACAACCTTGTGGGAGAGGATTCAGGAAGTGTGAGCTTGATCATACTCTCTTCACACTTTCTTCACCATCAGGTATGATTGTGATCCTTGTGTATGTTGATGACATCATTATCACAGGTAGTGATAAGGATGGCATCAAAGCTACCAAGGAGTTTCTTAAATCTGTTTTTGATATTAAGGACTTGGGAGAAATGAAATACTTCCTTGGAATTGAGTTGTGTAGATCCAAGGAAGGCTTGTTTATTTCTCAAAGAAAATATACACTTGATCTTTTGAAAGATGCAGGTGCTTATGGAGGAAAGACAGCCAAAATGCCCATGGAAGATGGGTATAAGGTTCCACGTGAGGGGGAGCTTGAAGATAGCAAGACATTCCATGATCCAAAGCTTTATAGAAAGCTTGTGGTAAGCTTATCTACTTAACCATCACACGTCCTGATATTTGTTTTGCTGTGAATCAGGTGAGCCAGCATATGCAAGTTCCAAAGGAGCATCACTGGCGTATGGTGGAGAGATTGCTGATGTATCTCAATGGGACACCTGACCTTGGAGTGTGGATGGGTTGCAATAGAAGCACTGAGGTTGTGGGCTATTATGATGCAGATTGGGCTGGAGATAGATCTGATAGAAGGTCAACCACTGGCTATTGCACAGTCATTGGTGGGAACTTGGTCACTTGGAAGAGTAAGAAGCAGAAGGTAGTCTCAGGTTCAAGCGCAGAAGCTGAGTATAGAGCCAGGCTGAAGTTGACAAACGAGCTGGTTTGGATCAAAGGGATACTGAAGCACTTGGAGGTTGATCAGGATACTCCTATGACTATGCATTGTGAATACCAGGCTGCTATCCACATTGCATCCAACTCAGTCTTCCATGAGAGAACCAAGCACATTGAAGTTGATTGCCACAAAGTGAGAGATATGATTGTGCTTGGAGTTATCTTGCCGTGCTATACAAGGAGTGAAGATCAGTTAGCTGATGTGTTTACAAAGGCAGTGTGGGAACCGAAATTCACACCGTCAATTTCCGATAAACGATTTGTGGAGGAAAACCGAGTTAACCCGATCTTCCTTGAAGGTCCCGGATATCTGCTGGGCCACACACGATACAATCAATGGAGATTAAAGTTGTAAAAACAAAAATCGTAAGAATAGGGCGAAAGAGATCTTATTTCTGAATTCTCGTTTGAGCGTGTACAACGAGCAAAGAAATCGGCTACAAGAGCTGTCGAAAAGTCCGCTAGTCCGGCCACCTAAGTCTATCCTAGTTGACTCGCAGCTCACTAGTGAAAACAGAAAAGAATGCTAAATCGCTCTAAGTGCTAAGTGCTCTGGAAGTTTTGTGATGATTCGCTCCTCGCCCAAAGCTCTCCTTATATACTCCTCTTAAGGCGGTCTATCTTCCTTGGGCTGAATCGGGCTTTTCCATTTTGTCCATCTTAGTGTTTATCGGAAACTTGACATTTATCTTCGGAAAACTTGACATTTATCTTCTGGAAACTTGACATTTATCTCTTATGTGAGGATAAGGATAAACCGTCATGGTTATCCTTCCTTTTCGGAAAATCGTAAGTGGGCCGTTTTGGTCATGTCGGGCTACTTAGACGTTTTTACGGTTTTTCGAAAGAATAGTCTTTGAAGGTTTCGGCATTTCCGAAGGAACCCCAATTCCTCGTATAGTCGAGATGTTTGGTGTTTAGAATAACCGTGATCGTTTTATACGACGAATTGAGACCCATTCATCTTTCGAACCTTTAAAGATCTTCCAAGATTCCTCGAGTATCGGGATCGAGATGGACTTGGATTCGTAAACTTTCTGTCTTCAAGGGTTTGAGTAATGACGCTTCGAACTTAGATTTTTAAAATATGAACTTTTAAACAATCGAGAAGGCTTTGCGGAAGAATCATTGTAGTTCTCGGACAATCCGGACATGGGTTTAAGGGACCAAGATGCTGCCTTTGCCGAGATCGCGAGGCGATTGCACAGATGGGCCAGGACCCTTGCCGCCCGGCGCGGACAGGAAGCGACAGGCCTGCGCCCGGCAGATGGGAAGACGAGCCGCGGCGTAGGCATGGCGTGGGCAGCCTGCCGCCAGCGCCAGGCGTCCTGCCGCCGGTGTGGGAACCGAAATTCGCACCGTCAATTTCTGATAAACGATTTGTGGAGGAAAACCGAGTTAACCCGATCTTCCTTGAAGGTCCCCTATATCTGCTGGGCCACACACGACACAATCAATGGGAGTTTAAGTTGTAAAATAAAAATCGTAAAATAGAGCGAAAGGAGATCTTATTTCTGAGTTCGCGTTTGAGCGTGAACAACGGGTAAAGAAATAAGCTACAAGAGCTGTCGAAAGGTCCGCTAGTCCGGCCGCCTAGATCTAACCTAGCTGAGTCGCAGCTCGCTAGTGAAAACAGAAAAGAATTCTAAAACGCTCTAAGTGCTAAATGCTCTGAAAGTTTGGTGATGCTTTGCTCCTCGCCCAAAGCTCTCCTTATATACTCCTCTTAAGGCGGTTTATCTTCTTCGGGCTGAATCGGGCTTTTTCCATTTTCGTCCATCTTCGTGTTTATCGGGAAACCTGACATTTATCTACGGAAAACTTGACATCTATCTTCTGGAAATTTGACATTTATCTCTTATGTGAGGATAAGGATAAACTGTCATAGTTATCCTTCCTTTTCGAAAATCGTAAGTGGGCGTTTTACGGTTTTGAAAGAAAAGTCTTTGAAGGTTTGGCATTTCGAAGGAACCCCAATTCCTCGTATAGTCGAGATGTTTGGTGTTTAGAATAACCGTGATCGTTTTATCTGACGAATTGAGACCCATTCATCTTCGAACCTTTAAAGATCTTCCAAGATTCCTCGAGTATCGGGATCGAGATGGACTTGGATTCGTAAACTTTCTGTCTTCAAGGGTTTGAGTAATGGCGCTTGAACTTAGATTTTTAAAATATGAACTTTTAAACAATCGAAGGCTTTCTTGGAAGAATCATTGTAGTTCTCGGACAATCCGGACATGGGTTTAAGGGACCAAGATGCTGCCTTTGCCCGAGATCACGAGACGATTGCACAGATGGGCGCCAGGACCCTTGCCGCCGGCGCCGGACAGGAGACGACAGGCCTGCCGCCGGCGCCAGATGGGAGAGGACGAGCCTGCCGCCGGCGCCAGGCATGGCGTGGGCAGCCTGCCGCCAGCGCCAGGCGTCCTGCCGCCGGTGTGGGAACGAAATTCGCACCGTCAATTTCTGATAAGCGATTTGTGGAGGAAAACCGAGTTAACCCGATCTTCCTTGAAGGTCCCCTATATCTGCTGGGCCACACACGACACAATCAATGGGAGTTTAAGTTGTAAAATAAAAATCGTAAAATAGAGCGAAAGGAGATCTTATTTCTGAGTTCGCGTTTGAGCGTGAACAACGGGTAAAGAAATAAGCTACAAGAGCTGTCGAAAGGTCCGCTAGTCCGGCCGCCTAGATCTAACCTAGCTGAGTCGCAGCTTCGCTAGTGAAACAGAAAAGAATTCTAAAGCGCTCTAAGTGCTAAATGCTCTGAAAGTTTGGTGATGCTTTGCTCCTCGCCCAAAGCTCTCCTTATATACTCCTCTTAAGACGGTTTATCTTCTTTCGGGCTGAATCGGGCTTTTTCCATTTTCGTCCATCTTCGTGTTTATCGGGAAACCTGACATTTATCTACGGAAAACTTGACATCTATCTTCTGGAAATTTGACATTTATCTCTTATGTGAGGATAAGGATAAACTGTCATAGTTATCCTTCCTTTTCGGAAAATCGTAAGTGGGCCGTTTTTACGGTTTTTTCGAAAGAAAAGTCTTTGAAGGTTCCGGCTTTTCCGAAGGAACCCCAAATCCTCGTATAGTCGAGATGTTTGGTGTTTAGAATAATCGTGATCGTTCCAACCTCACGAGGATTAATCCAAACAAGCCACGATGGGATCAGACCGAGCATGATGGGACCGAGACCAGGGCGAGGGCCATCGACGGCGCCAGGCAGGCTTACCGCCGGCGCCAGGCAGGCTTGCCGCCGGCGCCAGGCAGGCTTACGCCCGGCGCCAGGCTGGCTTGCCGCCGGCGCCAGGCCGACTTGCGGGACGCATGTGTGGGAACTGAAATTCACAACGTCAATTTTCGATAAATAAGTTTGCGGAGGATAGCCAAGTAAACCCGACTTTCCTTGAAGGTCCGGATTCTCTGCATTGCCACACGAAATCGAGAAAGTTAACAGAAGACAAAAAATGAGAATTGTAATATTTGCCCGAAGGCGTTTTATTAGATGAAAGACAGAGAGATTTGCGATTAAAGAAAAAGATAGAGTCGCAGGCAGCCAAACGTCCTAAGCCTTGCTCCGCTAGTCTAACCACCTAAACCTTAATTCTTCTAAGCTAGCAGGATGCTCTAAGTCTAACCTTTGGGCCCAAGTTTATCTCTTCAGGAAGTATTCCATTTTCGTCGAACTTCGTAATTATCCTCGAGTTTTCGGTGACTTGATGTTTATCCGATGTTCGGGAAATCGGATAAACCGTCATAGCCTGATTGGACCTGAATTCTTAAAATCGTAAGTAGGTCCGTGGACTTGTCTTAAGTCGTTGAACGTTTTATACGATTTCTCGGAAAGACTATCGTTCTCTTAAAATAAACCGTATCCTAAAGGATCGATGTTCAAGTTAATCGACCTTGTTTTATACGATATCTTCTACGAGAAATCCAATCCTTCTAGTTTTTGTCGTAAAACATCGAGGATGATTCCAATCGAGCCGAATCGAAAGATGTCTATTCCGTTGCTGTGATCGTACCAAACTCACGAGGATTGATCCAACAAGCCAAGATGGGATCAGACCGAGCAAGATGGGACCGAGACCAGGACGAGGGCCATCGACCGGCGCCAGGCAGGCTTGCGGCCGGCGCCAGGCAGGCTTGCCGCCGGCGCCAGGCAGGCTTGCCGCCGGCGCCAGGCTGGCTTGCCGCCGGCGCCAGGCTGGCTTGCCGCCGGCGCCAGGCAGGCTTACGCCCGGCGCCAGGCAGGCTTGCCGCCGGCGCCAGGCTGGCTTGCCGCCGGCGCCAGGCAGGCTTACGCCCGGCGCCAGGCAGGCTTACCGCCAGCGCCAGGCAGGCTTACCGCCCGGCGCCAGGCAGGCTTACCGCCCGGCATGAGCAGGCTTACGCCCGGCGCCAGGCAGGCTTGCCGCCGGCGCCAGGCAGGCTTGCCGCCGGCGCCAGGCAGGCTTGCCGCCGGCGCCAGGCTGGCTTGCCGCCCGGCGCCAGGCTGGCTTGCCGCCCGGCGCCAGGCAGGCTTGCCGCCGGCGCCAGGCAGGCTTACCGCCCGGCGCCAGGCAGGCTTGCCGCCGGCGCCAGGCAGGCTTGCCGCCGGCGCCAGGCCGGCTTGCGGGACGCCAGCCGCCGGCGCCAAGGGATCTCTGCCGCCCGTGGGTTTTCCGTTGTCCAATCTTTCCTCCGTTGACCGTTCGTGCGGGAAATCTTTGAGCTTGGAAGGATCTTTAGCCGTAGATTTCGAGATAACCGTTTTTGACCCCAACAGTTAGCCCCCCAGCTCGTAAGATCGGAGACAATTTTGCGGGCGAGTGATTCGAATTTTTTGAAAATCGAAATTTTTCGGCTAAGGATTATTCCGCAGGAAACCTGTGTCATCCCCCCCCCCTTTTCTTATAAATAGCCAGCTTTCCCTTCTCATTCTTCACATCCTTTCAAATCCTCTCTTCTTCTCTCTCAAGAAAGAAAATGTCTTCATCCCAAGTTGAAAAGAATGATTCTGATGTTGAGATGGGTGAGGCCAGCCAAGCTCCGTCGGTTCCGGCCAGTCAAGCTCCGGCGGTTCCGGCCGTTCAGGATGCTACTCCGTCCCTCATTGATGGGTTTGACTCTTTCAAGCCTAAGCTATCCCGGCGCAGTGCTGCGAAAGGTTCAAAGCGGGCGAGGACTGAGACGCCCGATGTTCCTTCCGCGGCTCCAACTCCTTTGCTTGTTTCTCCGATCTCTTTGCCTGCTCCTTCGGCCCCTTCGCCTGTTCTTCCGACTCCCAGCCCCGAAGTCCCATCCGATGCCCTCCCGCCTGCGGAAGGGGCTATTGTTGCTGAACAGACTCATGATGTTCAGGTCCATCCATCGGGTTCTTTGACTGCTCCGATCGTGATCTCCGGAAGTGAGGATGCGATAGAATCTACACCTCTTCCCCCAGCGAAGAGGGAACTCGTCTTGGGACTGCCAGCGGCCGGTGCCGCGCCGTTGCCCAAGGAAAGGGCAAGGGCTGGTGCAGCATCCGGAGCAAAAAGGAATCGTGGTGCGAAGAGCGAGGAGAGCAAACTCTCAGAGCCATTGGCGCGTCATCGTTCCAAGGTTCGATTTTAATCTATCTGCATTTCTTGTATCGCTCTCTTTTCTTTTACGATGATACTTACACCTTCTTTTGCGGACAGTTTGTGTCGCTGATTGACGGAATGGTTGGCGAGTGCGGGTCGGAAGTCATTCGTCTATCGAAGGAACTGGAGTCGTCGCAGGAAGCGCTGAAGCGTATTAAGGCTGCATTGCAGACTGTCGAGGAAACCCATGCCGCCCAGACGTCCCAGCTTGAGGTTCGTATCAGCGATCTTGAGCGCGACCTTGGGAAGACCGCGAGTTCGCTACTCAAGGTGAAGAAGGAGAAGAAGAGCAAATCCTCGGAAGTCCGCCGCCTTCAGCAGAAGATCCAGACTCATGAGGAGATGAACTCCCGTAGATCCTCGGAGAGGATTGCGAGGCTGGCGTGGACGAGGGTAGTGGCGATGCGACCAAGGAAGGCGACGGCGAGGCTATCCCTATCACGAGTGAGTTTGAGGATGAAGGTGTTGTATCTTGTATGTCCCTGTTTAGACCTCCTTGGAAACTAGCCATAGTAGCTTCTACTCCTTCTTCTAAGTCAGCTTTCAGGATGAGTGTCTCCATCTCCTGGTGATAGTCCTCTACACTTTTTGTCCCTTGAGAAAGCCTTCTCAGTTTCTGGTGTAGATCTCTCCCATAGTGAGTAGGAACAAATCTCTTCTTCATCACAGTTTTCATCTCAAACCAGGAAGCTATCTGAGGCTCTCCATTGCATCTCCTGGTCGTAGCAATCAGATCCCACCAGTTTATATCATAACCACAAAATTCAGTGGCTGCTAATCTCACTTTCCTCTCCTCAGTAAACTGCTGGCAATTGAAAACTAGCTCAATCTTCTTCTCCCACTCAAAGTAAGCATCAGGATCATTCTTGCCATGGAATTGAGGGATTCTAAGCTTGAGATTGCCTGGGTTATCAGTTGCTGGTCTCCTTTGGTTATGGCGTCTGCAGCGTTGGCTGGCCTGAGAGTTATTGTCACTCTCTCCTGATGTATCATCCTCCAGCTGCTCGCCATAGATCCTCTGTCTACCAACCTAAACTCGCCGTCCTCTTATAGGTCCCATGCGTGCTCTCTGAGCTCCAGAAACAGCTCCTCTCTCTCGTTCTGCATCATCACCAAACAAATTTTCATTAGCTTGCTGAGCACGGTTGTAAGTATTTTTCATTCTTCTAGTTATCTCAGCCATCATGGTTTCAAACTTAAGCTGGTTAAGATTAATTTGCTGGATAGCTGGTTCTTCTGGCTCCTCTGGTTGCTTCCCAACTCGCATCTCATCAGCCATTGTCACCTGAAACAATTAGAGAAAACACAAAAACATAGAAACAAAACAACTCTCTCTCACTCAGTTTTAAGCTGCCAAGTCTCTGCTCTTCTCACGAGTTCAGTTAAGATTCAAAGCTCTACACCTAAGATCTAGAACTAAACCCCAATGAATCGAGAGAACGTATTAAGAGATTTAGGCACCAGCTGACTTTACCACCCTGAGCTGGATTACTCTTCAGCTAGATGGATTTCTATTCAGCTTTCTTATTATTATTTTTTTTTGGATCAAAGATCTCTTTCTTTTTTTTTTGATTACCAGGGTTGGCTCAGCTGGCTTACAATAGATAGATAGATAATACAAGTGTTTGATGGATACAATGATCTGAATAGTCAAAATCGCAAACCCTAACCTTCAAGTGGCTTTAATACCACTTGGTGCAGCCTGGGTATGGCTTCTGCTCCTGGATCACTTGAAGGTAATGGAAGAGGGTTCTTCTTGGAAGGCTACTAGCACTCCTTTGAACTATGGTCGGCTCTCTGCTGCTGTGGAAGGCTACAGAGATGGATAGCTACTCAAAGACACAGAATCACCCTGTATTGTCTAAGATGGTTTCACAAGGAATTCCTTCCTTTAAGTGAGATCAATGTTCTTTAGCTGAACAGAGAAAGCATGAGACAAGGCAAGGAAGCTGCTGGAAAGTTCTTAGATTCAAAGTTGAAAAAGAATGAAGGCTGCGTACAATGTTTTAAAAGAAATCGACAGTCTACCCTAGATGTAAACCGAGGTGGTTTAATCTATTTCCTAAATCTAATACCAATCGAATTGCTTTATTTTAAAATAATCCAACCCAAACTTGGTTTACTAATCCTAATTGTCTTTCGTTTAAAATAAATGAAAGCCCAATAACCAAATCTATTACATTGCAATCAAATTAAACCAACATGCTGGTTTGTCTTGGACTTCTCTCTTTGGGCCAAGCCCCACGACCTTGATCAAGTTCTGGAGGCTCTTCTCTTGTGCTCTCAGCCTGGCTCTAGTGACTGGTCCAACCCACACACTTGCTGGCTCCTCTGGTGTCTCTCTCTGGCTCAAGTTCACTTCAGTATCCTCAGCTTCACCACTCTCTTCTAAGGTAGTCTCTTCACTCAGCTCCTCATCATCAGACTCACTCAGCTCACCTTCTATGTCTCTGGTCATGGCTACACCAGAAATGGAGTTGCTGAGAGAAAGAATAGGCATCTCATGGAAGTGGCTCGGTCAATGATGTTCCAAACCAGTGTACCTAAGAGATTTTGGAGTGATGCGGTCACAACTTGATGTGATCCTGATCGAGCCAGATGACAATGCTGCTACGGTCAAGTCCAGATGGTTAGACGATGATAAAGAAGGAACCATGGAGCAGCGTAAACTTAAGGAAATAAGGAACAAGGATTTAATTGTTCTACTTGGTCCAATGACTAGAGCCAGACAAGCAAAACTCCAGCAAGCTCTTCATCAACTTCTACACATTATCCATGGCAGCCTAGAGTGTGTTTATCCAACCTCACTGGTTCTGATTCAAGCCACCTAGATTTTTCATCAAGAGAGGTGTTGTGACTTGCACTTTTTTCCTTGGTTTGGTTTTGTCCCAATGGATTTTCCAAACAAGGTTTTTAATGAGGCCTTGACACAGCACTTATACAAAAGCCTCTTGATGAAACTAAGCCAAACTAGGCCCATTTCTATCTTCAATTTCGTCCAGGAAGCAAGGAAGGAGCCTGTTTTCAAATTCGAAACTTGGTCTTTGTTTATGTTTTCAAGGGAGCCTTAGTTTTAATTGTTTTGTATGTTTCCAAGAAGCTGTGCATATACAGTCTTCTTCTCTATATATTATGGACGAAAATCCCTCAATAAAATCATCAAACTCTTTTCTTTTCAAAGCATTCTCTGAATCTTGTTTGATCAAAGCTTGTCTAGTGTATTTTGGATCTTCGATCCTTACATTGCAGGCAAAACTGATAGTCTGAGAGCTCTTTCCGCAACTCTTAGAAGTATCACTCAACCCACTGCTTATTTTTACTATCACAACCATTGGAGAGCATCAGGGACGTGATCATCTCAACCAGGATCACAACAAGTGGTATCAGAGCAGATCTCCATCAAAAGATTCTGTTTTTCCAGTTCTGCAAATTTTAGACTTTTCATATTTTGTTATCAGATCTGTTCTAAAGTCTAGATCTTGTTGGACAAATGCTTATTGGGGTCAGATCTACCTAGAACAAGTGATGAAAGTGCTAAATAATCTGATTTGATTCACGAAATTGCAGAGAAAAAAAAATTAGGGTCTTTTATCTTATTTCTGTGTTTAGACTCTTCACATCCTTGATCAGAAATTTGTTCGTTTTGCAAGGATCTGTTTCTGAGTATCAACCTGAAATGAATATGTGTTGTATTTATTTCTGATTGTCTGTTTCCATTAGAACTAGTTACTGGGTTTTGTTTTTTTCCTGTCTCGGGTATCATGGTGAAGGAGCACAAGGAAGAACTCAGCAAGACTGACAAGTTATTGATTGAAGAGTTCACGGCCAGAATGAGTCGTCTTCAACGATAAGTTTGGAAAACTCAGTTAAGACATACAGCAGCTGAGGAAAAGCAGAACATCCAGAGATGAATACAAGCAAAGAGGGTATGATCAGTTTGAAAGAAACCAGAAGCATGATGTTGATATCAAAGAAACTTCACAACAAAGAAGGTTTGAAAGAGACAAGTAGAGCACAGATCGAAACCAACCATCTGAGACAAAGCTCTATCCTTCAATCTCAATTCAGAAACCACATGACAGAATGAAACCATGTCCATCCACTGGAGTTGTTTCAACCAGCAAGACACCAACTTGTTTTAGAAAGGAGAAAACAGTACATAAGCCTTCTATGGATGATAAACATTCTTGGTTCAGTGGGGAGGATAAGAAGGAGTTGTTACAAGTGATGCAGAATGTGAGGAACCAGCTCAACAGGACCAATACAACACTTCCATCCATTGATACACAGCATCAAGAACCAGTTTCTACAATCTCAGATGTCAAAGTTACAGAACCAGACTCAGCTGCACAATCAGACTTACCTGCATCAATTCAAGAAGTCCAAACTGAAACATCTAAGGAAAAGGAGAAGTCTGAGACATAACAAGAGTGTTCTCTTTTCTTACCTCAGTCTGAATTTAATTTCAATAATTCTTTTGATGAAATAATTTGTCTCAAACCAGTGAAACCGAGTAGCCTTGTTTCAGTGTCATAGGTTGCAAAAGAAGACTCAGCAGAAAAAGAGCCAGATCAATTAACACAAAGAGAAGACTTGGAACAGCAGAACAGCTTGCAGTCTGAAACTATTCCTGAAAACTTGTCTTATGACCTGCAAAAGCACTGTAAGGGGTTCAATATGGTTTCTTCTGTGCCTGAAATGTTTGTTAAAGTGAGTATTGAAGACATAAAACGTTTTGGTCTTGGAAAAAGAAAAGATTTTTGTGTTTCAAAATTTGTTTTTGATAACAAGTTTAAATCTTTGAAAGAACTTAAACCAGAAATTCTCTTTGGTCAAAAACGTTTACAAACTGATAATAACCACATTTCTGGTCATTTTTTGAGTCTTGATCATTTTCTGAAAGTTAGCAAAGGTTTTAGTCACTATGAAAAGGTTTTAGAGCTTGATTTGAAACAATCTGATTTCTGTTTTAAACCTTGTGATTCATTTGCTAGATCTGAAGAAAGAGGTTTTGTTATGAGCTTCCATGTGCATGAACTGAACATTGATAATTCGTTTGCTTCTGCTTATGTCTTTAAAGAACCTAGGAAGCTGCATGAACAAAAATTGCCACATTTTGATACTAGGTTTGAAATTGAGAAGTCTGCAAATATCTCGAGTTTGAGATTGATTGTTTGTGTGCTGAAATTGATTCTAAGCGTATAGGATTGTTCTTTGATGATATTATAGTGTATAACACATTCTTTGATAAAC
This sequence comes from Brassica carinata, assembly GCA_016771965.1. NCBI lineage: Eukaryota > Viridiplantae > Streptophyta > Magnoliopsida > Brassicales > Brassicaceae > Brassica > Brassica carinata. Next base: position 24,910,546 of record CM028692.1, read on the forward strand.
ATCTTGTTTTTCAGAAACCACATGACAGAATGAAACCATGTCCATCCACTGGAGTTGTTTCAACCAGCAAGACACCAACTTGTTTTAGAAAGGAGAAAACAGTACATAAGCCTTCTATGGATGATAAACATTCTTGGTTCAGTGGGGAGGATAAGAAGGAGTTGTTACAAGTGATGCAGAATGTGAGGAACCAGCTCAACAGGACCAATACAACACTTCCATCCATTGATACACAGCATCAAGAACCAGTTTCTACAATCTCAGATGTCAAAGTTACAGAACCAGACTCAGCTGCACAATCAGACTTACCTGCATCAATTCAAGAAGTCCAAACTGAAACATCTAAGGAAAAGGAGAAGTCTGAGACATAACAAGAGTGTTCTCTTTTCTTACCTCAGTCTGAATTTAATTTCAATAATTCTTTTGATGAAATAATTTGTCTCAAACCAGTGAAACCGAGTAGCCTTGTTTCAGTGTCATAGGTTGCAAAGAAGACTCAGCAGAAAAAGAGCCAGATCAATTAACACAAAGAAGACTTGGAACAGCAGAACAGCTTGCAGTCTGAAACTATTCCTGAAAACTTGTCTTATGACCTGCAAAAGCACTGTAAGGGGTTCAATATGGTTTCTTCTGTGCCTGAAATGTTTGTTAAAGTGAGTATTGAAGACATAAAACGTTTTGGTCTTGGAAAAAGAAAAGATTTTTGTGTTTCAAAATTTGTTTTTGATAACAAGTTTAAATCTTTGAAAGAACTTAAACCAGAAATTCTCTTTGGTCAAAAACGTTTACAAACTGATAATAACCACATTTCTGGTCATTTTTTGAGTCTTGATCATTTTCTGAAAGTTAGCAAAGGTTTTAGTCACTATGAAAAGGTTTTAGAGCTTGATTTGAAACAATCTGATTTCTGTTTTAAACCTTGTGATTCATTTGCTAGATCTGAAGAAAGAGGTTTTGTTATGAGCTTCCATGTGCATGAACTGAACATTGATAATTCGTTTGCTTCTGCTTATGTCTTTAAAGAACCTAGGAAGCTGCATGAACAAAAATTGCCACATTTTGATACTAGGTTTGAAATTGAGAAGTCTGCAAATATCTCTGAGTTTGAGATTGATTGTTTGTGTGCTGAAATTGATTCTAAACGTATAGGATTGTTCTTTGATGATATTATAGTGTATAACACATTCTTTGATAAACATCTTGTTTTTCTGAAACTTGAGATCATTGATTCTGGATGTATTGTTTTGTGCCTTGTTAACATTCTGGTCTACAATACTTTATTTGAGATGATAACACACTTGACTTGTCCAAAGGAATCTGAGAAAGGTACAGGTGAAAAGAGAAGCTACAATGCTGACCAGAGTAACAAGAATGAATGCTTGGCTAAGTTGAAGTCACAACAAGCAAACCTTGAAAGCTTTCTAGCCGCCAGCTTTGACATAGGAGCAGTCCGAGGATCATATCTCAGCAGCCAAAGGGAATTAAGCCACAAACTCGACTGCAATGGAAACTTAACTCATCAGGGTCTCACGTAGAATTGTAATCATGTCCAAAGCGTCTCAGGTGAAAGAGTTATGGTTTCTACAAATCGGATGATTCTGTCCTTGCTTTGTTTGAATTTTTCTGAGTTTAGAACATCTCAAACCTATCTATGGCGGCCAGTTGAGCAATCTAAGGTAAGTAACAGTGTTTTAATGATCCTTTTATCACTGATTACACAGATATGATGCACTTGTTTTTGTCAAAAGAGCCATGTGCAGATTATAAAGAAGCTCTGAAGCATACAAGGAGAAGGAACAAGCGTGAGGAAGACAATCGATTCAAGCCACCTGATCTGAACCAGGAGACACATCATGACGTCACTTGCTTCATCCTCATCAAAGAAGCACCTCTAGACGCAACATACAAGCCAAAACCGAGAAAATACAAATTTGGGATAAGACTCTTACTTTATGATGATTTCGCATGTGCTAACTTGTTTTATTTCAATGTATCAGGTTTGAGGAATGCATCAGGAGTAAGGAGAGCCAAATGGATCAGTCCCTTCTACATAACAGAACAAATCAGCAACAATGCCTATCAAAAAGGCTTGCAAGAAGAAATGGATTTGAGGTCAAATCCTTCTCAAGTGGGAGAGGATGATGTGATCCTGATCGAGCCAGATGACAATGCTGCTACGGTCAAGTCCAGATGGTCAAACGATGATAAAGAAGGAACCATGGAACAGCGTAAACTTAAGGAAATAAGGAACAAGGATTTTATTGTACTACTTGGTCCAATGACTAGAGCCATACAAGCAAAACTCCAGCAAGCTCTTCATCAACTTCTACACATTATCCATGGCAGCCTAGAGTGTGTTTATCTAACCACAATGGTTGTGATTCAAACCACCTAGATCTTTCATCAAGAGAGGTGTTGTGACTTGCACTCTTTTCCTTGGTTTGGTTTTGTCCCAATAGGTTTTCCAAACAAGGTTTTGAATGAGGCTTGGACACATCACTTATAAAAAAGCCTCTTGATGAAACTAAGCCAAACTAGGCCCATTTCTATCTTCAATTTTGTCCAGGAAGCAAGGAAGGAGCCTGTTTTCAAATTCAAAACTTGGTCTTTGTTTATGTTTTCAAGGGAGCCTTAGTTTTAATTGTTTTGTGTATTATCAAGAAGCTGTGCATGTACAGTCTTCTTCTCTATATATTATGGACGAAAATCCCTCAATAAAATCATCAAACTCTTTTCTTTTCAAAGCATTCTCTGAATCTTGCTTGATCAAAGCTTGTCTAGTGTATTTTGGATCTTCGATCCTTACATTGCAGGCAAATCTGATAGTCTGAGAGCTCTTTCCGCAACTCTTAGAAGTATCACTCAACCCACTGCTTATTTTCACTATCACAACCATTGGAGAGCATCAGGGACGTGATCATCTCAACCAGGATCACAACACAACTGCTTGCTATCTTATCAATAGGATACCAACCAGAGTCTTGAAAGACCAGTGTCCTTATGAGGTTCTAAACAAGACCAAGCCAATGATTGAACACTTGAGGGTATTTGGCTGCGTGTGCTTTGTGCTAGTTCCTAGTGAGCTGAGGAGTAAACTTGAAGAAAAGAGCACTAAAGCAATCTTTGTGGGATACTCTACTACTCAGAAAGGGTACAAGTGTTTTGATCCGGATACAAGGAGAGTTCTAGTCTCAAGAGATCTCAAGTTCCTTGAAGATAAGAGTTACTATGGAAGCAGCAGTTGGGAGGACTTGCCAGATTTGTCAAGACCTTCAGAAAAAGTTACAAGTCTGAGGTTGATATTAGAGGGTCGAAGTGATACACAAGCTACTACCAGCCATGAAGCTGAAGAACCATCCCACATTGATCATGAAGGGGGAAATGATGCTGAGACTACAGGTCAAGAAGATCAAAGCTCAGCCTCTCCAGATCAAGGTGTGATACAAGATGAAGAACAGAACCAAGGTTATGAAGCTGAACCTGAAAAACAAGGTCATGAACCTGAAGAAGAAGTTGTTATTGAACTAGTGGTTGAGTTACCAAGTGTGGAACCTGAAGCTGAGGATGTCCCCTTGAGGAGGAGTACACGGCAAAGGAAGGATCCTTCCAACTGGGTAAACACTCGCGTGTACTACAATGCCCAGGCGGTGGAGCATCCTTCCCAAGCCGTGTGTTCCTTTGCTCAGTATCCTGAAGAACATTGTGTATTCATGATGAGCTTAGATGCAAGTTTTGTTCCAAGGTCTTATGAAGAAGCAATGATGCATGAGGTTTGGAAAGATTCAGTGGGAGATGAAGCTAATGCTATGATAAAGAATGACACTTGGTATGAGAGTGAGTTACCAAAGGGAAAGAAGGCATTGACTAGTAGATGGATCTTCACTATCAAATACAAGCCTGATGGAACCGTGTAAAGGAAGAAGACAAGACTAGTTGAAAGAGGATATACTCAGACCTATGAAGAGGATTACATTGATACCTTTGCTCCAGTTACCAAGCTGCATACAATCAGAATAGTCCTATCTCTTGCTGTGAATCTTGAGTGGGATCTTTGGCAGATGGATGTGAAGAATGGATTTCTTCAAGGAGAGCTTGAAGATGAAGTATATATGCATCCCCCACAAGTTTTAGAAAGTCTAGTGAAGCCAGGGAATGTCTTGAGATTAAAGAAAGCCATATATGGTCTAAAACAATCCCCTAGAGCTTGGTACAACAAGTTGAGTACTACATAGAATGGGTGTGGCTTTAGGAAGTCAGAGTTGGATCACACTCTCTTCACTCTCACCACACAATCAGCTATCATCTGTCTACTTGTTTATGTTGATGATATCATCATAACAGGTAGTGATAAGATTGGTATACAAGAAACCAATGACTTTCTCAAGTCGGTTTTTGAGATTAAAGAATTGGGAGAGATGAAATACTTTCTTGGAATAGAGTTGTGTAGGTCCAAGGAAGGATTATTCATTTCCCAAAGAAAGTATGCACTTGATCTTTTGAAAGATGAAGGTATGCTTGGAGGGAAAACAGCAAAGATGCCTCTTGAAGATGGGTATCAGATCCCACGTGAGGGGGAGATTGAAGACAGAAAGCCTTTCCATGATCCAAATCTTTATAGAAAGCTAGTGGGTAAGCTGATCTACCTCACAATTACACGGCCTGATATTTGTTTTGCTGTGAATAAGGTGAGCCAGCATATGCAAGTTCCAAAAGAGCATCATTGGGGCATGGTGAAGCGGCTTCTGATGTATCTAAATGGCACCACTGATCTAGGAGTATGGATGGGCTGTAATAGAAGCACTGAAGTGGTTGGCTACTATGATGCTAATGGGCTGGTGATAGGGATGATAGAAGATCTACAACTGGCTACTGTACTTTCATTGGTGGGAATCTTGTTACTTGGAAGAGCAAGAAGCAAAAGGTTGTCTCTTGTTCTAGTGCTGAAGCTGAGTACAGAGCAATGCTGAAGCTTACAAACGACCTGGTGTGGATCAAAGGCATCCTGAAGCATTTGGAGATAGAGCAATCAGTACCAATGACTATGCATTGTGACAATCAAGCGGCCATTCACATTCTGAGTAACTCAGTGTTTCATGAGAGGACCAAGCACATTGAGGTTGATTGTCACAAGGTGAGGCAGATGATAGTAATGGGAGTGATCTTACCTTGCTACACTAGGAGTGAAGATCAACTTGCAGATGTGTTCACCAAAGCAGATAGGTAGAAGACAATGGAGTCTATACATGTGAGATTGGGGCTCATTGATCTTACTCCTAGCAGGAGCTGATCTCCTTAGTCATGAGATCTTTACTCTTTTTCCCTCATCAAGGTTTTGTCCCAATGGATTTTCCTTGGTGAGGTTTTTAATGAGGAAGGCCTCATGGCTTTCCATACTTCTTACAAACAACTCTCGAGGAACAAACGGGAAAACGAAAGGAGGTCGGAGCTTGATCTTACTAGGACGACTTGCCATAAGGTAAGATCAGTCTTCCCAGTTCGCCTTAGTAAGAGCCCACTTTGTTATCCTTTGTGTCTAGGTCAAAATGGCTTTCGTTTCGTCTCAATCGGAGTTTCCATTGAGATTTTACGAAGGGAACAAAATTACTCTCCCGGCCACCTCGCCTGTGGACGAGAACAACCATCACCAAGGCCACCTCGCCTGTGGGAACCTCACTTTGCTCTTGTTGGGGTCAAAAACGGTTATCTCGAAATCTACGGCTAAAGACCTTCCCAAAACTCAAAAGATTTCCATAAGCGACTGGCGAGGGAAAGATCGAACAACGAAAACCCACAGGCGGCAAGGCGGCCTGGCGCCCGGCGGCACGCTGGACGCTGGCTGGCCTGGCGCCGGGCGCACGCTGGACGCTGGCTGGCCTGGCGCCAGCGGCACCAACCTGGCGCCCGGCGGCATGGCGCCAGCGGCACCAACCTGGCGCCAGCGGCACCAACCTGGCGCCCGGCGGCACGCTGGACGCTGGCTGGCCTGGCGCCCGGCGGCACCGGCCTGGCGCCAGCGGCACCGGCCTGGCGCCGGGCGCACGCTGGACGGGCTGGCCTGGCGCCAGCGGCACCAACCTGGCGCCCGGCGGCACGCTGGACGGGCTGGCCTGGCGCCAGCGGCACCGGCCTGGCGCCGGCGGCACGCTGGACGCTGGCTGGCCTGGCGCCCGGCGGCACCGGCCTGGCGCCGGCGGCACGCTGGACGCTGGCTGGCCTGGCGCCCGGCGGCATGGCGCCAGCGGCACCAACCTGGCGTCGGTCGGCGTCCCTCGTCCTGGTCTCGGTCCCATCGTGCTTTCGGTCCGATCCGATCTTGGCTTGTTTAGATCAATCTTTGTGAGTTTGAATGCGATCCACGGTTATTCTGAACACCAATCGCCTCGACTATACGAGGAAATGGGATTCGCCGAATGCGAAACCTTCAAAAGACTATTTTCTCGAAAAATTTTGTAAGGGTTTTAATTCTTTGTAGGACAGGAACAAAAACGTCTTGAAAAACTGCCGTAGAATATAGGGAACTTAGGATTTAGGTGGATAGTCTAGCAAGCTAAGTCTTAGGCAAAATTTCCAGTCTTGTTCCATCGTTCCTTGATTGTCCAGGCAGAACATGCAAACCGATCTAGTCTCTCGAAAAACCGAGAAACGATCGCCACGCCGCTTCTAAAAGCATACTCATCCCGCTTCCTAAAAGAAAGAAAAAGCATTACACAAGCCGGAAGAGCGGCTAACCGTTTTCTTTAAGTAAAAAGAAAGGAAGTAGATGCGTATACTATATCCGTATAATCCCATCTTGAAAACTTTTGCTTCAGCATCAAGACAACGCTTTGACAAAGAAAACTCTCGCAGCAATAAGATTCATCTTAAGAACGCTAGCGGCATAGCCCAACCGTTACAAACATAGTCCTGAAAACTCTATGTCACCTCTCGTCGCAAACTCGCAACTAAAAACGTGTACCGACGTCAGACTAATAGCACGACGGTGAACTACGAAAATAACGAAATAACCTTTGGTAAAACTCCACGAGTAGCTCGAAGCAGCTTTCGTCCAAATGTCGAAATCATAGCGGAAACATCTCCCGTGTAATCCGCGGAAACATCGCTACTTTAACAATCTGCGATTTTCTATCTCCATGAAACCGGTCATCCATTACTTTATTATAACAAGAGCGTTTTAAAACAAAACATCCTAGGGAAAAACATGATCGGTCTCATGCAAAGCGATTCGCGATGCGCAAAAGTGAATGAGGAAAACATAATCCGTGGTCGCGAATATCGCAAGTAATTTGTGAGAAACACTCTCCGGTTACCTTTGCGAAAACCCCCTCTTACATCACTTTTACGAAAAATCCTCTGTATGGTCGAGTCAATTCATACAAAGCAACTTTCGTAAAATAAACATAATGGGTCCAACGGGTTGCTCCACAAGGTTTCTGGCTCCTGCTTTCACTCCCAGCGGTTCGTCCGAGCAGGAAATAATCCGCATGAGCGAGCCGCCGCGTGTCCTCGTCGATCCCTTAAACTTTGTCCCCTCGGATAAAATGAAAGAGATTTTCATGCAACAAAAAATTTATCTGAACCATTCATCATTATAACTGAGACCTAAAGTGAAAGATCGTTTCTAAAAGCCATCAGCCATAACTCAGAAAACTCCGCTATGCTTGGCATGTCTATCTCGGCAAATGCTATTTGGCCCTCGACCAACTTCAGCCCTTCCGTAAAGCCGGACCTAAATTCGCATCCCCATTAAGGACAATCAGAACTAACATGACCTTAATAAGGGTCATGGTCTGATCGCTTACCAACAACTTCCTTGGCGATACGGCTGAATCTAGCCTCCATGCCAATCCAAAGCTACTGAGCGAGCACCGCTCCAATCACTTAACGGCTTAAAAACAACAATCCACGATTTGTTCATAGAACGCCAAGTGACTATTACGCAAGCAATTTGTCGATAACCCAGAATCGAAATCATACGATAAACTCTTCATACCAAAACTCAGTCCTAACAACCATATGGTTAACGGAAGATTTAAACTCATCGCCAATCGATTAAGTTCTATCGCCCGTAAACACGGCATGAAAAGAAACACTTCGTGACAAGGCTCCAAGAGTTATACGAGTCATCCTTAATATATACAAACAAACCCGAAGGCCAAGACGCTTCTCCTGGTCAAACTTACGCGACCCTTGGTCCGCGTCCAGCCAAGAAACGACAGTTTCTGGCTGCGGCATTCATAAAACATCTCCAAAGCCCGCGAACATTTCAACCACGAAATGCACAAGGGAAACTCGACCTTCAGCACTGCGTAGACGCCGCTAACGCCGAAGGACATTCTTTTCTCAAACGCTCCAGACGAAATCCTCGCTCTCTAGAACTCAAAACATACAAACACACCTCTAAACGGTAACATGCCTCTAAACTGGCATCATTTCGTTGTTGCTGATCACAACAAACGAACTCTAACGCCCTAAACAGACAAATAGCCACCTTCAAGGGTAGGCTCTCTTGCATCCGACAAGGATAAACATAGCGCTATACAAGAAATCAAATTTTGGTTTAGCTCTTTTCAGAAGGAAGTAGCTCGACTCACTTCAGACAAATCATATAAGCCGAAAACAATTCATGGATTTTAAACGGCACGAGTCAGGTTAAAATCGCAAACAGGCAAAACGAAGCCGATTTGTCATCGCAAAGCCTCAGTCCGAGTAAACCTAGGTCTTGCCCTAAACCCAGCCACGCCAGATCTTGACATCTCACGACATAGTATGGTATACGAGATCCAAAATTTGTCTCTTCACTTAAGCCTATTCGTTTACCTAACTTTCACAGAATCGGTAAACCGCTGAAAATCTCGCTTTATGCAAACAATAGGTACGGTGATCATCAGGGAACTAGGAATGAGACGACAACTCACACCTCTTTCTCATACTTCAAAAACTGAAGTTCATAAATAATCGAAAACAAATACATCAACGCATCATGCTCGAAAGTCTCTCATGACACATAACCAGACCATATAAGTCTCGAAAACAGATCACAAGGGTCTTAAACTCCAAAATGAACTACGGAAGGCTTGATCCCTACAACAAGGGTAATGAGGCAGTCAGCATAGCCCCAATCTTACCACTCAACGAGTTTTCAACCATTAATTCCGCCTATCTTACCTGACATGTCTTATCGCCGCAAGAACATCACAAAGGTTCTAACGAGCTGGGGCTAACTGTTGGTGTCAAAGTCGGTCACAGTGAATCAATGACTGAAAGTCTCGAAAGTATTTCTCGAAACAAAAAGTCTCGGATAATTTGAAAAAGTTATAGATTTTCTCAAATTAGAATATCCACTCTCTGTGAGATCGAGGAGACTACTGGTCTTGACGAGAGTCCGGAAAGATCGGTCCGCTTCGCCCAAGGACATCAAGATTCGATCACCACAAAACCCTAAACACAAAAGAATCTGCCTCGAAACCGAAGAGGTCGTTCTCTCAAACCGTGAGGAACCAGAAAACGATCAAGATATCAAATCGAAGCCCTCGCCGAGATCTTAAGCCTGGCGCCGGCACCGGCCTGGCGCCGGCGGCACCATCCGCGCAGGCTGGACTGGCGCCGGCGCACCCGTGAGCGGGCGACTGGCGCGGCGGCACGGCCTGCGCCCGGCGGCACCGTGACCGCGGGCGGCCTGGCGCCCGGCGGCACCGTGACCGGGCGGCCTGGCGCCCGGCGGCACCCCCTGGCGCCGGCGGCACCGAATCCGCAGCGGGCTGGCCTGGCGCGGCGGCACCGACTGGCGGCGGCACCGTGTCGCGGGCGGCCTGGCGCCCGGCGGCACCGTCACGGCCTGGCCTGGCGCCGGCACCCGACCTGGCGCCCGGCGGCACCGTCGCAGCGGAGGCTGGCCTGGCGGCGGCCTGGCCTGGCGCCGGCACCCGGCGGCGGCACGTCGCGCCCGGCTGGCCTGGCGCCAGCGGCACCGTGTAGCCGGCTGGCCTGGCGCCGGTCGGCGGCCCTCGTCCTGGTCGGTCCCATGCTCGTGTTCGGTCTGATCCCATCTTGGCTTGTTTGGATCAATCATCATGAGTTTGGGGCGATCCGCGCTCTGAATAAACATCCATGACTTCGATTGGAATGCGTCCTCGATGTTTTCGACAAAAACTAGACGGTTGGATTTCGTAGAAGATATCGTATAAAACAAGGTCGATTAACTTGAACATCGATCCTTTAGGTTATACGGTTTATTTTACGAGAAAGATAGTCTTCGATCGTATAAAGCGTTTAACGACTTAAGACAAGTCCACGGACTAACTTACGATTTTAGGAATTCAGGCCCAATCAGGCTATGACGGTTTGTCCGATATCCCGAACATCGGATAAACATCAAGTCACCGAGAACTCGAGGATAATTACAAAGATCGACGAAAATGGAATACTTCCTGACAAGATAAGCTTGAGCCCAAAGGCGAGGCCCATCACCCTAAGGCAAACCGACCTAGAAGTGGGTATATAAGGAGAGCAAGAGCAGAAGAGAAAGGCATCCGAAAATCCTAGAATCTAGACTTAGAGAACTCCGGCTAGCTTAGAAAACTTAGAACTTAGGCGGTTAGGCCAGCGAGGCAGGACTTAGAACGCCTGGCCGCCTCTTGTTCTAGTTTTATCTTCTCCATGAGACCCATGTTCCTCTCGGAAGGATCTAACTATACTTTTACTCAGAGCTCCGCACATAGAAACCCTAGGCATTATCTTCGACATGCCGTTTCTATGACCAACGCCATACTAGACAAACCAGGCCAGAGACGTCTGGCGCCTCCTGCTTCGCAAATCTCCGCTCTCTCGGAAGGATCTAACTATACTTTTACTCAGAGCTCCGCACATAGAAACCCTAGGCATTATCTTCGACATGCCTGTTTCTATGACAAACGCTCATACTAGACGAACCCGCCCAGACGGTTCGATCTCTTGTTCAATTACACCTAAACTGAACTACGTCCGACTTGATCCTCGAAGAGTGCGTGAGCAGCCTTTCTTAAGGTCCAGTCCCAAATCTTAACAAAACCTTTTCCGCATTTATTCGGTCACTTGTCCTTGGCTGTGCAGAATCCGGACCTTCAAGGAAAGTCGGGTTTACTTGGCTTTCCTCCGCAATCTTATTCATTGAAATTGACGGTGTGAATTTCGGTTCCCCAGTTTGGCTAGAAGGAGGGGCGGATTACTCTTACTCATCTCGGACGCAAAGCGCAGTCGAACCAATGTCCAGAAATATGAAAGAAAAAGTTGCAGTTTAGTCAGCGATGGTAAAACAACTCCAGCAGCGTTCCTGTGGCTTACGCTTAACGCGGTGCTCGAGCAAATAAAAACCTAGCCGCGGCTTTCATACAGGAAGAGCACAAAAAGCGAGCTCGCAATTTCTCTATCTAAACAGAAAGACAGCGATAAAATCTATCAAACCCCAAAAATTCGTCTTGTTACAAAGTTAGAAGCATAGCGAAGCAAGGTTTCAAAAGCGTTTCTTTCGAGAACCTCTGGAAAAATAAAACTTATTCTCCTCGAAACCTTGGGAAACCCTATTACTCGTGGAACAAGCCGCGGCAAATCGGTTCACCGATTCCCACCGCATACTTCTTACAAACAACTCTCGAGGAACAAGCGGAAAAGCGAAAGGGTGGGAGCTTGATCTTACTAGGACGACTTGCCATAAGGTAAGATCAGTCTTCCCAGTTGCCTTAGTAAGAGCCCACTTTGTTATCCTTTGTGTCTAGGTCAAAATGGCTTTTCGTTTAGTCTGTCGGAGTTTCGTTGAGATTTACGAAGGGAACAAAATCACTCTCGGCCACCTCGCCTGTGGGCGAGAACAACCATCACCAAGGCCACCTGTGTGGGAACCTCACTTTGCTCTTGTTGGGGTCAAAAGCGGTTATCGAAATCTCGGACTAAAGACCTTCCCAAAACTCAAAAGATTTCCATAAGCGACTGGCGAGGAAAAGATCGAACAACGAAAAAAACCCACAGGCGGCAAGATGGCCTGGCCGGCGCACGGCTGGGACATGGTCTGGCCTGGCGCCCGGCGCAGCGGGAGCGGGCTGGCCTGGCGCCAGCGGCCGACCTGGCGCCAGCCGTACAGCAGGACAGCGGGCTGGCCTGGCGCCGGCAACCGACCTAGCGCCCGGCCCGGCCGAGGCATGAACTTCAGCCAGCGGCCAGCCTGGCCGACCTGGCGCCAGCGTAGCAGGACGGGGCTGGCCTAGCGCCAGCGGCTTCCGACCTGGCGCCCGGCAACCCTACAGGGCCATGGCTGGCCAAGCGCCAGCACCACCTGGCGCCGGCGGCACAGCAGGGCAGCGGGCTTGCCAGCGCCGGCCTACGCTACGGACCGCGGGCTGGCCTGGCGCCGGCTGCACCCGACCTGGCGCCGGCGGCCGCAGCTGAGCCTAGGCTGCTGGCCGGCGCACCCGACCTGGCGCCGGCGGCACGCGGGGCCGGGCTGGCCTGGCGTCGGCAACACCGACCTGGCGCCCGGCCGCAGCGGAGCCGAGGCTGACCTGGCGCCGCAACTGACCTGGCGCGCCGGCACGCAGGGCAGCGGGCTGGCCTGGCGCCAGCGGCACCCGACCTGGCGCCCGGCGACTGGGACAGCGGAGCTGGCGGCGCCAGCGGCATGGCGCCCGGCGGCATGGCGCCGGCGGCACCGACCTGGCGTCGGTCGGCGTCCCTCGTCTGGTCTCCGGTCATGTGCTCGGTCCGATCCGATCTTGGCTTGTTTAGATCAATCTTTATGAGTTTGAATACGATCCGGTTATTAAGCACCAATCGTCCGACTATCACGAGGAAATGGGATTCGCCGAATGCGAAACCTTCAAAAGACTATTTTCTCGAAAAATTTTGTAAGGGTTTTAATTCTTTGTAGGAAAGGAACAAAAGCGTCTTGAAAACTGCCGTAGAATATAGGGAACTTAGGATTTAGGTGGATAGTCTAGCAAGCTAAGTCTTAGGCAAAATTTCAGTCTTGTTCCATCGTTCCTTGATTGTCCAGGCAGAACATGCAAACCGATCTAGTCTCGAAAAAAAGCGATAAATACAGCGTTCTAAAAGCATACTCATCCAGCTTCACAAAAAGAAAAGCGATACACAAGCCGGGAAGAGCGGCTAACCGTTTTCTTTAAAGTAAAAAAAGAAGATGAGTCGATATACTATATCCAATTATCAAAACTTTTGCTTCAGCATCAAGACAAGCGCTTTGACAAAGAAAACTCTCGCCAATAAGATTCATCTTAAGAGCGCTAGCGGCATAGCCAACCGTTACAAACATAGTCCTGAAAACTCTATGTCACCTCATCGCCAAACTTCGCAACTAAAAGCGTGTACCGGCGTCAGACTAATAACGGCGGTGAACTACGAAAATAGCGAAATAACCGGTAAAACTCCGCAGTAGTTCGAAGCAGCTTTAGATCAAAGGTCGAAATCATAGCGAAACATCTCCCGTGTAATCAGCGGAAACATCGCTACTTTAACAATCTGCGATTTTCTATCTCCATGAAACCGGTCATCCATTACTTTAGGTATAACAAGAGCGTTTTAAAATAAAACAGCCTAGGGAAAAAGCATGATCGGTCTCATGCAAAGCGATTCGCGAGTGCAAAAGTGAATGAGGAAAACATAATCCGTGGTCGAATATCATGAAGTAATTTGTGAAACACTCTCCGGTTACCTTTGCGAAAACCCCTTACACATCACTTTTACGAAAAATCCTCTGTATGGTCGAGTCAATTCATACAAAGCAACTTCAGTAAAATAAACATAATGGGTCCAACGGGTTGCTCCACAAGGTTTCACTCTGCTTTCCACTCCAGCGGTTACGTCCAGAGCAGGAAATAATCAGCGAGAGACGAGCCCGCGTGTCCTGCGTCGATCCCTTAAACTTTGTCCCCTCGGATAAAATGAAAGAGATTTTCATGCAACAAAAAATTTATACGAACCATTCATCGTTATAACTGAGACCTAAAGTGGAAGATCGTTTCTAAAAGCCATCAGCCATAACTCAGAAAACTCCGCTATGCTTGGCATATCGACAACTATTTGGCCCTCGGCCAACTATGCCCTTCCGGTAAAGCCGGACCTAAATTCGGCATCCCCATTAAGGACAATAAGTAAACTAACATGACCTTAATAAGGGTCATGGTCTGATCGTTTACCAACAACTTCCTTGGCGTACGGCTGAATCTAGCCTCCATGCCAATCCAAAGCTACTGGCGAGCACCGCTCAATCATAACGGCTTAAAAACAACAATCCACGATTTGTTCATAGAGCGTAAATGACTATTGCATAAGCAATTTGTCGTTATAACCCAGAATCGGAAATCATACGATAAACTCTTCATACCAAAACTCAGTCCAAACCATATGGTTAGCGGAAGATTTAAACTCATCGTCAATCGATTAAGTTCTATACCGTAAACACGGCATGAAAAACACTTCGTGACAAGGCTCCAAGAGTTATCACGAGTTATCCTTAATATATACAAACAAATCCGAAGGCCAGGCGCTTCTCCTGGGTCAAACTTCGCGCGACCCTTGGTCCTGCGTCCAAAGCAACGGTTTCTGGCTGCAACATTATGCAAAACATCTCAAAGCCGCAAACATTTCAACCCGCGTAATGCGGCACAAAACTTCGACCTTCAGCACTGAGGCGTCGCTGCGCTCGAAGGACATTCTTTTCCTCAAAGCGTTCGGGCGAAATCCTCGTCTCAGAACTCAAAACATACAAACACACCTGTAGCGGTAACATGCCTCTAAACTGGCATCATTTCGTTGTTGCTGATCACAACAAGCGAACTCTAGCGTCCTGAACAGACAAATAGCGCCGAGGGTGGCTCTCTTGCATCGACAAGGATAAACATAGCGCTATACAAGAAATCAAATTTTGGTTTAGCTCTTAGTAAAGGAAGTAGCTCGACTCACGCCGGACAAATCATATAAGCCGACAACAATTAGCGTTTTAAGCGGTGCGATTCAGGTTAAAATCGCAAACAGGCAAAAGCGAAAGCCGATTTGTCATCCATGAAAGCCTCAGTCAGAGTAAACCTAGGTCTTGCCCTAAACCCAGCCACGCTGGATCTTGACATCTCACGGACATAGTATGGTATCTGAGATCAAAATTTGTCTCTTCACTTAAGCCTATTAGTTTCACGAACTTTCAGCGTAAATCGGTAAACGCGGAAAAATCGCTTTATGCAAACAATAGATACGGTGATCATCAGGGAACTAGGAATGAGGCGACAACTCACACCCTCTTTCTCATACCGAAAAACTGAAGTTCATAAATAATCGAAAAACAAATACATCAGCGGCATCATGCTCGAAAGTCTCTCATGACACATAACCAGACCATATAAGTCTCGCGGTTTACAGATCACAAGGGTCTTAAACTCCAAAATGAACTACGGAAGGCTTGATCCCTACAACAAGTGCGTAGGCAGCCTTGAAGCGCAGCCCCAATCTTACCACTTTCAGCGGAGCCTTTCAACCATTAATTCCGCCTATCTTACCTGACATGTCTTATCGCTCGCAAGAACATCACAAAGGTTCTAACGAGCTGGGGGGCTAACTGTTGGTGTCAAAGTCGGTCACGACGGAATCAATGACTGAAAGTCTCTAGAAAGTATTTCTCGAAACAAAAAGTCTCGGATAATTTGAAAAGAAGTTATCACGAGATTTTCTCAAATTAGAATATCCACTCTCTGTGAGATCGAAGACTACGGGCGCATGACGAGAGTCCCGGAAAGATCGGTCCGCTTCGCCCAAGGACATCAAGATTCGATCACCACAAAACCCTAAACACAAAAGAATCTGCCTCGAAACTTGAAGAGGTCGTTCTCTCAAACCGTGAGGAACCAGAAAACGATCAAGATATCAAATCGAAGCCCTCGCCGAGATCTTAAGCCTGGCGCCGGCGGCACCCCGGCCTGGCGCCGGCGGCATCCGTCACGCAGGCTGGACTGGCGCCGGCGGCACCCGTGCCGCTGGCTGGCCTGGCGCCGGCGGCACCGGCCTGGCGCCGGCGGCACCGTGGCAGCGGGCGGCCTGGCGCCGGCGGCACCGGCCTGGCGCCGGCGGCACCGTGGCAGCGGGCGGCCTGGCGCCGGCGGCACCGTCAGCGGGCTGGCCTGGCGCCGGCGGCACCGGCCTGGCGCCGGCGGCACTCGCCTGGCGCCGGCGGCACCGACCTGGCGCCGGCGGCACCGTCAGCGGGCTGGCCTGGCACCGGCGGCACCGGCCTGGCGCCGGCGGCACTGCCGCTGGCTGGCCTGGCGCCGGCGGCACCTGGCCTGGCGCCGGCGGCACCTGGCCTGGCGCCGGCGGCACCGTCAGCGGGCTGGCCTGGCGCCGGCGGCACCGTCAGCGGGCTGGCCTGGCACCGGCGGCACCCGTCACGCGGGCTGGCCTGGCGCCGGTCGACGGCCCTCGTCCTGGTCTCGGTCCCATCGTGTTCGGTCTGATCCCATCTTGGCTTGTTTGGATCAATCATCATGAGTTTGGGACGATCACGGCTACAGAATAAACATCCTATGACTCGATTGGAATCGCCCTCGATGTTTTACGACAAAAACTAGGCGGTTGGATTTCGTAGAAGATATCGTATAAAACAAGGTCGATTAACTTGAACATCGATCCTTTAGGTTATACGGTTTATTTTACGAGAAAGATAGTCTTTCCGAGAAATCGTATAAAACGTTTAACGACTTAAGACAAGTCCACGGACTAACTTACGATTTTAGGAATTCAGGCCCAATCAGGCTATGACGGTTTGTCCGATATCCCGAACATCGGATAAACATCAAGTCACCGAGAACTCGAGGATAATTACAAAGATCGACGAAAATGGAATACTTCCTGACAAGATAAGCTTGAGCCCAAAGGCGAGGCCCATCACCCTAAGGCAAACCGACCTAGAAGTGGGTATATAAGGAGAGCAAGAGCAGAAGAGAAAGGCATCCGAAAATCCTAGAATCTAGACTTAGAGAACTCCGGCTAGCTTAGAAAACTTAGAACTTAGGCGGTTAGGCCAGCGAGGCAGGACTTAGAACGTCTGGCCGCCTCTTGTTCTAGTTTTATCTTCTCCGCAGACCCATGTTCCTCTCGGAAGGATCTAACTATACTTTTACTCAGAGCTCCGCACATAGAAACCCTAAGCATTATCTTCGACATGCCCGTTTCTATGACCAACGCTCATACTAGACAAACCAGGCCCTAGAACGTCTGGCCGCCTCCTGCTCGCAAATCTCCGCTCCTCTCAGAAGGATCTAACTATACTTTTACTCAGAGCTCCGCACATAGAAACCCTAGGCATTATCTTCGACATGCCTGTTTCTATGACAAACGCTCATACTAGACGAACCCGCCCAGACGGTTCGATCTCTTGTTCAATTACACCTAAACTGAACTACGTCCGACTTGATCCTCGAAAGGGGTACGTAGGCAGCCTTTCTTAAGGTCCAGTCCCAAATCTTAACAAAACCTTTTCCGCATTTATTCGGTCACTTGTCCTTGGCTGTCGCAGAGAATCCGGACCTTCAAGGAAAGTCGGGTTTACTTGGCTTTCCTCCGCAATCTTATTCATTGAAATTGACGGTGTGAATTTCGGTTCCCACATATGAAGTGAGGCATTTCTTGGTGAAGATATGAAGCATTGAGGAAAGATAAGAAATGAAAGAATGGGCAAATTTGGATCATCCATACAACAGGCCGTACAATGGTAATTTTATAGTTACCATGGTAACTTTGGATTAACCATCCATAAGTTACCTTGAAGGAGTTACTCGGCCAGTTCACTGTTGCTAAGTCTCTAGACCCGTCCGACTGTTGGAAGAAAGGAAGAGGCACGTCTCCAGCTATGGACAGGCTGGAAAGTAGACAGCATCTTGGTCTTAGATGTCAAAGATGCTAAAGCATGTGATGCCTCTCGTTGGATCATTTCAAATTAGCCTTATCTTAATCTTTGACTTCACATGCTTTGTATAGTGCTCATCCTAGCTCTCTCCTCTCATATATATATGTAATCACTCTGCCTAATAAGATCAACACGAGTTCTTCACTATTCTCTCTAAGTTCATCATGTTCTTTATACATTTCATACATTGAAACTCATTCATGTTGAGATGAGGTGATGAAGAGTTGATATATTGAGAGAGGAAGAGATTTGGAGAAGACAGTAACTTTTAGGCTTTATGACAGTAACTTTAGTTTTACTGTGGTAACTAAGTTAAAAGCTTTGGAAGTTACCTTGCATCCCTTTGGAGAGTGGAGCATGACCTAGGAGAAGTCTGGATAAGGGATGAGCAGTCTGGAGAGGAAGAAGAGAGTCTTGGATAGCCTGTCATGTGCTGGAAAGGAGAAAATGCTTTAGCACTGTTGCAAGCATGTGAGAAAGCATAGCCAAGTATTTCAAAAGGAGTTCCAGCCTGTCCATTGACTCCACATGCTTATGAATTTCGAAAACCCTTGTTGCTCTCTCTATATATTCTTGTAAACCTCATCAGATATCAATTAATGAAGTTTTTGAGTCTCTCTCTCTTTATTCTCACCAGAATCTCTTAATCTCTCTAATCTTGTCTAATCTTTTCATCTAATTTACTCTGATTGTTTAAATCATGCTCTATAACAAAAAAAAAGTGTTTAATTCAAACATCTTATATTCATCAAATCTCTTCATAAGCACTCAATACCTTTCTATTATCTAAAATTACAGTGAAAGCTCTCCCTTTCTCCCAAACAAACCAATGGACCCTTGTTCCTTTTGAATCCTGGCACAAACATCCTCTAAGCTTGGAAGACTGTCCTCTCTCAACAGGTGCTGGATGAGACCATTATAGGCCGGATTCAATGTAAGCAACAGACCAAACACCTTGTGTTGCTCTCTCTTTTTGTTTAACTCATCAGAATCAGTGGTACTCGCCTCAACATTTCCAGCTCTGACCATAAGGATCTGAACCTCCCAGTCCATTGATGGCTTGCTTGATCTCAAATACTCTGCTCAGGTTTGAAGTGTTCCCATACAATTTATTTAAAGTACCCCACAGCTCCTTAGCTGACTCACAGTAGCTATAGGCATCCAACAAAGCTGGCTCCAATGAAGCATGGAGAGTTGAAAGAACCATCAGATCTTCTTGCTGCCATTTCTCCATAGCTTCACTTGCACCATCAGTTGAGACATCCTCTTTGTCTCCTCCTTGAGTAAGCACCTTTGGAGCCTCAGCAGATGTAATATGACTCCATTAGATAAGAACAGATTAAAGACTAATGGAGAATCATGTTTAAAGAGAGACTTAAGAGACTCAAAACTTGCTTAGTTTATTATTAATGAGAGGATTACATATATATAGTCGAGATACAATGGGGTTACAAGAGCTAAATGAGAAGACTTAAGCGTGTGTGGTCAATGGGAGAGGAGCATCCAGGCCAGGCTTGTTCAATAGGGTGTTCCACACTCTTGGTCACCTTTACAGCCTGTCTTGATCTGTCTAAGGTGCGCTTCTTATCTTCAAACGGTCACAGGCTCTATTCACACCAAACCTTCCTCTTCAGCAAGCGTCTTAGGCCGCTTGCTTCTTCCCTTGGCCGGTAACCTTTTCTTGAGTTACTGCTCCTATTCACCGTGGTAACAATGTGTACGGACATGGTAAATCCGTACACTATGCCTTAAGTTTGCACAACTCCAATACATGAAGAAAGGTTGATCCCAAATGAGTCTTGATTGAGCTGGTTCGTACGGCCGTCCGTATAGGCCGTATGGTCCGTACCATTTCCCACTTCTTTCACAAGCTTCTCTTCTCTTCATCACTTAACCCCAAGTCTCTCTCAAAGTATCTATACATCCTCTCATCTCAACACGGATAACACCATGAGATCTTCTTTCTGCCACTTCTCTACAGCATTACTTGCCCCATCCGAGGCTTCCTCCTTGTCTCCTCCATGAGTAATAAGCTTTGGAGCCAAACCAGATGTGATATGCCCCCACAGACCCTTACTTCCAATGGCCGTCTTGACCATCCGAGACCACACAAGGTAGTTGTTCCCCTTAAAGGACACAGCTACCTTCATCTTCATACCACTATCCATCTTCAAAGACAAAACAAACTCTTCTTGAACACACTCTTAGACTCAGATCCAAACCACCAAACAGCTTCAAGACTCAATCTTCAAAGAACTCCTCCAAAGATACCTACTTGAAACCACAAACCGCACAAGACTTGAACTTTACAACAGATCTCCAAGGAAACACCACAAAGACTCAACCTTTGAACTCTCAAAGAACCAAACTGAAGATTATCACGCGGACAAGACCTTGTAAACACCAACCAATGCTTCCTAAAGACAGGATCTCCAAGAAAAATACCAACCAACACAAACGCTTGTTCTTCTAAGATCTAGCCTCAAAGAACGTCAGGAACACCCACGAACACATCACTTTTCTCCAAAATGCTCTTGAACCTGAAAACATACCTAATAGACTCCAAAACATAGATAATAGTAGTAAAAACACTTATATACCATGGGTAAAAACTGGTTTAATGCATGGTATATCAGGAAGACAGGCACCTAATGGAGGTCGCCAGGTCCATGATGTTTCAAACTAATGTGCCCAAGAGATTCTGGAGTGATGTTGTGGTCACTGCTTGCTACTTAATTAACAGGACTCCCACTTTGGTGGTGCAAGGACAGTCACCATTTGAGGTTCTCAACAAGTACAAGCCAGTTTTGAATCATTTAAGGGTCTTTGGGTGTCTATGTTTTGTGATGGTGCCTGGAGAGATGCGCAACAAGCTAGAAGCAAAGAGTACCAAGGCTATGTTCATTGGGTATTCTCCATCTCAAAAGGGCTACAAGTGTTATGATGAACACTCCAGAAGGGTGGTGGTGTCTAGAGAGGTTAAATTTTTGGAGGAAAGAGGATATTATGAGGAGAAGAACCAAGAAGACTTGAGAGATCTTACCTCGGATAGGTCATCTATTCTGAGAACCATCTTGGAAAACCTTGGGATCAATATGCACCAAGGCCAGCAAGGTGGAGGAAGTTTACCAGGAAGGGTGCCTACTAGTGATGAAGATCATGGGAGTGCACAAAGGAGTGTGCCAGCTACTGATGGAGTTCATGATCCCACCCTTAATCATGAGGGGGGGAGTGAACCAGAAACTCTTAACCAAGGAATGGGAGAGAGTTTAAGTGGTCAAGAGAGTTCTAGGAGTTCTAGTTCTCATGATCAAGGTGGTGATCAAGGTGTGGAGCCTAGAGATCATCAAGAAGAGTCTGGTCCGAGTGAGGTACAAGAGGAAGTGCAAGAGGAGGTGAAAAGTGAGCAGCAAGAACCAGCCTTGAGGAGAAGCACACGGATAAGGAGGGATCATTCCAACTGGGTAAACACAAGAGTGTACTACAATGCCCAGGCTGTGGAGCATCCCTCTCAAGCTGTGTGCTCTTTTGCTCAATATCCAGAAGAGCATTGTACTTTTCAAGGGAGCTTGGATGAGATTTATGTTCCAAGGAGCTATGAAGAAGCAATGCTAATAGAAGTCTGGAGAGATTCAGTCAATTCTGAGGCTGATGCTATGATCAAGAATGATACATGGTATGAGAGTGCTTTGCCAAAAGGAAAGAAAGATGTGTCTAGTAGATGGATCTTCACTATCAAGTATCTTCCAAATGGGAAGATGGATAAGAAAAAGACAAGGCTGGTAGCAAGGGGCTTTACTCAAACCTATGGAGAGGACTACATTGATACATTTGCTCCTACGACCAAGCTCCATACCATCCGGATAGTTCTTTCTTTGGCTGTGAATCTTGAGTGGGATCTATGGCAGATGGATGTGAAGAATGCCTTCTTGCAAGGAGAGCTTGAAGATGAAGTCTACATGCATCCACCTCCTGGTCTTGAACATCTTGTGAAGAAGGGCAATGTTTTAAGATTGAAGAAAGCCATCTATGGTCTTAAGAAATCTCCTAGAGCCTGGTATCACAAGCTGAGCACAACCTTGAATGGAAGAGGCTTTAGGAAGTCTAAACTTGATCACACCCTCTTCACACTTGTTACTCCCTCAGGTATCATTGTTCTCCTTGTGTATGTTGATGATATCATCATCACTGGTAGTGATAAAGATGGTATCAAGGCTACCAAGGAGTTTCTCAAATCTTTTTTTTGAGATTAAAGACTTGGGAGAGATGAAGTACTTTCTTGGTATTGAGCTGTGTAGAGCCAAGGAAGGATTATTCATCTCTCAAAGGAAATATACTCTTAATCTTTTGAAAGATGCAGGTGCTTATGGAGGGAATACAGCAAAAATACCCATGGAAGATGGTATAAGGTTCCACGTGAGGGGGAGCCTGAAGACATCAAGCCATTCCATGATCCAAAGCTTTATAGAAAGCTAGTGGGTAAGATAATCTACTTAACCATCACTAGACCTGATATTTGCTTTGCTGTGAAGCAGGTGAGCCAGCATATGAAAGCTCCAAGAGAGCATCATTGGCGCATGGTGGAGAGATTACTTATGTACCTGAATGGAACACAAGACCTTGGTGTGTGGATGGGTTGCAACAAAAGCACAGAAGTGGTGGGCTATTGTGATGCAGATTGGGCAGGAGATAGAGCTGATAGAAGATCAACAACTGGCTATTGCAAATTCATTGGTGGGAACTTGGTGACTTGGAAGAGTAAGAAGCTGGGTGGTTCTGCCTGGCGGTCGAGTATAGAGCTATGCTGAAGCTAACCAACGAGCTGGTATGGATCAAGGGCATACTGAAGCACTTGGAGGTTGATCAAGCAGCTCCCATGACAATGCATTGAAACAACCAGGCTGCCATTCATATAGCCTCCAACTCAGTCTTCCATGAGAGAACCAAGCTGATGTGATCTTGGCCAGCAATGGAATTGAAGAGATGGAACAGCTTGAACCAGAGCTTAAGGAAGTTGTAGAAAGAACCAAGAACAGCTTAAACCTGAGGAAACAGATGACAAGGACATAGAAGTGCCAAGTGGCCCAATGACTAGATCAAAGCAAGCAAGATTTCAACAAGCCTTTCATCAACTCCTACACACTATCCAGGGCAGTCTAGAGTGTGCTTATCCAACTACTTTGGTTGTGATTCAAGCCATCTAAGACATTCATCAAGAGAGGTGTTGTGACTTGCACTCTTTTCCTTGGTTTGGTTTTGTCCCAATGGGTTTTCCAAACAAGGTTTTTAATGAGGCTTGGACACAACACTTGTATAAAGGCCCTCTTGATGAAACCCAGGCCCATTTCTATCCTAAATGTCGTCCAGCAATGAGGAGGGGAGCCTATCAAATAAATTTGAACTTTAGTCTTTGTTTGCATTTATTGTTCTGTGTGTTTCCAAGAAGCTGTGCATGTACAGACTTCTTTTCTTTATATGATGGACGAAATTCCCTAATAAAATCATCAAACTCCTTTCTTTTCAAAGCATTCTCTGAATCTTGTTTGATCAAAGCTTGTCTAGTGTACTTTGGATCTTCGATCCTTACATTGCAGGCAAATCTGATAGTCTGAGAGCTCTTTCCGCAACTCTTAGAAGTATCACTCAATTCACTGCTTATTTTCACCATAACAACCATTGGAGAGCATCACGGACGTGATCATCTCAACCAGGATCACAACAAGTGGTATAAGAGCTGATCTCCATCACCAGGTTGTGTTTTTCCAATTCTGCAAATTTTAGACTTTTCATATTCTGTTATCAGATCTGTTCTGAAGTCTAGATCTTGTTAGAAAAATGCTTATTGGGGTCAGATCTACCTAGAACAAGTTTGAAAGTCTAAATAATCTGACTTGATTCACGAAATTGCAGAGAAAAGAATTAGGGTTTTTCATGAAAATCTGCATCTGATTATACCAGATTCAAATATAAACTTTCTACTAATTTTCCTGTGATGTTTTAACTGGTTCTGTGTTTGGAATTTATTCAAGAACCATGGGAGAAGAGAGCAATCAGAAAAATGGAATGAATAAACTTCTATGGAAGCATTGATCTGCCAGATCGCCGGATGTCCGCTTTGATGGATCAGAAACTTGAAACAACCAGGCTGCCATTCATATAGCCTCCAACTCAGTCTTCCATGAGAGAACCAAGCTGATGTGATCTTGGCCAGCAATGGAATTGAAGAGATGGAACAGCTTGTTCCAGAGCTTAAGGAAGTTGTAGAAAGAACCAAAGAACAGCTTAAACCTGAGGAAACAGATGACAAGGACATAGAAGTGCCAAGTGGCCCAATGACTAGATCAAAGCAAGCAAGATTTCAACAAGCCTTTCATCAACTCCTACACACTATCCAGGGCAGTCTAGAGTGTGCTTATCCAACTACTTTGGTTGTGATTCAAGCCATCTAAGACATTCATCAAGAGAGGTGTTGTGACTTGCACTCTTTTCCTTGGTTTGGTTTTGTCCCAATGGGTTTTCCAAACAAGGTTTTTAATGAGGCTTGGACACAACACTTGTATAAAGGCCCTCTTGATGAAACCCAGGCCCATTTCTATCCTAAATGTCGTCCAGCAATGAGGAGGGGAGCCTATCAAATAAATTTGAACTTTAGTCTTTGTTTGCATTTATTGTTCTGTGTGTTTCCAAGAAGCTGTGCATGTACAGACTTCTTTTCTTTATATGATGGACGAAATTCCCTAATAAAATCATCAAACTCCTTTCTTTTCAAAGCATTCTCTGAATCTTGTTTGATCAAAGCTTGTCTAGTGTACTTTGGATCTTCGATCCTTACATTGCAGCAAATCGATAGTCGAGAGCTCTTTCCGCAACTCTTAGAAGTATCACTCAATTCACTGCTTATTTTCACCATAACAACCATTGGAGAGCATCACGGACGTGATCATCTCAACCAGGATCACAACAAGTGGTATAAGAGCTGATCTCCATCACCAGGTTGTGTTTTTCCAATTCTGCAAATTTTAGACTTTTCATATTCTGTTATCAGATCTGTTCTGAAGTCTAGATCTTGTTAGAAAAATGCTTATTGGGGTCAGATCTACCTAGAACAAGTTTGAAAGTCTAAATAATCTGACTTGATTCACGAAATTGCAGAGAAAAGAATTAGGGTTTTTCATGAAAATCTGCATCTGATTATACCAGATTCAAATATAAACTTTCTACTAATTTTCCTGTGATGTTTTAACTGGTTCTGTGTTTGGAATTTATTCAAGAACCATGGGAGAAGAGAGCAATCAGAAAAATGGAATGAATAAACTTCTACTGGAAGCATTGACTGCTCAGATGACTGCTCAGATGTCTGCTTTGATGGATCAGAAACTTGAAAACTACCGAGCTGAGATAGCCCATTCAGAACGTGAGAAAGCTAGGAGAATTTCAAACCAATCTGCCTCAGAAAGCTATTATAGTCATCCCAATAGATCCAATGACACCAGAAGAAGGAGGCGTGATCAAGAAGAAAGGCCACAAACTAAAGATCCTCTAGGTGTTTTGAAACTGAAGATTCCTGAGTTTAAGGGCACAGTTGATCCAGAAGAATATCTAGAGTGGGAGAAGAAGATTGAGCTAGTTTTCAACTGCAGAGACTACACTCAAGAGTACAAACTAAAGCTTTCTCCAACTGAGTTTAAAGAGTATGCTTTGAGTTGGTGGGATAATCTGGTTAAACAAGACGAAGGGGTGGAGATTTTCGTGTTGAAACTTGGGATCAGCTGAAGGTGATCATGAGGAAGAGATTTGTACCGAGTCACTATCAAGGGAGCTACACTTCAAACTCAGAACACTGACTCAAGGGAGTAGATCTGTTGAGGAGTACTACAAAGAATTGGAAATTCTTATGCTGAGAGCTGATGTACAAAAAGATAGAGAAACAACAATGGCTAGGTTCATGGGAGGACTAAACCGAGACATCATGGACAGGCTTGAAGTTCATCACTATGTTGAGGTGGAGGAACTTCTACACAAGGCAATCATGTTTGAACAGCAAATAAAACGGAGAAGTTACAAGTCTAGCTATGGAGCCAGCAAGCCACACTACCAAAAGGACGAAAAGTCCAGAAAATTCAAATCTTTCTCCAAACCTAAAGTTGAAGAACAGAGCACTAAAGGAAAGGAGGTAGCCACTGCAACCAAATCCAGAGATATTCAGTGTTACAAATGTAAGGGTTATGGACACTATGCCAGTAGCTGCTCCAACAAAAGGGTGATACTCATCAGGGAAAATGGAGGAATTGAATCAGAGGAAGAGGAACAATCTGAGTCTGAAGAAGCACGAGTGGAGATGCCATCTAAAGGAGAGTTACTTGTCACAAGAAGAACATTGAATCTGCAGACCAAGACTGTTGGAGATGAGCAGAGCGAGAATCTGTTTCACACTCACTGTATGGTTCAAGGCAAGGTGTGTAGTTTGGTAATAGATGGAGGAAGCTGTACCAATGCCGCAAGTGAAACCATGGTGGAAAAACTAGGTCTAAAGATCATGAAACGACCAACAGCTTACAAGTTACAATGGCTAAATGATGAAGGAGAGCTGGAGGTGAAACACCAAGTCAAGATACCATTGTCTATTGGAAAGTATGAGGATGAAGTATTGTGTGATGTCTTACCAATGGATGCTGGACACATACTGCTTGGAAGACCTTGGCAATCCGACAGAAGAACCATTCATGATTGCTTCACAAACAGATACTCATTTGACTACAAGGGTAAGAAGACTATCTTGGTGCCATTAACACCACAGGAAGTTCATCTTGATCAAATAGCCTTGAAGAAAAGCAAAGCTTCATCAGAATCAAAGACCAAACAGCCTGCCAATCTACTGCTTCAACCAAAGGGAAGTTCCTTATCTCACTTGCTACTTGTATTTAAAGAATGTTTAAACATAGCAAAGCCAGGGCAGGATCTTCCTAGCAAATTACAGATGCTATTGCAGGAGTTCAAAGATGTTTTCCCATAAGAAGCTCCACAAGGATTGCCACCAATAAGAGGAATAGAGCATCAAATCGATTTTATCCCAGGAGCTTCACTTCCAAACAAGCCAGCCTAAAGAACTAATCCGTTGGATACCAAGGAACTACAACAGCAACTCAGTGAACTAATGGAAAAAGAACATATCCGTGAGAGAATAAGCCCATGTGCAGTTCCAGTCTCACTTGTACCAAAGAAAGATGGTAGCTGGAGAATGTGTGTCGATTGCAGAGCCATCAACAATATCACTGTAAAGTACCGACATCCTATACCTAGATTAGATGATATGCTTGATGAATTGCATGGTTCTAGCATTCTAAGGTTGATTTGAAAAGTGGATATCACCAGATTAGGATGAAAGAAGGTGATGAATGGAAAACCGCTTTTAAAACAAAACAGGGGTTATATGAATGGTTGGTAATGCCATTTGGGTTAACTAATGCACCTAGCACCTTCATGAGACTAATGAACCATGTTCTTAGATCATTTATAGGTCATTTTGTTGTGGTATATTTTGATGATATTCTGATCTACAGCAAAGACTTGGATGAGCATATTTAGCATCTTAGAAATGTTCTAGAAGTGCTTAGGAAAGAATCCTTGTTTGCTAATCTAAAGAAATGTACTTTTGGAGCAGATAACCTTGTCTTTTTAGGTTTTGTTGTGAGTGCAGATGGAATCCATGTTGATGAAGAAAAGATCAAAGCTATCAAAGAATGGCCAAGTCCAAAGACAGTTGGTGAAGTGAGAAGCTTTCTTGGTCTAGCCGGTTTTTACAGGAGATTTGTCAAGGATTTTAGTACTTTGGCTGCACCACTGACTGAAGTAATCAAGAAAAACATAGGGTTCAAGTGGGAACAAGCACAGGAAGAAGCATTCCAAACCTTGAAAAGAAACTCACCAATTCACCATTTTTCTCTCCCCGACTTTTCTAAAACATTTGAAATAGAATGTGATGCATCTGGTGTTGGTGTAGGTGCTGTGCTTATGCAGGAAAAGAAACCAATAGCTTTCTTTAGTGAAAAGCTTGGAGGTGCTACTTTGAACTATCCAACATATGACAAAGAACTCTATGCACTTGTGAGAGCATTGTAAACATGGCAACACTATCTCTGGCCTAAGGAGTTTGTCATCCACACTGATCATGAGTCTCTCAAACATCTCAAGGGACAACAGAAACTGAACAAGAGACATGCTAGATGGATTGAATTCATTGAAACCTTTCCCTATGTGATCAAGTACAAGAAAGGTAAGGAAAACATAGTTGCTGATGCACTATCTCGAAGGTATGTTCTCTTAAATACTCTTGAAACAAAATTACTTGGATTTGAACATATCAAAACTTTGTATGCTACTGATTCTGATTTTAAGGATATGTATGCTTCTTGTGAGAAGTTTGGACGTGGTAAGTACTTCAAGAATGATGGTTTTCTCTTCTTTGAAAATAGACTATGTGTGCCTAACTCTTCTTTAAAAGAATTGTTTGTCAAAGAAGCTCACGCAGGTGGACTTGGAGGACATTTTGGCGTGACTAAAACTCTGAGTCTTATGCAAGAGCACTTCTTTTGGCCGCACATGAGGAGAGAAGTAGAAAAAGCTTGTGAAAAGTGTGTCACTTGCAAACAAGCTAAGTCCAAAGTCCAAAACCACGGTCTGTATACTCCCTTACCCATTCCTTTGCATCCATGGCATGACATTTCAATGGATTTTGTTGTTGATTACCTAGGACTAAAACTGGAAGAGATTCTGTGTTTGTAGTTGTTGGTAGGTTCTCTAAAATGGCTCACTTTATTCCCTGTCATAAAACTGATGATGCTGTGAATGTTGCTAATCTGTTCTTTAAGGAAATTGTTAGACTTCATGGAATGCCTAGGACAATTGTTTCTGATAGAGACACAAAGTTTTTTAGCTTCTTTTGGAAAACCTTGTGGTTTAAGTTAGGAACTAAACTGTATTTCTCTACTACTTGTCATCCACAGTCTGATAGACAGACTGGAATTGTCAATAGAACATTGTCTACCCTGTTGTGTGCATTGATTAAAAGGAATCTTAGAACTTGGGAAGAATGTTTGCCTCATGTAGAATTTGCTTATAATCATGCTAAGCATTCTGTATCTAAGTTTTCTCCATTTGAAATTGTCTATGGTTTCAACCCTTTATCACCTTTGGATCTAATGCCTTTACCTTTGAGTGAAAGAGTTAGCCTGGATAGACAAAAGAAAGCTGAACTTGTTAAGCAGATACATGAGAAGGCACAGATCAATATAGAGAATAAGACCAAGATGTCTGCCAAGCAAGCTAACAAAGGGAGAAAAGAAATGATCTTTGAAGAAGGAGATTTAGTTTGGATACACCTGAGGAAGGACAGATTTCCTAATGAAAGAAAATCCAAAATCATGCCTAGATTAAATGGTCCTTTCAAAGTCATCAAGAAGATCAATGACAATGCCTATAAACGGGATCTCCAAGGTAAGTATAACGTAAGTTCAAGCTTCAATGTTACTGATTTAGTTCCTTATTGTACAGAAGAAACGGATTTGAGTTCAAATCCTTCTCAAGTGGGAGAGGATGATGTGATCTTGGCCAGCAATGGAACTGAAAAGATGGAACAGCTTGAACCAGAGCTTAAGGAAGTTGCAGAAAGAACCAAAGAACAGCTAAAACCTGAGGAAACAGATGACAAGGACCTAGAAGTGCCAAGCGGCCCAATGACTAGATCAAAGCAAGCAAGATTTCAACAAGCCTTTCATCAACTCCTACACACTATCCAGGGCAGTCTAGAGTGTGCTTATCCAACTACTCTGGTTGTGATTCAAGCCATCTAAGACATTCATCAAGAGAGGTGTTGTGACTTACATTCTTTTCCTTGGTTTGGTTTTGTCCCAATGGGTTTTCCAAACAAGGTTTTTATTGAGTCGTGGACACAAAACATATATAAAGGCCTCTTTATGAAACCCAGGCCCATTTCTATCCTAAATGTCGTCCAGCAAGGAGGAGGGGAGCCTCTCAAATAAATTCGAACTTTAGTCTTTGTTTGCATTTATTGTTCTGTGTGTTTCCAAGAAGCTGTGTATGTGCAGACTTCTTTTCTTTATATGATGGACGAAATTCCCTAATAAAATCATCAAACTCTTTTCTTTTCAAAGTATTCTCTTAATCTTGTTTGATCAAAGCTTGTCTAGTGTACTTTGGATCTTCGATCCTTACATTGCAGGCAAATCTGATAGTCTGAGAGCTCTTTCCGCAACTCTTAGAAGTATCACTCAACCCACTGCTTATTTTCACCATCACAACCATTGAAGAGCATCAGGGACGTGATCATCTCAACCAGGATCACAACACAAGCATATTGAAGTTGATTGCCATAAGGTGAGGCAAATGATTGTGCTTGGAGTGATCCTACCATGCTACACCAAGAGTGAAGATCAGTTGGCGGATGTGTTCACCAAAGCTGCGAGACAAAAGACAATGGAGTCTATCCACATCAGGTTGGGACTCATTGATCATCGCAAGAGGAGATAGAGCCCCTTGCCATGAGGTCATTACTCTTTTTCCCTCATCAAAGTTTTGTCCCAATGGGTTTTATTTGGTGAGTTTTTTTTTTAATGAGGGAGATCTCATGGCATCTAAGCTTGACTTGTGTCACATGGTGAAGCTTGAGGGGAGTGTTGAGATGAGATGATGATATCTAGAGGGAAGAAGAGGTTATCATATTTTGGGATGTCACTGTGGTAGTAACTTTTATTTACCACAGTAAAAGAAAGTTACTGCACAGTAAGAGTTAAAGGGAGTTACCTTGGCAAGGAGAAGTGATGGCAAGGTCTTTGGATGGAAGGAAAGACTTGGCATGAGGATCCATCCGTTGGAGCTTATGGATAAGGTGGAAGAGGCGCCTAGACAGGCTGTGGACAGGCTGGAAAGGTGCCAAAGCATGTGAGCAATCTGAGCCTTTCATTTCAAACCAATGAGCCTTCTCTTGTTGACTTCACATACTTAAACAGTGATTAGCCTTGTGATCTCCTTGTAAACTCGCCTCATATATATATGTAATCTCATCCCATGAATAATAATCAAGCAATGAAAGTCTCATAATATTTTCCAGAAATGTCTCTTAGTCATTAATCTCATAAACAAGTCTCTACTCTTTTAATCTCTTCTCTAAACTCTCTTAAACATCTCTCCAATCTCTTTTATTATTCAAGATCTATAAAATCTTACTTCTTCAGTCTCAACACATTTCCTTTCTTCACCAAGTGTTCCAAGCCAGGAGGAGGATGCATATAGACCTCATCTTCAAGCTCTCCTTGCAAGAAGGCATTCTTTACATCCATTTGCCAAAGCCCCCATTCAAGATTCACAGCAAGAGACAACACAATTCTGATTGTGTGTAGCTTAGCAACAGGAGCAAATGTATCTATATAATCGTCTCCCCAAGTTTGAGTGAACCCTCTTGCAACAAGCCTTGTCTTGTTCCTATCCACAGTTTCATCAGGTTTGTACTTGATTGTGAAGATCCACCTGCTTGAAACTGCCTTCTTCCCTTTTGGTAGCTCAGTCTCATACCATGTGTCATTTTTAATCATTGCACCTGCTTCATCATTTACTGAATCTCTCCATTCTTTAATAATCATGGCTTCTTCATAGCTTCTTGGCACATAGCTCTAGTCTAAGCTCACCATAAAGCTGTAGTGTTCATCAGGGTATTGAGAAAAGGAACACACGGCTTGAGAAGGATGCTCCACAGCCTGGGCATTGTAGTACACGCCAGTGTTTACCCAGTTGGAAGGATCCTTCCTCACCCGTGTGCTTCTCCTCAATACTGGTGCTGGTTCAGGTTGCACCATTGGTTCTACTAGCTGCTGCTCCACAACAGATTCACCAGCTTCATCTTCTTCTAGCTGACTTTCTTCAGCTCCATCTTGATGTGTACTTGACTCCACAACTTGATCATGTGTCTCAGAACTCTCCTGATCATTTCCTTGGCCATTTGAACACTATCCCCTCTATTGGTTTAGATGTTCTGATCCACTGCCCCCCTCATGGTCAAGATGGTGAGTAGTACTATCACTAGCAACCGGCATACTCCTTGAGACACTTGTTGCTCCTGGTTGTCCCTGGTTTACCTTGATCCCAAGGCCCTCCAAGATAATCCGCAAAGTAGCAGCTTTGTCTGAGGTGAGATCCTTCAAGTCTTCTTGATTCTGCTCTTCATAATACCCCCTGTCTTCAACAAACTTCACCTCCCTAGATACCAGAACTCTTCTAGTATCCGGATCATACCATTTATATCCCTTTTGAGAAGATGAGTACCCAATAAACATTGCTTTTGTACTCCTCGCTTGTAGCTTGTTTCTCAACTCTCCAGGGACCATCACATAACAAAGACACCCAAAGACTCTCATGTGCTCCAAGGAAGGCTTGTACTCGTTTAGGACTTCAAATGGAGCTCTTCCTTCCAAGACATGAGTTGGAGTTCTGTTTATCAAATAGCAAGCAGTAACAACATCATCACTCCAAAACCTCTTGGCAACATTGGCTTGAAACATCATAGACGTGGCAACTTTCATCAAATGTCTGTTCTTCCTTTCAGCCACTCCATTTTGCTGAGGAGTATAGGGACAACTTCTCTGATGAAGAATGCCATGCTGAGATAGATAATGCTTGAAGGCTTGACTAGTGTACTCACCACCATTATCAGACCTGAAAATCTAAATCTTGGCATGATACTGGTTAGACACATATGATTGAAATTTTTTAAATGCATCAAGCACCCTATCTTTGGTCGGAATTAATGTTAGCCAGGTGTTTTTGAATTTTTCATCAATGAATGAGACATAATACTTATGAGATTCCCTAGATAAACAAGGAGCATTCCAAACATCGGAATGAATAAGATCAAAACATTTCTCATAAACAGTATTGGACTTGGGAAAAACAGTTTTACAATGCTTGCCTAAAATACAAGGTTCACACTCATTATTTTCAAAAGAAACACCTGGCAACATCAGTTTCAAAGCCTTATTATGAGGGTGTCCTAGTCTAGCATGTAACAATGCATTTTTATTCAAACTTGAAGCAGAAACAGAGGTAAATGAGCAGCTAAAATCAGAAACAGGAGCAAGATCTTTAAGCATATATAAGTCTCTTTTAGTCACTCCTTTTTCAATCATCTTGCTATTCTCAATATCCTAAAACTTCACATCATTAGGGCTGAATATGACATTGAAATTTAAATCAGATGCACATTTCTTAACAGACAGCAAATTTGAAGTGAACGCAGGCATATATAACGCTCTAGACTCCTTATCAAACAGGTTAAGACTTCCTATTCCTCTAATAGGAATCTTAGCACCATTAGCAATCATCACATTACCATTAGCAGGTTCAATGTTTTTAATCAACCTAGTGTCACTGATCATATGATGAGGTGCACCAGAATCCACAATAAGAGGTTTAGAGGATTGAGACTTAGCAAGATGGGCTAGAATGCTAGATGGCTTACATACATGATCAATCCTAGCAAGATCAACATTTCTAAAATGATTATGCATCTTTATCAAGTTACCAGGCAACCTATCAGTTTGATTCCAATCACCAGAGTTCTTTGGCCCTTGCATCATTGGGTTGATTTCTGAACTTCATAGGCTTGAGATGTGGGTGAAGAAGCCAGCACTTTTCCTTGCCGTGACCCTTCTTCTTGCAGTGGTCACACACCCATACTTTCTTGTCCTCCGTTTTGAAGTGACTTTTGTTGGCAGTTCCTTCCACTTGATTTGCTAGGACCAGCTCGCCATTGACGCCAAACAGCCCCACTGAGCCTTGCTCCTTCTGAATTTGAGCACACACCTCCTCAAGAGTTGGTAGCTTCTCAGCTCTAAGGAGATGCTTGATGAGGTCATTGTACCCCGGGTGAAGTGTGAGAAGAAGAGCAAAGACCTTATCTTGTTCTCTCCGCTCATTGAGCACATTAGGGTCCACGGTACTTGGCCTCAGCATCTCTAGCTCTGCCCAAAAAGCTCTGAACTTCCCAAAGTGTTGATTGAAGTCCATGCTCTCTTGGTGAAGGGTATTGATAGCCTTCTTGACCTCAAACACTCCGCTGAGATTGGAAATGTTGCCATACACCTTTTGTAGTGTATCCCCAACTCTTTGGCTTTCTCACAGTAGGAGTAAGCTTCCAAGATAGATGGTTCCAGGCTGTTTTGGATGATTGACAACACCATGAGATCCTCCTGGTCCCATTTATCATCTGAGCCACCACCATCTCCACACCACCTTTATCTTGGATGGTTTTAGTTGGGGCTTCTCCACTGGACACATGGTTCCATAAACCCCGACCTCCAAGGGCTGTCTTGGCCAATCTAGACCACAGCAGGTAGTTTACACCAGTTAGATTCACTGGAGTAGAGACTTTAGAAGAGTTTTCCATTTTTGGCAAATTCTGGAAATGAGAATGAAGAACAGCTCAAGAACAAGATGAACTTTGCCAATAATAGAAATAAAATACAGAGATTTTGCGGAAGTGAAAAAGAGATTTAGGTCTCAAGAGAAAGCTTGCTCTGATACCATGGGAGTTTTATAGAATTAATGTGAGAATTTAGGTAGAGTTTATGAAGAGAGAAGAAGAACAAGATGAATCCGAGAGAGAGAGTGACAAAGAGTAGAAGGAAGTTCTTATTCCTTACTTGATTCAGAACATGTGACAAGGTATTTAAAGACATACAAGATCATATGTTGACAAAGAGAAAGGATTAAACTAATGGGAGAAAGAACAGAGTAGAATAAACAAATAGGAGAGAGGGTGGTCGGTATGCTCGCCCAGCCGAGTGATAGTGACTGCTCACAACGGTCCACTCTCTCTGATCTTCCTTCAATGTTTTAAAGAAGCTCAGGAGTTTGTTGGTGATTTCCGCGAGTGCCGGGGTTCGGTCGTAAACCTATACAAGTCTCAGAACCCGGATTTCTCCTTCGATTCCGAGATTGCTGAGATGAAGGATTTTATGGCCGAGTGTGCTCATGCCGAGTCCTTGGTTCCTCCGGTCGAAGAAAGAGTCCGGAGACTATGGGAACCTATCGAGGTTTCCGAGGATACGGTGGAGGCCGGAGCCGATGAGAATGCCGAGGGTGGCAGGAACGCTCAAGGCGTGAACGAGGAAGTGGACCAGCCTGCTAGTTCATTCGGGATTTCCGCATCTGGATTTCTCAATGTTGACTTCCTTTTGTGAATCGTATGTTTTGGCCGTGTGTGGCCGTTGTTTAGGAGTTTTATTTTGCGACCGTTAGAATCCCGCCGTCTTTGCGGCTTTTATGAATATGAAAATTTGCGAGATTTCGTCTTTTGTTTTGATTTATACTTTCGTCAAGTGTAGAGGGAAGGATGCGAGTAGTCACTTCGTATCCTAACTCTTTTTTGTCGCTGATCCGTATGCTACTTTTAGCGGCGTTTTAGGTGTAAGCGATAAGAGACATGTTTTGGGATCTCGTATACGATACTATGTCTGTGAGATGTCAAGATCCAGCAAGACTGGGTTTAGGGCAAGACCTAGGCTTACTCTCAGCTTTAAGGCTGTGCGATGACTGACCGGCTTTCGTTTTACCTGTTAGTGATTTCTTCCTGATTCTTTTCGTTTAAAGTCCGCGACTAGTCGCTGGCTGATACGACTTGTGTTAAAAGAATCGAGCTATCTTCGGAGTTTATCCGAGACGCTAAACCAAAATTTTGGGTTTCTTGTATAGCGCGTGATGAAAGAACTTTTCTAAGGTTCTAATCAAATGATGTAGTATATAAGATTGTCGAACCAGTCCTAAGTGACAATGAAAAAGAGGGAATGCAAGTCTATGCTTAATCTAAATGCAATCATTAGAGAGGAAGATGATTAAACTAAGACAATAAGTAAAGTGCAACAAAAAGTAAAACTTTCTTTCTTATGAGGAGAATGAGACCCATGGGTGTAGGGACTTGATATCAAATGATTAAGATTCAATCCAAGATGCTAACTTTTCAATCAATCTAATTCCTTATGCCTAGACAACAAAACTAAGCAAGCTCTATCTCTAGATGGATGCTCTTTTGCAATGAACACCCAAGTACACCAAATCTCTTTGGCTGCAATGATCAAAGCTGCTTTTGATCATATTCCTCATCTTGAGAGGCTTTTCCTTCTTAAGCTTACTCTTTTCCAAGGGCTAAAGTTTCAGGTACCAATGGGGCGAAAGAGTGAAGCTGATCTAGAAGTCGAGAAGCAAGAGCGTGCAGCAAGACACACTGCTCAGTTTGGGAAATCTTTAGGTTCACAGCCTGGTACAGAAGAGGAGCGCCGCCAGCAAGCCTTGGTAATGCTAAGGAAGAAAGCACAAGCCAAGAAAGATGGGAAGAGAGTTGTTGCTGGTAAGAGTGTGGCTGATGGTGCTCACAAGCAAGCCAAGAGGGATGTAAAAAGATTAGCTGTTGGGGACAGTGTGGCTGATGGTGCTCACATGCAGGCTCCTCCTAAGAAAGCTAAGGCACCAAGAAACTCTAGTGTGGGAGCTCTTGTGATAGAGAAGACCAGCAACAAAGGTGATCATACTATGAGGGCTATGACTCCACCTAGAAGAGCACCAGACACTGTTCAAGAAGTTGTACAAAACCTTAACCAGCACAACAAGGAAGAGAAGTTGGCAAGGGCTAGAGCAAAGAGGCAAGGCAAGAAACCTATGGTTGCACAAAATGAAGGTGAAGAGGATGAGATATCTTCTAATGATGAGCATGCCGATCCTCAATCAAAATATGACAAGAGGGATAGGTCCAAGACACCTACTGAAGATGAGCTGGTAGACTTTTTGAGGAATGGCATTGCTTGGGTCCCCACAAGATTTGTTCATAAGATGATCTTGCAAGAGCTGTACTTTGATGATGATGTTCAAGCCATGCTTGAGCACATGAAGATGGGAAGCCTCTACTCAGCAGCCTACCCTACTCACAAGGAAGTCTCTTGCCAATTTTTAGCTACATTAGAAGCAACCTTTCACACATCCAAGCATGCACATCAAGGATGGGGAGAGATCAAATTCAAGATTGAGGGTGAGGTGTACTCCATGTCTTTCACAGAGATTGGTGAAGTTCTTGGCCTTGAGGATCAGCAACATTCTTCGCTTCCCACACTCAAGACAGCCCCTAAGGAGAAGACCATTGCTGAATCAATGTGGACCTTGTTAACAGGACAACGAAAAGGAGGTCACAAGAAAGAGAAGAATGGTGCTATTAGGCATCCTGTCATGCGCTATCTCCACAGGCTGCTTAACCACACCCTTTTCCAGAAGAAAGAGATAGGGAACGTTGCTGGA
This sequence comes from Brassica carinata, assembly GCA_016771965.1. Lineage (NCBI taxonomy): Eukaryota > Viridiplantae > Streptophyta > Magnoliopsida > Brassicales > Brassicaceae > Brassica > Brassica carinata. The sequence goes on from CM028692.1 coordinate 24,947,831, forward strand.
GACGAGCTGAGATTCCTTCACCAAACAGCCCGACACTTTGCTTCCTTTCCTCAGCTCCCTGTTGTCCCGGATGACTTCTACTCAGATTTTGGTATGGTTGGTTTCCTTGTTCAGCGCTTCACGCACTACAAGAGTTGGGCTTGGACAAACCGTGACTCAGGACCTCAGATTGGTATTGGTGGCTGGATAACCCCATTATTGGCTTACCAAGGGATTGATTTGGGTGATGATGGAGTAGGTCCTACTTTCTTGGATGGAGCTTACATGAAGAAAGCTCAATTTCTAAGTGGACAGTTTAATGGGCGGTGCGTCTATTCCTACTCAAGGGGTGGCAAAAGGGCTGAGCTGTTGCTTCCTAGCCAAGAACTCACTTCAATGAGCACCTCAGGAGACATCAGCTTTGACATCAGTGAGGAGCACCTCCTAAAGAGTCATGGACCCCTTTGCCCTGTGACCCTTCCCAAAGGTGACAAGGCTGCAAGCAAGAAGAATGCTTATGAAGAAGAGTACACCAGAAGCACCACTGCTCATCTCTTTGGCCCTCCCGCTACAAGCTTGAGCACTGCACCAGTGTCCTGCCTCTTGGACCCCTTCGCCAGGCTCATGACCAGATTAGAATCCTCCAGAGGTGGAACAGGGCTCAAGATAGGACCATTTTCAAGCTCACCAACAAGTGCAAAGAGCTGAAAAGGACTGTGAAGCGGCAAGCTGAAGTTTCAGCCCGGTTATTGAAGAAAGTGGCTGATGTTCTAGCTAGGGGAGCTGTAGCTGGCTGCAAGGCTGAGGACTTTGATCTTGATGCCTTCAATGCACCCCCTCCTCAGCCACTTTATGACCCATCTGCACCACAAACCAGGAAGCAAGCTCTCCGCCGCTTGAGGAACCCTTACATCGCCCCATCCGAGTCCGGAAACAAGTCACCATCCCTAAGCACCACTGCTGATGAAGATGACTCTGAGGGTGAGGCATCAACCTCATCCCATGCTCCATAGAGGTACTCCAACACCCTATCATTGTATATACCATTCATCATTTCATTTAGTTTTCTTTTTTCTTTCTTTCTTTGGACTCTTCTCCACATTTAACAAACACAGAGACTGTGTGAATTAAGTGTGGGGGAGGTGTCAAGTTGCTAATAGTCTTGTGTTTTATGTCATATGCATGCACTTGTAGATAGTTATTGCATAGAAAAACCAAAAAAAATTGAAAAATTTGAAAAGAAGAAAAAGAATCATGTAGTTGCATTAGGATTGAGTCTAGATCATTCACTTGCATAAAAAAAAAAGAGAGAAAAATCATCATATAGGTTGCATCATGCATAAGGGGACAAGGATGATAGTTTGCCTTGTAAAGATGCTCATGCTAAGTTCTTAAAGTGATAACCTTTATAATCATAGTAAGTAGCTTGAGCAATCTTAGGATAGCTTGTAAACTTTGTGCCTTGAAAACTCTTCCTAAAGCTTATTTGATTGATTGATGCTCTCTCTTTGAAGTTTGCTCCTGTCATATTTAGACTCTAAGTCTCTTGCTCATGGTCCCTTGTGTACAAAGTCATGGATAGAACACTTGAGTTGTCCCTCCCATTCTTTGCCTATCTTTTTGGACAAACTCAAGTGGCACTCCACACCCTTAAACTCTTACCTCCTTTCAAGCCTTCATTATTTGTTGAGTGAGGCCTTCTTTGGAAATCTTTACATGTGCATAATGTTGAGAGTATTGGGAACGACAATGCTTGGTCTCCATTTTTGCTAGATTAGACATTCATATTGTCTAGCTTCTAGGATGGGGGTGAGTGTTATAAAGTTTGATCTTGGGAGTGTGAAAAAGAGAGGAAAGAAATGGTAGACTCTTAGGGATAAGCAAATGAAAAAGTCTAGCTCAAGTTTGTAATGAAAGTCTTGGCCCCCATTAAAAAAAAAGAAAGAAAAAGAGAAAAAAAAAAAGAAAAAGATAAATAAAGAAAGGGGGCTAGCAAAAGTTAGTATGAGCTAATAAGTGTTTAAAAAGTGTAAAAATCCCTTGTAAACTTCAAAAGTGAAGAGTTCTAAGTGAGAAAATGTTCTTGAGAGTTTGGGAAATCTTTGGGTGAGTGAAGAGAGAGTGAGGCTTGGCATTGGGGAATAGAGTAAAATTTGCTTTCATGTTTAGGAAAAGGGTAGGACAATGGAGATTGAGCATTGTATGCATGAATTGATTCCTTTCTTAGATATATTATGTGCAATGTCAAAGCTACTTTGTTTTGAGAGTAAACCACCTTCAAAGATCCTTTTTCAACTACTTGATCTGTTTTCCATCAAGGCCTTTCTCACCAAACCAAATGACTTGGACCATTTGACCATTTGCAAGAGATCTTTTGAGTTTGCTTAATGATTGTTAGAGAGCAAGTGGATTTGTGGATTGTGGATTCTTGATGAGTAAGTATAGGGATCAAAGGAGTTAAGATAGGCCTTGTGAAGTTAGAGTTGGATTGAGTGTTTGCTCTAGCTAGTTGGTATGATTATGCAAGGTTATCAAGTTGAGAACTAAGAAGAGCATTCTTTTGGTGATGAGTCCCCTCCTTCAAACCTCTCCTCCTTAGTCCTTACTAGTTTACTTGTGGACAAGTAAAGGACTAGTGTGGGGGAGTTGATGTCTTTCATATTTTCATTAGCCATCTTTTTATTGCATTCTTTGAGTTGTAGGCTAAGGTTTAAGCATGTCTAGGATCATTTTGCATTCATTTGTCCTTATCAGTTGTTGGAGTATGCTTTGGTGAGATTTGAGGTGTTTGGGAACCTTATGACCCAAAAAGAAGTGAAGAATCAAGATTGGCCATAAGAAGAGAAGTAAAACCAAGAGAAGAGAGTTGGACCGGGTAGCCTTGACCGGCTACACACACTCGGACGGATAAGATAGGATCAGCACGTCCGGATGACCCGGTTGATGCGTCCGGACTCGAGTAATCGGACGGGAGAAGAGACAGATAGCCGGGTGTACACGTCCGGATAGGGACACCCGGTCAGGAGGAACCCGGAGCAGACTATGTCGGGGGTGGCCGGTCCGGGGAGGAGCACCCGGACGATGAGAGCTGACGGACGGCCGGGGAGACGCGTCCGGGTAGGAACACCCGGACGGGAGAGCAAGATGCGTTCAGACCGAGGGACGATCGGGGTGGCCTGTCCGGCTAGGAGTACCCGGTCGAAGAAGGTGCTGAGGACCGGGTGAGACGACCGGGTGAGACGACCGGGTGAGACGACCGGGTGAGACGGACGGCCTGGAACCCGGACGGAGAGCAAGATGCGCTCAGACCGAGGGACGATCGGGGTGGCCTGTCCGGCTAGGAGTACCCGGTCGTGAAGAAGGTGCTGAGGACCGGGGTGAGACGACCGGGGTGAGACGGACGGCCTGGAACCCGGACGGAGCAAGGAACGCGGCCAGCTGGACGGCCGGGTAACCTAGACCGGGTTGGATGGTGTTGATGCACCCCTGACCGAATTTTATGCTTTATTCCCATTGGTTTAGACCCATTTAGCTTAAGGACTTTTTAGTAATCTTGTTTTATGTTTCTAGGGCTTTTAAGCCTAACTATAAGTACCCTTCTTATCCCTAATTTGGGACTTATGTTATTTTCTATCTAAGAACACAAACCTTTTGAGTAAAGCTTCATCTTTGTTTCATAATCTCATCTCATCTTTGTGTTCTTGATTGATTAATTTCATCTCCTTTCTTTCTCTATATGTTTAAGCTTGAATCTCTCATTGGTTTAAGAGTAAGCTGAGGATTAGTGAGTAGATCCATTTAAGATCCATGGGTTAGGGTGATTGAGAGTGATTAAGTGTAGATCCAAGGTGCTTAGTGTTAGATCTATCTTTTCCTTGCATTGATTTGGTGTTCTTAAAGCTATATTTGAGTTGGCCTCTCAAACATAGAGCTATAGGCATTTCATGCTCGGAAGGTGTTCTATGAAATGCCTGAACCAACGCATCTATGCTTTTAGCTTGCTTTGCCTAAGGGATTAGTTGTCAAAGAAGCTAGGATTGCTATTAGACTCATTCTCCTTGTTTGCTTTGATCATTACAGCCAAAGGGATTTGGTGTACTTGGGTGATCATTGCAAAAGAGCATTCATCTAGGGATAGAGCTTGCTTAGTTTTGTTGTCTAGGCATAAGGAATTAGATTGATTGAAAAGTTAGCATCCTGGATTGAATCTTAATCATTTGATATCAAGTCCTTATACCCATGGGTCTCAATCTCCTCATAAGAAAGAAAGTTTTACTTTTTGTTGCATTTTACTTATTGTCTTAGTTTAATAATCATCCTCTTTAATGATTGCATTTAGATTAAGCATAGACTTGCATTCCCTCTGCTTTATGGTCACTTATAACTGGTTCGACAATCTTATATACTACATCATTTGATTAGGACCTTAGAAAAGTCCTTTCATCACCTTCCGGGTTCCTGATCCTGGGATAACCCTATCCCTAAGTTCTCCAGCAACACTCTCAGTGTTGTTGCCTTATCAGATGGAGCTTGAGATAAATCTTTCAGAATTCCCACTCCTTTTCTTCATAATAACCTTTTGCTTCAATAAACTTCACTTCTCTAGATACCATTACTCTCCTTGCTTCAGGATCATAGCACTTGTACTCTTTCTGGGTGATAGAGTACCCAATGAACATTGCCTTAGTGCTTTTTGCTTCCAGCTTGTTTCTCTGCTCTCCTGGAACCATGACATAGCACACACAACCAAAGACACACAGGTGATGTATGAATGGCCTGCTCTTGTTCAATACCTCAAATGATGACAAATTCTTTAATATCTTGGTTGGAACCCGGTTGATGAGATAGCAGGCAGTCTGAACAGCATCACTCCAAAAACGTTTTGGGACATTTGTATGAAACATCATTGATCTAGCAACCTCCATCAGGTGCCTGTTCTTTCTCTCAGCTACACCATTCTGTTGTGGTGTATATAGGCAGCTAGTCTGATGCACAATTCCATGCTTGGCTAGATGACTCTTGAAGGCATTGCTGATGTATTCACCTCCATTGTCTGATCTCAATACCTTCACAAAAGCATTGTATTGATTAGATACATATGCTTGGAAGTTCATAAAAGCTTCTAACACCTATATTTAGATGGAAGCAATGTAAGCCAAGTATACTTAGACTTCTCATCAATGAATGTAACAAAGTACTTGTGACTATCTCTAGACATACATGGTGCAGTCCACACATCTGAATGAACAAGATCAAAGCAATGCTCATAAGTGGTCTCTTATGTTGGGAAAACAGTCCTACAATGCTTTCCTAATATGCATGCTTCACAATCCAAGTGATTAAATGACATAGGAATGATCAGCATGAGGATGTCCCAATCTAGCATGCCAAGTCATCCTATCAATCTTCTCAGCAGTACTACTCAAACATATAGAGTTAAAGGGATCAGAAGTCTTAGCCAATTGGAGATGGTATATCTGATTCTTGCTGTCTCCTCTACCAATGACCCTTCCAGTCTTCAAATCTTGAAATTCAACCTCATCTGGCCTGAATACCACTTGGCAGCCAAGATCAACCGTCGCCTTCTTCACATACAATAGATTTGAAGTAAACTGGGGCATGTAGAAAGCATTTGTATCTTTCTCAAACAGTTTGAGTTTCCCACTCCTTCTATTGGGATCATATCACCATTAGCTATCATCACACCTCCAGTGGCTTTCTTCACATCACTTATCAAGCTTCTATCACTGATCATGTGATGACTTGCTCCAGAATCAACTATGATGGGTTTGTTGGATGTGGATGCTTTGGCAGGAGCACCTTGTATCCGGGTCGTAGGCAAAGCATACACATACTTGACAAACTCATCCCGCCCATCCCCATCTGCTCCTTTAGTTTCTAGCTTCCTCATAACTCCACTGCCCTCTACAGAATCTCCCATGTTAGCGGAGTAAGAATATTCTCCTACTTGCATACTATCCTTGATATCCTTCCTCCATAATCTTCTCATCATAAACGACACCTTAGAAAGTTTTCTTAACTTTCCCTTCTTGCAGCTTGTACCTCTCTTCCATCTATCCGGCTTCTTGTGTATCTCCCACACATCACAAATGTGCTTAACCAGCTCACATATCTCTTTCATAAGAAAGTTAAAGATCGGCTCGACGGTTTTCAGATTGGGGAACAACGCCCCGTCTGTATCTACCGGAGCCTTGAGATCTAAAAGGAATGATCGGAGAAGACCACGAGCATGGGTCCGAAGAGTTAGACCTAACAAGAATGGCGTAGTGGCTAGCTCCTCCACACGAGTGCTTACCCAATCAGCTGAGGGATCAGGGAAACGCAAGTCAGAGGATGATAGTACACGTGAGTCAGGACAGATGGTAGCAGAGGGATCAAAGAAACCAAACACAAACAAAGACAAGACGGTGGCTTCCGGTTTGAAGCCGCTGCCATCCCAATGAGCATACTGAGCTGGAACTGTCGAGGAGCAGGAAGCTCTGAGACAGTTCAACGTATCCGGGATTTTCGTCGTCAGTTTTTCCCGGATTTCTTGTTACTTATGGAGACGAAGCAGAAGTTTTCTTATATGGATGTTCTTAAATCAAGTTTGGGTTACGATAAAATTCATACAGTTGAGCCTATAGGTCGAAGTGGAGGCTTAGCTGTAATGTGGAAAAGCAGTTACGGAGTCGAGATTCTTTATAGTGATAAAAGGATTATTGACCTCAAAATCACAATTGGTTCGTTGGTCTTTTTTCTCTCGTGTGTCTACGGAGACCCGGTGAGAGAAAGACGCAGAGAAGTGTGGAATAAGATTTCTGATATTTGTGTGCATAGGGATGAAGCATGGGTGCTGGTGGGGGACTTTAACGAGCTAATGCACAATGGTGAGAAACTAGGTGGAATAACAAGGAACGAGTCCAAATTCTGGGACTTTAGAAACATGGCGGAGGCGTGTAAGATCAGAGAGATGCGATCTACAGGCAACACCTTCTCTCGGTCTGGATGGAGGGACAGTGTGTGGGTACAATGCCGCCTGGATAGAAGTTTTGGAAACGACGAATGGTACCGTCTCTTCCCTCAATCCTCAACGGAATACATGAGTATGTGGCCGTCAGATCATCGTCCACTACGAATAGAGTTCGCCATGGAACCAGAAAGCTTACAGAGGGGAAGATTCTACTTTGATAAACGGATGGTTGGTAGAAGGGGAGTTGAAGAAGCTATAATACGTGGGTGGGGATTTGAGAATGACTCGAAGGAACTGAGTGTACTGGAGCGCATAGCTCGCTGCAGAACAGAGTTAGCAAAGTTGAAAAGGTGTAACGACTGGAACTCTAAAACAAAGATTGAGCGGTTGCAGACTGAGCTTGAGAGAGAATCATCTAAACAGTTTCCTGTGTCTGGTACTTTGCGAAGACTAAAGTTGGATCTCTCAAAGGCGTATTATGAAGAGGAGATATTTTGGAGGCAGAGGAGCCGGGAAGATTGGTTGAGAGAAGGTGATAAAAACACAACGTACTTCCACAACGTTGTGAAAGGAAAGAAGATAAGGAACAAAATCATGATGTTGAAAGACATCTTCGGTATAGAGCACTTCACGGAGGGTTCAAAGGGGAACATTGCAGTTGAGTATTTTAGAGATCTATTTTCGAGCTCAAACCCTTCTTACCTAGAAACTTTGTTTGAGGGTTTCAATAGCAAAGTCACCCCTGCTATGAACGCCAACCTAACTCGAGAAGTGTCGCCAGAGGAGATAAGAAGAGCAGCCTTTGGGATAAAACCGAGTAGTGCACCAGGTGAGGACGGCCTTACGGGCTTTTTCTACCAAAAGTATTGGCATATTGTGGGTCCTAAAGTGATTCAGGATGTCCAAGGCTTCTTCCGAACAGCTATCTTACCTGCTGGTTGGAATCACACACAACTATGCTTGCTAGCTAAGGTTCCTAATCCAGCAGAGATGAAAGATTTGCGCCCCATTAGCCTCTGTACTGTCCAGTACAAAATCATCTCGAGGATAATGTGCGATAGACTGAAGGTGGTATTACCCGAGATTATCTCAGATACACAAGGAGCCTTTGTTGGTGGTAGACTCATCACAGATAATGTGATCATAGCTCATGAGCTTGTTCACGGTCTAAGAACAAATGAAGCGATTGGACGTCGAAGTATGGCAGTCAAAATTGATATGTCGAAGGCATACAACCGTGTTGAATGGAACTTCTTGGAGGTTTTATTGGAAAAAATGGGCTTTGGTAGAAGATGGGTCACTTGGACGATGGCCTGCATCAGCACAGTTTCATTCTCTGTCTTACTGAGTGGAAGATCGCATGGGTTTATCAAACCAGAAAGAGGAATAAGACAAGGGGATCCTCTCTTTCCATTCTTATTCATTCTTTGTGCAGAGGCCTTGGTACATGTGCTGAATGTTTCTGACTAAAGAGAAACTACATGGTATTAAACTTCCGGCAGCAAGTCCTCCAATTCACCACTTGTTATTTGCTGATGACAGTCTCTTGCTCTGTGATGCGTCGGTCCTGGAAAGTGAGGAGATAACAAGATGCTTGAAACTTTATGGAGATGCATCAGCCCAACTCATCAACCAGAATAAGTCATCAATTATCTTTGGGAAGAACATCGATGATCAAACTAAGGTTGGAGTGAAACTCGCGTTGGGAATTGAGAAGGAAGGAGGAGAAGGAACTTACCTGGGACTCCCGGAGTGCTTTCAGGGATCAAAAATAGATTTACTCAATTTCATCAAAGAAAAACTCGAGGGTAGACTCCAAGGATGGTATTCTCGAACGCTGTCGCAGGGTGCCAAGGAAGTATTATTAAAATCAGTGTCACTGGCTCTCCCTGTTTACGCTATATCAGTGTTTAAGCTGCCTAAGAATCTCTGTGAGAGGATTACAAGCGCTATTGTGGAATACTGGTGGAGTAGTGGCGATAAGAAAAGGAAAATCTCATGGGTTGCGTGGCAAAAACTCTGTAAACCGAAGGAGCATGGAGGTCTTTGTTTTCATGATATTGAAAGATTCAACCAAGCGCTCTTAGGGAAACAAGCTTGGAGGATTTGGAGCAATCCTAACTCTCTGGTATCGAGAGTTCTCAAAGGGAAGTACTTCAAACGGAGTTGCTTTCTGGATTGTGGCTTGGGTACGCGGCCATCATTTGCTTGGAGAAGCATTATGCACGGCAGAGAGCTTCTGAAACAGGGTCTCATCAGGAACATTGGCAATGGGAAGAATTCCAACGTGTGGGGTGAAAAATGGATCATTGATACAATTCCACGACCGCCTATGTATAAAGAGAACAGTGTGGTGAACTTGTCTCTCCATGTTGCCGACTTACTCATTGATGGCACCAACCAGTGGAATCAGACTCTGTTGAATCAGATGTTTACACCAGAAGATGCTCAGAGGATCCGTTTAATCAAGCCCTGTATGACTAGGGAGGATTCAGTGTGTTGGGGTTTCACGAAAGACGGAACATATTCTACTCAAAGTGGTTATAAACTACTGGATGCACTGATAGACTTTGATCATCCACAAGCTACAATATTATCACCCATAGAACGTCAACTGTGGAAAAACTTATGGAAAATCAAAGCTCCGCAAAAGATTAAACACTTCATGTGGAGAGCCTTGTCGGGTGCGCTGGCGGTGAAAGAGCGGCTAACTACGCGAGGTATACAGGTAGATACCACATGCTTGGGTTGTGGTCGTGATATTGAGAGCATTTGCCATGTTCTGTTTTCATGTGACAAAGCTAAAGAAGCTTGGGACCTCGCCAATGTCCCAATACCTCAGTCCGGTTTCTCTAGAAACTCTGTTTTTCTCAATTTCCTGCACCTCATCAAAGTTGCGAACTCAGGTACAGGGAATATTAACACCCGAAAAGTGTTTCCGTGGTTACTTTGGGAGCTATGGAAGGCTAGAAATGTGTTGGCATTCGACAATAAATCCATTACTGCTCCCACTATTGCTGCTAAAGCCTTTGAAGAAGCATCTCTTTGGCAGAGGGCCAATGTTCTTAAGGGTAGCTCTGTATCTGCCGTGGGAGAGAGGAAACAGGAACTGCCGATAGGATGGATCAAGCCACCAAGGGGTTGCTTAAAATGTAATGTAGGCTCATCATGGATGAGTAGTAGCCCTATAAGCGGAGCCTCATGGATCTTACGTGATGAACACGGCAAAACCATTATGCACAGTTGACGTTCACACTCTCTCATAAGATCTAAAGCTGCAGCTGACATTTGGTCCTTGTATTGGGCTGCGGAATGTATGCAGAACACTCATCAAGTCAATGTCATCTTCGAGACTTCTTCGGAGCAGCTCTATAACATTTTGTGTCAACCGCTGCAGCATCCTGGGTTTAGTAATGCAGTGCAACGCATCAATCATCAGCTCAATGGAATTGAATCATGGCGCCTGGACCACGCTATTCCAGAACGGAATGAGGCAGCAACAGCTATAGCGGTCAGCATAACGCGTGACAGGCGGTATCAGTCTTACATTGCACACAGTGAACCGGTTTGGCTTCACCATTTGCTATCATTGGAAGCTAACTCTAGCTAGAAGGAAGTGGAGGGCTTACCTCACACTTACATGCGGTTCCTCTGCACTTTCTCTTTTCCTTGCTTATCGATGTCTACTGGCATCTTTTCTTGTTTTATTTATGGTCTCTGCTGTTTCTTTTTGCTCCTCTGAGAACATCGTACCCGGTAGTTTTCTTTTTCAGTGTTATAAAAAAAAGAAAGTTAAAGATCACATCTTGCTTCGTCCTTCCTTGACAACAACTCGGTTTTGCTGTATGTGTTTTTACCATACCCAACTCTGATCCTACTTCTCTCAGCCTCCCCACAAGCTGATACAACTCGTCCTCTCCTTGTCTTAGACTGTGGATCACTCCCTTGGCTTCATGAACCTTTAACCTTGCTGTCTTACCTTCTTCAGCAGCTATCTCCGTCAAAGATTTCTCCTTTAAAGGTTCTACCTTTACATGAATCTCCTCCAAACTTGCTGTCTGATCATTCTCAGCAGCTCTGTCCTTTAATTGTTCTTCCTTTGCTGTATGGTTTTCCTCAGCAGCTCTTTCCTTTAAAGGTTCTTCCTTTACATGATTACTCCAATTCCCATAGCTTTCCAAAGCTGTTTTCATCCAAGATGACCAAACCAACTCGTTTTCTCTCCCTTTCTTCTCTTCAAGGCTCGATCTTGTTGTCTCCACCAAGCCACAACTTTCCAAAGCTCTCTTAGCCCATCTTGACCAAGCGCCATCCCTCTCTTCTTAAAGATCCATGGTTGTACTCAATATGTGCTTCATTTCCATGTTGAGATAGTTTGAATCCATCAGAATATCTCACACCACTCAGATAATAAGGACCAGAACTCAAGAACACCAAGAACACTCAAGAACACCCAGATTATTATGAAAAAGAAATCACACTCTCCCCTTTTGAGCAACCTGGCTCTGATACCATAAACACTTTTGTGTGTTTAGAGCATGATTCAAACAATCAGAGATAATCAGGTTCAAAGATTAAAGAGATTAAGAGATTTTAGTGAGAGAATTGAGAGAGAGAGAGATTTAAAACTCCATTAATTGATTAATGAGATGGTTTACAAGTATATATAGATGGGGATACAAGGGATTTCGAAATGGGACTCTAGATTTATCATCAATGAAAGTCACAAAATACTTCTGGATATCTCTAGACATGCATGGAGATGTCCATACATCCGAGTGAACCAGATAAAAACAATGCTCATATATAGTCTCAGAAGTTGAAAAGACAGTTCTACAATGCTTCCCTAAGATGCAAGCTTCACACTCTAAGTGATTGAATGAAAACTTAGGCAAAACATGTACAATTATGTTGAGATCAAAATCGGTCACGACGGAATCAATCGCCCGTGCTAGTACCGGGTGCCAGCGCGAGCGTCCGTGTCCTGGACCCGGGTGCCAGCGCGTCCAGCCTATTCCCAGCCTGTCTGACTTAGAATCTGCCTTGAAACTTCAAAGAGGTCGTTCTCTCAAACCCTGAGGAACCAGAAAACGATCAAGATATCAAATCGAAGCCCTCGTCGAGATCTTCAGAACGCCTGTGCTGGCACTGGGCGCCGGGCCCCGGCTCGCCCAAGCTGGCACCGGCGCCGGCGCCGGCCCCGCTCGCCTGCTGGCACCGGCGCCGCTAGCCCATGCTGGCACCGGCACCGGACCCCGCACGCCTGCTGGTACCGGGCGCCATGCGCCGCTAGCCCATGCTGGCACGGCGCCGGCTTCGCCCATGCTGGCCCCGGTGCGGGCCCGGCTTCGCCCATGCTGGCACCGGCGCCGGCGCCGGCGCCAGCTCGCCCATGCTGGCCCCGGGCGCCAGTACATCCAGTCTGTTCCCAGCCCGTCCAATTTAGATCGCACCTTGTGGCTTCCATGAAGTCATAGCACCTTAGTTACGGACCTAACGTTCCTCGGTTCAACTCGATTGGAGTTATCCTCGAAGTGTTACAACTAGAGCTAGGAAGGTTAGTTCTTCCGCGAAGTGTAACGTGTAACACAAGGACGATCAACTCGAAAATCGATTCTTTAGGCTATACGATTTATTTTGCGGAAAAGATAATCTTTCGAGAAATCGTATGAACGTCCGAGGGCTTAAAATGAGTCCACAGACTCACTTACGATTTTGGAGGTCCAAGCCCAATGGAAGCTGTACGATTTATCCTAACTCACGGAAGTAGGATAAATGCTAAGTTTCCGCGGATAAATGTCAAGACTCGAGGATAACTACGAAGATCGACGGAAAATGGAATATTTCCAAAAGAGATAAACTTGGGCCCAAAGGCGAAAGGGTAAACGGGCCACCGACCTAAAAACGACTATATAAGGAGGGCTGAGGCAGAAGAGAAAAGGATCCGGAAATCGTAGAATCTAGACTTAGAGAACTCCTGCTATCTTAGAGAACTTAGAACTTAGGTGGTTAGGCCAGCGAGGCGGGACTTAGAACGTTTGGCCGCCTCTTATTCTAGTTTTATCTTCTCCGCAGACCCATGTTCCTCTCGGAAGGATCTAACAATTCTTTTACTCAGAGCTCCGCACATAGAAACCCTAGGCATTATCTTCGACATGCCCGTTTCTATGACCAACGCTCATACTAGACGAACCAGGCAGACTGTTCGATCTCTTGTTCAATTCTTTCTAACTGAACTACATCCGACTTGATCCTCGAAAGGGGTACGTAGGCAGCCTTTCTTAAGGTCCAGTCGCAAATCTTAACAAAACCTTTTCCGCATTTATTCGGTCACTTGTCGTTGGCTGTCGCAGAGAATCCGGACCTTCAAGGAAAGTAGGGTTTTCGTTGCTTTCCTCCATTATTATTCATTAAAATCGACAGTGTGAATTTCGGTCCCCACAGTTTGGCGCTAGAAGGAGGGGGGGGACGGATTACTCTTACTCTCACGGCCGCAAAACGCTCGCAGCTCGCATCGACGCTGGTAAAACAATTTCAGCAGTGACTGCTCCTAAGGCCACCTCGCCCATGGGCGAGGTGAACAGTGACGGAAGTCACCTCGCCCGTGGGCGAGGACAACTCGATCCCGGTCCTATCAACTATGCACCCTCGTCCAAGTTCCCATAACACGATCCTCGGGTCTATGGACACAACCCCCTCGCTTAGGATTATCAAAGAAAGACTTTGGGAAAACTTATAAAAGACATGGTCGTCAAGACGGATTCCTACCTGCCGTATAAAACGGCTATGGTTATCTTAAACACCAGTTGCCTTAACTATACAAGGGATTGGAATCCTTTCGGAAAAACCGACGTCTCATCAACGGCCGTTTCTTAGGAAAAATCATAAAAAAGTATAAGTCCCAGGACGGCCCAAAAGTATAAGATTGAGCCCAAGGCTGAGATGACGGTCTAATTACCGAGTTTGTGAAATCTCAACGAGTAGGGGTTCGACTGAAAACATTTTCGAGAAACTCTTGGAAAAAAAAAACTTACTCTCCTTGAAACCTTGGGGAAACCCTAGATTACTCGCGGAACAGAAGCACGGCAAATCGGTTCACCAATTCCCACTGACATACTTCTTACAAACAACTCTCGAGGAACAAATGGGAAAACGAAAGGAGGTCGGAGCTTGATCTTACTAGGACGACTTGCCATAGGGTGAGATCAGTCTTCCCAGTTCGCCTTAGTAAGAGCCCACTTTGTTCTCCTTTGTTTCTAGGTCAAAATGGCTTTCGTTTCATCTCAATCGGAGTTTCCGTTGAGATTTTACGAAGAGAACAAAGTCACTGTCCCGGCCACCTCGCTGTGGGCTAGGACAAACATTACCGAGGTCACCTCACCCTCCGACATGCTACCTCGCCCTAGGGCAAACTCAGCTTCGCTATCCTTTGAGTCTAGATCAAAGCGGCTTTCGTTTCGTCGCAATCGAAGTTTCCGTTGAGATTTTACGAAGAGAACAAAATCACTGTCCCGCCACCTCGCTGTGGGCTAGGACAAACATTACCGAGGTCACCTCACCCTCCGACATGCTACCTCGCCCTAGGGCAAACTCAGCTTCGCTTATCCTTTGAGTCTAGATCAAAGCCGCTTTCGCTTCATCTCAATCGGAGTTTCCGCTGAGATTTTACTTAAGAGAACAAAGTCACTGTCCCGCCACCTTGCTCATGGACGAGAACAACCATCACCAAGGTCACCTCGCCCATGGCCACCTCTCCTGTGGAAACCTCACTTTGTTCTCCTTTGTTTCTAGGTCAAAATGGTTTCGCTTCATCTCAATCGGAGTTTCCGTTGAGATTTTACGAAGAGAACAAAATCACTGTCCCGGCCACCTTGCTCATGGACGAGAACAACCATCACCAAGGTCACCTCGCCCATGGCCACCTCTCCTGTGGAAACCTCACTTTGTTCTCCTTTGAGTCTAGGTCAAGATGGTTTTCGTTTCGTCTCAATCGGAGCTTCCGTTGAGATTTTACGAAGAAAACAAAGTCGCTGTCCCGACCACCTCGCCCATGGGGGAGGATTTCTCTGTCCCGTCATAGGACGAGCCCGGTCCTGTCTCAGTACCATGCATCTTTGCCTAAGTTTTTGTAACTCGATCTTTGAGTCCGTGAGCCCAATATTCCTAGTTTGTCTCGATTAAGATCTTCGTGAAAAGCTCCAGAAAGAGAATAATGAAAGGTTCGATGGACGAATGGATTCCTATTCATCGTATAAAACGACCACGGTTAGCTTGAACACCAGTTTTTCCAACTATACGAGGGATTAGGATCGTTTTGAGAAGCCAACATCACGTCGAAGTTGATTTCTTAGGAAAAATTGTAAAACGTCTGAAGTCCAAAACGGCCCGGAAGGGTCTGGAACGCGACCAAACGGCCCTCTTACAATTTTAAAATAAGACTGAGCCCAAGATGGATATGACGGTCTATTGTCAGGAAGAAAACAGTTTGGGGAATAACTCTCGTAAAATAGAAGCTCGACAACGTTTTGGGAAACAGCTTCCGTAAAATCAAGCTCGGCAATATTTTACGAAACATCATTCGTAAAGTTGTGGGAACCGAAATTCGCACTGTCGATTTTAATGAATAAGATTGCGGAGGAAAGCCAAGTTAACCGACTTTCCTTGAAGGTCCGGATTCTCTGCGTTGCCACACGAAATCGAGAAAGTTAACTGATGACAAAAATAAAAGTTATGATATTTGCTCGAAGGCGTTTTATTAAATGAAAGATATGAATACAAGGATTCTCCGAAAGACAGAGAGATTTGCGAATAAAGAAAAAGATAGAGTCGCAGGCAGCCAAACGTCCTAAGCCTTGCTCCGCTAGTCTAACCACCTAAACCCTAATTCTTCTAAGCTAGCAAAGTGCTCTAAGTCTAATTTTCGGATCCCCTTCTCCTCTGCTCTTGCTCTCCTTATATACTCACTTCTAGGTTGGTTTGACTTAGGATGATGAACTTCGCCTTTGGGCCCAAGTTTATCTCTTCAGGAAATATTCCATTTTCGTCGATCTTTGTAATTATCCTCGAGTTTTCCCCTATTTTTCGGTGACTTGATGTTTATCCGATGTTCGGGAAATTGGATAAACCGTCATAGTCTGATTGGGTCTGAATTCTTAAAATGGTAAGTAAGTCCGTGGACTTGTCTTAAGTCGTTGAACGTCTTATACGATTTCTCGGAAAGACTATCTTTCTCGTAAAATAAACCGTATAGCCTAAAGGATCGATGTTCGAGTTAATCGATCTTGTTTTACACGATATCCTCTACGAGAAATCAACCCTTTTTGTCGTAAAACATCGAGGATGATTCCAATCGAGTCGAATCGAGAGATGCTAATTCCGTAATCGTGATTGTATCAAACCCACGAGGATTGATCCAAACAATGCCAAGATGGGATCAGACCGAGCACGGTGGGACCGAGACCAGGACGAGGACCGAGACCAGGACGAGGACCGTCGACCGGCGCCAGGGGCTTGCCGCCGGGCGCCAGGCTTGCCGCCGGGCGCCAGGGGCTTGCCGCCGGGCGCCAGGGGCTTGCCGCCGGGCGCCAGGCGGCTTGCGTTACGCTTGCCGCCGGGCGCCAGGCTTGCCGCCGGGCGCCAGGCCGGCTCGCGTTGCATCTGCCGCCCGGCACCAGGGGTTCTCTGCCACCCGTGGGTTCTCCGTCGCCCGATCCTTCTCCCGTTGACCGCCAGCGCCAGCTCGCCTGCGGTTGGCACCGGTGCCGGGCGCCGACTGGCAGGGCACCAGGCGCTAGCACCCCCGTGCTGGCACCAGGCGCTAGGCGCCGGGCGCCAGCTCGCCCGTGCTGGCCCCGGGCGCCAATACAGCCAGTCTGTTCCCAGCCCGTCCGATTTAGATCGCACCTTGTGGCTTCCGTGAAGTCATAGCACCTTAGTTACGGACCTAACGTTCCTCGGTTCAACTCGATTGAAGTTATCCTCGAAGTGTTACAACTAGAGCTAGGAAGGTTAGTTCTTCCGCGAAGTGTATCGTGTAACACAAGGACGATCAACTCGAAAATCGATTCTTTAGGCTATACGATTTATTTTACGGAAAAGATAATCTTCCGAGAAATCGTATGAACGTCCGAGGGCTTAAAACGTGTTCACGGACTCTCTTACGATTTTAGAGGTCCAAGCCCAATGGAAGCTGTACTATTTATCCTAACTCACGGAAGTTGGATAAATGCTAAGTTTCCGCGGATAAATGTCAAGACTCGAGGATAACTACGAAGATCGACGGAAAATGGAATATTTCCAAAAGAGATAAACTTGGGCCCAAAGGCGAAAGGGTAAACGGGCCACCGACCTAAAAACGACTATATAAGGGGGGTAAGGCAGAAGAGAAAAGGATGCGGAAATCCTAGAATCTAGACTTAGAGAACTCCTGCTAGCTTAGAGAACTTAGAACATAGGTGGTTAGGCCAGCGAGGCAGGACTTAGAACGTCTGGCCGCATCTTATTCTAGTTTTATCTTCTCCGCAAACCCCTGTTCCTCACGGAAGGATCTAACAATTCTTTTACTCAGAGCTCCGCACATAGAAACCCTAGGCATTATCTTCGACATACCCGTTTCTATGACCAACGCCATACTGATTTAACCAGGCTTAGACTGTTCGATCTCTTGTTCAATTCTTTCTAACTGAACTACGTCCGACTTGATCCTCGAAAGGGGTACGTAGGCAGCCTTTCTTAAGATCCAGTCGCAAATCTTAACAAAAACTTTTCCGCATTTATTCGGTTGGCTGTCGCAGAGAATCCGGACCTTCAAGGAAAGTAGGGTTTTCGTTGCTTTCCTCCATTATTATTCATTTAAATCGACAATGTGAATTTTGGTTCCCACAAATTGCACGAGCATGTGGATGACCCAGTCTACCATGCCATGTTCTACTATCAATCATATCAGTAGTACTACTCAATCAAGACGCCTCTGAGCGACCATTCATTTTTATCTTGCTACTTATCTTTTATCGATTCTAAAGTGATTACGCAGAGTATTCGGACCTTCAAGGAAGATCGGGTTAACTCGGTTTTCCTCCATATTTGTCAATCAAAAATTGACAGTGCGAATTTCGGTTCCCACACTGTTGGGGTCAAAAATGGTTTTCTCAAAATCAACGGCTAAGATAATTTCCTGTCTACGGGCTTTCTGCAAAAAAAATCGACAAAGGTTGGATCGGAAAAGAACGGCCGCGACCTGGCCCCGGGCGCTGGCGCCAGCTCGCCTGCTGGTCCCAGGCGCCGGCGCTGGCACGCCTGCTGGTCCCGGGCGCCGGGCGCCAGCTCGCCTGCTGGTCCCAGGCGCCGGCGCTGGCACCAGCTCGCCCATGCTGGACCCGGTGCGGCGCCAGCTCGCCTGCTGGTCCCAGGCGCCGGCGCTGGCACCAGCTCGCCCATGCTGGACCCGGTGCGGCGCCAGCTCGCCTGCTGGTCCCAGGCGCCGGCGCTGGCACGCCTGCTGGTCCCAGGCGCCGGCGCTGGCACGCCTGCTGGTCCCAGGCGCCGGCGCTGGCACGCCTGCTGGTCCCAGGCGCCGGCGCTGGCACCAGCTCGCCCATGCTGGACCCGGTGCGGCGCCAGCTCGCCTGCTGGTCCCAGGCGCCGGCGCTGGCACCAGCTCGCCCATGTCCTGGCCCCAGGAGCTGGCGCGTCCAGCCTATTCCCAGCCCGTCCGATTTAGATCGCACCTCATGGCTTCCGCGGAAGTCGTAGCACCTTAGCTACGGACCTAATGTTCTTCGGTTCGACTCGATTGGAGTTATCCTCGAAGTTTTACGACTAGAGCTAGGAAGGTTGGTTCTTCCGCAAAGTGTATCATGTAAAACAAGGACGATCGACTAGAACATCGATTTTTAGGCTACACGATTTATTTTACGGAAAAGATAATCTTTCCAGAAATCGACGAACGCTCGAGGGCTTAGCGCGTCCACGGACCCACTTACGATTTTGAAGATCCAAGCCTAATAGAGCTATGACGATTTATCCTAACATATTGAAGTAGGATTAATGCTAAGTTTCCACAGATAAATGTCAATACCGAGGATAACTACGAAGATCGACGGAAAATGGAATATTTCCAAAGAGATAAACTTGGGCCCAAAGGCTAAAGGTTAAACGGGCAACCGACCTAAAGCGACTATATAAGGGGTAAGGCAGAAGAGAAAAGGATGCGGAAATCCTAGAATCTAGACTTAGAGAACTCCTGCTAGCTTAGAGAACTTAGAACATAGGTGGTTAGGCCAGCGAGGCAGGACTTAGAACGCCTGGCGCATCTTATTCTAGTTTTATCTTCTCCAAGAAACCCCTGTTCCTCACGGAAGGATCTAACAATTCTTTTACTCAGAGCTCCGCATTACAGAAACCCTAGGCATTATCTTCGACATACCCGCTTCTATGACCAACGCCATACTGATCTAACCAGGCTTAGACTGTTCGATCTCTTGTTCAATTCTTTCTAACTGAACTACGTCCGACTTGATCCTCGAAGAGTGCGTAGGCAGCCTTTCTTAAGATCCAGTCGCAAATCTTAACAAAACTTTTCCGCATTTATTCGGTTGGCTGTCGAGAATCCGGACCTTCAAGGAAAGTAGGTTTTCGTTGCTTTCCTCCATTATTATTCATTTAAATCGACAATGTGAATTTTGGTTCCCACAAATTGCACGAGCATGTGGATGACCCAGTCTACCATGCCATGTTCTACTATCAATCATATCAGTAGTACTACTCAATCAAGACGCCTCGAGCGACCATTCATTTTATCTTGCTACTTATCTTTTATCGATTCTAAAGTGATTACGCGAGTATTCGACCTTCAAGGAAGATCGGGTTAACTCGGTTTTCCTCCATATTTGTCAATCAAAATTGACAGTCGCAATTCGGTTCCCACACTGTTGGGGTCAAAAATGGTTTTCTCAAAATCAACGGCTAAGATAATTTCCTGCTCACGGGCTTTCTGCAAAAATCGACAAAGGTTGATCGAAAAGAACGGCCGCTGACCTGGCCCGGCGCTGGCGCCAGCTCGCCTGCTGGTCCCAGGCGCCGGCGCTGGCACCAGCTCGCCCATGCTGGACCCGGTGCGGCGCCAGCTCGCCTGCTGGTCCCAGGCGCCGGCGCTGGCACCAGCTCGCCCATGCTGGACCCGGTGCGGCGCCAGCTCGCCCATGCTGGACCCGGTGCGGCGCCAGCTCGCCTGCTGGTCCCAGGCGCCGGCGCTGGCACGCCTGCTGGTCCCAGGCGCCGGCGCTGGCACGCCTGCTGGTCCCAGGCGCCGGCGCTGGCACGCCTGCTGGTCCCAGGCGCCGGCGCTGGCACCAGCTCGCCCATGCTGGACCCGGTGCGGCGCCAGCTCGCCTGCTGGTCCCAGGCGCCGGCGCTGGCACGCCTGCTGGTCCCAGGCGCCGGCGCTGGCACCAGCTCGCCCATGTCCTGGCCCCAGGAGCTGGCGTCCAGCCTATTCCCAGCCCGTCCGATTTAGATCGCACCTCATGGCTTCCGTGAAGTCGTAGCACCTTAGCTACGGACCTAATGTTCTTCGGTTCGACTCGATTGGAGTTATCCTCGAAGTTTTACGACTAGAGCTAGGAAGGTTGGTTCTTCCGCAAAGTGTATCATGTAAAACAAGGACGATCGACTAGAACATCGATTTTTAGGCTACACGATTTATTTTACGGAAAAGATAATCTTTCCAGAAATCGACGAACGCTCGAGGGCTTGAAGCGGTCCACGGACCCACTTACGATTTTGAAGATCCAAGCCTAATAGAGCTATGACGATTTATCCTAACATATTGAAGTAGGATTAATGCTAAGTTTCCACAGATAAATGTCAATACCGAGGATAACTACGAAGATCGACGGAAAATGGAATATTTCCAAAGAGATAAACTTGGGCCCAAAGGCTAAAGGTTAAACGGGCAACCGACCTAAAGCGACTATATAAGGAGGGCTGGAGCAGAAGAGAAGAGGATCTGAGATTTTAGACTTAGAGAACCTGCTAGCTTAGAGAACTTAGAACATAGGTGGTTAGGCCAGCGAGGCAGGACTTAGAACGCCTGGCGCATCTTATTCTAGTTTTATCTTCTCCAAGAAACCCCTGTTCCTCACGGAAGGATCTAACAATTCTTTTACTCAGAGCTCCGCATTACAGAAACCCTAGGCATTATCTTCGACATACCCGCTTCTATGACCAACGCCATACTGATTTAACCAGGCTTAGACTGTTCGATCTCTTGTTCAATTCTTTCTAACTGAACTACGTCCGACTTGATCCTCGAAGAGTGCGTAGGCAGCCTTTCTTAAGATCCAGTCGCAAATCTTAACAAAACTTTTCCGCATTTATTCGGTTGGCTGTCGAGAATCCGGACCTTCAAGGAAAGTAGGGTTTTCGTTGCTTTCCTCCATTATTATTCATTTAAATCGACAATGTGAATTTTGGTTCCCACAAATTGCACGAGCATGTGGATGACCCAGTCTACCATGCCATGTTCTACTATCAATCATATCAGTAGTACTACTCAATCAAGACGCTCTGAGCGACCATTCATTTTATCTTGCTACTTATCTTTTATCGATTCTAAAGTGATTACGAGAGAATTTGGACCTTCAAGGAAGATTGGGTTAACTCGGTTTTCCTTCATATTTGTCCATCAAAATTGACAGTGCTAATTTCGGTTCCCACACTGTTGGGGTCAAAAATGGTTTTCAAAATCAACGGCTAAGATAATTTCCTCTTCACGGCTTTCTGCAAAAAATCGCACAAAGGTTGATCGAAAAGAACGGCCGCGACCTGGCCCCTGGCGCCTGCCAGCTCGCCTCAGATTGTTTCGGCGCTGCGCGGCTAGCTCACGATTGGTCCGGGCGCCGGCGCCGCTTCACGCTGGTCCTGGGCGCTGGCACCAGCTCGCCCATCTGCGGACCGGTGCCGCGCCAGCTCGCCTCGGCTGGTCCCGGGCGCCGGGCGCGCTCGCCTGCTTCTCCGGGCGCTGGCGCTGCTCGGGCTCACTGGTCCTGGCACCGCCGCTGCTCGCCTGTTGGTCCTGGCGCCGGGCGCCTGTTTCATCTTATGGTCCAGGCGCCGGCTGGCACGCCTGCTGGTCCTGTGGTGCCGCCGGCCGCCTGCTGGCCCTGTGCCGGCGCTGCGGCTCACCCTGCTGGTCCTGGCTGGGCAGCTCGCCCATGTCCTGGCCCCAGAGCTGGCTGGCGTCCAGCCTATTCCCAGCCCGTCCGATTTAGATCGCACCTCATGGCTTCCGTGAAGTCGTAGCACCTTAGCTACGGACCTAATGTTCTTCGGTTCGACTCGATTGGAGTTATCCTCGAAGTTTTACGACTAGAGCTAGGAAGGTTGGTTCTTCCGCAAAGTGTATCATGTAAAACAAGGACGATCGACTAGAACATCGATTTTTTAGGCTACACGATTTATTTTGCGGAAAAGATAATCTTTCCGAGAAATCGTACGAACGTTCGAGGGCTTGAAGCGTGTCCACGGACCCACTTACGATTTTGAAGATCCAAGCCTAATAGGAGCTATGACGATTTATCCTAACATATTGAAGTAGGATTAATGCTAAGTTTCCACAGATAAATGTCAATACTCGAGGATAACTACGAAGATCGACGGAAAATGGAATATTTCCAAAAGAGATAAACTTGGGCCCAAAGGCGAAAGGTTAAACGGGCAACCGACCTAAAGCGACTATATAAGGAGGGCTGGAGCAGAAGAGAAGAGGATCTGAGATTTTAGACTTAGAGAACCTGCTAGCTTAGAGAACGTAGGACTTAGGTGGTTCGACTTGTTCGGCAAGACTTAGTACTTCTTGGCCGCCTCTTGTTCTGTTGTTCCGATAGTTAGCATATCTTTACTTCTCTCGGAGAAATCTTGTATTCATACTTTTCAACTAATAAGACGCCTCTGAGCGACCATTCATTTTTATCTTGCTACTTATCTTTTATCGATTCTAAAGTGATTACGCAGAGAATTTGGACCTTCAAGGAAGATTGGGTTAACTCGGTTTTCCTTCATATTTGTCCATCAAAAATTGACAGTGCGAATTTCGGTTCCCACAGTTTGCCGCTAGAAGGAGGGTGGGACGAATTCTCTAACTCGAAAATCACTAAGCGTTAAAAGATATAGGATGTCCGGTCCAGTAGCCAGTGATGTTGTTTCATTCAAGGAACGGGCAACGGCCGACCAGGCCAAACCCCACAACGATCTCCTTGTAATCGAACTAATGATCCAGGACATCGACGTAGCGAGAGTGTTAGTCGACACCGGATGCTCGCCAACATTATCTAAAAGAGTACCCTCGAGAGAATGGAGGTCGACCTGTGCGCCGTCACGGAAGAACCTATCCCGATATTCGGACTCTCGGGAGATGCTTCTATGACTCTCGGCTCGATCCGCCTTCTGGTTAAAGCCGGGAGCTTCGCCAAAGTCACGGAATTCTTAGTCGTCGACCGTCCAACATCGTATAACGCGATCATCGGTACTCCATGGCTGAATTCCATGCGAGCGATCCCCTCGACATTCCATCTGTGCCTAAAGTTTCCAACCCCTCGCGGAATCGAAACTATACAAGGAAATCGCAGGATGGCGCAAGCATGTTTCACTGCCGAGCTGAAAAGAAAAACTCAGTCGAAGCCTCGAAGCAAAAGTAAAGCTACTCCGATAAAGCGCCCCAGAACAAGACTCGGATGTCTTCTGGCAATCTCAGAGGATCGAAACCCTAGACGGGAAGCGCGAACCAAATTGCGAACCAGTAATCTCGGTCTGCCTAGATGAATCTTTCCCAGAATGATGCGTCAAGATTGGAGCCAACCTCCGCGAAACTTTGAGAACAAAGCTCATAGCATGTCTCAAAAAGAACATCAGCACATTCGCTTGGGCCACGGAGGATATGCCTGGGATCGACATCGGCATAACTTGCCATGAGCTCAACATTGACCCAACCTACAAACCCGTCAAGCAAAAAAGGCAGAAACTAGGACCAGAGCGTGCTACCGCGGTAAACGAGGAAGTTGAAAAACTACTTAAAGTGGGGTCAATAACGGAAGTCAGGTACCCGGACTGGCTCGCTAACCCCGTCGTGGTCAAAAAGAAAAATGGCAAATGGCGAGTCTGCGTCGACTTCACCGATCTCAACAAGGCTTGTCCAAAAGATTGCTTTCCACTTCCGCATATCGACCGACTTGTCGAAGCAACAGCAGGAAACAAACTTTTATCATTTATGGACGACTTCTCCAGGTACAATCAAATCATGATGAACCCGGACGATCACGAGAAGACCGCATTCGTCACTGACCGCGGGACGTATTGCTACAAAGTAATGCCTTTCGGCCTCAAAAGAGCAGCGCTACCAGCGACTTCGTCAACTGAATGTTTTCCGAGCAGCTTGGAAAAACTATGGAGGTATACATCGATGACATGCTCGTAAATTCCCTTGACGAACACGACCACGTTTCCCATCTAGAAGAGTGTTTCGCAAGGTTGAATTTGCACAACATGAAATTGAACCTGGCTAAATGTAGATTTGCCGTGGCATCGGGAGAATTTCTCGGCTACCTAGTCACGTGTCGCAGAATCGAGGCTAACCCCAAACAGATAAACACGTTAATAGAAATGGTCTCGCCCAAAAGAAAAAAAGGAAGTCCAAAGGCTAACAGGGAGAGTCGCCGCCTTAAACCATTTTATCTCGCGCTCAACGGACAAATGCCTTCCTTTCTACGACACATTGAAAGGGAACAAGAAATTTGAGTGGACAGAGGAATGCGTAAAACCTTTCCAACAGCTAAAGCATTACCTGGCCACTCCTCCCATCCTCGCGAAACCAGTAGAGGGAGAACCCTAGTTCCTGTACATCGCAGTATCCACAACAGCTGTAAGCGGCGTTTTGATTAGAGAAGAACGCGGTGAGCAGAAACCAATCTTCTACATAAGCAAAACGTTGCTAGACGCTGAGACCCGATATCCCCTAATGGAGAAACTAGCATTCGCGGTTGTAACGTCGGCAAGAAAACTCCGGCCATATTTTCAGTCGCATACCATTGTAATCCTCACCACCTTCCCCTTAAGCGATTTTGCACAGTCCGATTCAGTCAGGGCGACTGCAAAATGGGCGTCGAACTAAGTGAGTACGACGTAGAGTACCGCCCAAGAACCTGCGCAAAGTCTCAAGTATTGGCGGACTTCTTGGTGGAATTGCCCATAGGAGATATGACAAACACGGAACGGAACTCAACTTGGATCCTTCACATCGACGGATCATCGTCCAAACAAGGGTCCGTGATCGGAATCCGGCTCACGTCTCCGACTGGCAAAATCTTGGAACAGTCGTTCCGATTGGAGTTCCATACGTCAAACAACGAGGCCGAATATGAGGCACTCGTTGTGGGCTTACTGACTAGCCGAGGGCTGAAGATCCATAACATTCCGCGCTTCTGTGACTCTGTTAGTCGCAAATCAGTACAGCGGGAATGCAACAAACGAAAGAATGGACGCATATCTTAAACTCATCCAAGATCTCTCCCGAAACTTCAACCACTTCACCCTCACTCGGATTCCTCGCTCGGAAAACACTCAGGCGGATGCCTTGGCCGCACTCGCGTCAAGTTCGGATCCTGGACTAAGTCGGGTAATCCCCGTCGAGTTCATTGAACACCCAAGCATCGGACCTCCAATGATCGCCAATCTTATTCGAGCACAAATCGAAAACACGGAGGAAATAGATGAACCACCGGAAGAAAACGTGGATCAGTCGGAATACGGCTGCGACAGCCCTTGGATGGAACCAATCCGAGCATACATAATCGACGGAACACTTCCCACGAAAAATGGGCAGCCATAAAATCAAGACCCAGGCCGCCGCGATGCGTAGCGGTAGAAGGAGAAATCTACAAATGGAGATTCTCCAGCCCACCCATGACCTGCGCTGAAGGCGAAAAAGCGAGAAGAGGAATGGAGGAGGTCCATTCCGGGTCGTGCGGAAACCATTCCGGCGTAAGATCTCTCACAGTCAAAATAAAACGCCACGGTTATTACTGGCCAACTATGATCAAAGACTGCGAGAAGTTTGCTCGAAAGTGTGAGAAATTCCAAAGGCACGCACCGACGATCCATCAGCCCGCGGAAGTCCTCTCGTCCATCTCATCTCCGTATCCCTTTATGCGATGGTCCATGGATATCGTCGGGCCATTGCATAACTCGAAGCAAAAACGTTTTCTCCTGGTCCTCACGGATTTCTTCTCAAAATGGGTGGAGGCAGATTCCTACGCAAGTATCAAAGACGTACAAGTCGAGAACTTCGTATGGAAGAACATAATCACCAGACATGGGGTCCCTTACGAAATCGTGACGAATAGCGGGTCTCAGTTCATCTCTACCCGATTCGAGGCATTCTGCGAGAAGTGGAAGATAACGACTTACCAAGTCGACTCCCAGATATCCGCAATGCAACGCCAGGCAGAAACCATCAACAAGACCGTCCTTGACGGACTGAAAAAGCTTAGACGCCAAAAAGGGGCGATGGGCGAGGAGCTCGAAGGAGTCCTTTGGTGCATCATTACAACCCGAGGCAGACTCTGGGTGAAACCCCATTCGCCCTCGTTTACGGAACGGAATGCATGATCCCCGCGGAAGTAGAGTTCCCCGGAGTACGGAGAAGATATCTCCCTGACCGAGAAGATCTAAACGACGCTATGATGCTGGACAATCTCGATCTTATCAATGAACGCCGCGACCAGGCGCTCATTCGAATCCAAAATTACCAGCCGCATACCGCAAGGTACTACAACTCAACGTCGCCATCGTAGGTTCAGAGAAGGCGATTTAGTCTTACGCAAAGTCTTCCAAAACACTGCCGAACGAAACGCAGGAAAACTGGGAGCAAACTGGGAGGGACCATACAAATTCATAAAAGTGGTCCGACCAGGTTCGTACCAAATCGCGAACATGCAAGACGTAAAAATCCCAAGAACTTGGAACGCGATGCATTGTAAAAAATACTATCACTAACAACGATGTGGTACAAAGAACTACGAGATGGCTTGATCCCCGAAAAGGGTACCTAGGCAACTCGCTAACCGGCGGGTTCAGCTATCCCCCCCGATTAAAAGGGGGGGGCAGTGGGGTGCGTATACTCGTATACTCCCACGAATTTCAAAAATTCTGCAACTTTCGAAACTCGTTATAGACAACACATTTCGCCAACTACTAAACGGCTACGACAATGGATCTAGTATCCACTAAGCGATTATCACATTCAAAAAACAATTACGCGAAACAACTCTCTGTTTAAGAAAACATCTCTTCCGAAATCCCATAACCCCCTTATCGCATAAGAAAAAAAAATTTCGCAGCACCGCGAGACTTCGCTTCATGCTCGAACAAATATTTTTCGACAAAACTTCATACGCCCTCAAAATGGTATCATTTCGTTGTTGCTGATCACAACAAACGAACTCTAACGTCCTAAACAGACAATAAGTCGCCCTCTAAAAGGTAGGCTCTCTTACATCCGACAAGGATAACATAGCGCGCTATATAAGAAGTCCAAAATTTTGGTAGGCTCTCTTCCAAACAGAAGTAGCTCGATTCGCACCTAAACAAATCGTATAAGCCGATAACAATCCGCGGATTTTAAAACGGTACGAGTCAGGTTAAAATCGCAAACAGGCAAAACGAGCCGACTTGTCATCGCAAAGCCTCAGTCCGAGTAAACCTAGGTCTTGCCTAAACCCAGCCACGCTGGATCTTGACATCTCATAGACATAGTATCAGTACCCGATACGAGATCCCAAAACTTGTCTCTTCGCCTAAGTCTATTCGTTTCACGAACCTTCGCGAAAATTAGAAACCGCGAAAGGTCTCGCTTTGTACAAACAATAGATACAGCGATCAACGGATGGTTTGGAACGAGACGACAACTCGTATCCTCTCCCTCTAAACTTCAAAAAACAGAAGTTCATTTAAACGTCATAAAAATCAAAATATTTTAGATTGAGCCGCGAGTTCAACAAACGCCCTAAAAAGGGCAGGGATTCAAAGCCACCAACGGCCAGTCCCAAAAAAAAATACATATGGCCTCATAGCGGCCGAACCACAAACAAAATAAAAATCCCTCAAGGGATTGGTAAACCTAGACGCTCCTCGGAGCGTCACCTTCATCCTCAAACTCACCCGCAGCGGGAATGGCCTCGCCATCGACTCCCTCGGTCGCACCTCCACTGCCTGCCTCATCCGCGCCAGCCTCACGATCCTCTGCTGCCTGAACATGATCCTCCGAACCCTCCGAATCCGGTACAAGGGTGCACTCGGACTTCAGACCAGCGAGAATCGAGTCAAAGTCTCCTTCGGAAGCCGCCAACTCTCCCCTGCAAGACCGCAGCCTGGCTTCCTCGGAATCCAGAGATAGGGCCTCGTTGCCCATAAGCAGCTGAAGAACGCTCAAGCTCCCTTCGATTCCCGCCAAAGAACGCTCAAGATAGAATGCTTTTCTTCACCCTCTGATCCAAGCTCTTTCTGGAGTTGAGAACGCACATCATCAAAGCTGGGAAGTTCCTTAGCTCTTAAAATGTGTTTGAGCACATCATTCAAGTTGGAATTGAGAGTGAGGAGTAGTCCAAAGACTTTATCCTGCTGGCGCCTCTCCACAAGGGTGGTTGGATCAGAGGTGCTTGATCTTAACAGCTCAAGCTCAGACCATAACTGACTATACTTCCCAAGGTGCTTGGTGAAGTCCATCTCTTCTTGCTGCAATTGTTAATGGCTCTTTTAACTTCAAAGATTCTGGTGAGGTTTGAAGTGCTGCCATAAACCTCCTGCAAGGTGTCCCACAACTGCTTGGCAGTCTCACAGTGTGCATATGCCTCCATGATAGGAGTATCCAGAGAGCTTTCCAAGATAGACAGCACCATGAGATCCTCCTGACCCCATTTGCCTTCATCTACCACTACAAGCTCTCTGCCATCTTCTCCTTGTGTGGTTTGTTTTGGTGCTCCACTTAAAGTGATATGTGTTAAACTTAGCAAATAAGAGTGTATGAATAATGAGATGAGGTGTTATTTGAGGTCAGGAGAAAAGTTACCATGCAGTAAAAATAAGTTACCATGCAGAAAAAGTAACTTGGAGTTACTGTGAGGTAAAAGGAAGATGGTTAAGGTATGAAGAAGTCTCTGGTGAAGGAAGAGGGTTTGCACAGTGATCAGACCGTTGAGGGAAGAGCACTGGTGCACCTGGCTAGCTCATGACAGCCTGGAAAGGTAACCAAGCATGTGAGCATTGTGAACCATCCATTTCAAATAGGCACTCCTCTTCCCTCTTACTTCACATGCTTGCACTAGTAACTTTGACCTTGTAAACCCTTATGTCTCTCACTATAAATTTGTAATGACACTCTCTAAATAAATAAAAAACGAGTTTTGTAGTCTCTCTTTCTTGTTCATCATGATAATCAAATACTCTTAAACCATGGTTTCTTAATCTCTTATCAAATCTCTTATAAATCTCTTCTACTCTCTCTAATCTACCATTAATCTCTTAATACCATCTCTATTCTAAAATCTCATATGGTATCAGAGCCAGGTTGGCTTTGGTATTAAGAGATCTAGTTCCTTCTTTCAATCTTTCTTGTGTTGAGATTCTTGCTCTTGTGTGTTCTTGTGGTGTATCCGAGAAGTTTCTGTGATAAAGTTGAGATCTTTGGTTCTGGTTCTCTAAGCCTGTGGGTTCTTAAGGTCTGGTGCTGTTGGTTCTTCAGCTGTGTTGCAAGATTGAAGCTTTGAAGGTCATTTCTGGTTCATAGAAGAGAAGATGGATGCAAACAAGTTTAGCAAACTTGTTACTGTCCCGGTTGCTTTGAAAGGAGGTTCAAACTACTTGCTGTGGTCTAGGCTTGTGAAGACTGCCATTGGAAGGTTAGGGCTTTGGGGTCACATCACTGATGATGGTCCAACGCCAGTGACCAATGAAGACAAATAAGAAGAAGGTGAAGGGAAAGCTCTTGCTGTGGTTGATGCAAAGAAGTGGGTACAAGAAGACTTGATGGTGCTCTCAGTACTACAAGCATCTCTTGAGGTCCCTCTTCTTGAGGCCTACAGCTACCGTGAGACTCCCAAACAACTGTGGGAGACACTCTTGAAGAGGTTTGGAAATGTCTCCAATATAAGCCGTGTGTTTGAGTTGAAGAGATCCATTAGTCTACTGAAGCAAGATGGAGGTGAGCTCACCAAGCACATGGGAAGGTTTGGATCTCTGTGGTCTGAACTTGAGAGTTTAAGACCCAATACAACTGATCAAGACGCCCTCATGGAGAGGAGAGAACAAGATCAAGTTTTTGGGCTGCTAATGACACTAGACCCATGTTACCAGGATGTGATCAAGCACATCTTGAGGTCACCAGCCCTTCCATCCATGGAGGAAGTATGTGCACAACTTCAGAAGGAAGAAGGATCCCTCGGACTCTTTGGAGGAAAAGGAAAGGGTGAGCTTTCTATAGCACACCAAGCTGAAGAGATACAAGCTAACAAAGCTGCTTACCGAGGTGATGGAAAGAAGTATGAGAGGTATGAGGGAAGCTGCGAGCATTGCAAGAGGCAGGGACATAAGAAGAGTCAGTGCTGGATTATTCATCCATACCTCAGGCCAAGCAAGTTCAACAAAGACAGAGAAGCAAGAGCCAACATTTCTACTGGAGCTAATGGTACTGGCTCAGCATGAACAAGTTCAAGTGCTAAGGGAAGTGAAAATGAAGGGCGTGCTATGACTTCTCATCAATTGAGTGGAAAGAGCTTGGACCAAGAAGTGATTAATAAGGCTGACTTTGAGGCATTCATCCGAGCTCTCAAGGAGTCTGGTAACAAACTCGGAAACACTCTTGGCTACTCATACTCTGCTCATACTATGCCTAGTACCACTGATAGGTTGCTAGACTTGTTTGAAAGATCATATACTGCTAAATCCCACACTAGTGTTTCTGATAAATTACTAGATGTGTTGGGGAACTTGAGAGGCACTCCTAAAACAATCTCCTAGCACTCCTTGCTTATCTAGAGATGATTATAAATATTATGTCACATTCATTGATGAAAAATTCAAATACACCTGGTTAACACTCATTAAAACTGAAGATAGAGTCCTTGATGCATTTAAAAATTTTCAAAGCTATGTTACTAACCATTATCATGCCAAGATTAAGATTTTCAGGTCTGATAATGGTGGGGAGTACATTGGCCATGCATTCAAGGATCATCTAGCTCAACATGGGATTCTGCATCAGACTAGCTGCCCTTATACTCCTCAGTAGAATGGAGTGGCTGAAAGAAAGAATAGGCATCTCATGGAGGTTGCTCGGTCCATGATGTTTCACAGGAGTGTTCCTAAGAGGTACTGGAGTGATGCTGTAATGACTGCCTGCTACTTGATCAACAGGATACCGACCAGAGTTCTAGGGGATCAGTCTCCTTTTGAGGTTCTCAACAAGAGTAAACCAGTTCTAGATCACTTGAGGACTTTTGGGTGTGTGAACTATGTGATGGTACCAGGCGAGCTGAGAAACTAGTTAGAGGAGAGGAGCACCAAAACCATGCTAGTTGGATATTCAACATCCCAAAAGGGATATAAATGCTTTGATCCAGTTGCTAGAAGAGTTCTGGTGTCAAGGGAAGTAAATTTCATGGAAGGAAAGGTTATTATGATGGAAAGAATTGGGAAGAGCTTGAAGGTCTCTCTCAACCATCAGATGCTGCTGCTGGTTTGAGAAACATTCTAGAGGGACTAGGTATTGGAGTGTACCAGGACCAGAGTAGGCGTGAAGAGCCTTCTCCAGTTGCTGCTGAAGAACCATCCCACTTTGAACATGAGGGGGGAAATGAATCAGAAGCTGGAAGTCTACCATACCATGATCAAGGCTCGGGTGAAGCTGGTAGTCTAGGAGATCACAGTTCTGATGTTCCTGTCCAGAGTGGGGAAGAAAATGCTAGAGAAGACCAGACTGAAAGACAAGAAGCTGGTGAAGAAGACCAAACACAAGAAGAAGAAGAAGCTGTTGAGGGAGAAGTGGTTGTTCCAGATGAGGCAGAAGTGGTGGTACCTTTGAGAAGATGCACACGGCAAAGAAAGGATCCTTCCAACTGGGTAAACACGAGAGTGTACTACAATTCCTAGGCTGTGGAGCATCCTTCCCAAGCAGTGTGTTCCTTTTCTAAATATCCTGAAGAACATTGTGCTTTCATGACAAGCTTAGACAAGAGCTTTGTTCCAAGGTCATATGAAGAAGCAATGATGCATGAAGATTGGAAAGAATCTGTCGGAGATGAAGCTAATGCTATGATAAAGAATGACACTTGGTATGAGAGTGCATTGCCAAAAGCGAAGAAGGCAGTAACTAGTAGGTGGATCTTTACCATCAAATACAAGCCTGATTGAACAGTGGATAGGAAGAAAACAAGACTGGTGGCTAGAGGATACACTCAGACCTATGGAAAGGACTACATTGACACATTTTCTCCAGTTGCCAAGCTGCACACAATCAGAATAGTTCTATCTCTTGCTGTGAATCTTGAGTGGGGACTTTGGCAGATGGATGTGAAGAATGCTTTTCTTCAAGGAGAACTAGGAGATGAAGTATATATGTGATCTATCTTGATTCACAGTACCTATCACGATTGGGAGATACCAGGATGAGATTGTGTGTGATGTACTGCCAATGGACTCAAGCCATATCCTGCTGGGAAGGCCATGGCAATACGACAAAAAGGCCATCCATGATGGATTCACAAACCGCTACTCCTTCACCCACAGAGATAAGAAGATTGTCTTGGCACCTTTGTCACCTCAGGAAGTCCATACTGATCAGTTGCAACTCAAAGCCAGGAAACAAGAGACTAAGGAGCAACATCAAGGGAAGAAGAACAAGGAGACTCATATCATAGCCAAAAGCAGTGAGACTAAGAAAGCTTTTTACTTTAAACAAGCTGTACTCCTATTTATCTTTAAAGGTGCACTAATGACCTCTTATGAACTGGAACCGGTACTACCGAGTGGTTTTGAGTTTATCTTGCAGGAATTTGGTGATGTATTTCCAGAAGAAAGCCCAGCTGGCTTACCGCCAATCTGTGGGATTGAACATCAAATAAACTTGGTTCCAGGCGCCTCTCTTCCCAACCGACCAGCATACAGAACAAATCCTGAAGAAACCAAAGAACTACAGAGGCAAGTGGATGAGTTGATGGAAAAGGGACACATTCGAGAAAGCATGAGCCCTTGTGGAGTTCCTGTGCTATTGGTGCCCAAGAAGGATGGAAGCTGGCGAATGTGTGTTGATAGCAGGGCCATCAACAATATCACTGTAAAGTACAGACATCCTATCCCTAGACTTGATGATATGCTTGCAATTTCTCTAAAGTAGATTTGAAAAGTGGGTATCATCAGATTAGGATGAAAGAAGGGGATGAGTGGAAAACTGCTTTCAAAACAAAACATGGTTTATATGAATGGCTTGTTATGCCTTTTGGACTCACAAATTCACCTAGCACATTCATGAGGCTAATGAATCATGTCTTGAGAGCTTTCATAGGTCGCTTTGTTGTAGTTTATTTCGATGACATCTTGATTTATAGCAAAAGTTTGAGTGAACATGTTAACCATCTGAAGTCTGTGCTAGAAGTATATAGAAAAGAATCTCTCTTTGCTAACTTTAAGAAGTGTACTTTTGGAACGAATAACCTTGTGTTTTTAGGCTTTGTTGTTTCAGTTCAAGGGATTCAGGTGGATGAAGAAAAGATTAAAGCAATCTGAGACTGGCTAAGTTTTACAAGTGTTAGTGAAGTAAGGAGTTTCCATGGATTAGCTTGCTTCTATAGAAGGTTTGTCAAAGACTTCAGCACCATTGCAGCACCTCTTACTGAAGTTATCAAGAGTCCCTCAAGCATCTCAAGGGCCAACACAAGCTGAACAATTGACATGCCAAATGGGTTGAATTTCTTGAAACGTTTCCTTACGTGATTCACTACAAGCAAGGTAAAGAAAATGTTGTTGCTGATGCCTTATCTAGAAGGTATACCTTGCTTACACTTGGAACAATCTATGCTTTTGTTTGTCTTAAAAGGTGCTTTACTAACTTCTTCTGACCTTGCACGAGCTATCGAGTGGTTTTGAGTTTATCTTGCAGGAATTTGGTGATGTATTTCCAGAAGAAAGCCCAGCTGGCTTACCGCCAATCTGTGGATTGAACATCAAATAAACTTGGTTCCAGGCGCCTCTTCCCAACCGACCAGCATACAGAACAAATCCTGAAGAAACCAAAGAACTACAGAGGCAAGTGGATGAGTTGATGGAAAAGGGACACATTCGAGAAAGCATGAGCCCTTGTGGAGTTCCTGCTATTGGTGCCCAAGAAGGATGGAAGCTGGCGAATGTGTGTTGATAGCAGGGCCATCAACAATATCACTGTAAAGTACAGACATCCTATCCCTAGACTTGAGGACATGTTAGATGAATTGCATGGTTCATGTGTGTTTTCTAAAGTTGATTTGAAAAGTGGATATCATCAGATTAGGATGAAATATTTAGATGAGGAGATTGTTGAGATGAGGTAATAAAGAGATGGAGTCTTGGAGGTTCAGGGATCAGTTAGAGAAGAGAAGTGTTGAGGTTGAGACAATAACTCCAAAGTTACCACAGTAACTTTGGAGAGTTACCACAGTAACTCTAGATGAAGGTCAGCTTGCTTCGCATTCTGCGCCTTTACCTCTTGTTGGAACTGGAAAAGCTCCCGCTCAGCTTCTGTGGTCTTGAAGTTAGCGATCCTGGATTTGCGGAAACTCGAGTCAAGCGCCTCGC
Source organism: Brassica carinata (assembly GCA_016771965.1). NCBI lineage: Eukaryota > Viridiplantae > Streptophyta > Magnoliopsida > Brassicales > Brassicaceae > Brassica > Brassica carinata. Next base: position 24,982,653 of record CM028692.1, read on the forward strand.
TAAACACTCTTAGTCCCTGCTTAAATTCGAGATCAGCAAGCATGCATATAGACAGATTCAAACGTACGGTTAAGAAGTTCAAAGGGCCAAACCTCGTTGACACGCTGGGATCCCTCGGAAAAAACCCGTTGCTTCTCCTCATCCTCCAGCGACTCGTCAGTAACAAACCCTGGAGGAAGGCCGTCAAAGAAATTGTTGGGGAGTGGAAAATCGCTGGCTCCGCCTTTTTCCGTTGGAACGAAACTAGGGTTTTTTCCCAACGGTGAAGGATCTTCCGAGCCTTCCCCACCATCGATTTCTTTCCCTTTACGAGATCTTTGCCTACGCCTCCGAGTAGGAGCTTCGGTGACCATTTCGGCTTCATATGACGGGACAGGATCTCGGGACCGATATAGTCTTACTGCATCTCGAATCCGTTCAAGGGTGAAAGACTTCCAGAAAAACGGCCTTTGACGAAGGAGATCTCTTTTGACGAAGAGATCACCATGCAAATGCGCGATAGGCCTGTTCCCTACAAAAGCGAAACTTTTTCACTAAAAACTCGCACTTCCAAAATGGTAAAATAGACAACAGGTTTTTCGTCATATTACCTCGGTTGAAGTTCCATGCTTGCGGAAATAGATGGAGGCAGCTCTCCTCGACAGACTCACCATCTATTCGGACAAAGAAGAAACCCTCCTGCCACGACTTGGGGTTCGAAGTAGTCCCCTGTATCACGGCCATATCCTTCTTAGGCAGCATGGAGTAGTAACCGTCGCTCCCCATCGGCCGAGTGCCCCAAAGACCTTCGAAATCATCGGGACCAAGATCAATCCCGAGCTCGTAACTTGCGATCAGTACGCCAAGCCAACTCTCCAGGGCAGGAACGCTGAGATGACTGATCGAAAGTTCAAAGCGGTGAAGCGCATGAACAATGGCACCAGGGATCGGGAACCACATACGGCAATACGTAAAGAAAGCTTCGTAACATGTAATGAAACCTTGCGGAGGATTCCTCGCACTCTCGTTACCAACGGGGATCCGGAACTTGAAACCGTCAGGAATCTGGTAAAAATCTCGAAGAATCCTGAGGTATTTACGCGAAACCAGGCTCGGCGTAAAGGGAGCACCAGGCCGCCTCAAAGGTCTCTTCGGAACAGAGATATCTGGCAGTGATGGGGGCGAACCTAAAAGGGCTTGGTAATACGCATTCTTCACTTCCTCCTCGAAATAACTCCTCTTGCTTCACCGTCACATGGGCAGGAGAGTCATCCGAGGATGAATGGGAAGAAGAATTTCTCTTTGAGGATCTTGAAGACATTGTTCTTAAAGAGAGAGAAGGGATTCTTGAGAGAGAAAGTAAAATTCTTATGATGAAGTAAGAATGAGATTTCTTACTCCATCCTTATAAAGGAGGTTAAATCACTATTTACCACGACTTTCGGCAAACGATTACGTCTCTACACCTTCCCTCACGGCCATACCGCAAGCTAGGATCCGACAGGCACTACGGTTCCTAGCTAGCTGGGGGGCTAACTGTTGGGGTCAAAATCGGTCAACGACGTAATCGTCACCCGAAAGTCCTCGAAAGAAAACTAACTGACGATCAAAACCAAAAAACGAGCCGTCACTTGATAAAACTCACGGGAAGGTTCGTCCACTCCCGTCTGGCGCCAGCGACAAGGGTCCTGGCGCCCATCCGTGCAATCGTCTCATGATCTCGGGCAACGGCAGCATCTTGGTCCCTTAAACCCATGTCCGGATTGTCCGAGAACTACAATGATTCTTCCGCAAAGCCTTCACAATTGTTTAGAAGATTCATCTTTTAAACGTCTAAAGTTCGAAGCCTCATTGCTCAAACCCTTGAAGACGGAAAGTCTACGAATCCAATTCCATCTCAATCCCGATACTCGAGGAGTCTCGTTGGGTTAAAAACGATTATCTCGAAATCTACGGCTAAAGATCCTCCCAAACTCAAAGATTTCCCGCACGAACGACTAACGGGGGAAAGATCGAACAACGGAAAACCCACGGACTGGCAAGGCGGCCTGGCACGGCGGCAGCGTCCGCGAGCGGCCTGGCGCCAGCGGCACCCGGCCTGGCGCTGGCGGCACTCGCCTGGCGCTGGCGGCACCTCGCCTGGCGCTGGCGGCACCCGGCCTGGCGCCGGCGGCACCCGGCCTGGCGCCGGCGGCACTCGCCAGCGCCGGCGGCACTCGCCAGCGCCGGCGGCACTCGCCAGCGCCGGCGGCACTCGCCAGCGCCGGCGGCACCCGGCCTGGCGCCGGCGGCACTCGCCTGGCGCGGCGGCACAATCACCGCAGGCGACCTGGCGCTTAAAATCCGCAGCGGGCGGCCTGGCGCCCGGCGGCACCAACCTGGCGCCGGTCGACGGCCCTCGCCCTGGTCTTGGTCCCATCGTGCTCGGTCCGATCCCATCTTGGCTTGTTGGATCAATCTTCGTGAGTTTGGTACGATCACGGTTATTCTAAACACCAACATCTCGATTATACAAGGAATTGGGGTTCCTTGAAACACGAAATCTTCGAAGACCGTTCTTCAAAACCGTAAAACATCTAAACGGCCCAACGTGGCCAAACGCCCACTTACGATTTTCCAAAAGGAAGGATAACTATGAAGGTTTATCCTTATCCTCACATAAGAGATAAATGTCAAGTGTTCGAAGATAAATGTCAAGTGTTCGAAGATAAATGTCAAGTTTCCGATAAACACAAAGATGGACGAAAATGGAAAAGCCGATTCAGCCCGCGAGAAGATAGACCGTCTTAAGAGGAGTATATAAGGAGAGCTTGGGGCGAGAGGCAAATAATCATAAAACTTCCAGAGCACTTAGCACTTAGAGCAACTTAGGCATTATTTTCCGTTTTACTAGCGACTGCGACTCAACTAGGTTAGAACTTAGGTTGCTAGACTAGCGAACTTGCCGACAGCTCTTGTAGCCGAGGCTCTTACCTGTTGTTCCGCCCAAAAGCGGATTTGGAAATAAGATCTTTTGCTCCATTCTTTGTTCTTACAATTTTATTTCGCTTTCATATTTTCTTTGTCATTACTGTTGTTGTGTTTAGCCAGTCGGGACCTTGAGGAAGGCTTGGTTCACTTGGCTTTCCTCCAAATCAACTTAATTTGTGGTCGCATTTGGTTCCCACGATAGGGCGGCTTCTCAAACCAGAACTGAGACAAAGTCCTCGAAGAAAACTAACTGACGATCAAAACCAAAAACGAGCCGCCACTTGATAAAACTCACGGAAGGTTAAGTCCACTCCGTCAGCCAGCGACAAAGTCTGGCGCCATCGTGCAATCGTCTCATGATCTCGGCAACGGCAGCATCTTGGTCCCTTAAACCCATGTCCGATTGTCCGAGAACTACAATGATTCTTCCGCGAAAGCCTTCACAATTGTTTAGAAGATTCATCTTTTAAGCGTCTAAAGTTCAAGCCTCATTGCTCAAACCCTTGAAGACGGAAAGTCTACTTAATCCAATTCCATCTCAATCCCGATACCGAGGAGTCTCGTTGGGTTAAAAACGATTATCTCGAAATCTACGGCTAAAGATCCTCCCAAACTCAAAGATTTCCCGCACGAACGACTAACGGGGAAAGATCGAACAACGGAAAACCACGGACTGAAGGCGGCCTGGCACGGCGGCAGCGTCCGCGAGCGGCCTGGCGCCGGCGGCACTCGCCTGGCGCTGGCGGCACCTCGCCTGGCGCCGGCGGCACTCGCCTGGCGCTGGCGGCACTCGCCTGGCGCTGGCGGCACTCGCCAGGCGCCGGCGGCACTCGCCTGGCGCTGGCGGCACTCGCCAGGCGCCGGCGGCACTCGCCAGCGCCGGCGGCACTCGCCAGCGCCGGCGGCACTCGCCAGCGCCGGCGGCACTCGCCAGCGCCGGCGGCACCTCGCCTGGCGCTGGCGGCACTCGCCAGCGCCGGCGGCACTCGCCAGGCGCCGGCGGCACCCGGCCTGGCGCCAGCGGCACCCGGCCTGGCGCCGGCGGCACCCCAGCCTGGCGCCGGTCGACGGCCCTCGTCCTGGTCTTGGTCCCATCGTTCTCGGTCCGATCCCATCTTGGCTTGTTCGGATCAATCTTCGTGAGTTTGGTACGATCACGGTTATTCTAAACACCAACATCTCGATTATACAAGGAATTGGGGTTCCTTCAGAAACACCGAAATCTTCGAAGACCGTTCTTTCGAAAAACCGTAAAAACATCTAAACGGCCCAACGTGGCCAAAACGGCCCACTTACGATTTTCCGAAAAGGAAGGATAACTATGAAGGTTTATCCTTATCCTCACATAAGAGATAAATGTCAAGTTTCCAGAAGATAAATGTCAAGTGTTCCGAAGATAAATGTCAAGTTTCCCGATAAACACAAAGATGGACGAAAATGGAAAAAGCCCGATTCAGCCCGCGAGAAGATAGACCGTCTTAAGAGGAGTATATAAGGAGAGCTTGGGGCGAGAGGCAAATAATCATAAAACTTCCAGAGCACTTAGCACTTAGAGCAACTTAGGCATTATTTTCCGTTTTTACTAGCGAGCTGCGACTCAACTAGGTTAGAACTTAGGTTGCTAGACTAGCGAACTTGCCGACAGCTCTTGTAGCCGAGGCTCTTACCTGTTGTTCACGCCCAAAACGCGGATTTGGAAATAAGATCTTTTGCTCCATTCTTTGTTCTTACAATTTTATTTCGTTTTCATATTTTCTTTGTCGTACTGATTGTGTCGTATGCGGCCCAGCAGATATTCGGGACCTTCAGGGAAGGCTTGGTTCACTTGGCTTTCCTCCAAATCAACTTAATTTGACGGTGCGAATTTCGGTTCCCACGATAGGGCGGCTTCTCAAACCAGAACTGAGACAAGGCGTGCTCCAAGAAACAGGCCTGATGATAGTCTTGGCAACCTCAAGCTCAGGATCCCAGCATTCAGTGGAAAGAATGATCCGGATGCTTACCTAGAATGGGAAAAGAGGATGGAGCTTGTGTTTGATTGTCAAAACTACTCGGAAACCAAGAAGGTCAGACTTGCTGCAACAGAATTCAGTGGCTACTACACTGGTGGGATCAGGTGTGTACAACTAGTAGAAGGACTGGAGAGCCACAGGTTGCTTCTTGGTTTGAGCTTAAGACCATCATGAAGAAGCGTTTTGTGCCCAACCACTATAACAGAGATGTGCATCAGAAACTAAGGAGGCTGACTCAGGGAACTAGGAGTGTAGAAGACTACTATCAAGAGATGGAGCTCCTAATGATCAAAGCCGCCATCACAGAGGATGCTGATGCAACCATGGCTCGTTTTCAAGCTGGAATCAACCGAGACATACATGACAGATTGGAGATGCAGGATTATGAGGATATCTATGAGCTTCTCCACAAGGCCATTCTCATTGAGCAGCAACTTAAGAGGAAGACCACAACCAATGGGACCTATGGAAATCACTTCAAATCGTCTAGCACCAAAGAAGATAAGGTCTTTGTGAAACCAAAGGAGGAGACGAAAGCTGACAAAGGCAAGGCGCCAGCCATGAGAGCTAGAGATGTGAAGTGCTTCAAGTGTCATGGGTTTGGTCATTATGCCAATGAGTGTACTAACAAGAAGGTCATGATCCTCTTGGAAAGTGGTGAATTGGTATCTGAAGAAGAAAAGGCACCAGAGGCATCTGAAGATGAATCTATAGACTACCCAGTTCATGGAGAGCTTCTTGTTACAAGGAGATCACTGAGAGTTCAAACCAAACCAGAAGACAATGATCACGTGGAGAATCTTTTTCATACTAGATGCACTGTTTATGATAAAGTTTGCAGTTTGATTATAGATGGTGGAAGTTTTACTAATGTGGCTAGTAAATCTCTTGAAGAAAAGCTGGCTTTGAAGACTGGAAAACACCCTCGACCATACCTACTGCAATGGTTGAATGAAGATGGCGAGCTGAAGGTCACAGAACAAGTGATGGTTCCTATAACCATTGGGAGATACCAGGATGAGATTGGGTGTGGTGTTCTCCCCATGGACTCCAGCCACATCTTGTTGGGACGGCCATGGCAGTATGATAAGAAGTCCATCCATTATGGGTACACAACCCGCCATTCTTTTACTCACCGAGACAAGAAGATTGTCCTTGCACCTTTGTATCCACAAGAAGTACATGAAGATCAGCTTCAACTCAAACTCAGGCGACAAGAGGCCAAGAAGGATCCAGCTCCTAAACAAAAGAAGGAGGCACATCTCTCAATCAAAACCAGTGAGAACAAAAGAGCTTTGTGTCTTCAGCGATCTATGCTTTTATTTGTTTTTAAAGGTGCTCTGATGTCTTCTACTGACCTTGCACCGGTTCTACCGAGTGAACTTGAGTTTCTTTTGCAGGAATATGGTGATGTCTTTCCAGAAGAGAATCCAATAGGGCTACCTTCTTTGCGTGGTATAGAACATCAAATAGACTTTGTCCTTGGAGCTTCACTTCCAAACCGACCTGCCTACAGAACCAATCCTGAAGAAACCAAAGAACTCCAAAGGCAAGTAGTTGAGCTGATTGAGAAGGGACACATCCGAGAAAGCATGAGCCCATGTGCAGTACCAGTCCTACTTGTGCCAAAGAAAGATGGAAGCTGGCGCATGTGTGTAGATTGCAGAGCCATCAACAATATCACTGTAAAGTATCGTCACCCTATCCCTAGGCTAGATGATATGTTAGATGAGCTGCATGGATCTTGTGTGTTTTCAAAGATAGACTTGAAAAGTGGATATCACCAAATTAGAATGAAAGAAGGTGATGAATGGAAAACTGCTTTCAAAACTAAACATGGATTGTATGAATGGTGAGTTATGCCATTTGGGCTTTCTAATGCACCTAGTACCTTCATGAGACTAATGAACCTTGTTCTGAGAGCTTTTATAGGTAGATTTGTTGTGGTTTACTTTGATGATATCCTGATCTATAGTAAGAGCTTTGATGATCATGTGAACCATCTGAAATCTGTGCTAGAAGTACTAAGGAAAAAATCACTCTTTGCTAACTTTAAAAAGTGTACTTTTGTAACAGATCAACTTGTGTTTTTAGGTTTTGTTGTTACAGCTCAAAGAATCAAGGTGGATGAGGAGAAGATCAAGGCAATTCGAGATTGGCCAAGTCCTAAGAGTGTGGGAGAGGTTAGGAGTTTCCATGGGCTTGCTGGCTTCTATAGAAGGTTTGTAAAGGACTTCAGCACCGTTGCAGCTCCTCTCACAGAGGTGATCAAGAAAAACGTGGGTTTCAAGTGGGAAAAGGCTCAAGAAGACGTCTTTTAGGATCTAAAAGGGAAGTTTACTAATGCTCCTTTGCTGGCTCTTCCAGATTTTGCTAAGACCTTTGAAATTGAATGTGATGCTTCTGGTGTAGGTATTGGGGCTGTGCTGACGCAAGAAAAAAGGCCAATAGCATACTTTAGTGAGAAACTAAGTGGAGCAATGCTGAACTATCCAACATATGACAAGGAGCTTTATGCCTTGATTAGAGCACTCCAGACCTGGTAACACTATCTTTGGCCAAAAGAGTTTGTTATTCACACTGACCATGAGTCGTTGAAGCACTTAAAGGGTCAGCACAAACTCAACAAAAGGCACGCCAGGTGGGTGGAGTTCTTGGAGACTTTTCCTTATGTGATCCATTACAAACAAGGTAAGGAGAACATTGTGGCTGATGCCCTGTCAAAAAGGTACCCTCTTTTCACTTCTATGGAAGCTAAGCTTTTGGGTTTTGAACAGATCAAATCTTATTATGAAAATGATCAAGATTTTAAGGATCAGTATGAGCAAAGCAAGAAACACACCAGTGGAAAGTTTTATCAAGTAGATGGTTTCCTTTTTTATGAAAATCGACTTTGTCTACCTAACAGTTCTTTGAGAAAGTTGTATGTTAGGGAAGCGCATGGAGGAGGATTGATGGGGAACTTTGGAGTTGCCAAGACCTTGGCCACCTTGAAAGAACACTTCTACTGGCCGACTTTGAGAAGGGATGTGGAAAGAATCTGCACCAGATGAGTGGTATGCACCCAAGCTAAGACAAAAGATCGATCTCAAGGTTTGTATACTCCTCTTCCTATTCCTGATGCTCCTTGGATTGACATATCAATGGATTTTGTGCTTTGATTGCCTAGGACTAGAAAGGGCAGAGATTCAATCTTTGTAGTTGTGGATAGATTTTCAAAGGTGGCTCATTTCATTCCATGTCACAAAATTGATGATGCTTTGATAGTTGCTGATCTTTTCTTTAGAGAGGTTGTTCGTTTGCATGGCATGCCTAGATCTATAGTGTCTGATAGAGATACTAAGTTTCTTCGTCATTTCTGGAAAACATTGTGGTCTAAACATGGAACAAAGCTGAAATTCTCTACTACTTGTCATCCACAAACTGATGGACAGACTGAAGTAGTTAATAGAACCTTGTCTTCTCTCTTGCGTGCTGTGATTAAGAAGAACATCAGGACTTGGGAAGACTGTCTTCCTCATGTAGAATTTGCATAAAATCATTCTGTGTATAGTGCTACTAAGTTCTCACCATTCCAAATTGTTTATGGATTCAATCCTTTGACTCCTTTAGATCTTATGCCTTTACCACCTAATGAGCAAAATAATCTTGACGGCAAGGCAAAGGCCGAGTTTGTTGTTTCCTTGCATGAATAGGTCAAAAGAAACATAGAAGAAAGGACCAAGAAGTATGATGAGCAAGCAAACAAGAAGAGGCGTGAACTAGTCTTGAACCCAGGAGATTGGGTGTGGATACATTTTAGAAAAGAAAGATTTCCTGATGAAAGAAAGTCTAAGCTGATGTCAAAAACGGATGGGCGATTCCAAGTTGTTAAGAAAATCAACAACAATGCCTATCGGATTGATCTCCAAGGTAAGTATGCTGTGAGTTCTACTTTCAATATTGCTGACTTGATCCCTTATCATGCAGATGATTTGGATCTGAGGACAAATCCTTTCAAAGGAGGAGGGGATTATATGATCATGGCCAAACCAGTAGCTGATCTTGCGCCTAAGGAGCTGAACCAGCTGGAGGAGAGTGACACTGAAGAGGAGCTAGACGAGCTGAACACTTCACTTGGACGCGGAGAGCTGGATGGAAGTGATACTGGAGCTGATTTGGTGCAAGATGGACGAGATGGACCCAAAGACAAGCATCTTGGATCAGACCTTTCTTTCTCAACCCAAACAACACAAGGCCAAGACCCATTCTCCTTCTCTAATGGGCCAATAACCAGATCAAAGACCAGACAATTGAAAGAAGCAATTCTCAGCTTGGTTTGTACCAAACCAATCTCGACATCAGAAGCAAACCAAGTCAAAGAAGACAGCAAGCTGTTCAATTGTTCAGTCTTCAAGATCACCTAGTTTTTATCTAAGTTATTTTTGATTTCTACAAGTTCTAAGAGTGCTTTGTATTCCTTTTCTTCTACAAAAACCCTTTGTAAGTTTCTGAATAAAATCAATAACTTTTGTTTATCAAAATCTCTTAGCAACTTTTGAATCCTTTGTTCAATTGTTGGACATCGAATTTGGCTTGAAGAGTGATCTTCCATAGTGGGGCTTCCTCTCACAGACTAAGACCTCAACTCAGTGTTTGATCCTTTCCGCAGATCATCCATTGATCCATCTCTACTATCGGCCACCATTCCCATTTGCTATCTTTCATCAATTTATCTCCACCAAATCAATACTAGATCGCCTCTCAAGAGTATCCTAGGGTTGTTCCTTGACCAGGAACTCATCAAACCAGGAGTATGTCAAGAGGTCCGGCCTGGATGCTGTCATCAAACTCTTTAAAGAGAATGGTAACACCCTTGGATACTAATATGGTGCTTCTATGATTTCTAGGACTGATAGAGAGCTTACTAAATCTATAGATATGCATGAGTATGTTAAGTATGGTTCTCTTGACAGAATTGGTCATGCATCTAAGCCACCCACCATCCTAGCTCATCTTGCAAAATCTCATACTGATGTCATTAGTCCTCTCACTGTAGATTCTGGTGCATCTCATCATATGATTAGGGATGCTAATCTAATTAAAAACATTGAACCTGCAAATGGTAATATCATGATAGCTAATGGTGATAAGATACCTATTAAAGGGATAGGAATGCTTAGACTGTTCCATAAGGATTCAAAAGCTCTTTATATGCCTGATTTTACTTCAATCTTGCTTTCAGTAAGGAAATGTGCAACTGATCTGAATTGTAATGTCATATTCAGCCCTAACCATGTGAAGTTTCAGGATATTCTTGATTCACATGTGGTCTTCTTGATTCAAACTTCTCCAACAGCTCTTTTTCCCTCTGCCCGACATGAATAGAATTTAAATATGTCATTCTCTTGTCTCTAGACCAAGGCAAGAAGAGAAGCTTGCTTCTGAAGTTAGGTTTAGCTCATCCAAACCCTAAACTGTACAGACCACCTCTTTTGCTTCCTATTTTATCCGATCAACCTTCCTTGTCTCCTTTACACTAGAATGCTAATTTTGTTCTTCATGTCAACACTCCCCCTCAAGCTTGACCATGTGGAACAAGTCAAGCTTGGAAGCCATGAAGCAATCCCTCATTAAAACCTTAGCTAGGTAAAACCCAATGGGACAAAAACCAAGCCAAGGAAAAAGAGTAGATTACTCCATGGAGGAGAGATCAGTGACATGAGAGGTCTATGAGACCCAATCTCAGATAGATGAGCTCACAAACCTTAGTGCTTGCTGCCTTTGTGAAGATATCAGCTAGCTGGTCTTCACTCCTTGTGTAGCATGGCAATATCACCTTCTGTTCCACTGCTTATCTAACCTTGTGACAGTCCACTTCAATGTGTTTGGTTCTCTCATGGAAGACTGAGTTACTAGCAATGTGTATAGCAGCCTGGTTATCACAATGCATGGTTATTGGTGTTGTAGTCTCAATTCCCAAGTCCTTAAGCAGCCCTTTGATCCAAATCAGCTCGCTTGTGAGCTTTCTCATAGCTCTATACTCTGCCTCAGCACTTGAACATGAAACCACCTTCTGCTTCTTGCTCTTCCATGTTACCAAATTACCTCCAATAAAGGTGCAATAGCCGGTTGTAGACCTCCTGTCTATCCTATCTCCAGCCCAATCAGCATCACAATAGCCAACTATCCCAGTGCTCTTGTTGCAACCCATCCACACTCCTTGTCCTGGTGCTTCTCTTAAGTAACTCAGAATTCTTTCAACCATGTTCCAATGGTGCATCTTAGGAGCTTGCATATGCTGGCTCACTTGGTTAACTGCAAAGCACACATCTGGTCTTGTGATAGTGAGATATATGAGTTTTCCCACCATCCTGCTATAGTGCTTCACATCTCCATAAGCCTTGTTTTCATACTCCCCCTCACGCATCACTTTGTATCCCTCCTCTAGAGGCGTTTTAGCAGCTCTACCACCAAGGTCCCCAGCTTCTTTTAACAGATCAAGAGTGTATTTTCTTTGGGACAGGAACAATCCTTCCTTATACCTACACATCTCAATTCCTAGAAAGTACTTGAGCTCTCCCAAGTCCTTGATGTCAAATGTTGCCTTAAGGAATTCTTTGGTTGAGTTGATCCCCTCTTTATCATTGCCTGTGATGATGATATCATCCACATAGATGAGAATAACAATGATTCCTTGCTGGCTGGTCAGAGTTAATAGGGTATGATCAGCTTCAGATTTCACAAAACCTCTTCCATTAATAGTTGTGCTTAGCTTGTGGTACCAGGTTCTTGGGGATTACTTCAGACCATAGATTGTAATGAACTCCTAGGATGCTTCTCTGGATGGCTATGGATAGATCCTTGCATAAACGAATCAAAGACTCAAGTTTATCAAGGGCTGTGGAATGAATGGTGACACAAGAGGCTGCGGAAAGGCTCCTTGATACTCCTAGGCTTAGATCGGATATGACACACCTCTCTAGAACCCTTAGATGTTGGATATTACGCACCAACAGACTGGATATTACACACCAGACACTCTCTCACAACAAGGCAAGGGAGAAGAAAACACAAAGGTTTTTAAAATGAAAGAAGGCTGCCCATTAGGGTTGCCGACTAGTACACATATATAATGAAAGCTGGAACAGGCTCCAGGGCTTTCAAATATAAAAGGAACAAGCTCCTTTATTAAATGTAGAAATGAAATAAAACTTAGAATAATAGATAGACTAAGGTTTCGAGATGTTATCTAGGTGATATGTTTAGCAAGACTAAGGCCTCATTAAAAACCTATCTTTGCAAAACCCATTGGGACAAAAACAAAGATAGGAAAAGAGCACACATAGCTTGCTAGCCTAGACAACACTCAGCTTGATGGTGAGATAGCTTGAATGGTATTAAGCGTATCTTGAAGTATCAAGCTTCCTTCAAAACATTCTTCATGTAACAAATACTTCTTGATCAGTCCTCCAATAGCTTCCTTGGGTTTCTTGGTTCTGGCTCTAGTCATGGGACCATTGGTAAGGATTAAGGCATCATTTTCTTTGGCTGGATCATCTTTAGACTTCCCATCTCTTTCAGCTAGCTTGAACTCTCCATCTTTATCAGCAAGCTGGTCCATGATCATATCATCCCCTCCCTCTTGAAAAGGATTTGTCCTCAAATCGAACTCATCTGCAATAAAAGGGATCAAATCAGAAACATTAAAGCTATTACTCACATCATACTTCCCTTGGAGATCAATCTTGTAGGCATTGTTGCTGATTTTCTTTATGATCTTAAAAGGTCCATCAATCCTCGGCATTAGCTTGGACTTTCTCTCATTTGGAAATCTCTCTTTCCTTAGGTGAACCCAAACTTGATCACCCACAGCAAAGACCACCTCACGCCTTCCTCTGTTAGCATGCTTAACATACTACTTGGTTTTCTCTTCAATATTAATCCTAGCTTGCTCGTGGAGTTGCTTCACCATTTCTGCCTTCTTCCTTCCATCAAAACTGACCCTTTCACACTCAGGTAAAGGTATTAGATCCAATGGAGAGGTGGGGTTGAACCCATAAACAATTTCAAAAGGTGAATACTTAGAAGCAGAATGCACAGCATGATTATATGCAAATTCACAATGTGGCAGATGATCCTCCCAAGATTTCAGATTCTTTTTAATGAATGCACGCAAGAGAGTACCTAGAGTTCTATTAACTACTTCAGTCTGCCCATCAGTTTGTGGATGACAAGTAGTGGAGAACAACAGCTTAGTACCTAGTTTAGACCAAAGAGTCTTCCAAAAATAACTAAGAAACTTAGTATCTCTATCAGAAACTATAGTCCTAGGCATGCCATGAATGCGCACAATCTCTTTAAAGAACAGGTTAGCAACATGTAATGCATCATTAGTTTTGTGGCATGCTATGAAATGAGACATTTTTGAGAATCTGTCAACAACAACAAAGATAGAATCCTTTCCACTCTTAGTTCTAGGCAATCCCACGATGAAATCCATAGATATGTCATTCCAAGGATGATAAGGAATAGGGAGAGGGGTATACAAACCATGAGATTGAACCTTAGACTTAGCTTGTTTACAAGTTGTACATCTCTCACAAAGTTTTCTACATCTCTTCATCCGAGGCCAAAAGAAATGATCCTGCAAGGTTTTAAGAGTCTTTGCAACACCAAAATGTCCCATGAGACTTCCTCCATGAGATTCCCTAACAAATAACTCTCTCAAAGAACAGTTAGGCACACACAAACGATTATCATAGAAAAGAAATCCATCATGCCTAAAATAATGCCCAGCAGCAACTTTTTCACAAGAGATATAAGCATCTTTAAATTCAGGATCAGTCTCATACATACCTTTTATTTGCTCAAAACCCAATAATTTAACATCAAGAGTGTTCAAGAGAACATACCTTCTGGATAATGCATCAGCAACTATATTTTCCTTACCCTGTTTGTATTTGATCACATAAGGAAAGGTTTCAATGAATTCCACCCATCTGGCGTGCCTCTTACTGAGCTTGTTCTGGCCTTTAAGGTACTTGAGAGACTCATGATCAGTGTGAATGACAAACTCCTTGGGCCATAAGTAATGTTGCCAATTCTGCAAGGCCCTCACCAAGGCATAGAGTTCCTTATCATAAGTTGCATAGTTGAGAGTGGCTCCTCCAAGCTTCTCACTAAAGTATGCTATTGGTCTTTTCTCCTGCATAAGAACAGCACGAATACCAATTCCTGAGGCCTCACATTCAATTTCAAATGTTTTATTAAAATCAGGAAGTATAAGAAGAGGGCTGAGTAAGCTTCTCTTTAAGGCATTGGAAAGCAGTTTCTTGTGCTTCTCCCCACTTGAATCCAACATCTTTCTTGATAACCTCAGTCAAAGGAGCTGCTATAGTACTGAAATCTCTTACAAATCGCCTATAGAAGCCAGCAAGTCCATGGAAGCTTCTCACTTCACCCACTGTCTTAGGACTCGGCCATTCTTGTATAGCTTTCACCTTCTCTGGATCCACTTTCACTCCATCTGTACTTACAATAAAACCTAGGAAGACCAAGTTATCCGTACAGAAAGTGCATTTTTAAGATTAGCAAAAGCTTTTCTCAAAACATCAAGGACAGCCCTAAGATGATCTATATGTTCTTCTAGACTCTTGCTGTAGACTAGAATGTCATCAAAGTAAACCACCACAAACAAGCCTATAAAAGACCTAAGCACATGGTTCATCAACCTCATAAAAGTACTAGGAGCATTGGTTAATCCAAAAGGCATAACTAACCATTCATATAAACCATGCTTAGTTTTAAAGGCAGTTTTCCATTCATCTCCCTCTTTCATCCTAATTTGATGATATCCACTCTTAAGATCTATCTTAGAAAAGATGCTAGAGCCATGCAAAAACCTCCCAAGGAATACACTCTGAAATTGGTAAGGGATAAGCCTTGCATCGAATGAGGCAGTAAGCGACAAACAATCAAGGGATGTGGATCGAAAGGTGACACAAGAGGTGCGGAAAATCTCCTGATACTACCCTATAACAATCTCCCTTGGATATGACACACCAAGTTTGATTGAGTTAGATTGAAGGATATTACACACCAACAATCATAAAAAGTTTTGACCAATGGATATGACACACCATGATCGAAAACAAGTTTGAGAATCACTCTCAAGGTTTCCAAAAATATAAACTCAACTCTTATTCATTTCAATAGATATTACAAGTTATTTATAATAGAACTAAACTTGCTCACAAAGCTAGATATTTATTACATGGGAAATAATAAAATCAGTGCATGGAGGAGAGAGAAGGTTCTTGAAAGAAGCATTCCTTGCATGTAAGAGAGAGAAGCTTTCCATGCAATTTATTCTTCAATTTTCGTCACTCCTTTTGGACAGCAAATAAACCACTTGTTTATGAATTTTTTTTGGGCTTGTAACTTGATAAAAATGGGCTTGACATGTTAGATAACATCATGGATCAATTTCTGAATGTCTTCCATGCCCATAACTTCATAGATAAGCCCAAGATCACATCATACTCCTCCTCTTCAAAAAGATTTGTCCTCAAATCTTGCTCTGAAAAACTTGAACACACACAAATGATGAAAATCTCTCAAGTAAGATATGACTTGCCTCCATTGGTATCACATCGCATAGTATTTCATCTTCATATCTTCCAATGGATAAAGGAACAGAAACTTGTGTAGATACTCTCATTTCTCCATCTTCATTGAGCCATTGCAATCGATATGGCTTGGGATGCTTCTGAGTTTTCAAGCTAAGCTTCTTCACATTGTCTCGCTAGCAACATTGACACAACTTCCACCATCAATGATCAGGCTGCAGACCTTTCCTTGCACCATACAACGAGTGTAGAACAGGTTCTCTCTTTGTTCTAGCTCTAAGGTTTTGTTTTGCAAACTGAGAGTCCTCCTTGCAACCAACAATTTACCACAAACAGGTGCTTCTTCATACTCTGCCTCTGAAGTCTCTAGATCAGTCTCGGGCTTCTCATCTTCAGATTCAAACTCTCCATTCTCCAGAAGAATCATAACCCTTTTGTTGGTACACTCATTGGCATAGTGTCCACGCCCTTGACACTTAAAGCATTTAACATCTCTTGCACGCGAGCTTGTAGCTTCCATTTTACCCTTGTCTTTGCTGTAAACGCTACTAGACTTGGGCTCTTCCTTTGGCTGTGGCTTGCTCTCCTTCTGATAGCTTGGTTTATCTTCTTTAGGGGTCTGGTATCTACTGGAACCATAGCTGCTACGCGCTTGACTTCTTCTCTTAACTTGCTTCTCCACCAAGATAGCTTTGTGTAGCATCTCCTCTATCTCCAAGTAGTGTTGCATCTCCAATCTGTCTTGTATCTCACGGTTGAGTCCACCAAGAAACCGTGCCATAGTAGCTTCACTGTCCTCAGATACACAAGCTCTCAGCATAAGCAATTCCATCTCTTGAAAGTATTCCTCTACAGACTTTGATCCTTGTGTGAGCAATCTCAGCTTTTGATGAAGATCACGATGATAATGACTTGGTATAAACCTCTTGCGCATCACAGCTTTCATCTCTGTACATGCTTCAATGGGAAACTCACCATTGCGCTTCTTGTTTGTAACCAACTGATCCCACCAGCTCAAAGCATAATCATAGAACTCAGTAGCAGCCACTTGAATCTTCTTAGTCTCTGAGTAATGCCGACAGTTGAAAACGAAGTTCTATCTTCTTTTCCCACTCAAGATAGGCATCTGGATCAGCTTTGCCATGGAAAGGAGGGATCTTAAGCTTCAATCCTGATAGTTCATTGCGTCTATGTCTTCGGCCCTCATGATCATGTCGAGATCTTCTACTGCTATGTCTCGAACCGGAGCTATGGCTACTTTCCTCGTAGAAGTTATTATTTTCTTCTGATCCAGTGTGCTCGCTGATCACGCCTGTTCCTTCTGGCTCACGCCTCTTTTCAGTTGCTTGCTCTTGTCCATTATTGGGTCTCTGATCATACTTCTTCCAGCAACTTCACCATCGATCCATTACTTGTTTGGTGATTGCTTCTTGTAACATTTTGTTCCTTCTCATAAAAGTTTCATCATCCTCCTCAGATCCCATTGCTTCCTGAAACACACAAGACTTGAACCGGTAAATAGTTCAAAAGAATCGAAACACAAAAGTGATTCAAATAAGGAAACAAGAAGATTTAAACAAGGCGGCAATCGATACTTGAGCAACACGCGACGATTTGAATTCTTTATCACTCACTAAATGGAAACAACACAGATCAGATTCAACAGATGATGAAATGAGATTAAACAAATCCTGATCTATGATTCTAATAACAGATCAAGTCACACAAACACACGAAACCTTCGGATTAAGCAAATCAATATCGTAATCGACAAGAATGTGAAAGGTTTTGTTTAAAACTTAATCAAAATTCTTAGATCTATCAATATTGAACCACGAAACAATAGATCTATCAATCCTATCAATGATAACAATCAGATCAAGTGAGAAACAACACACAAAACCCGAATGATCAATGATATTAAACGATGCAGAACAGATCTTATGAAAACACAAAAGAGAAATCGAAACTCCCCTTCCAGAGTGCTCTGATACCACTTAATGAACTCCTAGGATGCTTCTCTGGATGGCTATGGATAGATCCTTGCATAAACAAATCAAAGACTCAAGTTTATCAAGGGCTGTGGAATGAATGGTGACACAAGAGGCTGCGGAAAGGCTCCTTGATACTCCTAGGCTTAGATCGGATATGACACACCTCTCTAGAACCCTTAGATGTTGGATATTACGCACCAACAGACTGGATATTACACACCAGACACTCTTTCACAACAAGGCAAGGGAGAAGGAAACACAAAGGTTTTTAAAATGAAAGAAGGCTGCCCATTAGGGTTGCCGACTAGTACACATATATAATGAAAGCTGGAACAGGCTCCAGGGCTTTCAAATTCAAAAGGAACAAGCTCCTTTATTAAATGTAGAAATGAAATAAAACTTAGAATAATAGATAGACTAAGGTTTCGAGATGTTATCTAGGTGATATGTTTAGCAAGACTAAGGCCTCATTAAAAACCTATCTTTGCAAAACCCATTGGGACAAAAACAAAGATAGGAAAAGAGCACACATAGCTTGCTAGCCTAGACAACACTCAGCTTAATAGTGAGATAGCTTGAATGGTATTAAGCGTATCTTGAAGTATCAAGCTTCCTTCAAGACATTCTTCATGTAACAAATACTTCTTGATCAGTCCTCCAATAGCTTCCTTGAGTTTCTTGGTTCTGGCTCTAGTCATGGGACCATTGGTAAGGATTAAGGCATCATTTTCTTTGGCTGGATCATCTTTAGACTTCCCATCTCCTTCAGCTAGCTTGAACTCTCCATCTTTATCAGCAAGCTGGTCCATGATCATATCAGATTGCTTTCCTAAGCCTCAAAACATTGCCTGGTTTAACCATGCCTTCCATACCAGGTGGTGGACGCATGTATACCTCATCTTCTAGCTCTCCTTGTAGAAATGCATTCTTGACATCCATTTGCCAAAGATCCCGTTCCAAATTTACAGCAAGAGATAGCACAATCGTTATGGTGTGAAGCTTTGCCACTGGTGCAAAGGTTTCAAGATAGTCCTCACCATATACTTGAGTGTAGCCTCTTGCTACCAGCCTGGTCTTCTTCCTCTCAGGTTTCCCATTGGCTAAGTACTTAATTGTGAACAACAGCATGCTAGTAACAGCCTTTTTGCCTTTGGAAGCTCAGTTTCAAACCAGGTTCCATTCTTCTCCATAGCAACCATCTCATCTCCTACTGAATCTCTCCATTCCTTGATTGCCATAGCCTCTTCATATGACCTTGGTATGTACGCCTCATCAAGATTAGTGATGAAAGCTTGATGATCCATAGGATATTGAGCAAGGGAGCATATTGCTAGAGTGGGATGAGCAACTGCTTGGCTGTTGAAGTAAACCCTTGTGTTGATCCAATTAGAAGCCGGTTGTTTGATCCTAGTACTCCTCCTTAATACTGGTTGTGGTTCTTCATGTTGAACCTCCTCTTCATTTGCCAAAGTCTGGTTCTCATTCAACACTGGTGCTTCTTGATCCTCTTGATCTTGTTGCTCATCTTGATCATGGATTGGCTCAGTATTGTTGTTGCCCCCCTCATGGTCAAGGTGAGGAACTTCCTGACCCTCAGACTCATCAGTGTTGGCCTCAGCTTCACTAGACTGAGTGGGAGCTTGCCTAGCCTCATCTGATCCAGTACCTTTCTTCTCCATAGGTATACTGATCCCAATGCTCTCCATTACCCGTCTAAGATTGCTTGTTCTATCTGAGGTTGATTGGGATAGGTTCTCAAGATCACTCCAATCTTTGTTGTTGTAGTATCCTCTAGATTCCACAAACTTAACATCTCTAGACACCAGAACTCTCCTAGTTTCTGGTTCATAACACTTATAACCCTTTTGGTTTGGAGAGTAGCCAATGAACATAGCTCTTGTACTCTTGGCCTCTAGCTTATTTCTTTGCTCCCATGGTATCAAGACAAAGCAAAGACACCTACATACACGCATATGATCAATAGATGGTCTGGTTTTATTCAATACCTCAAATGGAGAGTGGTCTTGAAGGATTCTGGTCGGAATCTGGTTGATCAAGTAGCATGCTATCACGACTGCATCTCCCCAAAACCTTTTAGGTACGTTTGTATGGAACATCTTGCTTCTGGCCACCTCCAACAGATGTCTATTTTTTCTCTCAGCCACGCCATTTTGTTGTGGTGTTTAAGGACAGCTAGTTTGCTGAATGATCCCATGCTGAGCTAGATATTGCTTGAATGCTTGACTAGTGTACTCTCCACCATTATCAGACCTGAGAATCTTCAACTTGGCACTGAAATGGTTGGAAACATGGTTATGGAAGTTCTTGAATGCCTCCAGCACCCGGTCTTTTGTCTGAATCAGAGTCATCCATGTGTATTTTGACTTCTCATCAATGAAGGTGACAAAGTACTTGAGATTCTCTCTGGAAATACAAGGTGCTGTCGACACATCAGAATGAACGAGGTCGAAACACTTCTCATAGCTAGTGCTAGACCTTGGAAAGACTGTCCTACAATGCTTCCCCAAGATACATGCCTCACATTCATCATTTTGAAACACCATACCCGGAAGCATCAAGTTCAAGGCTCTAGTATGGGGATGTCCCAATCTAGAGTGCCATATGGTGCTCTCAACCCCATTAGAATCACTGATCAGGCAGTGAGCACGCGATGCACCAGATATCTTAGTCTTCTCTAGGTGATACAGATCCTGATGGCTGTGCCCTTTACCAATAACCTGCCCTGTCTTCAAGTCTTGAAACTCAACCTCATCAGGTCTAAAGACAACTTGACATTTCAGATCAATGGTTGCTCTTTTCACTGATAGCAAATTTGATGTAAACTGAGGCATATACAAGGCAGTTGATTCTTTATCAAACACTCTGAGGTTCCCTATCCCTTCTATCTTAACCTTATCACCATTTGCTATGAGCACATTCCCTGAGGCAGGTTTGATATTACTAACCAGGTTCCTATCACTAATCATGTGATGGCTAGCTCCTGAATCTATGATAATGGGTTTAGAGCCAGGAGAATTTTTACCAACCTCCCTGGGTGAGATAAGGGCCTTGGCAGCTCTTATAAAGGAATCAAAGTCTCTTCTGGTCACTGGGCCATCAGAATTGGTCGCCCCTGCCATACTCCTCCATGTTCCTCCTTCATTAGAATCACCACATAATGCAGAATACATGGTTCTTCCTTCAATTACTTGATGCTCATATTCCTTGTGCTTAAGTGTACTCGGCTGGCTTCCTTGGGAACTTGGAAGCTTCCTTTCTTGGATGATATGTCTTATCAGACTATTGTAGTGTGAATCCAGGTTTAGGAGAAGACTGAAAACTTTGTCTTGCTCATAAACAGCTTGAAGACTCTCTCATAGATTTCCATAAACATTTTGAAGCTTATCCCATAGATTCTTGGTGGTTTTGAGATGATAATGATCCTCCAAGATCTGTTCAGACAGAGAGCTGTGTATAATTCCAAGTGCTTGATGTTCCTCTTGAACCCACTTGTCTTCATGCTTCAGGCAAGTAGCCTGACTATCCTCTAGAGCCATCCTCTTTGAAGTTTCAGCCTCCATGATGTGGCTGTCCCAAAGTCCATGACTTCCCAAGATAACTCTGGCCACTCATGACCATAAAAGATAGCTAGGACCCTCTAGGGTCACTGGAATGAGGTTCTCCTTCTTCATCTTCTTGGTCGAAATCACCTTTCCATTTTTGGCAATTTCTGGAGCTGGAAATGATGAACAGCTGAAGAACAAGATGAACTTTGCCAAAAATAGAAATGAAACTCAGAGAATTTGCGGAAGTAAGTGAAGAGAGTAGAAGGATTTAGGTCTCAAGAGCATACAGCTCTGATACCATGTGAGATTTAGTGATTTAGTGAGAGTTTAAGTGAGATTAAGAGAGAGTTTATGGATGGAAATATGAAGAACACCAAGAACAGGAGAGAGAGTGAGAGATTTCGTGCATGAGAGATAGAGAAGGAGAGAATATAATTTCCTTAGTTTGAAATGGTCCAAGATACAACACATAAATAGCCAAAGACAAGAGGGCTTAAACAATAAAATAAGGTCTGGCCTTCTGAGCACAAAGGGACAAGATATCTTGGTCAGACCAAGGGAAAGCGACAAGTCCTTGCACTCCCACATGTGGTCTTCTTGATTCAAACTTCTCCAACAGCTCTTTTTCCTTCTTGCCGACATGAATAGCATTTAAATATGTCATTCTCTTGTCTCTAGACCAAGGCAAGAAGAGAAGCTTGCTTCTGAAGTTAGGTTTAGCTCATCCAAACCCTAAACTGTACGAACCACCTCTTTTGCTTCCTCTTTTATCCGATCAACCTTCCTTGTCTCCTTTACACTAGAATGCTCATTTTATTCCTCATGTCAACAGTACCTGAACGGAACACAAGACCTTGGTGTCTGGATGGGATGCAACAAATGCACATAAGTGGTGGGCTATTGTGATACAGATTGGGCAGGAGATAGAGCTGATAGAAGATCAACAAATTGATATTGCACATTTATTTGTGGGAACCTGGTGACTTGGAAGAGTAAGAAGCAGAAGGTGGTCTCTTGCTCAAGTGCAGAAGCCGAGTATAGAGCTATGCTGAAGCTGACCAATGAGCTGATGTGGATCAAGGGCATACTGAAGCACTTGGAGGTTGATCAAGTTACTCCCATGACAATGCATTGTTACAACCAGGCCGCAATCTATATAGCCTCCAACTCAGTCTTTCATGAGAGAACCAAGCACATTGAAGTTGATTGCCACAAGGTGAGACAAATAATTGTGCTTGGAGAGATCCTACCATGTTACACTAAGAGTGAAGATCAATTTGCTGATGTGTTCACTAAAGCTGCAAGACAAAAGACAATGGAGTCCATCCATATAAGGTTAGGACTCGTTGATCTTGGCAAGAGGAGCTTAACCCCTAGCTATGAGATCTTTACTCTTTTTCCCTCATCAAAGTTTTGTCCCAATGGGTTTTCTTTGGTGAGGTTTTTAATGAGGAAGATCTCATGGCTGTCCAAGCTTGACTTGTTTCACATGTTCAAGCTTGAGTGGGAGTGTTGAGATGAGAAGAAGATATGGAGGGTTGAAGGTACTTGGGTGAAGAAAGTTACCGCAGTAAAATAAGTTACTGTGGTAAAAAGGGTAACAGTGGAGTTACCATGATGAATAAGTTACTGAAGTGTGAAAGAGATGAAAGTAACTATGCAAGGGTGAGGCGCATGAGACCATGGAGTGTAGCCGTTTATAGATAAGGTGGAAGAGCCTTGACAGGCTGGCTGAGACAGGCTAAAAAGGTGAAAGCATCTTAGTCCAAGATACTTGATCCTTCACACACAGCAAGTCTCCCATTGGCTGAATTTGAAATGGGGAGCGTCCCTCCTTGACCATACACACTTGCATAGTGACTTAGTGAAAGCCCTTGTATCTGATCTCTCTATATATATTGTAATCTCATCATTAATAATCATAAGCAAGTTATGAGAGTCTCCTAAAGTGTTAAAATGTCTCTCTAATCTCATATTAATCTCTTATCTCTTAATCTCTATCTTAATCGCTCTTAAAGTCTCTCTTTACTCTCTTTTATTATTCAAGATCTATAAAAATCTTACCAATTATACTTTGATTTCTCATCTATGAATGTCACAAAATATTTATGGTTTTCTCTAGATGCACAAGGGACAGTCCACACATCAGAATGCACTAGATCAAAACAATTCTCATAAATAGTCATAGATTGAGGAAAAACAGATTTTCAATGTTTGCCAAGAATACAAGCTTCACCAGATTCATTTTGAAAAGATAGATTAGGCAACAATAAACTTAAAGATCGACAATGGGGATGACCTAATCTAGCATGCCATAACACATTATTAGCTAAAACAGAATTAAAAGCAGAGGATAAATCTGAAAGATTGGTTTCTTCAAGCAAATAAAGCTCTCCCTTGCTCACACATTTTCCCAGCATCTTACTGGTCTTAGTGTTGGTGTCAAAATCGGTCACGACGGAATCAATGACTGAAAGTCTCTGGAAAGTATTTCTTGAAACAAAAAGTCTCGGATAATTTGAAAAGAAGTTATACGAGATTTTCTCAAATTAGAATATCCACTCTCTGGTGAGGTCGAAAACGGTTATCTCGAAATCTACGGCCAAAGATCCTTCCAAACTCAAAGATTTCCCGCACGAACGACTAACGGGGGAAAGATCGGGCAACGGAAAACTCACGGACGGCAAGACGGCCTGGCGCCGGCGGCACGCTGCCACGCTGGCCGCCTGGCGCCGGCGGCACCCCAGCCTGGCGCTGGCGCACGCTGCCACGCTGGCCGGCCTGGCGCCGGCGGCACCCCAGCCTGGCGCTGGCGGCACGCTGCCACGCTGGCCGGCCTGGCGCCAGTGGCACTCGCCTGGCGCCGGCGGCACGCCACGCTGGCCGCCTGGCGCTGGCGCACGCTGCCACGCTGGCCGCCTGGCGCCGGCGGCACTCGCCTGGCGCCGGCGGCACTCGCCTGGCGCCGGTCGACGGCCCTCGTCCTGGTCTCGGTCCCATCATGCTCGGTCTGATCCCATCTTGGCTTGTTTGGATCAATCCTCGTGAGTTTGGGACGATCACGGCTACGGAATGAACATCTTTCGATTCGGTTGGAATCATCGTCGATGTTTTACGACAAAAACTAGATGGATTGGATTTCTCGTAGAAGATATCGTATAAAACAAAGATTGATTAACTTGAACATCGATCCTTTAAGCTATACGGTTTATTTTACGAGAAAGATAGTCTTTTCGAGAAATCGTATAAAACATTCAACGACTTAAGACAAGTCCACGGACTTACTTACGATTTTAAGAATTCAGGTCCAATAAGGCCATGATGGTTTATCCGATTTCCCGAACGTCGGATAAACATCAAGTCACCGAAAAATAACGGAAAACTCGAGGATAATTACGAAGACCGACGAAAATGGAATATTTCCAGAAGAGATAAGCTTGGGCCCAAAGGCGAGGTCCATCATCCTAAGGCAAACCGACCTAGGAGTGAGTATATAAGGAGAGCAAGAGCAGAAGAGAAGGGGATCCAAAAATCCTAGAATCTCAACTTAGAGAGCTCCTGTTAGCTGATAGAACTTAGAGTTTAGGTGGTTAGACTAGCAAGGCAGGCCCTAGAACGTCTGGCCGCCTCCTGCTCGCAAATCTCCGCTCCTCTCAGGAGGATCGGATAATTCTTTTACTTCAGAGCTCCGCACATAGAAACCTTAGGCGTTATCTTTGACATGCCTGTTTCTATGACAAACGCTCATACTAGACGAACCCGCTCAGACGGTTCGATCTCTTGTTCAATTCTTTCTAACTGAACTACGTCCGACTTGATCCTCGAAAGTGGTACGTAGGCAGCCTTTCTTAAGATCTAGTCCCAAATCTTAACAAAACCTTTTCCGCATTTATTCGGTCACTTGTCGTTGGCTGTCGCAGAGAATCCGGACCTTCAAGGAAAGTCGGGTTAACTTGGCTTTCCTCCGCAATCTTATTTATCGAAAATTGACGGTGTGAATTTCGGTTCCCAAAGTTTGGAACTAGAAGGAGGGGGGGATGGATTACTATTACTCATACGGCCGCAAAGCGCTTGATCGAACCGATGTCCGGAAATATGAAAGAAAAAGTTGCAGTTTGCGCCAACGATGGTAAAACAACTCCAGCAGCGACTGTTCCTACGCCAACGCCACGCGAAACGCCACGGTGCTCGAGCAAATCAAAAACCTAGCCGCGGCTTTCCGCCACAGGAAGAGCACGAAAACGAGCACACAATTTCTCTATCTAAACAGAAAGGGCAACGATAAAATCTATCAAACCTCAAAAATTCGTCTTGTTACCAAGTTAGAGAAATGCATAGCGAGCAAGGTTTCTACGAAAAACGTTTCTTTCGAGAACCTCTCGGAAAAATAAAACTTATTTTCCTCGAAACCTTGGGGAAACCCTACATTACTCGCGGAACAGAAGCACGGCAAATCGGTTCACCGATTCCCACTGCCATACTTCTTACAAACAACTCTCGAGGAACAAACGGGAAAACGAAAGGAGGTCGGAGCTTGATCTTACTATGACGACTTGCCATAGGGTAAGATCAGTCTTCCCAGTCCGCCTTAGTAAGATCCCACTCTGTTCTCCTTTGTGTCTAGGTCAAAATGGCTTTCGTTTCATCTCAATCGGAGTTTCCGTTGGAATTTTACGAAGAGAACAAAGTCACTGTCCCGGCCACCTCGCCGTGGGCAAGGACAAACATTACCGAGGTCATCTCACCCTCCGACATGGCTACCTCACCACAGGGCAAACTCACCTTCGTTATCCTTTGAGTCTAGATCAAAGTGGCTTTCGTTTCGTCTCAATCGGAGATTCCGTTGAGATTTTACGAAGGAACAAAATCACTCTCCGCCACCTCGCCGTAAGCAAGGACAAACATTACCGAGGTCATCTCACCCTCCGACATGGCTACCTCACCACAGGGCAAACTCACCTTCGTTATCCTTTGAGTCTAGATCAAAGTGGCTTTCGCTTCGCCTCAATCGAGCTTCCGCTGAGATTTTACGAAGAAAATAATGTCGCTGTCTCGACCACCTCGCCCATGAGAAGGATGAGACCGGTCCTGTCTCAGTACCATGCATCTTTGCCTGAGTTTTGAAACTTCGATCTTTGAGTCCGTGAGCCCCGGGATCGACGGCGCAGCAACAGCAGCATCGGCGACGCTGGACACGGCATCGGGTGGCGAGGCGCTGGCGCCGGGCGGCAGACCGACCACGCCGCACCTGGCGCCGGGCGGCAGACCGACCACGCCGCACCTGGCGCCGGGCGGCAGACCGACCACGCCAGCGCCTGGCGCCCGGCGGCAGGCGCCTGGCGCCGGGCGGCAGACCGACCACGCCGCACCTGGCGCCGGGCGGCAGGTCTGCCGCTTCCTTCGGGCGCTGGTGGCAAGGGTCCTGGCGCCCATCCGCAGTCGCCTCGCGGATCTCGGCAACGGCAACATCTTGGTCCCTTAAACCCATGTTCGGATTGTTCGAGAAACACGACGATTCTTCCGCAAAGCCTTCTCGATTGTTTAACAAAGTTCATATTTTAAAGCTCGGCAATATTTTACGAAACACCATTCGTAAAGTCATACAAGATCATATGAAACGATAAGGACCTAACCAGTTCGCTCATAGCCTGACGAGCAAAGAGCCTCACTCTTGTGGCGTCTTGCCCAAATGTCTCCATTTGTCTAAAGCACCCACCTTAGCCTTCTTCGAAGTTATCGCTACTTCTCCTCCCTTTGTTTCAACGATTCTGTAATGTTCCTTCGGACACATTGTCAATTTAACCAGCAGTACGAAGAAACGAGAACAGGAACTTGGGCGTTCATATCTCTCCTTCGCTCCGATATTCTCGTCAGAATTTCATGAAAAACACGATTCTCGTTCGGTATCAAACTTTTCAAAGTCCTTTGACGATGAACCGTTAAAAGTCACGAAACAAAGAGGAACGGGCAAGAGGCAGCCTTGAACGATCGATGAGACTAAGGCAGAACATGCAAACCGATCTAGTGTCTCGAAAAACCGAGACACGATCGCCCCGCGTTATAAAAGCATACTCATCCCGCTTCCTAAAAGAAAGAAAAAACGTACACAGGCCTTCGAAAGAACGGCTAACCCGTTTTCTTTCGTAAAAAGAAAAGGAAAGTAGGTACGTATAATCCCATCTTCGAAAACTTTTTGCTTCAGCATCAAGACAACGCTTTTGACAAAGCAAACTCTCGCAGCAATAAGATTTGTCTAAAAAACGCTAGCAGCATAGCCCAACCGTTACAAACATAGTCCTGAAAACTCTACGTCACCTCTCGTCGCAAACTCGCAACTAAAAACGTGTACCGACGTCAGACTAATAGCACGACGGTGAACTACGAAAATAACGAAATAACCTTCGGTAAAACTCCACGAGTAGTTCGAAGAAGCTTTCGTCCAAAGGTCGAAATCATAGCGGAAACATCTCCCGTGTAATCCGCGGAAACATCGCTACTTTAACAATCTGCGATTTTCTATCTCCATGAAACCGGTCATCCATTACTTTCAGATAACAAGAACGTTTTAAAACAAAACAGCCTAGGGAAAAACATGATCGGTCTCATGCAAAGCGATTTCGCGATGCATAAAAGTGAATGAGGAAAACATAATCCGTGGTCGCGAATATCGCAAGTAATTTGTGAAAGCGCTCTCCGGTTACCTTTGCGAAAACCCCCTTACATCACTTTTACGAAAAATCCTCTGTATGGTCGAGTCAATTCATACAAAGCAACTTTCGTAAAATAAACATAATGGGTCCAACGGTAACTGACATAGACAGTTTTAAGCTCCACAAGGTTTCTGGCTCCTGCTTTCACTCCAGCGATTCGTCCGAGCAGGAAAAATCACGCAGGCTAACCCGCGACATGTCCTGCGCCGATCCCTTAAACTTTTTCCCCGGATAAAATGAAGCGATTTTCATGCAACAAAAAGAATTTATCTGAGCCATTAATCGTATAACTAAGACCTAAAGTGGAAGATCGCTTCTAAAAGCCATCAGCCATAACTCAGAAAACTCCGCTATGCTTGGCATGTCTATCTCGACAAGCGCTATTTGGCCCTCGACCAACTACACCCTTCCGTAAAGCCGGACCTGAATTCGCATCCCCATTAAGGACAATCAGAACTAACATGACCTTAATAAGGGTCATGGTCTGATCGTTTACCAACAACTTCCTTGGCGATACGGCTGAATCTAGCCTCCATGCCAATCCAAAGCTACTGAGCGACCACCGCTCCAATCACTTAACGGCTAAAAACAACAATCCACGATTTGTTCATAGAACGCCAAGTGACTATAACCCAGAATCGGAAATCATACGATAAACTCTTCGTACCAAAACTCAGTCCTAACAACCATATGGTTAACGGAAGATTTAAACTTATCGTCAATCGATTAAGTTCTATACGCCCCGTAAACACGGCATGAAAAGAAACACTCGTGACAAGGCTCCAAGAGTTATACGAGTCATCCTTAATTTATACAAACAAATCCCAGAAGGCCAACACTTCACGAAGCACTGTGAATGTAGACGCTTCTCCCTGGTCGAACTTACGCGACCCCTTGGTCCTAAGGCCCAAACCAAACAACAGTTTCTGGCTGCGAACATTCGCAAAACATCTCCAAAGCCCGCAAACATTTCAACCACGAAATGCGGCACAAGGGAAACTCGACCTTCAGCACTGCGAGACGTCGCTAACGCTTGAAGGACATTCTTTTCCTCAAAACATACAAACACACCTCTAAACGGTAACATGCCTCTAAACTGGCATCATGTCGTCGTTGCTGATCACAACAAACGAACTCTAACGTCCTAAACAGACAAATAGCCACCCTTCAAGGGGTAGGCTCTCTTGCATCCGACAAGGATAAACATAGCGCGCTATACAAGAAATCCAAATTTTGGTTTAGCTCTTCGTAAAGGAAGTAGCTCGACTCACGCCTAGACAAATCATATAAGCCGACAACAATTCGCGGATTTTAAACTGTACGAGTCAGGTTAAAATCGCAAACAGGCAAAACGAAAGCCGATTTGTCATCGCAAAGCCTCAGTCCGAGAGTAAACCTAGGTCTTGCCTAAACCCAGCCACGCTGGATCTTGACTTCACAGACATAGTATGGTATACGAGATCCAAAATTTGTCTCTTCACTTAAGCCTATTCGCTTTCACCTAATTTTTATGAATCGGTAAACCGCGGAAAATCTCGCTTTATGCAAACAATAGGTACGGTGATCATCAGGGAACTAGGAATGAGACGACAACTCACACCCTCTTTCTCATACTTCGAAAAAACTGAAGTTCATAAAAAATCGAAAAACACATAATGGCCTCACAACGCCCAGACCAAAACAAATACATCAACAGCATCATGCTCGAAAGTCTCTCATAACACATAACCAGACCATATAAGTCTCGCTGGAAAACAGATCACAAGGGTCTTAAGCTCCAAAACGAACTACGGAAGGCTTGATCCCTACAACAAGGGTACGTAGGAAGCCTTCGAAAGGCGCAGCCCCAATCTTACCACTTTCAACAGAGCCTTTCAACCATTAATTCCGCCTATCTTACCTAACATGTCTTATCGCTCGTAAGAACATCACGAAGGTTCTAACGAGCTGGGGGGCTAACTGTTGGTGTCAAAATCGGTCGCGACGGAATCAATGACTGAAAGTCTCTGGAAATTATTTCTTGAAACAAAAAGTCTCGGATAATTTGAAAAGAAGTTATACGAGATTTTCTCAAATTAGAATATCCACGCTCTGGTGAGGTCGAAAATGGTTATCTCGAAATCTACAGCCGAAGATCCTTCCAAACTCAAAGATTTCCCGCACGAGCGACTAGCGGGGAAAGATCGGCAACGGAAAACCCACGGACGGCAAGATCGCCTGGCCCTACGGCACGCTGCCACGCTGGCCGCCTGGCGGCGGCGGCATCGCCACGCTGGCCGCCTGGCGGCGGCGGCATCGCCACGCTGGCCGCCTGGCGGCGGCGGCATCGCCACGCTGGCCGCCTGGCGGCGGCGGCATCGCCACGCTGGCCGCCTGGCGGCGGCGGCATCGCCACGCTGGCCGCCTGGCGGCGGCGGCATCGCCACGCTGGCCGCCTGGCGCGGCACTCGCCTGGTGCCAGCGCACGCTATCCGCAAGCCGGCCTGGCGCCTCGCGGCACCCCTGGCCTGGCGCCGGTCGACGGCCCTCGTCCTGGTCTCGGTCCCATCATGCTCGGTCTGTTCCCATCTTGGCTTGTTTGGATCAATCCTCGTGAGTTTGGGACGATCACGGCTACGGAATGAACATCTTTCGATTCGTTGGAATCATCCTCGATGTTTTACGACAAAAACTAGAGGATTGGATTTCGTAAAAGATATCAGATAAAACAAAGATCGATTAACTTGAACATCGATCCTTTAAGCTATACGGTTTATTTTACGAGAAAGATAGTCTTTTCGAGAAATCGTATAAAACGTTCAACGACTTAAGACAAGTCCACGGACTTACTTACGATTTTAAGAATTCAGGTCCAATCAGGCCATGACGGTTTATCCGATTTCCCGAACGTCGGATAAACATCAAGTCACCGAAAAATAGCGGAAAACTCGAGGATAATTACGAAGACCGACGAAAATGGAATATTTCTTGAAGAGATAAGCTTGGGGCCAAAGGCGAGGTCCATCATCCTAAGGCAAACTGACCTAGGAGTGAGTATATAAGGAGAGCAAGAGCAGAAGAGAAGGGGATCCGAAAATCCTAGAATCTCAACTTAGAGAGCTCCTGTTAGCTGATAGAACTTAGAGTTTAGGTGGTTAGACTAGCAAGGCAGGCCCTAGAACGTCTGGCCGCCTCCTGCTCGCAAATCTCCGCTCCTCTCGGAAGGATCGGATAATTCTTTTACTTCAGAGCTCCGCACATAGAAAACTTAGGCGTTATCTTCGACATGCCTGTTTCTATGACAAACGCTCATACTATACGAACCCGCTCAGACGGTTCGATCTCTTGTTCAATTCTTTCTAACTGAACTACGTCCGAATTGATCCTCGAAAGGGGTACGTAGGCAGCCTTTCTTAAGGTCCAGTCCCAAATCTTAACAAAACCTTTTCCGCATTTATTCGGTCACTTGTCGTTGGCTGTCGCAGAGAATCCGGACCTTCAAGGAAAGTCGGGTTAACTTGGCTTTCCTCCGCAATCTTATTTATCGAAAATTGACGGTGTGAATTTCGGTTCCCACACTTAGTATCCTGAAAGCAAACATCATTAGGACTGAAAAAAACATTGCAATTCAGATCATTAGTTGCTCTCTTAACAGATAATAAATTTGATGTGAAGGCAGGCATATAAAAAGCTTAAGACTCTTTATTAAACAAGTTCAGATTTCCTACTCCCTCAATTGGAATTCTATCACTATTTGAAATCACTAAACACTTTTGTGTTTTAGAGCATGATTAAAACAATCAGAGATAATCAGGTTCAAAGATTAAAGAGATTAAGAGATTTTAGTGAGAGAATAGAGAGAGAGAGACTTAAAACTCCAATAATTGATTAATGAGATGGTTTACAAGTATATATAGATGGGGATACAAGGGATTTCGAAATGGGACTCAAAACATGTGAAGTCAAAGCTAGCTGGCCACTCTGGTTTCAAATACTTGGCTGAGAGGCTTCACATGCTTGGACAGGCTGTAAAGTAGTTTCTCCTTTCCAGCTGTGCTCTTCTCTTATCCTCTTGCCTTATCCACACAGCTTGATGCAAGGTAACTTCTCAATCTGCCTTAGTTACCTTCATCTAGAGTTACTGTGGTAACTCTCTAAAGTTACTGTGGTAACTTTGGAGTTACTGTGGTAACTTTGGAGTTACTGTCTAAACCTCAACACTTCTCTTCTCTAACTGATCCCTGATCCTCCAAGACTCCATCTCTTTATTACCTCATCTCAACAATCACCTCATCTCAACACTCCCCCTCAAGCTTGACCATGTGGAACAAGTCAAGCTTGGATTGCCATGAGATCTTCCCTCATTAAAAACCTCACCAAAGAAAACCCAATGGGATAAAACTTTGATGAGGGAAAAAGAGTGGAGATCCCATGACGAGGGGATCAGCTCCTTGGGTTAAGATCAATGAGTCCAATCCAGGATAGTATGGACTCCATTGTCTTTAATCTCGCTGCCTTCGTAAACACATCTGCAAGCTGGTCTTCACTTCTTGTATAGCATGGCAGAATCACTCCTAGGATAATCATCTGTCTCACCTTGTGACAATCAACTTCTATGTCCTTTGTTCTCTCATGAAAGACTGAGTTAGAAGCAATGTGGATAGCTGCTTGATTGTCACAATGCATGGTCATGGGAGTAGACTGCTCAATCTCTAGATGCTTCAAAATACCCTTGATCCACACCAACTCGTTTGTCAGCTTCAACATACCTCTATACTCAGCTTTAGCACTTGAACAGGAGATGACCTTCTGCTTCTTACCCTTCCAAGTAACCAGATTACCTCCAATGAATGTACAATAACCAGTAGTTGACCTCCTGTCCACTCTATCTCCTGCCCAATCAGCATCACAATTTCCAACCACTTCTGTACTGCCATTACAACCCATCCAAACTCCTTGTCCAGGCGAGCCACTCAAATACCTCAGTACCATATCTACCATCTTCCAGTGATGTACCTTTGGCGCCTGCATATGCTGGCTAACTTGATTTACAGCAAAGCATATGTCAGGTCTGGTGATGGTCAAGTAGATCAGCTTGCCAACCATCCTCCTATACAGCTTAGCATCCTCAAACAACTGGTTCTCTTCAACCCCCTCCTCACACAAGACCTTATACCCCTCCTCAAGAGGTGTCTTAGCTATCTTCCCTCCAAGAACATCAGTCTCCTTCAGCATATCCATAGTGTACTTCCTTTGAGACATAAACAATCCCTCCTTAGATCTGCATATCTCAATCCCCAAGAAGAACATCTCTCCCAAGTCTTTAAGTGTGAAGAGTGTATGATCAAGTTCAGACTTCCTGAACCCTCTCCCATTGAGTGTTGTACTCAGTTTCCTGTACCAAGCTCTAGGTGACAGCTTCAGCCCATATATTTCCTTCTTCAATCTCAACACATTCCCTGGCTTCACTAGATGCTCAAGACCAGGAGGTGGGAGCATGTATACCTCATCTTCCAGTTCACCTTGCAAGAAAGCATTCTTCACATCCATTTGCCACAAGTCCCATTCAAGATTCACAGCAAGAGATAGGACTATCCTAATGGTGTGAAGCTTGGCGACTGGTGCAAAGGTGTCAATATAATCTTCTCCATATGTCTGAGTGAACCCTCTTGCAATTAACCTTGTCTTCTTCCTATCCACGGTTCTCCTGAATCAGTAGACTCTTCTCCTAAACCAGTAGACTCTCCTTGCTCATCTCCACTAGACTGAGGCAATTTCACTGCTTCCCTTGTCTCCTCATGATCATGCTGACCTGAATCCTCTTTGTTCTGCTCTTGCTCACTTGATGAATCCTCTTGGTTCTGCTCTTGCTCACCTGATTCAGTTCCATTCCCCCTCTCATGATCAAGAGGAGTTGTTCTTCCAGCTCCACCAGTCTGGTTGGAAGGTTCTCTCCTTCCGGGTTCCTGATCCTGGGATAACCCTATCCCTAACTTCTCCAGCAACACTCTCAGTGTTGTTGCCTTATTATGGAGCTTAAGATAAATCCTTCAGATTTTCCCACTCCTTTTCTTCATAATAACCTTTTGGTTCAATAAACTTCACTTCTCTAGATACCATTACTCTCCTTGCTTCAGGATCATAGCACTTGTACCATTTCTGGGTGATAGAGTACCCAATGAACATTGCCTTAGTGCTTTTTGCTTCCTGCTTGTTTCTCTGCTTTCCTGGAACCATGACATAGCACACACAACCAAAGACACGCAGGTGATCTATGAATGGCCTGCTCTTGTTCAATACATCAAATGGTGACAAATTCTTTAATATCTTGGTTGGAACCCGGTTGATAAGATAGCAGGCATTCTGAACAGCATCACTCCAAAAACGTTTCGGGACATTTTGATGAGTTCCTGGTCAAGAAACAACCCTAGGATACTCTTGAGAGGCGATCTAGTATTGATTTGGTGGACATAGATTGATGAAAGATAGCAAAGGGGAATGGTGGCCGATGGTAGAGATGGATCAATGTATGATCTGCGGAAAGGATCAAACACTGAGTTGAGGTCTTAGTCCGTGAGAGGCAGCCCCACTAGTGAAAAAGACCAAGGCTTATGGAAGATCACTCTTCAAGCCAAATTCGATGTCCAACAATTGAACAAAGGAATCACAAGTTGTTAAGAGATTTTGATAAACAAAAGTGATTGATTTTATTCAGAAACTTACAAAGGGTTTTTGTAGAAGAAAAGGGATACAAAGCACTCTTAGAACTTGTAGAAATCGAAAATAACTTAGATAAAAACTAGGTGATCTTGAAGACTGAACAATTGAACAGCTTGATGTCTTCTTTGACTTGGTTTGCTTCTGATGTCGATATTGGTTTGGTACAAACCAAGCTGAGAATTGCTTCTTTCAATTGTCTGGTCTTTGATCTGGTTATTGGCCCATTAGAGAAGGAGAATGGGTCTTGGCCTTGTGTTGTTTGGGTTGAGAAAGAAAGGTCTGATCCAAGATGCTTGTCTTTGGGTCCATCTCGTCCATCTTGCACCAAATCAGCTCCAGTATCACTTCCATCCAGCTCTCCGTGTCCAAGTGAAGTGTTCAGCTCATTCAGCTCCTCTTCAGTGTCACTCTCCTCCAGCTGGTTCAGCTCCTTAGGCGCAAGATCAGCTACTGGTTTGGCCATGATCATATAATCCCCTCCTCCTTTGTAAGGATTTGTCCTCAGATCCAAATCATCTGCATGATAAGGGATCAAGTCAGCAATATTGAAAGTAGAACTCATAGCATACTTACCTTGGAGATCAATCCGATAGGCATTGTTGTTGATTTTCTTAACAACTTGGAATCGCCCATCCATTTTTGACATCAGCTTAGACTTTCTTTCATCAGGAAATCTTTCTTTTCTCAAATGTATCCACACCCAATCTCCTGGGTTCAAGACTAGTTCACGCCTCTTCTTGTTTGCTTACTCCTCATACTTCTTGGTCCTTTCTTCTATGTTCCTTTTGACCTATTCATGCAAGGAAACAACAAACTCGGCCTTTGCCTTGCCGTCAAGATTAGTTTGCTCATTAGGTGGTAAAGGCATAAGATCTAAAGGAGTCAAAGTATTGAATCCATAAACAATTTGGAATGGTGAGAACTTAGTAGCACTATACACAGAATGATTATATGCAAATTCTACATGTGGAAGACAGTCTTCCCAAGTCCTGATGTTTTTCTTAATCACAGCACGCAAGAGAGAAGACAAAGTTCTATTAACTACTTCAGTCTGTCCAGCAGTTTGTGGATGACAAGTAGTAGAGAATTTCAGCTTTGTTCCAAGTTTAGACCACAATGTTTTCCAGAAATGACGAAGAACCTTAGTATCTCTATCAGACACTATAGATCTAGGCATGCCATGCAAACGAACAACCTCTCTAAAGAAAAGATCAGCAACTATCAAAGCATCATCAATTTTGTGACATGGAATGAAATGAGCCACCTTTGAAAATCTATCCACAACTACAAAGATTGAATCTCCTCCCTTTCTAGTCCTAGGCAATCGAAGCACAAAATCCATTTATATATCAATCCAAGGAGCATCAGGAATAGAAAGAGGAGTATACAAACCTTGAGATCGATCTTTTGTCTTAGCTTGGGTGCATACCACACATCTGGTGCAGATTCTTTCCACATCCCTTCTCAAAGTCGGCCAGTAGAAGTGTTCTTTCAAGGTGGCCAAGGTCTTGGCAACTCCAAAGTTCCCCATTAATCCTCCTCCATGAGCTTCCCTAACATACAACTCTCTCAAAAAACAGTTAGGTAGACAAAGTCGATTTTCATGATAAAGGAAACCATCTACTTGATAAAACTTTCCACTGGTGTGTTTCTTGCTTTGCTCATACTGATCCTTAAATTCTTGATCATTTTCATAATAAGATTTGATCTGTTCAAAACCCAAAAGCTTAGCTTCCATAGAAGTGAAAAGAGTGTACCTTCTGGACAGGGCATCAGCCACAATGTTCTCCTAACCTTGTTTGTAATGGATCACATAAGGAAAAGTCTCCAAGAACTCCACCCACCTGGCGTGCCTTTTGTTGAGTTTGTGCTGGCCCTTTAAGTGCTTCAACGACTCATGGTCAGTGTGAATAACAAACTCTTTTGGCCAAAGATAGTGTTGCCAGGTCTGGAGTGCTCTAATCAAGGCATAAAGCTCCTTGTCATATGTTGGATAGTTCAGCATTGCTCCACTTAGTTTCTCACTGAAGTATGTTATTGGCCTTTTTTCTTGCGTCAGCACAGCCCCAATACCTACACCAGAAGCATCACATTCAATTTCAAAGGTCTTAGCAAAATCTGGAAGAGCCAGCAAAGGAGCATTAGTCAACTTCCCTTTTAGATCCTGAAAGGCATCTTCTTGAGCCTTTTCCCACTTGAAACCCACGTTTTTCTTGATCACCTCTGTGAGAGGAGCTGCAACGGTGCTGAAGTCCTTTACAAACCTTCTGTAGAAGCCAGCAAGCCCATGGAAACTCCTAACCTCGCCCACACTCTTAGGACTTTGCCAATCTCGAATTGCCTTGATCTTCTCCTCATCCACCTTGATTCCTTGAGCTGTAACAACAAAACCTAAAAACACAAGTTGATCTGTTCCAAAAGTACACTTTTTAAAGTTAACAAAGAGTGATTCTTTCCTTAGTACTTCTAGCACAAATTTCAGATGGTTCACATGATCATCAAAGCTCTCAGAACATGGTTCATTAGTCTCATGAAGGTACTAGGTGCATTAGAAAGCCCAAATGGCATAACTAACCATTCATACAATCCATGTTTAGTTTTGAACGCAGTTTTCCATTCATCACCTTCTTTCATTCTAATTTGGTGATATCCACTTTTCAAGTCTATCTTTGAAAACACACAAGATCCATGCAGCTCATCTAACATATCATCTAGCCTAGGGATAGGGTGACGATACTTTACAGTGATATTGTTGATGGCTCTGCAATCTACACACATGCGCCAGCTTCCATCTTTCTTTGGCACAAGTAGAACTGGTACTGCACATGGGCTCATGCTTTCTCGGATGTGTCCCTTCTCAATCAGCTCATCTACTTGCCTTTGGAGTTCTTTGGTTTCTTCAGGATTGGTTCTGTTGGCAGGTCGGTTTGGAAGTGAAGCTCCAGGGACAAAGTCTATTTGATGTTCTATACCACGCAAAGGAGGTAGCCCTTTTGGATTCTCTTCTGGAAAGACATCACCATATTCCTCCAAAAGAAACTCAAGTTCACTTGGTAGAACCGGTGCAAGGTCAGTAGAAGACATCAGAGCACCCTTAAAAACAAATAGAAGCATAGATCGCTGAAGACACAAAGCTCTTTTGTTCTCACTGGTTTTGATTGAGATATGTGTCTCCTTCTTTTGTTTAGGAGCTGGATCCTTCTTGGCCTCTTGTCGCCTGAGTTTGAGTTGAAGCTGATCTTCATGTACTTCTTGTGGAGACAAAGGTGCAAGGACAATCTTCTTGTCTCGGTGAGTAAAAGAATGGTGGTTTGTGTACCCATCATGGATGGACTTCTTATCATACTGCCATGGCCGTCCCAACAAGATGTGTCTGGAGTCCATGGGGAGAACATCACACACAATCCCATCCTGGTATCTCCCAATGGTTATAGGAACCATCACTTGTTCTGTGACCTTCAGCTCGCCATCTTCATTCAACCATTGCAGTAGCTATGGTCGAGGGTGTTTTCCAGTCTTCAAAGCCAGCTTTTCTACAAGAGATTCACTAGCCACATTAGTACAACTTCCACCATCTATAATCAAACTGCAAACTTTATCATAAACAGTGCATCTAGTATGAAA
The DNA here is from genome assembly GCA_016771965.1 of Brassica carinata. Taxonomy (NCBI): domain Eukaryota; kingdom Viridiplantae; phylum Streptophyta; class Magnoliopsida; order Brassicales; family Brassicaceae; genus Brassica; species Brassica carinata. The sequence continues at coordinate 25,020,817 of CM028692.1, forward strand.
AAATTCTCCCTCTGATCATTGTCTTCTTGTTTGGTTTGAACTCTCAGTGATCTCCTTGTAACCAGAAGCTCTCCATGATTTGGGTAGTCTATGGATTCATCTTCAAATGCCTCTGGTGCCTTTTCTTCTTCAGATACCAATTCACCACTTTCCAGGAGGATCATGACCTTCTTGTTAGTACACTCATTGGCATAATGACCAAACCCATGACACTTGAAGCACTTCACATCTCTAGCTCTTATGGCTGGCGCCTTGCCTTTGTCAGCTTTCGTCTCCTCCTTTGGTTTCACAGAGACCTTATCATTCTTTGGTGCTAGACGATTTGAAGTGATTTCCATAGGTCCCCTTGGTTGTTGTCTTCCTCTTAAGTCGCTGCTCAATGAGAATGGCCTTGTGGATAAGCTCATAGATATCCTCATAATCCTGCATCTCCAATCTGTCATGTATGTCCCGGTTGAGTCCAGCTCGAAAACGAGCCATGGTTGCATCAGCATCCTCTGTGATGGCGGCTTTGATCATTAGGAGCTCCATCTCTTGATAGTAGTCTTCTACACTCCTAGTTCCCTGAGTCAGCCTCCTTAGTTTCTGATGCACATCTCTGTTATAGTGGTTGGGCACAAAACGCTTCTTCATGATGGTCTTAAGCTCGAACCAAGAAGCAACTTGTGGCTCTCCAGTCCTTCTCCTAGTTGTACACACCTGATCCCACCAGTGTAGAGCATAGCCATTGGATTCTGTTGCAGCAAGTCTGACCTTCTTGGTTTCCGAGTAGTTTTGACAATCAAACACAAGCTCCATCCTCTCTTCCCATTCTAGGTAAGCATCCGGATCATTCTTTCCACTAAATGCTGGGATCCTGAGCTTGAGGTTGCCAAGACTATCATCAGGCCTGTTTCTTGGAGCAAGCCTTGTCTCAGTTCTGGTTTGAGAACCCGCCCTATCAGACCTGGCTGATCTTACTGACCGTTCTCCATCAGTGCTTCGTCCAGAAGAAGTATCTCGGTCATCTGTCTCTCCTGTGGCTATTCTTTTGCCTCTCCTCTTGCTCCTAGCATGCTTTCTAGCCTGTGAAGTCTGACCAAGAAAGTTATCAGTATTTTCATTAACTAAATTACTAGTTCTTAACCTTTTTATGATCTCAGACATCATGGCTTCCATCTGCAGTTTGTTAAAGTTAGTAGGAGCAGGATCATCAGGTTAAATGCTTCCATCCGACATGTTTCTGTTAAGAGACTTAAACAAGAAAAACTTAGCACAAATAAGAGATAGCTGAAGCCTCACTTGGTGTTTTCTCTCAACTGTTTTCTCTCAAACTTGTTTCTGTGAAGTAGTTTCAGTGATTCCAGGAGTTCAATTATCAGACAAACAAATGCAAAGCCAGAAGAAGAAATCCAAAAACCACCCAAAGAAACAGTTAGACAGAATTAAGAGTTTTTGAAATTGCAAGGGGCTTTACCATCAGAGACTGGATTTCTCTTCAGCCTTTTCAATTTCTTTTCTTTCTTTTGATTGGTTTTCTTTTTTTTTTTATAACTGGTTGGCCCCCCCTTGCAGGTTACAACAGATAGAAAGTGAAGAACAGAAAGAAAAATTGCAGAGAATTGCAGAGAAACAGAAATCAAAAAGGTTCCCAAAAGAGAAGAGATATGAATCGACAAACCCCTTTGATCAGATGCCCTCAAGCTGCTCTGATACCACTTTATGAGTTCCTGGTCAAGGAACAACCCTAGGATACTCTCGAGAGGCGATCTAGTATTGATTTGGTGGAGATAGATTGATGAAAGATAGCAAAGGGGAATGGCGGCCGATGGTAGAGATGGATAAATGTATAATCTGCGGAAAGGATCAAACACTGAGTTGAGGTCTTAGTCCATGAGAGGCAGCCCCACTAGTAAACAAGACCAAGGCTTATGGAAGATCACTCTTCAAGCCAAATTCGATGTCCAACAATTGAACAAAGGAATCACAAGTTGTTAAGAGATTTTGATAAACAAAAGTGACTGATTTTATTCAGAAACTTACAAAGGGTTTTTGTAGAAGAAAAGGAATACAAACCACTCTTAGAACTTGTAGAAATCAAAAATAACTTAGATAAAAACTAGGTGATCTTGAAGACTGAACAATTGAACAGCTTGCTGTCTTCTTTAACTTGGTTTGCTTCTGATGTCGATATTGGTTTGGTACAAACCAAGCTGAGAATTGCTTCTTTCAATTGTCTGGTCTTTGATCTGGTTATTGGCCCATTAGAGAAGGAGAATGGGTCTTGGCCTTGTGTTGTTTGGGTTGAGAAAGAAAGGTCTGATCCAAGATGCTTGTCTTTGGGTCCATCTCGTCCATCTTGCACCAAATCAGCTCCAGTATCACTTCCATCCAGCTCTCCACGTCCAAGTGAAGTGTTCAGCTCATTCAGCTCCTCTTCAGTGTCACATTCCTCCAGCTGGTTCAGCTCCTAATACAAGCCTAGGATGAGAAAGGCTCACAAAACTCTTGGATCAAAGTGATGGTCGATCCAACAAGAGGGGTGGTTTGTACAATCGATCTAATCGACTTTAAAACCGGCTGGATGGGAGATTTGATGATGATATCGGACAGATCAGGGTGTTGACTGATTCCACAATCAACCACGAAGAAGAACAGCCTGATTCCACAAGCAGTCTCAATCGCCAATCACTAAGACAAGTGAATCCACACAAGGCTTGATGATCAAGATAACTCAAAGGCACAAAGACTCTGAAGAAAAGAAACTGAAAAGGTTATTATTTCTTAGGTAAAAGATTTGTGCGTTGCAATGTGATATCTAATAAGATTATATAATGCTCAGTACAAGGCATCGAAAACTAAACAAAAACAGAAAACTTTCTGAAAATAAGATAACTAGTCGTTAGGCTTTAAATGAAAGAATCTTGTCCAAAGGATGAGCTTCTTGTATCTGGACAACTTTGGTAATATCCTAGGATCCTTTGGGAGCTTCTGGTTGAAGAAACAAATCGCCAATTCACAGCCAAGAATGGAGAAAACTAGCCGTTGGGATTTAAAGCAAATCGACTCGAAAAATGGCAAGTTGAGATGGTGAAGAATCTGGCTGATCCAGTGAGGTTTAGTGCATGGTATCAACTCTCCAAGTGGTCTTAGATGTAGTGGATGATCTCCTGGTTTCCACACGTGAGTTTGAGTTGCATACTCCTTAAGCAAAGAATTATTTTCCTTAAATAGAACCAGTTCGGATGCAGTGTAGGTAGCCTGACTTGTAAATGGTATATCTCCTAGAACACTACTCCTTTTGATGTGAAACCAATTCTCAGCGTGCTCAGGTTGAGTTGAGAATCTATAGGTACTGGTTTCACGGTCAAACTCTTCATGGTCGCAAAGATACCCTTCTTTGAATGAACCTATGTCGCTGCTGGCTCCAATGTAGCTTGTATGGTTGATCTTATGAGCTGGTTGTCCAGCTACTGACTTGAGGTCCTCATCATTCCCTCCCTCTTCAAAAGGTTTTGTCCTCAAAACCAATTTTTCTGCATAGCATGAATCAAGATAGAGCAAGTCAGGTTTCATCCTCCTTTGAGATTCCAAGGCCTTACCTTGATATTGTATCGGTTTGAACTTTGATGGCACATATGGTGGTTCTTCTTTGGAAAAATAGGATAGGATCACTCCTATGGTCCGGTCTGGTGTGATCCTGGCTTTGGGTAGATCTCCTCTGGAACCTTCAGCATTGGTTCCTGTCATAGACTCAACATCTTTGGCTAAAGACAAGTGTGTTATAGCAGTCATGGAATAATCAGCATATAAATCGTTTTGAGAAATTCCATTTTCAGTAGATGATAAAATCTCTTGCTTCCTCTCTAAGTGTGATCTATGAAAAGAATTATAATCTACATACTTATCTAAACAGCCTGGTTTTTCCTCACATTTATCAGGACCAAATAAATCAGTGTGCACATTATCCAAATTTTCAGTAAGCAAACAAGGGATATGATCACTTACCTTGTTATCTTGCATTGATTCAGCGGGTGTAGAAGTCTCTAGGGTAGTTTGCTCATCATTCTCATGTTGTTGAGCTTCTGGGCGTTTCTCCTCATCATCTAGAACTTCATCAACATTCTTGTCATCAGTTGGGACTTGAAAAATTTCAAGTGTGGACTTGCTTCCGCAGCAAGGTTGGGTTCTTGTTCCTTGATTTCCATGTTAGTACCTGAAATATTTTCAACCTTTTGGGCACTAGACAAGTGTGTTAAGACATTCATGGAATTACTAGAAAAAGAATTAGATCCAGCTTTAATCAATTTGATAAGATCATCAAACCTTTTATCTATTCTAGCAAAGGAATTATCCAAGCTAGTAAAGGAATCACTTACCTCCAAGTTAGTTTCTTTTGCTTCTTGTGGTGCTATCTTCACAGCTCATTTTGTTGGGCAATCTTTTGCTAGATGACCCTGGCCTTGACACCTATAACAAATAACCTCAGGTTGTTTTAAAGATTTAAAGTACTCACCTTGGTTTTGTTTGACTTGAGGTGTATGCACTGGTTTTGATCTTTGCCTCTGGTTTGCCGGCTGCAAGACTTGTGGTTTTACTAATCTCCTTGTGGTCACCTTCTGGATGTGTTGTGCTCTTTCCACAAAATTCCGATACATGAGCCTCTTCAACTCTGTCCAAGTAAAAGGTGGATCATTGTAATAGATCCGATCAGCATCTACTTGATCCCACCATTTGTATGCTTCTCCAACTAGGGTATCTCTTGCATAAGATGGCTTTAAGCTCTCTGGAATTCTCCAAGTCTGAAACCATTGTTCCATGTCGTCCTCCCACCTTATATATGCACTTGGCCCTTCCTTATGACCTGAAAATTGCATAGTTGATGTATCCAAGCGGGTCTGCCTAAGCTGGTTACCGTTGTGGTTCCATGGTTTGCTTTTAACATGGCTTGATCGATTTCCATGGTAAGATCTTGCTGGTGCAGCGATGGTGGTTTTCATTCTCCTTGGAGCGGCTTGAACATAGAATTCCCCATCAGAACAATCCTCATAGATGCGCTGGGATTTGGGACCATAACAAGTCGAGTATTGGTCCTTTGGTTCTGGTTCCAACTCCTGGTATTCTTGCTCATCATGAGGGACATACTCTGGATCAGAATCTATGTACCAATGACCTTCAGTGTGGTGGTCATCTCCATCGTCCCAACAAGCCTGGTCCGTATCTTCTCCCCAATCTACTTCAGAAGTGTTGTATTCTTCAGCTTCTTCTTCACTTTCCATGGTGGTAAAGCTTTTAGAACAGTGCCTCGCAAGAAGAAAATAAAATATTCAAAATCAAGTGACAAAAGAAGAAAACGTAACAAGTAAAAATAAAAATAAAAGAAGAAAATAAAAGTCTACAAAAATATGGCAGTTTTCTTTCTTTTTTTTTTTAACTGTAAAGAAATATTATAAACTACTTAAAACTATTTTTTTTTTTTGTTTATGAAAATCAAATAATAAAGAAAAGGAAAAGAAAGTTTACAAGTAAAGTTCTAGAAAAGGATAAGTTTGAATCGGCCAGAATTGGAAAGCTTTTGAAAACTTGACCAAAAATATGGAAAACTCGGATTGCAACTTTACTAACAAGTTTTATGATTTGCTTTTGAATGAAAAATAAAGATCTAGCAGCAACTAAACTCGACAGGAATAAGAACCGAAGGAATGAACACAACTCTTTTTTTTTTATGGGTTTTATATTTTGACAGAAACGAAATAACTAAATGTAACAAGAAACAAAACGATTTCTTTTTATGGGTTTTATGGTTTTTATGAAAATATAAACTAGATGCAGCAACAAACAAATGATTCTTATGTTTTTTTGAATAAGTATGCAAAACAAAACTAGATGAACAAGATGAACAAACAATTTTTATAAGTTTTTTTTTTTTTGGACTTATGAATGCAAATTAAAAGAGACAAGGATATATATAACCTTATGCTGAAAGAACTTCAGCTCTGATACCAAAAATGATACAAGCCTAGGCTGACAAAAGCTCACAAAACTCTTGGATCAAAGTGATGGTCGATCCAACAAGAGGGGTGGTTTGTGCAATCGATCTAATCGACTTTAAAACCGGCTGGATGGGAGATTTGATGATGGTATCGGACAGAGCAGGGTGTTGACTGATTCCACAATAAACCACGAAGAAGAACAGCCTCATTCCACAAGCAGTCTCAATCGCCAATCACTAAGACAAGTGAATCCACACAAGGCTTGATGATCAAGATAACTCAAAGGCACAAAGACTCTGAAGAAAAGAAACTGAAAAGTTTATTATTTCTTAGGTAAAAGATTCGTGCGTTGCAATGTGATATCTAATGAGCTTATATAATTCTCAGTACAAGGCATAGAAAACTAAACAAAAACAGAAAACTTGCTGAAAATAAGAAAACTAGCCGTTAGGATTTAAATGAAAGAATCTTGGCCAAAGGATGAGCTTCTTGTATCTGGACAACTTTGGGAATATCCTAGGAGCCTTTGGGAGCTTCTGGTTGAAGAAACAAATCGCCAATTCACAGTCAAGAATGGAGAAAACTAGCCGTTGGGATTTAAAGCAAATCGACTCCAAAAATGGCAGGTTGAGATGGTGAAGAATCTGGCTGATCCAGTGAGGTTTAGTGCATGGTATCAACTCTCCAAGTTGTCTTAGATGTAGTTGATGATCTCTTGGTTTCCACACGTGAGTTTGAGTTGCATAGTCCTTAAGCAAAGAATTATTTTCCTTAAATAGAACCAGTTCGGATGCAGTGTAGGTAGCCTGACTTGTAAATGGTATATCTCCTAGACCACTACTCCTTTTGATGTGAAACCAATTCGCAGCGTGCTCAGGTTGAGTTGAGAATCTATAGGCAGTGGTTTAAAGGTCAAACTCTTCATGGTCTCAAAGATACCCTTCTTTGAATGCACCTATGTCGCTGCTGGCTCCAATGTAGCTTGTATGGTTGATCTTATGAGCTGGTGGTCCAGCTACTGACTTGAGGTCCTCATCAGCTCCTTAGGCGCAAGATCAGCTACTGGTTTGGCCATGATCATATCACATTTGTATGAAACATCATTGATCTAGCAACCTCCATCAAGGGCCTGTTCTTTCTCTCAGCTACAACATTCTGTTGTGGTGTATATGGGCAGCTAGTCTGATGCACAATTCCATGCTTGGCTAGATGACTCTTGAAGGCATTGCTGATGTATTTACCTCCATTGTCTGATCTCAGTACCTTCACAGAAGCATTGTATTGATTAGATACATATGCTTGGAAATTCATAAAAGCTTATAACACCCTATCTTTAGATGGAAGCAATGTAAGCCAAGTATACTTAGACTTCTCATCAATGAATGTCACAAAGTACTTGTGACTATCTCTAGACATACATGGTGCAGTCCACACATCTGAATGAACTAGATCAAAGCAATTCTCATAAGTTGTCTCTGATGTTGGGAAAACAGTCATACAATGCTTTCCTAATATGCATGCTTCACAATCCAAGTGATTAAATGACATATTAGGCATGATCAATTCAATTGCACGAGCATGAGGATGTCCCAATCTAGCATGCCAAGTCATCCTATCAATATTCTCAGCAGTACTACTCAAACATATAGAGTTAAAGGGTTCAGAAGTCTTAGCCAATTGGAGATGGTATAGCTGATTCTTGCTATCTCCTCTACCAATGACCCTTCCAGTCTTTAAATCTTGAAACTCAACCTCATCTGGCCTGAATACCACTTGGCAGCCAAGATCAACCGTTGCCTTATTCATAGAAAATAGATTTGAAGTAAACTGGGGCATGTAGAAAGCATTTGTATCTTTCCCAAACAGTTTGAGTTTTCCCACTCCTTCTATTGGGATCATATCACCATTAGCTATCATCACACCTCCAGTGGCTTGAGAGTTTTAGATAATTAATATGAGAATTTAGGTAGAGTTTATGAAGAGAGATGAAGAACAGGATGAATCCGAGAGAGAGAGTGACAAAGAGTAGAAGGAAGTTCTTATTCCTTACTTGATTCAGAACATGTGACAAGGTATTTAAAGACATACAAGATCATATGTTGACAAAGAGAAAGGATTAAACTAAAGGGAGAAAGGACAGAGTAGAATAAACAAATAGGAGAGAGGCTGGTCGGTCTGCTCGCCCAGCCGAGTGATAATGATTGCTCACAACGGTCCACTCTCTCTGATCTTCCTTAACCAACCCGTGACTTCTTCTCCAACGTTCCTATTGCTTCAAATATCTCAAGGCAATGTGTGCAAGTTGTTTCTGATCAGACTTGGCGAAATTGTCACTCTTTTGCTCCCATTCCTTGCCTTGCACTCCACACTAGGTCACAAGTTGTACGGACAGACTTGTCTCTCAAGGTAACTCAGCTCCTTGTTTAATTCAAACTCGCCTGGTTCCCTCTTCCTTCCTAGTTGCTTTCTTTCTTTATGTAACAACTTCCTTGTGCTTTATTGCTTCATGTCAACACTAACCCTCAAGCTTGACCATAGGGACTGGTCAATATTGGAAACCATGAAGCATTCCCTCATTAAAACCTTTACTTGGAGAAACCACTTGGGATAAAAACCAAGCAAAGGAAAAAGAGTAGAACACTTCATGGCAAGAGGATCAGTGACAAGAGAGGTCTATGAGTCACAGCTTAGGATGAATGAACTCACAAACCTTGCTGCTAGCTGCCTTGGTAAAAATGTCAGCCAGTTGATGTTGGGGTCAAAAACGGTTATCTCGAAATCAACGGCTAAAGATCCTTCCAAACTCAAAGATTTCCCGCACGAACGGCCAACGGGGGAAAGATTGGGCGACGGAGAACCCACGGGCGGCAGAGGATCCCTGGCGCCTGCGGCAGGCGAAACGGAGCCGGCCTGGCGCCGGCGGCAAGCCCCTTGGCGCCGGCGGCAAGCCTGATGCAAGCCGGCCTTGCGCCGGCGGCAAGCCCCCTGGCGCCGGCGGCAAGCGTAACGCAATCCGGCCTGGCGCCGGCGGCAAGCCGGCCTGGCGCCTGTCATGTCACCGATCTTAGATAGGATCGTCCGGATGGACCATGGTGCGAGGAGACGCACCAGTCAGGTCGTAAGACCTTGAGACAAGCATATCATGGTCCAATAAGGAAGGTTAAGGGCATCAGGAAGCTGAGACTTAACCAGGATGTGAAAGAAACAAGTGTAAAGGAGCTGGACGAGTGATCCGGGAGCTGGACGAGGTCTGTATCAAGCTCGATCAGCTAGGTGCAGCTGGAAGTTAGCTCACCTAAGTGTGATTAGCTCACAGTAGCTGGAGGACTAGCTCACTCAGCTGGGAGCAGTTGGTATTCAGCTCAACTCAGTTGGAGGAAGTGTTCTGGTCCGGACCAGTGTGGTCGGGTCAGGCGGTTACAGGGTGAGCCGATTGTCCGGGTGCAAGGTGGTTTGTCTTAGGCACGGACCAGGGAGTTGGCAAGCTTCCAGGAGTGTGAGCTAAGGCTCAGTGGACGATTTTGTGGAAAGGAAGAAAAGAAAGAAACTACCAAAGGGCGGTTACGGGCGGTTGAGAAAGGGAGAAACTGCCCTTTTGGATCTAAGGAATTGGTAACTGCCTCCCAGGTGGTTATGGACGGTTGGGGATCGATTTCCCTTCTATTTTCTTTGTCTCTGTCGAAAATATTCATATAATATGACAGAAAACTCAGACAACTTCCGGAGAGAAAGAGAGAGAGATGTGAAGGCAGCAAAGGGGCAGGTTTGAGGGCAATCAAGTGGGGAGTTGAGAACGACCCTCTGGTGAGTTATGATTATTTTTGCCATTCCCTGGGCTTCCTATACATCCATAGAAGACACGCAAATAGCCTGGAAAGAAGAGGAATGACCGGATTCCACTTCCAAGGCCAGAGACAGCCTTGAAGGCAGATGTGTGTGGAAAGGCAGTTTCATGGGAAACAGAGGGGGAAGTGATGAACGAGTTTTGGATGGGTTTTGATCATGGATGATCATTCCCTGGGCTTCCTATATAGCCTGGGAACACATGCAGATGGTTAAGAGAAAAGGGAGAAGGCCAGACTCCACTCTGAAAGGCATGAACAGCCTTGAAGGTGGATGCAGTGCAGAAACTGTTTTCATGGAAGTTCCATGGAAGGGATGATGGGTACAACCCATGATTGGATCTTATCAATACTGTAAGTATGTGATAAGGGCTTGATGGAGGCGTTCTCTGGAGGAGTATGGCCGGACTTGATAAGGGGGAACACATGATCTAATAAGATCAAGTATAAGGGAAACTCTCCATGGCCTTGGTTGGACTGGTATGTCCAAATCTCATAGTTCCTGAAGGAATTGTGGAGATCTTATTATGGATTCCTCTTAGTGGGGAATTATCATGAATTATCATGGTTTTTAATTAGTTTTATCTAATTGATTTGATGATGGTCAGTTATGGCGGTTTAGTGGGAATTGGCAATTTAAGGTGAAGGAGGCCGGTTCTTATTGATATGATTGTGGATTCTTCTTAGTTGGGAATTATCAGTAATTTTCATGAATTTTATTTAGTGGTTGGAGCAGGTTTGCTGGAAGTCGAAATTGCACCTGAGGGTATATTGGGGTCAGATCCTTGTGTTAGGTTATCTGATCATATGCTTGTGTGCTGAGATAGGTTTGTCACTTATGATATTGATCATAAGGAAGGTTATTGATCAACCTTGGTGTTGGTAAGCTATGTGCAAAGCATTGGCTGAGAGCCATGAAGAAGAGTACTGTCATTACTAGATGGTGTAGACCACTAGTATTGTGCTGGGTGTACTTGTACAAGGGAGGCCGTGTGTGATCTGATCTTGGGCAAGGCTGGACTACCTGATCCTGGGATGATGGATCAAGCTGTCTGCTCTGATTGATCAAAGGATGCACCGGTTGTAAGAGCAAGACTGATCGGGTCCATTGGGACATGGTTCCTTGGCCGGTCTGATAAGTTTAAAGACTCATCAGTTCTGAGTCATGTGGGGTGGTTGGTTGAATGAGTTAGGATCTGATGGGCATTATTAGTCCTTGTGAGGACTTGGTATGATTAGTCCATGAGAGGACTTGGTATTACTAGTCCAAGAGAGGACTTGATATTATATCCTACAAAGTGTAAGGATATTAGATGATGCATAGGCTGAGATGAGCCAGATTCATATAAATTACCATTGAAGACTTCCCAAAGGTTACTTGGTCTGTGGGGATGGTTGGTTGAATGACTAAGTACCCAAGGGAAGAGTTTATGCAGGTATAAGCAAGCTAAGTCAGCTGAGACAAAGAGCTAACATGCTCCGTGGATGTGGCAAAGGTATGATCTAGCAATGTTGCTTAGATATATATAGAATGGATTAGGGGAATGGAACCTCAGATTTGTATGACTTGGTCTGGTTCAGGGTCGACCCCTTTGGAGCTAGTGGTAGCTGTGTATACTAAACAAGGCTAGGGTGATTCGACCGGACCAGTGCTAGATTGGTTGTAGACCAATGGATATAGTTGTTATTCCGCTGCGTATGTGTTGAATTAATCTAAGCTAGGAATTGACTACGGTAATCTTGATCTTATATCTGAGTTAGCCCTCGCCTATGTGCGATGTTTGGAATAAAGGGCGAAAAAAATTTAGAGGTTCGGTCAGTGTATGGACCGAGCGACGTAAGGCGTCGACCGCGGCCTATTTGGCCGGGATCGGGTCTTACAAGTTGGTATCAGAGCATGCTTGATCCTGTTAAGGACGGTGTTCAGATATGTTGATTTCCAAACCAAAATTATTTCTGAGAACTGAGATGACTTGGAACCTTAGCTGTGGTGAGCCAAGTGAGAGTTGAGGTAAAATTGGGTTTCATGCTTGTGAACGGGGAAGTTCCAAGATGAGCCGGTTTAGCCAAGATGCGTTCTCCAAGAGCAAGAACCTGGAAACAGAAAGGTTAGTTATCTAGTTATTTGGAAGTACTAGACGGATTGGATGATGGACTCAATGCAAGATCTTTGTATGGACGACCTGGACCAGGGAAGTAACATGGACCAGAGAGTGGCTTAAATTTAAAGAAACGTGCATCACTCTCTTGGGGGTTAGTGTTTTTCCTTGGTGGCCGTTCAAAACAAGTGAGCATATGCAGTGTTTCATGTTGGTCTAAGGGAGACACTACATGGCTAGTACATGAGTGGGCTTGTGATCAGATGGATCAGCTGGGACTCAGTGTAAACCAAGGTAGGATTCCTTAAGATTGAATGAATGGAATTGATCAATTCCAAGGGGAATTAGAAACACGATGCTAAGTATCTTAGTATGATGAGGATTAAGGTATACTATAAACACTTTTGTGAATTGTATGGGACGTTCACCGAAGTGTGATGCTTTGGAGAATGGTATGGGACGTTTTCCAAATGTGTGATCAAACCGAGATCTTACTCATCTAAGTACTTAATGATCGGTGGTGTGGAAGCACACGCACGTTTCGATACTGGAGCTACACATGGTTTTGTGAGTCCAGATCTGATCGAAAAGGGTATGTTCAGGGTGTTGGAACCTGGAATGGTCCTGACAAAGTGAGTGTGGCCGGAGGGCAGATTATGAACTCACTAGGTCTGGTTAAGGACATTCCAGTGATGATATTGGACAGGCCGATGCCTGTAGATCTGATTGTGATCTTGGACAGGCCGATGCCTGTAGATCTGATTGTGATCTTGGACAGGCCGATGCCTGTAGATCTGATTGTGATCTTGGACAGGCCGATGCCTGTAGATCTGATTGTGATCTTGGACAGGCCGATGCCTGTAGATCTGATTGTGATCTTGGACAGGCCGATGCCTGTAGATCTGATTGTGATCTTGGACAGGCCGATGCCTGTAGATCTGATTGTGATCTTGGATAGGCCGATGCCTGTAGATCTGATTGTTATCTTGGACAGGCCGATGCTTGTAGATCTGATTGTGATCTTGGACAGGCCGATGCCTGTAGATCTGATTGTGATCTTGGACAGGCCGATGCCTGTAGATCTGATTGTGATCTTGGACAGGCCGATGCCTGTAGATCTGATTATTGTCCCCCTAAAGAATCATGAGATGATCTTAGGCGTGGACTGATTTGGAAAGAATCGGGCAACTCTTGTTTGTCACCGTGGAATGGTGCAGCTTGAGAATGAGTTTGGACCCCCGATCAGGTTCCAAGGTATTGAGCCGACCTCTTGTTGTTTAGTGGTTTCAGCAATTCTGGTGGAAAGGATGCTTTGAAATGGTTGTGAGGCCTTATAGGCTACCATTTATACTAATGAGGTCGTAGGGGGTGGTGGCCCAGATGGGATACCGTTGGTTCACGAGTTCAAGGATGTGTTTCGGGCGATGCAGGGTGTGCCCCCTGGCAGGGCTGACCCGTTCATGATCGAACAAAAACCTGGAACGGCCCCAATGTCCAAAAGTACGTATCGTATGGCAGCAGCTGAAATGGCTGAGTAAAGTAGCAACTTGAGGAGTTTCTTGATAAGGGTTTCATACGCCATAGTGTATTGCCTTGGGAAGCACCAGTTCTTTTTCTGAAACAGAAAGATGGTAGCTTCAGGCTGTGTATTGATTGATATGGTTGAGTCCTGGAGTGGACCAGAACCGTAATATGATCAAGTCCGGTAAGGGACGAGGATCAGGACACGACCTACTCGGAGATGGACCTATGGTCGGAATGCACGGTTGAGTCCCTAAGTGGACCAGGACCGGAATATGATCACATCCTAAATGGATCAGGATCAAAATATAACAAAGTCCAGTGATGGACAGAAGTTAAGTTGAGGCGGTTTAGTCTTGTAGAGACTAAGATCGCAATATGGCCAAGCTGGGAAAGGCTGTTGCTGGTTAAGGAATGATCCAGTAATTTGTGGCTGGATTCATAAACCTTGGTGTCTGGGAAGGACTTACGTAAACTGAACAATCTGTTAGGACTCGTGGTAGAACGAGAAGCCTAAAGATTGGAACAAGTTCTTTAAGACTTGACTGGTACATCGAGTGGCTTGGAGATTGGGTAGATCTACTAAGGCTCGGTTACGCAGTATGTTCTTAAGAACTGAATATGATCTAGTCGTGGACTAGGGTCAGAGAGTAATAGACTTGTTGTTTACTAGAACCGCAACCTGGAGAGTTGGGCCAGTGACACAAGTCATGTCCTTGTATGGGTGCTTGATGGACCAAAGGATGGACCACTTGAAAAAAATTTTGGGTTAAATCTCTATCAAGTGGGGAAGACTTGTATTTATGATGATCAATATGTGGTCAGTGAGAAGGGACAAGGAGGGAGATGCAACAATTGGTTAGGGAGAACCAATCGAGCATGCTCCATGTTCCGAATGCAAAGAGTTCGGTTGGAACCTTTGTCATGAGACAAGACGTCAGTACCACTGGATTCGAGGACGAATCCATCCTAAGTGGGGGAGACTTGTCATGTCACCGATCTTAGATAGGATCGTCCGGATGGACCATGGTGCGAGGAGACGCACCAGTCAGGTCGTAAGACCTTGAGACAAGCATATCATGGTCCAATAAGGAAGTTTAAGGGCATCAGGAAGCTGAGACTTAACCAGGATGTGAAAGAAACAAGTGTAAAGGAGCTGGACGAGTGATCCGGGAGCTGGACGAGGTCTGTATCAAGCTCGATCAGCTAGGTGCAGCTGGAAGTTAGCGCACCTAAGTGTGATTAGCTCACAGGAGCTGGAGGACTAGCTCACTCAGCTGGGAGCAGTTGGTATTCAGCTCAACTCAGTTGGAGGAAGTGTTCTGGTCCGGACCAGTGTGGTCGGGTCAGGCGGTTACAGGGTGAGCCGATGGTCCGGGTGCAAGGTGCTTTGTCTTAGGCACGGACCAGGGAGTTGGCAAGCTTCCAGGAGTGTGAGCTAAGGCTCAGTGGACGATTTTGTGGAAAGGAAGAAAAGAAAGAAACTGCCAAAGGGCGGTTACGGGCGGTTGAGAAAGGGAGAAACTGCCCTTTTGGATCTAAGGAATTGGTAACTGCCTCCCAGGTGGTTATGGACGGTTGGGGATCGATTTCCCTTCTATTTTCTTTGTCTCTGTCGAAAATATTCATATAATATGACAGAAAACTCAGACAACTTCCGGAGAGAAAGAGAGAGAGATGTGAAAGCAGCAAAGGGGCAGGTTTGAGGGCAATCAAGTGGGGAGTTGAGAACGACCCTCTGGTGAGTTATGATTATTTTTTGCCATTTCCTGGGCTTCCTCTACATCCATAGAAGACACGCAAATAGCCTGGAAAGAAGAGGAATGACCGGATTCCACTTCCAAGGCCAGAGACAGCCTTGAAGGCAGATGTGTGTGGAAAGGCAGTTTCATGGGAAACAAAGGGGGAAGTGATGAACGACTTTTGGATGGGTTTTGATCATGGATGATCATTCCCTGGGCTTCCTCTATAGCCTGGGAACACATGCAGATGGTTAAGAGAAAAGGGAGAAGGCCAGACTCCACTCTGAAAGGCATGAACAGCCTTGAAGGTGGATGCAGTGCAGAAACTGTTTTCATGGAAGTTCCATGGAAGGGATGATGGGTACAACCCATGATTGGATCTTATCAATACTGTAAGTATGTGATAAGGGCTTGATGGAGGCGTTCTCTGGAGGAGTATGGCCGGACTTGATAAAGGGGAACACATGATCTAATAAGATCAAGTATAAGGGAAACTCTCCATGGCCTTGGTTGGACTGGTATGTCCAAATCTCATAGTTCCTGAAGGAATTGTGGAGATCTTATTATGGATTCCTCTTAGTGGGGAATTATCATGAATTATCATGGTTTTTAATTAGTTTTATCTAATTGATTTGATGATGGTCAGTTATGGCCGGTTTAGTGGGAATTGGCCGAATTTAAGGTGAAGGAGGCCGGTTCTTATTGATATGATTGTGGATTCTTCTTAGTTGGGAATTATCAGTAATTGTCATGAATTTTATTTAGTGGTTGGAGCAGGTTTGCTTGAAGTCGAAATTGCACCTGAGGGTATATTGGGGTCAGATCCTTGTGTTAGGTTATCTGATCATATGCTTGTGTGCTGAGATAGGTTTGTCACTTATGATATTGATCATAAGGAAGGTTATTGATCAACCTTGGTGTTGGTAAGCTATGTGCAAAGCATTGGCTGAGAGCCATGAAGAAGAGTACTGTCATTACTAGATGGTGTAGACCACTAGTATTGTGCTGGGTGTACTTGTACAAGGGAGGCCGTGTGTGATCTGATCTTGGGCAAGGCTGGACTACCTGATCCTGGGATGATGGATCAAGCTGTCTGCTCTGATTGATCAAAGGATGCACCGGTTGTAAGAGCAAGACTGATCGGGTCCATTGGGACATGGTTCCTTGGCCGGTCTGATAAGTTTAAAGACTCATCAGTTCTGAGTCATGTGGGGTGGTTGGTTGAATGAGTTAGGATCTGATGGGCATTATTAGTCCTTGTGAGGACTTGGTATGATTAGTCCATGAGAGGACTTGGTATTACTAGTCCAAGAGAGGACTTGATATTATATCATACAAAGTGTAAGGATATTAGATGATGCATAGGCTGAGATGAGCCAGATTCATATAAATTACCATTGAAGACTTTCCAAAGGTTACTTGGTCTGTGGGGATGGTTGGTTGAATGACTAAGTACCAAAGGGAAGAGTTTATGCAGGTATAAGCAAGCTAAGTCAGCTGAGACAAAGAGCTAACAGGCTCCGTGGATGTGGCAAAGGTATGATCTAGCAATGTTGCTTAGATATAGATAGAATGGATTAGGGGAATGGAACCTCAGATTTGTATGACTTGGTCTGGTTCAGGGTCGACCCCTTTGGAGCTAGTGGTAGCTGTGTATACTAAACAAGGCTAGGGTGATTCGACCGGACCAGTGCTAGATTGGTTGTAGACCAATTGATATAGTTGTTATTCCGCTGCGTATGTGTTGAATTAATCTAAGCTAGGAATTGACTACGGTAGTCTTGATCTTATATCTGAGTTAGCCCTCGCCTATGTGCAATGTTTGAAATAAAGGGCGAAAAAATTTAGAGGTTCGGTCAGTGTATGGACCGAAGCGACGTATGCCGCATCACGCCTATTTGGCCGGATCGGTCTTACAGCGCCCGGCAAGCGGCCTGGCGCCCGGCGGCAAGCGTATAAACCGGCCTGGCGCCCGGCGGCAAGCGTATAAACCGGCCTGGCGCCCGGCGGCAAGCGTATAAACCGGCCTGGCGCCGGCGGCAAGCCCGGTCGACGGTCCTCTCCCTGGTCTCGGTCCTCTTCCTGGTCTCGGTTCCACCGTGCTCGGTCTGATCCCATCTTGGCATTGCTTGGATCAATCCTAATGGGTTTGATACGATCACGGCTACGGAATTAACATCTCTCGATTCGACTCGATTGGAATCATCCTCGATGTTTTACGACAAAAATTAGAAAGGTTGGATTTCTCGTAGAGGATATCGTGTAAAACAAGATCGATTAACTAGAACATCAATCCTTTAGGCTATATGGTTTATTTTCCGAGAAAGATAAGACTTTCCGAGAAATCTTATAAAACGTTCAACGACTTAAAACAAGTCCACGGACTTACTTACGATTTTAAGAATTCAGGCCCAATCAGACTATGACGGTTTATCCAATTTCCCGAACATCGGATAAACATCAAGTCACCGAAAAATAGGGGAAAACTCGAGGATAATTACGAAGATCGACGAAAATGGAATATTTCCGGAAGAGATAAACTTGGGCCCAAAGGCGAATCCATCATCCTAAGGCAAACCGACCTAGAAGTGAGTATATAAGGAGAGCAAGAGCAGAGGAGAAGGGGATCCGAAAATCCTAGATTGGAGACCTAGAGAGCTCTTGTTAGCTGATAGAACTTAGAATTTAGGCGGTTAGACTAGCAAGGCAGGCCCTAGAACTTCTGAAGCCTCCTGCTAAATCTCCGCTCCTCTCGGAAGGATCGGACAATTCTTTACTTCAGAGCTCCGCGCATAGAAAGCCTAGGCGTTATCTTCGACATGCCTGTTTCTATGACAAACGCTCATACTAGACGAACCCGCCGAGACGGTTCGATCTCTTGTTCAACTCTTTCTAAACTGAACTACGTCCGACTTGATCCTCGAAAGGGGTACGTAGGCAGCCTTTCTTAAGGTCCAGTCCCAAATCTTCACAAAACCTTTTCCGCATTTATTCGGTCACTTGTCGTTGGCTGTCGCAGAGAATCCGGACCTTCAGGGAAAGTCGGGTTAACTTGGCTTTCCTCCGTTTTATTCATTAAAATCGACAGTGCGAATTCGGTTCCCACAGTTTGGCTTCGAAGGAGGTGGGGCGGATTACTCTTACTCATACGACGGCGGCAGTTGAACCGATGTCGAAATATGAAAGAAAAACTTGCAGTTTGCCAACGATGGTAAAACAACTCCAGCAGCGAGTGTTCCACGCCAACGCCACGCAAACGCCACGGTGCTCGAAAGCAAATAAAACCCAGCGCGCTTCCCGCCACAGGAAGAGCACGAAACGAGCTCGCAATTTCTCTATCTAAACAGAAAGGGCAACGATAAAATCTATCAAACCCCAAAAATTCGTCTTGTTACCAAGTTAGAGAAATCGCAACGAGCAAGGTTTCTACATTCGAGAACCTCTCGGAAAAATAAAACTTTTTCTCCTCGAAACCTTGGGGAAACCCTAGATTATTCGCGGAATAGAAGCACGGCAAATCGGTCACCAATTCCCACTGCCGTACTTCTTCGAACAACTCTCGAAGCAAACGACTTAAACGGGAAAAGAGCTTACCAATGCTTCCCAACCGTCCGAACCACCCAAGGGAGGCAAAAACTCCGACTGTCCCGACCGGTTAGCCATACGACAAGTTCGGTCTGTCTCGACCAGCTCGCCGTACGACCAGCTCGGTCTCTCTCGAACAATTTGCAATATGGCCAGCTTGGTCCTTCTTGACCAGTCTGAGAAGAACAGAGTTGATTTCTATAAACCTACTCAAAACCTAAACCGGTTAACTAAGACGTTTTCTGAAATCTAAAATTTTTCGCGCCATTGCGAACTCTTGACTTTTATCCGCTAAGTTTACATTCGAAAAACTACTCAAAACTCCTTTGGATCAATCCTAGGAAACAAGAGAATTTTCAGATTAAGTTTAAGAACAAAATTACAGCTCTCCGCAGCGAGAGTGTCGGATATTAAAATTCGGTAACATCTTACGGAAACAACTTCCGTAAGATCAAACTCGGCAATATTTTACGAAACATCATTCGTAAAGTCAAACAAATTCATATGAAACAACAAGGTCTGAGACTTGACCAGTTCGCTCATGGCTTGATGAACTAAGAACCTCACCTGAATTACATCCTCTCCATTGCTCCCTCTTAGCCTGCTTCTCCTTCTTTTGTTTCAACGATTTCGTAAAATCCCTTTGGTACATAAAACGCAATCTGATTCTGCCACGTTGAGTCGGAAACATCTATTCATAACGCTTGATAGACTTTTCAAAAATATACAAAGCGCACCTGTCAATTTAGGGGAGTACGAAGAAACGGAGACATGAAATTGTTTCCGACTCGACGAACTTACGGGAAGGCACGAACGGATCGTGAGCCCCGGGGATCGACGAAGTCGAGCAACAGCAGCATCGGCGGATGCAGAACACGGCATCGGCAGGACGCTCGACACCGGGCAGATCGACCGACGCCGGGCGCGCAGACCACGCCGCACCTGGCGCCGCAGCAGACCGCCACGCTGGCACCGGGCGGCAGCGCGCTATGCCGCTGCAGACCGATCGCGACCGCTTGGCGCCGGGCGGCAGGCTGGCGCTGGGCAGGCTAAAGGCCATACTGGCGGCATGTAGGGCCTTACGCCGCAGATCGATCAAGCCATGCTTGATGGCGGCGATCAAGATCATACCGCGCCATGGCTGGGCAGGGCGCGGCGCTATGCCGGGCGCTAGCTGCCTGCAGATCGAACGCCGACCTCGCCGGGCGGTATGCTTACGCCGGGCGGTGAAGCGCCTGGTGCGTGCCTGCCCTCTCCCGCCTGGCACCAGCGGCAGGCTGGCTGCCTCCGTCCATACCGGGCGTATCCTGGTGCCCATCCGTGCAATCGTTTCGTGATCTCGGCAACGGCAACATCTTGGTCCCTAAACCCATGTTCGGATTGTTCGAGAAACACGACTATTCTTCCGCAAAGCCTTCTCGATTGTTTAACAAAGCTCATATTCTAGAATCTAAGTTCGAAGCCTCATTACTTAAACCCTCGAAAACGGGTTAGGCAAAATTTCCAGTCTTGTTCCATTGTTCCTTGATTGTCCAGGCAGAACATGCTAACCGATCTAGTCTCTCGAAAAACCGAGAAACGACCGCCACGCGTTCTAAAGCATACTCATCCCGCTTCCTAAAAGAAAGAAAAAACGTACACAAGCGTTCGAAAGAACGGCTAACCCGTTTTCTTTCGTAAAAAGAAAAGGGAAGTAGGTACGTATACTGTACCCGTATAATCCAATCTTCTAAAACTTTTTGCTTCAGCATCAAGACAACGCTTTTGACAATGCAAACTCTCGAAGCAATAAGATTCGTCTAAAAAACGCTAGCGGCATAGCCCAACCGTTACAAACATAGTCCTGAAAACTCTACGTTACCTCTCGTCGCAAACTCGCGACTAGAAACGTGTACCAATGTCAGACTAATAGCACGAGGGTGAACTACGAAAATAACAAAATAACCTTCGGTAAAACTCCATGAGTAGTTCGAAGCAGCTTTCGTCCAAAGGTTGAAATCATAGCGGAAACATCTCCCGTGTAATCCGCGGAAACATCGCCACTTTAACAATTTGCGATTTTCTATCTCCATGAAACCGGTCATCCATTACTTTTGTATAACAAGAACATTTTAAAACAAAACAGCCTATGGAAAAAACATGATCGGTCTCATGCAAAACGATTTTGCGGTACGTAAAAGTGAATGAGGAAAACATAATCCGTTGTCGCGAATATTGCAAGTAATTTGTGAGAAACACTCTCCGGTTACCTTTGCGAAAACCCCCTCTTACATCACTTTTACGAAAAATCCTCTGTATGGTCGAGTCAATTCATACAAAGCAACTTTCGTAAAATGAACATAATGGGTCCAACGGGTAACTGTCATAGACAGTTTTTGCTCCACAAGGTTTCTGGCTCCTGCTTTCACTCCCCGCGGTTACGTCCGAGCAGGAAATAATCACGCAGGCGAACCCGCACGTGTCCTGCGTCGATCCCTTAAACTTTGTCCCTCGATAAAATGAAACGATTTTCATGCAACAAAAAAAAAATTTTATGCGAACAATTCATCGTATAACTGAGACCTAAAGTGGAAGATCGTTTCTAAAAGCCATCAGCCATAACTCAGAAAACTACGCTATGCTTGGCATGTCTATCTCGGCAATCGCTATTTGGCCCTCGGCAAACTACGCATTTCCGTAAAGCCCGGACCTGAATTCGGCATCCCCATTAAGGACAATCGTAAACTAACATGACCTTAATAAGGGTCATGGTCTGATCGTTTACCAGCGACTTCCTTGGCGATCGGCTGAATCTAGCCTCCATGCCAATCCAAAGCTACTGGCGACCACGCTCCAATCATAGCGGCTAAAACAACAATCCACGATTTGTTCATAGAACGCCAAGTGACTATTACGCAAGCAATTTGTTGTATAACCCAGAATCGGAAATCATACGATAAACTCTTTATACCAAAACTCAGTCCTAACAACCATATGGTTAACGGAAGATTTAAACGTATCGTCAATCGATTAAGTTCTATACGCCCGTAAACACGGCATGAAAAGAAACACTCGTGACAAGGCTCGAAGAATTATATGAGTCATCCTTAATATATACAATCAAATCCGGAAGGCCAACACTTCACGGCAGCGAATGTAGGCGCTTCTCCACAGGTCAAACTTACGCGACCCCTTGGTCCTGTGTCCAAACCGAAACAACAGTTTCTGGCTGCGAACATTCGCAAAACATCTCCAAGCCCGCGAACATTTCAACCACGAAATGCGGCACAAGGAAAACTCGACCTTCGGCACTGCGAGACGTCGCTAACGCTCGAAGGACATTCTATTCCTCAAAACGTTTCGGACGAAATCCTCGTCTCTAGAACTCAAAACATACAAACACACCTCTAAACAGTAACATGCCTCTAAACTGACATCATTTCTTTGTTGCTGATCACAACAAACGAACTCTAACGTCCTAAACAGACAATAGCCGCCTTTAAAAGGGTAGGCTCTCTTACATCCGACAAGGATAAACATAGCGCGCTATACAAGAAATCCTAATTTTGGTTTAGCTCTTCGTAAAGGAAGTAGCTCGACTCACGCCCAGACAAATCATATAAGCCGACAACAATTCGCGGATTTTAAACGGTACGAGTCAGGTTAAAATCGCAAACAGGCAAAACGAGTCAGTCCGAGAGTAAACCTAGGTCTTGCCCTAAATCCAGCCACGCTGGATCTTGACATCTCACAGACATAGTATGGTATATGAGATCCAAAAATTTGTCTCTTCACTTAAGCCTATTCGTTTCACAAACTTTTCGCGTAAATCGGTAAACCGCGGAAAATCTCGCTTTATGCAAACAAGAGGTACGGTGATCATCAGGGAACTAGGAATGAGACGACAACTCACACCCTCTTTCTCATACTTCGAAAAACTGAAGTTCATAAAAAATCGAAAAACATTTCATAGATTGAGACCGCAAAAGTTCAAACAAAGCCCCAAAAAGGGGCAGGGATTCGAAGCCACCAACGGCCAGTCCCGGTAAATACATCATGGCCTCTTAACGGCCGAAACACATATAAAACAAAATCCCCGAAGGGATTGATAAACCTAGACGCTCCCAGGAGCGTCACCTTCATCCTCAAACGCACCCACGATAGGGACAGCCTCGCCGTCGCCTCCCTCAGTCGCACCGCCACTACCCGCCTCGTCCGCGCCAGCCTCGCAATCCTCTCCCGCGCGCTCCTGATATTCTGAGTCCTCGGCGCAAGGGTGCATTTGGCCTGCAGACCAGCAAGGATCGAATCGAAGTTTCCCTCGGAGGTCGCCCACTCTCCTTTACAGGACGATAGTCTGGCTTCCTCCGAGTCCAAAGACGGGGCCTCGTTACCCCGAAGCAACTCGAGCTCGCTCAGACTTCCCTCGATCCCCGCTAAAGCCAAGTCCCCCTTGCGGACAGCTATCAAGGACTCAAACAGGATGGCCATCCTCGTCAGACGACCAAGGAAGTCGTCACGAGCATCGGCAACCTCTGAGGATCCATGGGCGTCCATCTCCTCATGAGTCTGGATCTTCTGCTGAAGGCATCGGAATTCCGAGTATTTGCTCTTCTTCTCCTTCTTCACCTTGAATAGTGAACTCGCGATCTTCCCAAGGTCACGCTGAAGTTCGCTGATACGAACCTCAAGCTAGGACGTCTGGGCAGCATGGGTGTCCTCGACGGTCTGCAGTGCAGCCTCAGTACGCTTCAGTGCTTCCTGCTACGACTCCAGCTCGCCGATAGGCGAATGACTTCCGACCCACACTTTCGCCAAGCATTCCGTCAATCAGCGACACAAACTGTCCGCAAAGAAGGGTAAGTATCATCATAAAAAGGGGGATGATGGCGTAGATTTCTGTGGAAAGAATCCTTAGCCAAAATTTTGATTTTCGAAAACTTCGAATCATTAAGCCCGCAAAATTGTCTCCGATCTTACGAGCTGGGGGCTAACTGTTGGGGTCAAAAGCGGTTATCTCGAAATCAGCGGCTAAAGATCCTTCCAAACTCAAAGATTTCCCGCACTAACGGCCAACGGGGAAAGATCGGGCGACGGAAAACCGCGAGCGACAGAGGATCCACAGCGGCGGAAGCGGCGGGCCGACCTGGCCAGCGGCAGCAGCGAACCCGACCTGGCATAGCGACAAGCAAGTGCGGCGGCAAAGCGTGGCGCAAGCGACCTGGCGCCGGCGGCAAGCGACCTGGCGCCGGCGACAAGCCGACCTGGCGCCGGCGACAAGCCGACCTGGCGCCGGCGGCAAGCGACCTGGCGCCGGCATGTATGGCTCCGGCCTGGCGTCGTGAGAAAGCCCCTGGCGCCGGTCGGCGGTCCTCGTCCTGGTCTCGGTCCCACCGTG
Organism: Brassica carinata; assembly: GCA_016771965.1. NCBI lineage: Eukaryota > Viridiplantae > Streptophyta > Magnoliopsida > Brassicales > Brassicaceae > Brassica > Brassica carinata. The sequence continues at coordinate 25,044,955 of CM028692.1, forward strand.
CTTTGTCTGATCCCATCTTGGCATTGCTTGGATCAATCCTCATGGGTTTGATACGATCACGGCTACGGAATTAACATCTCTCGATTCGACTCGATTGGAATCATCCTCGATGTTTTCACGACAAAAATTAGAAAGGTTGGATTTCGTAGAGGATATCGTGTAAAACAAGATTGATTAACTCAAACATCAATCCTTTAGGCTATCACGGTTTATTTTACGAGAAAGATAGTCTTTCCGAGAAATCGTATAAAATGTTCAACGACTTAAGACAAGTCCATGGACTTACTTACGATTTTAAAATTCAGGCCAATCAGACTATGACGGTTTATCAATTTCGAACATCGGATAAACATCAAGTCACCGAAAAATAGGGAAAACTTCGAGGATAATTACGAAGATCGTGAAAATGGAATATTTCCTGAAGAGATAAACTTGGGCCCAAAGGCGAAGTCCATCCTCCTAAGGCAAACCGACCTAGAGGTGAGTATATAAGGAGAGCAAGAGCAAAGGAGAAGGGGATCGAAAATCCTAGATTGGAGACCTAGAGAGCTCTGTTAGCTGATAGAGCTTAGAATTTGGCGGTTAGACTAGCAAGGCAGGCCCTAGAGCGTCTGGCAGCCTCCTGCTCGCAAATCTCCGCTCCTCGGAAGGATCGGACAATTCTTTACTTCAGAGCTCCACACATAGAAACCCTAGGCATTATCTTGACATGCCTGTTTCTGTAACAAGCGCTCATAGTAGGCGAACCGCCTAGGCGGTTCGATCTCTTGTTCAACTCTTTCTAAACTGAACTTCGTCCGACTTGATCTTAGAAAGAGTGCGTGGCAGCCTTTCTTAAGGTCCAGTCCCAAATCTTAACAAAACCTTTTCGCATTTATTGGTCACTTGTCGTTGGCTGTCGCAGAGAATCCGGACCTTCAGGGAAAGTCGGGTTAACTTGGCTTTCCTCCGTTTTTATTCATTAAAATTGACAGTGCGGATTTCGGTTCCCACAGTTGATCTTCCCTTCTTGTGTATCATGGAAGAATCACTTGCTGCTCCACTGCTTGTCTCACCTTGTGGCAGTCTACTTCAATGTGTTTTGTCCTCTCATGAAAGACTGAATTGGATGCAATGTGAATTGCTGTTTGGTTGTCATAATGCATGGTCATGGGTGTGGTGATCTCAATGCCTAAGTCTCTTAGCAGTCCCTTGATCCATATAAGCTCACTTGTAAGGCTCACTTGTAAGCTTTCTCATTGATCTATACTCTGCCTCAGCACTTGAACAAGACACCACCTTCTTCTTCTTGCTCTTCCATGTGACGAGGCTCCCTCCAATGAAGGTGCAAAAGCCTGTGGTTGATCTCCTATCAACTCTATCTCCAGCCCAATCAGCATCACAATATCCTACAACCTCAGTACTCTTGTTACACGCCATCCAAACTCCTTGTCCTGGCGCCTCTCTCATGTATCTCAAGATCCTCTCCACCATGTTCCAGTGATGCACCTTAGGAGCTCCCATGTGTTGGCTCACTTGGTTCACATCAAAGCATATATCTGGCCTGGTGATGGTTAGATAGATGAGCTTGCCCACCATTCTTCTGTACTTCTTGACATCTTCAAATGGAGTAGCTTCATACTCCCCCTCTCGCAGTACCTTGTAGCCTTCTTCCAATGGTGTTTTGGCTTGTCTTCCTCCAAGGTCTCCTGCCTCCTTTAAAATGTCCAAGGTATACTTTCTTTGGGACAGGAACAATCCTTCCTTTGATCTGCACATCTCAATGCCGAGGAAGTACTTCATCTCTCCTAGGTCTTTGATGTCAAATGCGGCTTTAAGGAATGTCTTGGTTGAGCTGATCCCCTCCTTATCACTACCAGTGATGATGATATCATCAACATAGACTAAAATCACAACAATCCCTTGCTTGCTGGTAAGAGTAAAGAGTGTGTGATCTGCTTGAGATTTCACAAAGCCTTTCCCATTCAGTGTAGTGCTTATTTTGTGGTACCAAGCTCTTGGTGGCCTCATATATACTTCATCTTCTAGTTCACCTTGCAAGAAGGCATTCTTCACATCCATTTGCCAAAGATCCCACTCTAGGTTCACTGCCAATTGAGAGAACAATCCGGATTGTATGAAGTTTGGCCACTGGTGCAAATGTGTCTAGGTAGTCTTCTCCATACACCTGTGTGTATCCTCTTGCCACCAGTTTGGTCTTCTTTCTTTCTGGCTTCCCATTTGCAAGGTACTTGATGGTATGTATGAGTCTGCTTGTCACTGATTTCTTTCCCTTTGGAAGCTCTGTCTCATACCAGGTGTTGTTCCTTTCCATGGCCCCCATTTCATCATCTACTGACTCCCTCCACTCATCATCTTCCATAGCTTCTGCATATGTTCTTGGTATCCATTCCTGGTCCCATTAACCCACAAAGTCTTCATGTTCTTCTGGATAGTGAGCTAGGGAGCACACGGCGCTAGGTGGGTGAGCTACTGTCTCTACATTGAAGTAGACTCTAGTGTTGATCCAGTTTGAGGCCGGCTTCTTGATCCTAGTACTTCTCCTTAGTACTGGCTGTGCATCTTCTTCACCATCCAAGGTCTGATTCTGATCCCCCACTGCCTCCTCTTGGTCATGTTGCTCTTCTTGATTTATGAACATCCTCAGATACTGGTTCACTCTCGTTTCCCCCCTCAGGATCAAGGGGAGCAACTTCTGGAACCTCAACTTCATCCGTAGTTGTCTCAGCTTGGTCTTCTGGCTGAGTTGGTCCTCCCTCATTTTCTGATGCGGCTTGGTCCGGTCTCTCCATAGGAACACTGACCCCAAGTCTCCTCATGACCTGTCTGAGATTTTCAGCTCTATCTGATGCGGATTGAGACAGGTTCTCCAGCTCATTCCAGTCCTTGTTGTTGTAGTACCCTCTAGTCTCTACAAACTTGACATCTCTAGACACCATGACTCTCCTAGTCTCTGGTTCATAGCACTTGTAGCCCTTCTGTTTTGGTTAATATCCAATGAACATTGCTCTTATGCTCTTAGCCTCTAGCTTGTTCCTTAGTTCTCCTGGTTTCAAGACAAAACAAAGACACCCAAACACACGCATATGATCAATGGATGGTTTGGCTGTGTTCAATACCTCAAATGGAGAGTGATCTTGGAGAACTCTTGTGAACTGCTGATCAAGTAGCATGCAGTTAGGACCGATCTCCCCAAAAACTCTTTGGGACACTTGTATGGAATATCATGCTCCTAGTGACCTCCATGAGATGCCTGTTCTTCCTCTCGGCCACACCATTTTGTTGTGGAGTGTATGGACAGCTGGTTTGATGGATCACACCATGTTTGGCTAGGTGAGCTTTGAACGCATTGCTTGTATACTCTCCTCCATTATCTGATCTCAAAATTTTAATCTTGGCATTGTAATGGTTAGAGACATATGTTTCAAAGTTTATGAATGCATCTAAGACCCTATCCTTTGATTGTAAGAGAGTGATCCATGTATACTTAGATTTCTAATCAATAAAGGTCACAAAATACTTGTGATGTTCCCTAGAAAGACAAGGAGCAGTCCATACATCCGAAAGTGGATTAAATCAAAGCAGTTTTCATAGATTGTACTAGATTTAGGAAATACAGCTTTGCAATGTTTTCCTATGATACAAACTTCACCAGGAAGGTCAAATACTCTGAAGATTTTGATGGAGAAGCTTGGGATAAACATGTCTCAAGATCAGGTACCAAGGAGGACAATACATACTGATCAGGCTAAGGAAGCTGGCAGAGAAATCCCTCTTGATCATGAGAGAGGGGGAATGGAACTGAATCTGGAGTGAAAGAGCAGCACCAAGGGGATTCAGATCATAATGATCAAGATGTAACACAAGGAGCTGAGAATTCGGTTCAGTCTAGTGGTGGAGATGAGCAAGAAGAGTCTACTGGTGAGCAGGAAGATTCTACGGGTTTAGGAGAAGATTCTACTAGTTCAGGGGAAGATAATATTGGCTCTGGTTCAGAGGAACAGGTTCACGCTGAGGTTCCAGTTCAGGAGTTGAGGAGGAGCACAAGGACTAGGAAGGATCCTTCCAACTGGGTAAACACGAGCGTGTACTACAATGCCCAGGCTGTGGAGCATCCTTCTCAAGCTGTGTGTTCCTTTGCTGAGTTTCCTGAAGAGCATCATGCCTTCATGATAAGCTTAGATGGAAGCTTTGTTCCAAGGTCTTATGAAGAATCAATGATGCATGAGGATTGGAAAGAATCTGTGGGAGATGAAGCTAATGCTATGATAGGGAATGACACTTGGTATGAGAGTAAATTACCAAAAGGGAAGAAGGCAGTGACTAGTAGATGGATCTTCACTATCAAAAACAAACCTGATGGGACTGTGTATAGGAAGAAGACTAGGCTAGTGGCAAGAGGGTTCACTCAGACCTATGGAGAAGATTATATTGACACCTTTGCACCAGTAGCTGTTGGGGTCAAAATCGGTCAACGACGAAATCGTCACCCAAAAGTCCTCGAAAGAAAACTAAGTGACGATCAAAACCAAGAAACGGTCGCCACTGACCTAACTTACGGAAGGCATGAACGGACCGCGGAGCCCCGGATCGAATGGCGAAGCAACAGCGCATCGGGCGGATGCGGGACATGGTGATGTGCCCTGGGATAGCGGACCGAGCAAAACAAACATGCATGGCTTGATCATGGGAAGCAGCAATGATATATGTTCATTGTTTGACTCATATTTTCCAAACCACGAAGCTTCTACGCATGAAATTACTTGGAGTACGTGCTCAACTCAATTCCGGAGCTCCTCGAAGAAGAATCAGCTCAAACGGAGTTCAGATGTGGGAGTTATGCCATTTTCAAATCAGATGATCTTTGATTCTCGCGAATTCAGACATGTGTGGGAACCGAAATTCACACCGTCAATTTTAATGAATAAGATTGCGGAGGAAAGCCAAGTTAACCCGACTTTCCTTGAAGGTCCGGATTCTCTGCGACAGCCAACGACAAGTGACCGAATAAATGCGGAAAAAGATTTGTTAAGATTTGAGACTGGACCTTAAGAAAGGCTGCCTACGTACCCCTTTCGAGGGTCAAGTCGGACGTAGTTCAGTTAGAAAGAATTGAACAAGAGATCGAACCGTCTGGGCGGGTTCGTCTAGTATGAGCGTTTTTCATAGAAACAGGCATGTCGAAGATAACGCCTAGGGTTTCTATGTGCGGAGCTCTTAAGTAAAAGAATTGTCTGATCCTTCCGAGAGGAACAGGGGTCTTGCGGAGAAGATAAAACTAGAACGAGAGGCGGCCAGACGTTCTAAGTCCTGCCTCGCTGGTCTAACCGCCTAAGTTCTAAGTTCTCTAAGTCTAGATTCTAGGATTTTCGGATCCCTTTCTCTTCTGCCCTTGCTCTCCTTATATATCCACTCCAAGGTCGGTTTGCCTTAGGATGATGGACCTCGCCTTTGGGCCCAAGCTTATCTCTTCAGGAAGTATTCCATTTTCGCCGATCTTTGTAATTATCCTCGAAGTTTTCGTGACTTGATGTTTATCCGATGTTCGATATCGGACAAACCGCCATAGCCTGATTGAGCCTGAATTCTAAAATCGTAGTTAGTCCGTGGACTTGTCTTAAGTCGTTAAACGCTTTATACGATTTTTCTGAAAGACTATCTTTCTCAGAAAATAAACCGTGATAACCTAAAGGATCGATGTTCAAGTTAATCGACCTTGTTTTATACGATATCTTCTACGAAATCCAATCCTTCTAGTTTTTGTCGTGAAAACATCGAGGACGCATTCCAATCGAAGTCGTAGGATGTTTATTCCAGAGTCGGATCGCCCCAAACTCATGATGTTTGATCCAAACAAGCCAAGATGGGATCAGACCAACACGATGGGACCGAGACCAGGACGAGGGCCGCCGACCGGCGCCAGGTCGGTGCCGCCGGCGCCAGTCCAGCCCGCTGCGGACGAGTGCCGCCGGCGCCAGGCCGGTGCCGCGGCGCCAGGTCGGTGCCGCTGGCGCCAGGTCGGTGCCGCCGGGCGCCAGGTCGGTGCCGCCGCCAGGCCAGCTCGCGGCGACGGTGCCGCCGGCGCCAGGTCGGTGCCGCTGGCGCCAGGCCGGTGCCGCCGGGCGCCAGTCGGTGCCGCCGGCGCCAGGTCGGTGCCGCCGGCGCCAGTCGGTGCCGCCGCGCCAGGTCGGTGCCGGCGCCAGGTCGGTGCCGCCGGTGCCAGTCGGTGCCGCCGCGCCAGGTCGGTGCCGGGCGCCAGGTCGGTGCCGCCAGGTCGGTGCCGCCGGGCGCCAGTCGGTGCCGCCGGCGCCAGGTCGGTGCCGCCGGCGCCAGGTCGGTGCCGCTGGCGCCAGTCCAGCCCGCGTGACGAGTGCCGCTGGCGCCAGGTCGGTGCCGCCGGCGCCAGGCTGAAGATCTCGGCGAGGGCTTCGATTTGATATCTTGATCGCTTTCTGGTTCCTCACGGTTTGAGAGAACGACTCTTCAAGTTTCGAGGCAGATTCTTTTGTGTTTGGGTTTTGTGGTGATCGAATTGATGTCCTTGGGCGAAGCGGACCGATCTTTCCGGGACTCTCGTCCGCCAAGACGCCCGTAGTCTTCCGATCTCACAGAGAGTGGATATTCTAATTTGAGAAAATCTCGATAACTTCTTTCAAATTATCCGAGACTTTTATTTCAAGAAATACTTTCTGAGACTTTCAGTCATTGATTCTGTTGTGACCGATTTTGACACCAACAGTTAGCCCCCAGCTCGCTAGAACCTTCGATGTTCTCATGGTTTATAAGACATGTCAGGTAAGATAGGCGAATTAATGGTTGAAAGGTCCGCTGAAAGTGGTAAGATTGGGGCTGCGCCTTCAAGGCTGCCTACGCACTTTATTGTAGGGATCAAGCCTTCAGAAGTTCGCTTTGGAGTTTAAGACCCTTGTGATCTGTTTTCCGCCAGACTTATATGGTCTGGTTATGTGTCATGAGAGACTTTCGAGCATGATGCTGTTGATGTATTTGTTTTTCGATTATTTATGAACTTCAGTTTTTCGGCATGAGAAAGAGGGTGAGTTGTCGCCTCATTCCTAGTTCCCCGATGATCACCGCATCTACTGTTTGCATAAAGCGCAGATTTTCCGCGGCACCGATTTACGCTGAAAGTTCGTGAAACTAATAGGCTTAAGTGAAGAGACAAATTTTGATCTCGATACCATACTATGTCCGTGAGATGTCAAGATCCAGCTGGCTGGGTTTAGGCAAGACCTAGGTTTACTCTCGGACTGAGGCTTTGGCGATGACAAATCGGCTTTCGCTTTGCCTGTTTGCGATTTTAACCTGACTCGCACCGCTTAAAATCCGCTAATTGTTGTCGGCTTATATGATTTTTCTGGCGGAGTCGAAGCTACTTCCTTTACTTAAGAGCTAAACCAAAATTTGATTTCTTGTATAGCGCTATGTTTATCCTTGTCGGATGCAAGAGAGCCTACCCCTGAAGGGCTGCTATTTGTCTGTTTAGACGCTAGAGTTCGCTTGTTGTGATCAGCAACAACGAAATGAGGCCAGTTTAGAGGCATGTTACCATTTAGAGGTGTGTTTGTATGTTTTGAGTTCTGAGACGAGGATTTCGCCTCGAAAGTTTTGAGGAAAAGAATGTCCTTCGAGGCTAGCGACGCCTCGCAGTGCTGAAGGTCGAAGTTCTTTGTGCCGCATTTCGTGGTTGAAATGTTTATGGCTTTGAGATGTTTTGGTTAATGTTCGCAGCCAGAAACTGTTGTTTCGCTTGGACGCAGGACCAAGGGGTCGCGTAAGTTTGACCTGTGGAGAAGCGCCTACATTCACAGTGCTTCGTGAAGTGTTGGCCTTCCGGATTTGATTGTATATATTAAGGATGACTCATATAACTCTTGGAGCCTTGTCACGAAGCGCTTTTCATGCCGCGGTTTACGGGCGATAGAACTTAATCGATTGACGATAAGTTTAAATCTTCCGCTAACCGTATGGTTGTTAGACTGAGTTTTGGTATGGAGAGTTTATCGATGATTCGATTCTAGGTTATGCGACAAATTGCTTATGCATAGTCACTTGGCGCTCTATGAACAAATCGTGGATTGTTGTTTTTAGCCGCTATGATTGGAGCGTGGTCGCCAGTAGCTTTGGATTGGCATGGAGGCTAGATTCAGCCGATCGCCAAGAAAGTTGTTTGGTAAACGATCAGACCATGACCCTTATTAAGGTCATGTTAGTTTACGCATTGTCCTTAATGGGGATGCCGAATTCAGGTCCGGCTTTACTGGCTGAAGTTGGTCGAGGGCCAAATAGCGCTTTGCCGAGATAGACATGCCAAGCTGAAGGAGTTTTCTGAGTTATGGCTGATGGCTTTAGAAACGATCTTCCACTTTAGGTCTGAGTTATAATGATGAATGGTTCGTGATAATTTTTTTTGCATGAAAATCGCTTCATTTTATCCGAGGGGACAAAGTTTAAGGGATCAACGCAGGACACGCGGCGGGTTCGTCATGCGATTATTTCCTGCTCGGACGCAACCGCTGGGAGTGAAAGCAGGAGCCAGAAACCTTGTGGAGCTAAAACTGTCTATGTCAGCACCGCTGGACCCATTATGTTTGTTTTACTTAAAGTTGCTTTGTATGAATTGACTCGACCATACAGAGGATTTTTCGTAAAAGTGATGTAAGGGGTTTTCGCAAAGGTAACCGGAGAGCCGCTTCACAAATTACTTGCGATATTCGCGACCACGGATTATGTTTTCCTCATTCACCTTTATGCATCGCGAATCGCGGTTGCATGAGACCGATCATGTTTTTCCATAGGCTGTTTTGTTTTAAAATGTTCTTGTTATACTAAAGTAATGGATGACCGGTTTCATGGAGATAGAAAATCGCAGATTGTTAAAGTAGCGATGTTTCCGCTGATTACACAGAGATGTTTCCGCTTATGATTTCGACCTTTGATCTAAAGCTGCTTCAACTACTTATGGAGTTTTACCGAAGGTTATTTCGTTATTTTCGTAGTTCACCGGCCGCTATTAGTCTGACGCTGGTATCGCCGCTTCTAGTCGCGAAGTTTGCGAATTTAGAGACGACGAGAGTTTTCAAGACTATGTTTGTAACGGTTGGGCTATGCTAGCATTTTTTAGATTTAATCTTATTGCTGCAGAGTTTGCTTTGTCAAAGCGCTGTCTTGATGCTGAAGCAAAAGTTTTCAAGATGGGATTATACGGTATAGTATAATGCATCTACTTCCCTTTTCTTTTACTAAAGAAAACGGTTAGCCGCTCTTCCGGCTTGTGTAACGCTTTTTCTTTTTAGAAGCCGGATGAGTATGCTTTAGAACGCCGCATGACAAGCTTTTCGAGACTAGATCGGTTTGCATGTTCTGCCTGGACAATCAAGGAACGATGGAACAAGACTGGAAATTTTGCCAAAGACTTAGCTTGCTAGACTATCCACCTAGGTCCTAAGTTCCCTAAATTCTACGGCAGTTTTTCAAGACGCTTTTGTTCCTGTCCTACAAAGAATTAAAACCATTACAAAATTTTTCGAAAATAGTCTTTTGAAGGTTTCGCATTTCCGGCGAATCCCATTTCCTCGTGATAGTCGACGATTGGTGTTTAGAATAACCGCGGATCGCATTAAACTCACGAAGAATGATCCGAACAAGCCAAGAGGGGATCGGACCGAGCACGATGGGACCGACCAGGACGGACCGTGGACCGACGCCAGGTCAATTCGCTCCCCGGTGTCCGCTGGCGCCAGGCCGCCCACGCGGACGGTGCCGCCGCCAGGTCGGTGCCGCCGGGCGCCAGGTTGGTGCCGCTGGCGCCAGGTCGGTGCCGCCGCCAGGTCGGTGCCGCCGGGCGCCAGGCCGGGTGCCGCCGGGCGCCAGGCTGGCCCGCTGATCGGTGCCGCCGGGCGCCAGGTCGGTGCCGCCGGCGCCAGGTTGGTGCCGCTGGCGCCAGGTCGGTGCCGCCGGCGCCAGGCTGGCCCGCTGCGGACTGGTGCCGCCGGGCGCCAGGTCGGTGCCGCCGGGCGCCAGGTTGGTGCCGCTGGCGCCAGGTCGGTGCCGCCGGGCGCCAGGTCGGTGCCGCCGCCAGGTCGGTGCCGCCGCCAGGTCGGTGCCGCCGCGCCAGGTTGGTGCCGCTGGCGCCAGGTTGGTGCCGCTGGCGCCAGGTCGGTGCCGCCGGGCGCCAGGTCGGTGCCGCTGGCGCCAGGTCGGTGCCGCTGGCGCCAGGTTGGTGCCGCCGCGCCAGGTCGGTGCCGCCGGCGCCAGGTCGGTGCCGCCGGCGCCAGGTCGTCTTCGCCCCACGCGTCGCCGGTGCCAGGCCATCCTGCCGCCTGTGGGTTTTTGTTGTTCGATCTTTCCCCGCTAGTCGCTTATGGAAATTTTCGAAGTTCGGGAAGATCGTTAGCCTTAGATTTCGAGATAATCGCTTTAATCCAACAAGACTCCTCGAGTATCGGATTGAGATGGACTTGATTCGTGACTTCCCATTTTCGAGGGTTTGAATAATGAGGCTTCAACTTAGATTTTAAAATACCTAACTTTGTTAAAAATTGAGAAGGCTTTCATGAAGAATCGCCGTGTTTTTCAACAATCCCAACATGGGTTAAAGGGACCAAGATGTTGCCGCTGCCCGAGATCACGAGACGACTGCATGGATGGGCGCCAGAGGCCGCGCCAGGTCGGTGCCGCCGGCGCCAGGTCGGTGCCGCCGGCGCCAGGTCGGTGCCGCCGCCAGGTCGGTGCCGCCGGCGCCAGGTCGGTGCCGCCGGGCGCCAGGTCGGTGCCGCTGGCGCCAGGACGCCCACGAAGTCGCTGCCGCCGGGCGCCAGGTCGGTGCCGCCGGGCGCCAGGATCGCCCACGAAGTCGCTGCCGCCGGGCGCCAGGTCGGTGCCGGGCGCCAGGTCGGTGCCGCCGGGCGCCAGTCGCTTCGCCCGCCGCGGCCGGTCCCGCCAGCCGATGCTGCTGCTGCTCGCCTTTGTCGATCCCCGGGCTCCACGGACTCAAAGATCGAAGTTACGAAAACTCAGGCAAAGATGCATGGTACTTGAGACAGGATCGGTCTCGCCCTATGACGGACGAGAGATCCTTCTCATGGGCAGGTGGTCGAGACAGCGATATTGTTTTCTTCACAAATCTCAATGGAAGCTCCGATTGAGACCTAAACGAAAACCATCTTGACCTAGACTCAAAGGAGAGTAAAGTGAGGTTTCCACAGGCGCAGGTAACCTTGGTGATGGTTGTTCTCGCCCACGGCGAGGTGGCCGAGAGTGATTTTGTTCCTTTCGTAAAATCTCAACGAAACCCATTGAGACGAACGAAGCCACTTTGATCTGACTCAAAGGATAACGAAGGTGAGTTCGCCCTGTGGCGCAGGTAGCCATGCCGGAGGGTGAGGTGGCTCGGTAATGTTTGTCCTTTCCCACGACGAGGTGGCCGTGACAGTGACTTTGTTCTTCGTGAAAATCTCAACGGAAACCCGATTGAGACTAAACGAAGCCACTTTGATCTGACTCAAAGGATAACGAAGGTGAGTTCGCCCTGTATGCAGGTAGCCATGCCGAGGGTGAGGTGGCTCGGTAATGTTTGTCCTTTCCCACGGCGAGGTGGCCAGGACAGTGACTTTGTTCTTCGTGAAAATCTCAACGGAAACTCCGATTGAGACGAACGAAGCCACTTTGATCTAGACTCAAAGGATAACGAAGGTGAGTTCGCCCTGTATGCAGGTAGCCATGCCGGAGGGTGAGGTGGCCTCGTAATGTTTGTCCTTTCCCACGGCGAGGTGGCCAGGACAGTGACTTTGTTCTCTTCGTAAAATCTCAACGGAAACTCCGATTGAGATGAAACGAAAGCCATTTTGACCTAGACACAAAGGAGAACAAAGTGGGCTCCTACTAAGGCGGACTGGGAAGACTGATCTTACCCTATGGCACGTCGTCCTAGTAAGATTAAGCTCCGACCTCCTTTCGCTTTTCCGCTTATTCCTCGAGAGTTGTTTGTAAGAAGTATGGCAGTGGGAATCGGTTAACCGATTTGCCGTGGCTTCTGTTCTATGAAAGTAATATAGGGTTTCCCAAGGTTTCAAGGAGAATAAGTTTTATTTTTCCGAGAGGTTCTCGAAGAAACGTTGAGAAACCTTGCTCGCTATGCATTTAACTTGGTAACAAGACTAATTTTGGGGTTTGATAGATTTTATCGCTGTTCTTCTGTTTAGATAGAGAAATTGCGAGCTCGTTTTCGTGCTCTTCCTGTGGCGGAAAGCCGCTGCTAGGTTTTGATTTGCTTGAGCACCGTGGCGTTTCGTGGCGTTGGCGTGGAACAGTCGCTGCTGGAGTTGTTTTACCATCGCTGACGAAACTGCAACTTTTTCTTTCATATTTCCGACATCGGTTCGATCAAGTGCTTTGGCGTCGATGAGTAAGAGTAATCCGCCCCCTCCTTCTAGCCAAACTATGGGAACCAAATTCACACCGCCAATTTTAATGAATAAGATTGCGGAGGAAAGCCAAGTTAACCCGACTTTCCTTGAAGGTCCGGATTCTCCGCGACAGCCAACGACAAGTGACCGAATAAATGCGAAAAAGATTTGTTAAGATTTGAGACTGGACCTTAAGAAAGGCTGCCTACGCACTCTTCGAGGATCAAGTCGGACGAAGTTCAGTTAGAAAGAATTGAACAAGAGATCGAACCGCCTCGGGCGGTTCGCCTAGTATGAGCGCTTGTCATAGAAACAGGCATGTCGAAGATAACGCCTAGGGTTTCTATGTGCGGAGCTCTTAAGTAAAAGAATTGTCTGATCCTTCCGAGAGGAACAGGGGTCTTGCGGAGAAGATAAAACTAGAACGAGAGGCGGCCAGACGTTCTAAGTCCTACCTCGCTGGTCTAACCGCCTAAGTTCTAAGTTCTCTAAGTCTAGATTCTAGGATTTTCGGATCCCTTTCTCTTCTGCCCTTGCTCTCCTTATATATCCACTCCAAGGTCGGTTTGCCTTAGGATGATGGACCTCGCCTTTGGGCCCAAGCTTATCTCTTCAGGAAGTATTCCATTTTCGCCGATCTTTGTAATTATCCTCGAAGTTTTCGTGACTTGATGTTTATCCGATGTTCGATATCGGACAAACCGCCATAGCCAGATTGAGCCTGAATTCTAAAATCGTAGTTAGTCCGTGGACTTGTCTTAAGTCGCTAAACGCTTTATACAATTTTTCGAAAGACTATCTTTCTCGTGAAAATAAACCAGATAACCTAAAGGATCGATGTTCAAGTTAATCGACCTTTGTTTTATACGATATCTTCTACGAAATCCAATCCTTCTAGTTTTGTCGTGAAAACATCGAGGACGCATTCCAATCGAAGTCGTAGGATGTTTATTCCAGAGCCGCGGATCGCCCCAAACTCATGATGATTGATCCAAACAAGCCAAGATGGGATCAGACCAACACGATGGGACCGAGACCGACGAGGGCCGCCGACCGGGCGCCAGGTCGGTGCCGCCGGGCGCCAGGCCAGCCAGCGCGACGGTGCCGCCGGGCGCCAGGCCGCCCGCCACGGTGCCGCCGGGCGCCAGGCCAGCCCGCGGCGACGGTGCCGCCGGCGCCAGGCCGCCCGCCACGGTGCCGCCGGCGCCAGGCCGCCCGCCACGGTGCCGCCGGGCGCCAGGTCGGTGCCGCCGCGCCAGGCCGGTGCCGCCGGCGCCAGGTCGGTGCCGCCGGGCGCCAGGTCGGTGCCGCCGGCGCCAGGCCGCCCGCCACGGTGCCGCCGGCGCCAGGTCGGTGCCGCCGGGCGCCAGGTCGGTGCCGCCGGGCGCCAGTCCAGCCCGCGGTGACGGTGCCGCCGGCGCCAGGCCGTGGTGTCGCCTGCGCCAGGCTGAAGATCTCGGCGAGGGCTTCGATTTGATATCTTGATCGCTTTCTGGTTCCTCACGGTTTTAGAGAACGACCTCTTCAAGTTTCGAGGCAGATTCTTTTGTGTTTAGGGTTTTGTGGTGATCGAATCTTGATGTCCTTGGGCGAAGCGGACCGATCTTTCCGGGACTCTCGCCCACAAGACTGTAGTCTTCCGATCTCACAGAGAGTGGATATTCTAATTGAGAAAATCTCGATAACTTCTTTTCAAATTATCCGAGACTTTTGTTTCAAGAAATACTTTCTAGAGACTTTCAGTCATTGATTCCGTTGTGACCGATTTTGACACCAACAGAAGCAATGATGCATGAAGATTGGAAAGAATCTATTGGAGATGAAGCTAATGCTATGATAAAGAATGACACTTGGTATGAGAGTGCATTGCCAAAAGGAAAAAAGGCAGTAACTAGTAGGTGGATCTTTACCATCAAATACAAGCCTGATGGAACTGTGGATAGGAAGAAAACAAGACTTGTTGCTAGAGGATACACTCAGACCTATGGAGAGGACTACTTTGACACATTTGCTCCGGTTGCCAAGATGCACACAATCAGAATAGTTCTATCTCTTACTGTGAATCTTGAGTGAGGACTTTGGCAGATGGATGTGAAGAATGCTTTTCTTCAAGGAGAACTAGAAGATGAAGTATATATGCATCCTCCTCCTGGTCTTGAGAGCCTAGTGAAGATAGGAAATGTGTTGAGATTAAAGAAGGCTATCTATGGGCTGAAGCAGTCACCTAGAGCTTGGTACAACAAACTGAGTACTACATTGAATGGTCGAGGCTTTAGGAAATCTGAGCTAGATCACACCCTCTTTACCCTCACCACTCCCTCAGGAGTTTTCTGCCTTCTTGTGTATGTGGATGATATCATCTTAACCGGCAGTGACAAAGAAGGGATTCAAGCAACAAAAGAGTTTCTGAAGTCAGTGTTTGAGATAAAAGACTTGGAAGAGATGAAGTATTTCACTGGGATTGAGCTGTGCAGATCAAAGGAAGGGTTGTTCATCTGTCAAAGAAAGTATACATTGGATATTCTGAAAGATGCTGGTGCTTATGGAGGAAAAACTGCTAGGATGCCTATGCAAGATGGGTATAAGATCCCACGTGAGGGAGAGAAAGAGAATGGCAAGCCATTCCATGATCCAAAGCTGTATAGGAAGCTTGTGGGGAAGCTGGTATACTTAACCATTACAACGCCAGATATATGCTTTGCTGTTAATCAAGTAAGCCAGCATATGCAAACTCCAAAGGAGCATCACTGGCGTATGGTTGAAAGAATTCTCATGTACCTGAATGGAACTCAAGGTCTTGGAATATGGATGGGCTGCAACAGAAGCACTGAAGTTGTAGGTTATTGTGATGCAGATTGGTACAACTGGTTACTGCACTTTCATTGGAGGAAACATGGTAACCTGGAAGAGTAAGAAGCAAAAGGTGGTATCATGCTCTAGTGCTGAGGCTGAGTATAGAGCCATGCTGAAGCTTACCAATGAGTTGGTTTGGATCAAGGGTATTCTTAAACACTTGGAGATAGATCAGTCAGAACCTATGAGAATGCACTGTGATAATCAAGCTGCTATACACATTGCTACAAACTCAGTGTTTCATGAGAGAACCAAGCACATTGAAGTTGACTGCCACAAGGTTAGGCAGATGATAGTGATGGAAGTAATCTTGCCATGTTACACAAAGAGTGAGGATCAGCTGGCAGCTTTATTTACCAAGGCGTCTAGGAAAAAGACAATGGAGTCCATACACATCAGGCTTGGACTCATTGATCTCTCGCCTAAGGGCTAGTTATATACTCTCTTGATCATGAGATCTTTACTCTTTTTCTCTCATCAAAGTTTTGTCCCAATGGGTTTTTTTTTTGATGAGGTTTTTAATGAGGAAGATCTCATGGTCCTTCCAAGATTGACTTGTTTCACATGGTCAAGCTTGAGGGGGAGTGTTAAACTTAGCCTAGGAGAGTATGTGAATAATGAGATGAGGAGGTGCATAAGGTCAGGTGAAAAGAAGTTACCATGCAGTAAAAATAAGTTACCATGCAGTAAAAGTAATATGGAGTTACTGTGAGGTAAAAGGAGGATGGTTAAAGCATTGAGAAGTCTCTTGCTAAGTGGAAAGGTATCTATAGTGAATCAGACCGTTGAGGAAGAGAGCTGAGGGTCTTAGCCAGCTCGTGACAGGCTGGAAAGGGCAAGAGTATCTGGTCCAAGATGCTCTTGGCATCAAGCATATGAGCAATGCTGTCCATCCATTTCAAATAGGCGCTCCACCTCCTTTTGACTTCTTATGCTTGCATAGTGATCTTATCTTGACTAATCTCTTATTTCCCTTGCTATATATTTGTAACATCTCTCATAATTGATGATTAACGAGTTTTGTAGTCTCTCTCTCTTATTCATCATGATAATCAAATACTCTTAAACCATGGTTTCTTAATCTCTTGTTGGGGTCAAAAACGGTTATCTCGAAATCACGGCCAAAGATCGCTTCAAACTTCGAAGATTTCCCGCCTGAGCGACTAAGCGGGGAAAGATCGAGCAACGGAAAACCCACGAATGGCAAGAGCGGCCTGGCGCCCGGCGGCACCGTCCGCAGCGGGCGGCCTGGCGCCCGGCGGCACCGACCTGGCGCCCGGCGGCACCGACCTGGCGCCCGGCGGCACCGTCCGCAGGCGGCCTGGCGCCGGCAAACACCGGCCTGGCGCCCGGCGGCACCGACCTGGCGCCCGGCGGCACCGTCCGCAGCGGGCGGCCTGGCACAGCGGCACCGACCTGGCGCCCGGCGGCTTCGCAGGGCAGCGGGCGGCCTGGTGCCAACAACACCGGCCTGGCGCCCGGCGGCTTTCCGTCCGCAGCGGGCGGTCTGGCGCCCGGCGTACAGCAGGCGACCTGGCGCCCGGCGGCACCGTCCGCAGGCGGCCTGGCGCCCGGCGGCGCAGCGTCCGCAGAGCGGCCTGGCGCCCGGTGGCACCCGACCTGGCGCCCGGCGGCACCGTCCGCAGGCGGCCTGGCAGCGGCACCGTCCGCAGCGGGCGACCTGGCGCCCGGCGGCACCCTGGTCTGGTGCGGTCTACAGCCCTCGTCCTGGTCGGTCCGTTGTGCTCGGTCTGATCCCATCTTAGCTTGTTGGATCAATCCTCGTGAGTTTGGAACAATCAAGGCTACGGAATAAACATCTTCGATTCGGTTGGAATGGTCACCGATGTTTTACGATAGAAACTGGAGGGATTGGATTTCGTGGAAGAAATGCATTATAAAGCGTTTAACGACTTAAGACAAGTCCACCAGACTTACTACGATTTTCAGAATTCAGGCCCAATCAGGCTATGGCGGTTTATCGATTTCCCGAAACATCGGATAAACATCAAGTCGCCGAAGGATAGCGGAAAAATCGAGGATGATTCACGAAGATCGGCGAAAATGGAACATTTCACGAAGAGATAAGCTTGGGCCCAAAGCGAGGCCCATCACCCTAAGGCAAACCGACCAGAAATTGGGTATATAAAAGAGAGAGGGCAAGAGCATCCTCTTGGGCAAGAAAAACTAGGGTTTAGGTGGTTAGACTGAACAAGGCTTAGGGCGTTTGGCTGCCTGCGACTCTATCTTTTCTTTAAATCGCAAATCTCTTTGTCTTTAGAATCCTTTTCTCTTTCATCTAATAAAAGCGTAGCCGGGCAAATATTTCAATTCCCATTTTTGTCTTACTGTTTACTTTATCGATTTGTGTGGCAGCGCAGAATCGGACCTTCAAGGAAAGTCGGGTTTACTTGGCTTTCCTCATAATCTTACTTATCGAAATTGGCGGTGTGAATTTGGGTTCCTGATTTGGCTAGAAGGAGGGGGCGGATTCTCCTTCGAAAACCACCAATCGATCGAAGTTTAGTATGACTTCGTCAGCCCGCAACATCATTATCTTTTGAGGATCGAACAGCGGCCCGTATGGTCAAACCTCACAACGATCTCCTCGTAATAGAACTCACGATCCAGGATATTGGCGTAGCAAGGGTATTAGTCGACACGGATGCTCGGCTAATATTATCTAAAAGCACCCTCAGAGGATGGCCGATCTAAGCATCCTTACAGATGACCCCAGCCGTATTGGACTCTCGGAGAAATTATGACCCTCGGCTCGACTAACCTCCTAGTCAAAGCCGGGGCGTCGCCAAAACACGAATTCCTTTTGATCAATGGTCCAACATCCTACAATCGCGATAGTTGGAACTCCTGGCTAAACTCCATGAGGGCAATCCCATCAACATTCCACCTATGCCTCAAGTTCCCAGCGCCTTTGAGTCGAAACAATACATGGTAGTCGCGAACGGCGCGATCTACCACCTACAAACTAAAGCGGAAAAACTCGAAATCGAGACCTCTCGGAAAAAGCAAGCGATTCGCGACTTCGCGGAAACCTTCTGGCAGTCCCAAACTGAGGCCCTGGAAGGCGTGAACCAACCTGCGAACCGGTGGTCTCAGTTTGTCTCGGCGATTCTTTCGGGCGGTGTGTGAGATCAGCTAACCAGCGAACCAATAAAGCGAGAGCTCATCGCGCCTCAAAAGAACCTCAGTATGTTGGCGTGGGCTGCGGAGGATATGCGGGGAATCGACATTAGCGTAACATGTCACGAACTTAACATTGACCCAACTCACAAACCGTAAAACAAAGAGGCGAAGGGACCTGGGACGTGCCACGCGGTCAATGAGGAAGTCGAAAGACTCCTCAAAGTAGGGTCGATAACAGAGGTCAGGTATCGGACTGGCTTGCCAACCATGCGTGGTAAAAAGCGGCAAGTGGCGAGTCTGTGTCGATTTCCGCGGATCTGAATAAAGCCTGTCAAAGGATTGCTTCCGCTCCACACATCGACCGACTGGTGAAGCAACAGCGAGAAAGCAAGCTACGTCATTCATGGGCGCTTTTCGGATACAATCAGATCATGATGAATCCGGCGACCCAAAAAACTGCATTCATCACAGACGCGAGCGTATTGCTACAAGGTATTGCCTTTCGGTCTTAAGCGCGAGTGCAACATATCAGCGACTTCGTCAACAAAATGTTTGCCGAGCAACTTCGGAAAAACTATGGAAGTATACATCGATGATATGCTCGTAAAATCTCTGGCGAACCGATCATATAGCCCACCTAGAGGAATGTTTTGCGACTCAACCAGCATAACATGAAACTCAACCCAGCAAAATGTAGATTAGCGGTGGCATCAGGAGAATTCCTCGGGTACCTCGTAGCGTATCGCGAATCGAGGCCAAACTAAACAAATCGGCGCACTGATAGAGATGGCCTCCCGAGAACCAGCGAGAAGTCGAGGCTAACGGAAGTCATGGCTTTGAACCGTTTCATCTCGCTCCACGGATAAGTGCCTACCGTTTTCTGAGACATTGAAGGAAACAAGAAGTTCGAATGGTCGAGCAATGTGTAAAAGCTTTCCAACAATTGAAACATTACCTGGCCACTCCACCAGTCCTGCCAAAACCCGTGGAAGGTGAACCTCTTTCCTCTATATCGCAGTTTCCGCGGCGGTCAGTGGCGTCTTATCACGAAGAGCGGCGGAACAAAAGCCAATCTTTTATGTAAGCAAGGCGTTACTGGATCGCGAGCTTCGATACCTATAATGGAAAAATTAGCATTAGCCGTCACCTCGGCAAGAAAACTAAGACCATACTTCCAGTCTCATACTATAGTGGTTCTCTGCGTTCCGCTCATGGATAATCCTGCATAGTCGAGTCAATCCGGTAGGCTCGCAAAATGGGCAATCGAACTGAGTGAATCTGACGTCGAATATCATGAGGCGTGTGCAAAGTCCCAAGTACTAGCAGTTTCTTGGTAGAGTTACCCACTAGAAACATGACTAACGAACCAAACTCAACTTGGGTCCTCCACGCCGACGGATCTTCATCCAAACAAGGATCCAGAATCAGTCTGACTCACCTCTCTAGCGAAATCCTAGAACAGTCTTTCCGATTGGCTTTTCATGCTTCAAACAATGAGAAGCCCTCATCGCAGGCTTCAAGGGCTGGCCCATGGGTTAAAAATCCATAATATTCACGCTTACCGCGATTCTCAGTTAGTCGCCAATCAATACAGCGGAGAATATGAGGCAAGAGACTAAAGGATGGACGATATCTAAAACTCGCCCAAGAACTGGCTCGAATTTTGACCAGTTCGCCTCTGACCATAATTCGCTTGGAAGCGTCGAGCCCGGCAGCTGCCCTAGCCTCAGCTCAGATCCAGGGCTCCAAAGAGTAATCCCGGCCGAATTCATCGAAAGCATCCGAGCATTGACCACCAGTGGTCGTCAATCTAATCGAGGCGAGTGAAGATCGCGGAAGAAGTCGAAGATCAACCAGAAGCGGATGTGAACCCGACCGAGTATGGCTGCGACAGCCCTTGGTTAGAACCAATCCGAGCCTATATCGTGAATGAAACCTTGCCCGAAAAATGGGCTTCGTAAAATAAAACCAAAGCGGCCGCGATGCGTCAAGATAGAGGAGAAATTTATAAGTGGTGTTTCTCTGGTCCTCTCATGGCATGCGCAGAAGGGGAAGCGAGAAGAATCATGAAGGAGGTCCATTCTGGATCGTGCGGAAATCATTCTGGCGGAAGATCTCTGCGGTCAAAATCAAACGCCACGGTTATTATTGGCCAACCATGGTAAAGACTGCGAAAATTAAAGTCGCGAAAAATGCCAAAGGCATGCTCCAACAATCCATCAACCCGTGGGATCCTCTCCTCAATCTCGTCCCCTATCCTTTAGATGCGATGGTCCATGGACATCGCCGGACCTATGCACCCATCAAAACAAAAGCGCTTCCTCCTAGTCCCACGGATTTCTTTTCCAAATGGGTAGAAGCAGAATCCCACGCAAGTATCAAGACACACAAGTTGAGCCGTCTGGAAACATATCATAACTGAACGCCGGGTCGATGCGAAATCGTAACAGATAATGGATCTCAATTTATCTCTACTCGATTCGAAGCACTCTGCGAAAAATGGAAAATCGACTTACAAAGTCAACTCCCAGATATCCGCAATGCAACGGACAGGCAGAAACCATCAACAAAACCGTCCTTGGCGGACTCGAAAGCTTAACGGGAAGGCGGCGATGGGCGGAGAAGCTGAAGGAGTTCGTAGTGCATCGTACAACCCAAAGGCAGACTCGGGTGAAACTCCATTAAGCCCTCGTTTATGGAGCGGAATGTATGATCCCAGCGGTAGAATTCCCGAATGCGGAGAAGATTCCTCCCAAAGAGAGGATGTAAACGACGCTATGATGCTGGACAATCTCGATCTCAATCAATGGGAAAGACCAGGCTCATTGAATCCAGAACGCAAACAAACGCGAACATCGCCGCAGGTTCAAAGAAGGCGATTTAGTCTTACGCAAAGTCTTCAAAACAGCGAGCGAAGCGCGGGGCGGGAGCAAACAGGAAGAAGGAGTACAAAGTCATAAAAGTAGTCCGACCAGGCTCATACCAAATCGCAAACATGCAAGGCGTCAAAATCCGAGAACTTGGAATGCGATGCACCTCAAAAATACTACCACTAAACAATAAAGCGTGGTACAAAAGAACTACTGAGATGGCTTTATCCTAGACAAAGTGCGTGAGCAACTTCATGTCGGCAGTTCAGCAATCCCGCAATTTCTTAAAAGGGGAGTGCGGTATACTTCATTATACTCCACAAATTTCGAAGACTCTAAAATTTTGAAACTTTTCCGCGACTTTTTCAAAATCGGCTGAAGCGGCCACAACAGCGGACCTAGTATCCACTAAGCGATTATCACATCAAAACAAATCCTGGATGGCCAACACTTCGAAACTTGAATGGCGCTTCTCCACAGATCAGAACTTCGCGACCTTGGTCAGCGTCAAAAGCGGAAACAACAGTTTTCTGGCTGGTGATAAAAACATCCCAAAGCCATGGCGTTTCAACCGCGAGATGCGGCGTGAAAAATCAACCTTCAGCACTGCGAGGCGTCATAGCGCTTGAAGGACATTTTTCCGCAAAACATTGCAGACAAAATCTTAGATCTCTGAACATACAAACACACCTCAAAATGGTATCATTTCGTTGTTGCTGATCACAACAAGCGAACTCTAGCGTCTAAACAGACAAATAGCAGCCCTTGAGGGGTAGGCTCTCTTACATCCGACAAGGATAAACATAGAGCGCTATACAAGAAATCCAAAATTTTGGTCTAGCTCTTCATAAAGGAAGTAGCTTCGACTCCGCCCAAACAAATCATATAATCCGACAACAATTAGCGGATTTTAAGCGGTCTGAGTCAGGTTAAAATGCATAAGCGAATAAGCAGCCGATTTGTCATCGCAAAGCCTCAGTCCGAGTAAACCTAGGTCTTGCCTAAACCCAGCCACGCTGGATCTTGACATCTCACAGACATAGTATGGTATCACGAGATCAAAATTTGTCTCTTCACTTAAGCTTATTCGTTTCCACGAATTTTTGTCATCGGTAAACGCGGAAAATCTCGCTTTGTGCGAACAATAGATGCGGTGATCATCGGGAATTAGGAATGAGGCGACAACTCACACCCTCGTTCTCATACTTGAAAAACTGAAGTTCATAAATAATCGAAAATGTTTCATAGATTGAGACTGCGAAATTCAAACAAAACCCCAAAAAGGGCAGGGATTGAAGCCACCAGCGGCCAGTCGGTAAATACATCATGGCCTCTTAAGCGGCGAAACACATAAAACAAAATCCCAGAAGGGATTGATAAACCTAGACGCTCCCAGGAGCGTCATCTTCATCCTCACTCGTGACAGGGACAGCCTCGCCATCACCTCCCTCAGTCGCATCGCCACTACCCGCCTCGTCAGCGCCCGACCTGCGCAATCTTCTCCCGCGCTCCTGATCTTCTGAGTTTTGGAGGTCAGACTAGGGTGCATTCGCTTGCAGACCGGCGAGGATCGAATCGAAATCTCCCTCGGTGGCCGCCCACTCTCCTTCTGGGGCGATAATCTGGCCTCCTCCAAGTCCAAAGGCGGGGCCTCATTACCTCGAAGCAACTTCGAGCTCATTCAGACTCCCTCGATCCCCGCTAAAGCCAAGTCCCTCTTGCGGGCGGCTATCAAGGACTCAAACAGGATGGCCATCCTCGTCAGCCGACCATAGAAGTCGTCGCTGGCATCGGCAAGCTCCGAGGATCTACGAGCGTTCATCTCCTCGTGAGCCTGAACCTTCTCCTGAAGACGGTGGACTTCCGAGGATTTACTCCTCTTCTCTTTCTTCACCTTGAGTAGCGAACTTCGCGGTCTTCCCAAGGTCGCTCAAGATCACTGATCTGAACCTCAAGCTGGGGCGTCTGGGCAGCATGGGTGTCCTCGGCGATCTGCAATGCAGCCTTAATGCGGCTTCAGGCTTCTGCGGCGACTCCAGTTCGCCGATGAGCGAATGACTTCCGACCGCTTTTCGCCAAGCATTCCGTCAATCAGCGACACAAACTGCCGCCAAAAGGAAGGAGTAAGTATCATCGCAAAAAAAAAAAAAAAAAAAAAAAATCGGTGCAAGAATTACGGACAAATCGAACCTTGGAACGATGACGCGCCAACGGCTGTGAGAGGTAGCTTTCCTCGCTCTTCGCACCCCGCTTCTTTTTCGCTCCGGACTCCGCACCAGCCCTTGCCCTTCCCTTGGGAAACGGCGCGGCACCAGCCGCTGGCAGTCCCAAGACGAGTTCCCTCTTCGCTGGGGGAAGAGGTGCAGATTCTATTGCGATAGTCGGAACTCCCTTGCTAAACTCCATGAGGGCGATCCCATCAACATTCCACCTATGCCTCAAGTTCCCAACGCCTTTCGGGGTCGAAACAATACATGGTAGTCACGGAGCAGCGCAGATCTACCTCGCTACCGAACTAAAATGGAAAAACTCCGAAATCGAGACCTCTCGGAAAAAGCAAACGATTCACGACTCGCCGGAAACCTTCTGGCAGTCCCAAAGAGCTGAGGCCCTGGAAGGGAAGCGTGAACCAACCTGCGAACCAGTGGTCTCAGTTTGTCTCGACGATTCTTTCCCGGAACGGTGTGTCGAGATCGGAGCTAACCTCCGCGAACCAATAAAAGCAGAGCTCATCGCATGCCTCAAAAAGAACCTCAGTACGTTCGCGTGGGCTGCGGAGGATATGCCGGGAATCGACATTAGCGTAACATGTCACGAACTTAACATCGACCCAACTCACAAACCCGTAAAACAAAAGAGACGAAAAGCTGGGACCTGGCGTGCCACGCGGTCAATTAGGAAGTCGAAAGACTCCTCAAAGTAGGGTCGATAACGAGGTCAGGTATCGGACTGGCTTGCCAACCCTGTCGTGGTAAAAAGAAAACGGCAAGTGGCGAGTCTGTGTCGATTCCGCGGATCTGAATAAAGCCTGTCCAAAGGATTGCTTCCGCTCCACACATCGACCGACTGGTGAAGCAACCGCTGGAAACAAGCTTCTGTCATTCATGGATGCTTTTCGGATACAATCAGATCATGATGAATCCCGACGCATCGCAAAAACTGCATTCATCACAGACCCTGGAGCGTATTGCTACAAGGTATTGCCTTTGGTCTTAAAAGCGCAGGTGCAACATATCAGCGACTTCGTCAACAAAATGTTTGCCGGCAACTTCGGAAAAACTATGGAAGTATACATCGATGATATGCTCGTAAAATCTCTTGGCGAACACGATCATATAGCCCACCTAGAGGAATGTTTTGCACGACTCAACCAGCATAACATGAAACTCAACCCAGCAAAATGTAGATTAGCGGTGGCATCAGAATTCCTCGGTACCTCGTAGCGTATCAGCGAATCGAGGCCAACCCTAAACAAATCGGCGCACTAATAGAGATGGCCTTCCGAGAACCAGAAGTCGAGGAGAGGCTAACCGGAAGAGTCGCGGTTTTGAACCGTTTCATCTCGCTCCGCGGATAAGTGCCTACCGTTTTCTGAGACATTGAAGGAAACAAGAAGTTCGAATGGTCGAGCAATGTGAAAAAGCTTTCCAACAATTGAAACATTACCTGGCCACTCCACCAGTCCTCGCAAAACCGGTGGAAGGTGAACCTCTTTTCCTCTATATCGCAGGTTTCATAGCGGCGGTCAGTGGCGTCTTATCGAGAAGAAGCAGCGCGAACAAAAGCAAATCTTTATGTAAGCAAGGCGTTACTGGATCGCGAGCTTCGATACCCTATAATGGAAAAATTAGCATTAGCCGTCATAACCTCGGCAGAAAACTAAGACCATACTTCCAGTCTCATACTATAGTGGTTCTCACCACGTTCCATGCGGATAATCCTGCATAGTCCGAGTCAATCCGGTAGGCTCGCAAAATGGGCAATCGAACTGAGTGAATCTGACGTCGAATATCGCCCAGGCGTGTGCAAAGTCCCAAGTACTTGCGGATTTCTTGGTAGAGTTACCCACTAGAAACATGACTAACGAAGAACCAAACTCAACTTGGGTCCTCCCGTCGGCGGATCTTCATCCAAACAAGGATCCAGAATCGAATCGGCTCACCTCTCCTAGCGAAATCCTAGAACAGTCTTTCCGATTGGCTTTTCATGCTTCAAACAATGAGGCAGAATCTGAAGCACTCATCGCGGGGTTGCGGCTGGCCCATGGGTTAAAATCCGTAATATTCCGCTTACTGCGATTCTCAGTTAGTCGCCAATCAATACAGCGGAGAATATGAGGCAAGAGACGAAAGGATGGACGATATCTAAAACTCGCCCAAGAACTGGCTCGAAATTTTGACCAGTTAATGACCAGAATTCCTCGCTTCGGAAAGCGTCCAGGCCGCGCCTTGGCTGCCCTCGCCTCAAGCTCAGATCAAGGGCTCCAAAGTAATCGGTCGAATTCATCGAGCATCCGAGCATCGGACCACCAGTGGTCGTCAATCTAATCGAGGCGAGATTGAAGATCACGGAAGAAGTCGAAGATCAACCAGAAGCGGATGTGAACCCGACCGAAGTATGGCTGCGACAGCCCTTGGTTAGAACCAATCGAGCCTATATCGTGAATGAAACCTTGCCGCCCGAAAAATGGAAGCAACGTAAAATAAAACCAAGCACGCGATGCGTCCGCGATAGAGGGAGAAATTTATAAGTGGTGTTTCTCTGGTCCTCTCATGGCATGCGTAAGGGGAAAGAGAGAAGAATCATGAAGGAGGTCCATTCTGGATCGTGCGGAAATCATTCTGGCGGAAGATCTCGCGGTCAAAATCAAGCATACGGTTATTATTGGCCAACCATGGTAAAGACTGCGAGAATTAAGCGGTCACGAGAAATTCCAAAGGCATGCTCCAACAATCCATCGACCCATGGAGATCCTCTCCTCAATCTCGCCCCCTATCCTTTCATGCGATGGTCCATGGACATCGCCGGACCTATGCACCCATCAAAACAAAAGCGCTTCCTCCTAGTCCCTACGGATTTCTTTTCCAAATGGGTAGAAGCAGAATCCCACGCAAGTATCAAAGACACACAAGTCGAGAACCGTCTGGAAACATATCATAACTAGACATGGGGTCCCGTCTGAAATCGTAACAGATAATGGATCTCAATTTATCTCTACTTTCGATTGAAGCACTCTGCGAAAAATGGAAAATACGACTTACAAAGTCAACTCCCAGATATCCGCAATGCAACGGACAGACAGAAACCATCAACAAACCGCCCTTGACGGACTCAAGAAACGCCAGACGCCAAGAAGGGCGATGGGCGAGGAGCTCAAGGAGTTCTTTGGTGCATCGTACACAACCCCAAGGCAGACTCTGGTGAAACTCCATTAAGCCCTCGTTCTGAGCGGAATGTATGATCCCGAGTAGAATTCCCAGATGCGGAGAAGATTCCTCCCGAAAGAGAGGATGTAAACGACGCTATGATGCTGGACAATCTCGATCTCATCAATGGCCGCGACCAGGCACTCATTGAATCCAGAATTACCAGCAGCTGCCGCAAGGTACTACAACTCAAACGCACGCCATCGCAGGTTCAAAGAAGGCGATTTAGTCTTACGCAAAGTCTTCCAAAACACTGCGAGCGAAGCAGAGGCAGAACAAGCTGGGAAGGACCGTACAAAGTCATAAAAGTAGTCCGACCAGGCTCATACCAAATCGCAAACATGCAAGGCGTCAAAATCCGAGAACTTGGAATGCGATGCACCTCAAAAATACTACCACTAAACAATAAAGCGTGGTACAAAGAACTTCTGAGATGGCTTGATCCACTGACAAATGCGTGAAGCAACTTCATGTCGGCAGTTCAGCTATCCCCAATTTAAAAAAGGGGGAGTGGAGTGCGTATAATTGTATACTCCCACAAATTTCGAAGACTCTAAAATTTTGAAACTTTTTCGCGACTTTTTCAAAATCGCCAAACGCCACAACAACGGACCTAGTATCCACTAGCGATTATCACATCCAAAACAAATCCGGATGGCCGACACTTCCACGAAGCACTGTGAATGGCGGCTTCTCCACTGGTCAAACTTCAGCGACCCCTTGGTCAGCGTCCAAAAGCGAAACAACAGTTTTCTGGCTGCGAACATGCAAAAACATCCCCAAAGCCGCAAGCATTTCAACACGAGATCGCGGCGTAAGGAAAAATCAACCTTCACGCTGCGAGGCGTCAGCTAGCGCGAAGGACATTTTCCATAAAACATTGCAGCGAAATCTTAGATCTCTGAACATACAAACACACCTCAAAGCGGTATCATTTTAGTTGTTGCTGATCACAACAAAGCGAACTCTAGCGTCCTAAACGGACAAATAGCAGCCCTTCAGGGTAGGCTCTCTTACATCCGACAAGGATAAACATAGCGCTATACAAGAAATCAAAATCTTGGTCTAGCTCTTACAGTAAAAGTAGCTCGACTCACGCCAAACAAATCATATAAGCCGACAACAATTAGCGGATTTTAAGCGGTGCGAGTCAGGTTAAAATGCAAACGGGCAAAGCGAAAGCCGATTTGTCATCGCCAAAGCCTCAGTCGAGTAAACCTAGGTCTTGCCCTAAACCCAGCCACGCTGGATCTTGACATCTCACAGACATAGTATGGTATCACGAGATCAAAATTTGTCTCTTCACTTAAGCCTATTAGTTTCCACGAATTTTTGTATCATCGGTAAACCGGAAAATCTGGCTTTGTCGCGGAACAATAGATGCGGTGATCATCGGGAATTAGGAATGAGGCGACAACTCACACCCTCGTTCTCATACTTGAAAAACTGAAGTTCATAAATAATAAATAAGCGTTTCATAGATTGAGACTGCGAAATTCAAACAAAACCCCAAAAGGGGCAGGGATTGAAGCCACCAGCGGCCAGTCGGTAAATACATCATGGCCTCTTAAGCGGCGAAACACATAAAACAAAATCCCAGAAGGGATTGATAAATCTAGGCGCTCCCAGGGCGTCATCTTCATCCTCACTTTCGCGGCGGGGACAGCCTGCCATCATCACCTCATTCGCATCGCCCTTCGCCTGCGTCTGCGCCGACCTCGCAATCTTCTCCCTTGGCTCTGATCTTCTGAGTTTTGGTCGGACTAGGGTGCATTCGACTTACGACCGGCGGTCGAATCGAAATCTCCCTCGGTGGCCGCCCACTCTCCTTTACGGGGCGATAATCTGGCCTCCTCCAAGTCCAAAGACGGGCCTCATTACCTCGAAGCAACTTCGAGCTCATTCAGACTCCCCTCGATCCCGCTAAATCCAAGTCCCTCTTGCGGGCCGGCTATCAAGGACTCAAACAGGATGGCCATCCTCGTCAGACGACCATAGAAGTCGCCGCTGGCATCGCAACCTCCGAGGATCTACGGGCGCTCATCTCCTCGTGAGCCTGAACCTTCTCCGAAGACGGCGGACTTCCGAGGATTTACTCCTCTTCTCTTTCTTCACCTTGAGTACTTGAACTTCGCGGTCTTCCCAAGGTCGCTCAAGATCGCTGATCTGAACCTCAAGCTGGGGCGTCACGGGCAGCATGGGTGTCCTCGGCGATCTGCACTGCAGCCCAATGCGCTTCGGCTTCTGCGCGACTCTAGTTCGCTTCGATGACCGTTCCGACCCTTTTCGCCAAGCATTCCGTCAATCAGCGACACAAACTGCCCGCAAAAGGAAGGAGTAAGTATCATCGCACAAAAAAGGTGCAAGAATTACGGACAAATCGAACCTTGGAGCGATGGCCAACGGCTGTGAAGTCGCTTTCCTCGCTCTTAGCACCCGCTTCTTTTTAGCTCGGACTCTGCCAGCCCGCAGCCCTTCCCTTGAACGCGGCACCAGCAGCTGGCAGTCCCAAGACGAGTTCCCTCTGGCGGGGAAGAGGTGCAGATTCTATCGCGTCCTCTCTTCCGAGATCACGATCGAGCAGTCAAAGAACCGATGGATGGATCTGAACATCAAGAGTCTGTTCAGGAACAATAACCCCTTCTGTAGGCGGGAGGGCATCGGATTGACTCGAGCTTGGAACCAAAGGAGCAGGCAAAGGAGTTGGAGCAGCGGAAGGAACATCGAGGCGTCTTAGTCCTCGCCAGCTTTGAGCCTTCGCAGCACTACGCCGATAGCTTAGCCTTGAAAGAATCAAACCCATCAGTCAGGGACGGAGTAGCCTCTTGAGCGGCCTGAGCGGCGGGAGCTTGACTGGCGGAACCGGCCGAACTTGGCGGCCTCGCCCATCTCAACATTAGAACCACTCTTTTCAACTTGGGATGAAGACATTTTCTTTTTGAGAGAGAAGAAGAGAATTTGGAAAGATGTGAAGAATGAGAAGGGAAGGTTGGCTACTTATAAGAAAAAAGGAGGAGAAGACACAGGTTTCCTGCGGAAAAATCCTTAGCCGAAAATTTCGATTTTCAAAAAATCCAAATCACTCGCCCGCAAAATCGTCTCCGATCTTACGAGCTGGGGGCTAACTGTTGGGGTCAAAAGCGGTTATCTCGAAATCTACGCCAAAGATCCTTCAAACTTCGAAGATTTCCCGCACGAGCGACTAGAGGGGAAAGATCGAACAGCGGAAAACCACAAGCGGCAAGGCGGCCTGGCGCCGGCGGCACCGTCCGCAGCGGGCGGCCTGGCGCCGGCGGCACCGTCCGCAGCGGGCGGCCTGGCGCCGGCGGCACCGTCCGCAGCGGGCGGCCTGGCGCCGGCGGCACCGTCCGCAGCGGGCGGCCTGGCGCCGGCGGCACCGACCTGGCGCCCGGCGGCACCGTCCGCAGCGGGCGGCCTGGCGCCGGCGGCACCGACCTGGCGCCGGCGGCACCGTCCGCAGCGGGCGGCCTGGCGCCGGCGGCACCGACCTGGCGCCGGCGGCACCGTCCGCAGCGGGCGGCCTGGCGCCGGCGGCACCGTCCGCAGCGGGCGGCCTGGCGCCGGCGGCACCCTGGTCTGGCGCTGTCCACGCCCTCGCCCTGGTCTCGGTCCCGTTGTGCTTGGTCTGATCCCATCTTAGCTTGTTCGATCAACCCTCGTGAGTTTGGTACAATCAAGGCTACGGAATAAACATCTTCGATTCGGTTGGAATCGTCCTCGATGTTTTACGATAGAAACTGGAGGGATTGATTTCGTGGAAGAAATCGTATAAAACGTTTAACGACTTAAGACAAGTCCACAGACTTACTTACGATTTTCCAGAATTTAGGCCCAATCAGGCTATGACGGTTTATCTGATTTCCCGAAACATCGGATAAACATCAAGTCGCCGAAGGATAGCGGAAAACTCGAGGATGATTACGAAGATCGACGAAAATGGAACATTTCCTGAAGAGATAAGCTTGGGCCTAAAGGCGAGGCCCATCACCCTAAGGCAAACCGACCTAGAAGTGGGTATCCCGAAAATCCGAGAATTAGACTTAGAGCATCCTGCTAGCTTAGAAAAACTAGGGTTTAGGTGGTTAGACTAGCGGAGCAAGGCCTAGGACGTTTGGCTGCCTGCGACTCTATCTTTTTCTTTAAATCGCAAATCTCTTTGTCTTTCGGAGAATCCTTGTACTCGTTTCTTTTATCTTATAAAACGCCTTCGGGCAAATATTCAATTCCCGTTTTTTGTCTTCTGTTTACTTTATCGATTTCGTGTGGCAACGCAGAGAATCCGGACCTTCAAGGAAAGTCGGGTTTACTTGGCTTTCCTCCGCAATCTTACTTATCAGAAATTGACGGTGTGAATTTCGGTTCCCACATCTCTTATCAAAAATCTATATAAATCTCTTCTACTCTCTCTAATCTACCATTAATCTATTAATACCATCTCTATTCTAAAATCTCATAGATCATTGATTCAGGAGCTTCTCATCATATGATTAGGGATGCTAAACTGATTAGTGATATTAAACCTGCCCTAGGAAGTGTTGTAATTGCAAATGGTGATAGAATTCCAATAGAAGGAGTTGGAAATCTGAATCTGTTCGATAAAGAATCTAAACCTATTTACATGCCAGCCTTTGCTTCTAACCTTTTATCTGTGAAAAGAGCAACTAATGATTTTAATTGCAATGTTATTTTTAGTCGTAATGATGTGTGCTTTCAGGATATTAAGACCAGTAAGATGTCTGGCAAAGGTGTGAGCAAGGGAGAGCTGTATTTCCTTGAAGATACCAAGCTTAGATCAGATTCTACTTATGCGTTTAATTCTGCTTCTGTTTTAGCTAATGATGTGTTATGGCATGCTAGATTAGGCCACCCTCATTCTCATGCTTTAAAATTGATGTTCCCTGATCTATCTTTGCAAAATCAAACTTGTGAGGCTTGTATTCTTGGTAAACATCATAAATCAGTATTTCCTTCATCTATGACTATCTATGAGAATTGTTTTGATCTAGTTCACTCTGATGTTTTGACTTCTCCTTGTGTTTCTACAGAAAATCATAAATATTTTGTGACATTCATAGATGAGAAATCAAAATATACTTGGCTCACACTGATTAAAAGCAAAGATAAGATCCTAGAAGCTTTTATAAACTTCCAAAACTATGTCACTAACCATTTCAATTCCAAGATAAAAAGTTTTAGGTCTGATAATGGGGGAGAATACACTAGCCATGCCTTCAAACAACACTTAGCAAAACATGGAATTATTCACCAGTATAGCTGTCCATACACACCACAACAGAATGGAGTGGCTGAGAGGAAAAATCGCCATCTTATGGAGGTTGCAAGTAAGATTTCTATAGATCTTGAACAATAAAAGAGATTAGAGAAAGATTGTAGAAAGATTAAGAACGAGATTAAGAGATTAATAGGATACTAGAGAGATTAGAAAACATTTTAAAACTTTAAGTGACTCTCATTACTTTCCTAAGTCTCATTTAGTAGGTAGAAGGATGTGGAGTCAACATAAAGGGAGGAGCATCGACCAATGAGGTAAGCCACATGTGTGAAGAGGCTGGCTACATTCCAGCGCACGCCAGCCTGTCCGCGCCTTCCTTATCCTTCCTAACGGTCGGATCCTTTTGCGCCCAGGGTCCTTGTCCCGTCCAGGTCCACCCGGTCTGTTTCTTGACAAGCCACGCCCGGGTGTCCTTACCCGGCCTTTCTCCCCTGACCTTTTCCTCGTCCAATCCCGTCCGGGTAGCCTTAACTGGACTGTCCTCTCCGGTCCTTTTCTTTGTCCAGACCTTGAACATTCTTCACTCATCTCTTATGACTTCATGTACCCTTGTTCCCTCATCTCCATACTTTGATCACATCTTCTCAATACTCCCCCTCAAGCTTGACCATGTGGAATAAGTCAAGCTTGGATGCCATGAGATCTTCCTCATTAAAAACCTCACCAAAGAAAACCCATTGGGACAAAACTTTGATGAGGGAAAAAGAGTAAAGACCTCATGGCAAGGGGCTCTAGCTCCTCTTGCCAAGATCAATGAGTCCCAACCTGATATGGATGGACTCCATTGTCTTTTGTCTTGCAGCCTTAGTGAACACATCAGCCAACTGATCTTCACTCTTGGTGTAACATGGTAGGATCTCTCCAAGTACAATCAACTTCAATGTGCTTGGTTCTCTCATGGAAGACTGGGTTGGAGGCTTTATCGATGGCGGCCTGGTTGTCAAAATGCATTGTCATGGGAGTAGGTTGATCAACCTCCAAGTGCTTCAGTATGCCCTTGATCCACACCAGCTCGTTGGTCAGCTTCAGCATAGCTCTATACTCAGCCTCTGCACTTGAGCACTCTTCCAAGTCACCAAGTTCCCACCAATGAATGTGCAATAGCCAGTTGTTGACCTTCTATCAGCTCTATCTCCTGCCCAATCTGCATCACAATAGCCCACCACTTATGTGTTTCTGTTGCAACCCATCCACACACCAAGATCTTGTATTCCATTCAGGTACATAGCAATCTCTCCACCATGCGCCAGTGATGCTCTCTTGGTGCTTGCATATGCTGGCTCACTTGATTCACAGCAAAGCAAATGTCAGGTCTAGTGATGGTTAAGTAGATTAGCTTACCCACTAGCTTTCTATAAAGCTTTGGATCATAGAATGGCTTGCTATCTTCAGGCTCCCCCTCACGTGGAACCTTATACCCATCTTCCAGGGGCATCTTGGCTGTCTTTCCTCCATAAGCACCTGCATCTTTCAAAAGTTCAAGTGTGTATTTCCTTTGAGAAATGAACAACCCTTCCTTGGCTCTACACAACTCAATGCCAAGAAAGTATTTCATCCCTCCCAAGTCTTTAATCTCAAACACAGATTTGAGAAATTCCTTGGTAGCCTTGATACCATCCTTATAACTACCATTGATGATGATATCATCAACATACACAAGGAGCACAACAATACCTGAGGGAGTGACAAGTGTAAAGAGGGTATGATCAAGCTCGGACTTCCTGAATCCTCTCCCATTCAAGGTTGTGCTTAGCTTGTGATACCAAGCTCTAGGAGATTGTTTAAGACCATAGATAGCTTTCTTCAGCCTCAAGACATTCCACTGCTGCACCAAATGCTCAAGACCAGGAGGTGGATGCATATAGACCTCATCTTCAAGCTCTCCTTGTAAGAAGGCATTCTTCACATCCATTTGACAAAGATCCCACTCAAGGTTCACAGCTATAGAGAGAACTATCCTGATAGTATGGAGCTTGGCAACAGGTGCAAAGGTATCAATGTAGTCCTCTCCATAGGTTTGAGTAAAGCCCCTTGCTACCAGCCTTGTCTTCTTCCTATCTATCTTCCCATTTGGAAGATACTTGATAGTGAAGATCCATCTACTAGACACAGCTCTCTTTCCTTTTTGCAAAGCACTCTCATACCCTGTATCATTCTTGATCATAGCATCAGCCTCAGCATTGACTGAATCTCTCCACTCTTGTATTAGCATTGCCTCTTGATAGCTTCTTGGAACATAACTCTCATCCAAGCTCAATTGAAAAGCACAATGCTCTTCTGGATATTGAGCAAAGGAGCACACAGCTTGAGAGGGATGCTCCGCAGCCCGGGCATTGTAGTACACTCTCGTGTTTACCCAGTTGGAAGAATCCCTCATCATCCGTGTGCTTCTCCTCAACATAGGCCCTTGGACAGGTGCCTCTTCTTGTGCATGTTGGACAGGCGCCTCTTCTTGTGCATCTTCACTAGAATCTACTCCTTCTGGCTGACTTGCTACAGTCTCATCTAGATGATCTCTAGGCTCCACACCTTCATTACCACTTTGATTGAGAGCCAGAACTCTCTTAACCTCTTGAGCTCTCTTCCCTTCCTTGGTTGAGAGCTTCTGGTTCACTTCCCCCCTCATGATCAAGGTGGGGAGTATGAACTCCAGCAGTATGAACTCCATCAGCAGCTGGTACACTCCCTGGTGCACATCCTCCACCTTGTTGGCCTTGGTTCAGATTGATCCCAAGGTTTTCCAAGATGGTTCTCTAGATAGATGCTCTATCTGAGGTAAGATCCTTCAAAACTTCTTGATTCTTCTCCTCATAATATCCTTTTTCCTCCACAAACTTCACCTCTCTGGACACCACCACTCTTCTTGAGTGTTCATCATAACACTTGTAGCCCTTTTGAGATGGAGAGTACCCAATGAACATAGCCTTGGTACTCTTTGCTTCTAGCTTGTTGCGCAACTCTCCATGTACCATCACATAACACAGACACCCAAAGACCCTTAGATGACTTAAAGCTGGCTTGTACTTGTTGAGAACCTCAAAAGGTGACTGTCCTCGCAGCACCAAAGTTGGAGTTCTGTTGATCAAGTAGCAAGCAGTGACCACAGCATCACTCCAAAACCTCTTGGGTACATTAGCTTGAAACATCATGGACCTGGCGACCTCCATTAAGTGCCTATTCTTCCTCTCAGCCACACCATTCTGTTGTGGAGTGTAGGGACAGCTTGTTTGGTGAAGGATTCCATGCCTGGATAGGTGATCTTTGAATGCATGACTTGTGTACTCCCCTCCATTATCTGACCTGAAACTCTTAATCTTGGCATGATAATGGTTAGAGACATATGATTGGAAGTTTCTAAATGCATCAAATACCCTATCTTTGGTTGGAATTAGTGTTAGCCAGGTGTATTTAGATTTTTCATTAATAAAAGATAAATAATACTTCTGGATATCTCTAGATAAACAAGGAGCAGTCCAAACATCAGAGTGAATAAGATCAAAACAGTTTTCATAACACAGTAGTGGAGTTTGGAAATACAACTTTGCAATGTTTACCCAAAATACAAGCCTCACAGTTATTATTTTCAAAAGAAACACCTGGCAACAATAGTTTAAAAGCCTTATTATGAGGGTGTCCTAGTCTAGTATGTCACAATGCACCTTTTCTTAAACTAGTAGTAGTAGAGAAAGAGCAGCTAAAATTAGAAACAGGAGCAAGATCTTCAAGCATATATAAGTCTCCCTTGGTTACTTCTTCTCCAATCATCTTGCTACTTTCAATATCCTGAAACTTCACATCATTAGGACAGAATATAACATTGCAGTTAAGATCAGTAGCACATTTTTTAACAGATAATAAGTTTGAAGTGAATTCAGGCATATAGAAAGCTTCAGTGTCTTTATGGAACAATTTAAGACTACCTACTCCTCTAATAGGTATCTTAGATCCATTGGCTATCATGACATTACCATTAGCAGGAAAAATGTTCTTAATAAGTCTAGTGTCACTTATCATATGATGAGATGCACCGGAATCAACTATCAAAGGCTTAACAGCATGAGAACTAGCAATGTGAGCAAGAATCTTGGATGGTGGATGCATATGATCAATCCGAGCAATATGAGCAGTTTTAGGATGAGTATACATTTCTAGCACCCTAGACGGAGTATTAAGCATTCTATCAGTTCTAGGAAAGGTAATGGGACTCTCAATAGCTCTAGGAATCATGGATGCATAATGAGAATACCCAAGAATGTTACCATTGTCATTGAAGAGTTTGATCAATGCATCAAGATCAGATCTCTTCAGGTACTCATCATTGACACTCCTTGTGCTTGAACCACCAGTGTAAGCCGCTAAAGATTTCCCATTGTCCACCTCTCCTTCATGATTCTTTCTTGAGCTTGCGCCACCAGACCCATCTCCCAATTCTCTTGCTTCTCTATCTTTGTTGAACTTGGCTGGCTTCAAGTGGGGATGGATGATCCAAAATTGGCTCTTCTTGTGGCCATGTTTCTTACAATGTTCACAGTTCCCATTAAACTTCTCATACTTCCCATGCACTGCCTTGTTAGCTTGTGGAACTTCTCCTTGCTCAGCTTGTGATGCTTGATTGGCTAATGAGAGCTCTTTTCCTTTCTTGCCAAATAATCCAATGGAGCCATGCTCCTTTTGAATGCGAGCACACACCTCCTCCAAATCTGGTAATGTCTCATCTCTCAACATGTGCTGGATGAGACCACCATAAGCTGGGTTCAAAGTAAGAAGCAATCCAAACACCTTGTCTTGCTCTCTCCTCTTGTTGACTCACAAGCATCAGTAGTACTAGGCCTTAGCATCTCAAGCTCTAACCATAGAGACCTAAGCCTCCCCAAATGCTTCTCAAAGTCCATGTATTTTTGAACAAGACCATTGAGAGCTTGTTTCACTTCAAACACCTTGTTTAGCTTTGAAGTGTATCCATATACCTTCTTTAAGGTATCCCAAAACTCCTTTGCAGTCTCACAATAGCTATATGCATCCATCAAGTTTGGTTCCTGATGATAGACTTTTCAAGGGTCCAATCAAATGTTGTAGAATACAAGATGTCAATCCAATCCTAAGTGATTCTAATGCAAAGGGAATACAAGTCTATGCTTAATCTAAGTCCAACCATGAAAAGAAGATGATTATGAACTAAGACAATATTAAAAATGCAATAAAAGAGAACTTTCTTTCTCAATGAGGCAAGGGGATTCTTGGGACAAGGGAATTGACTTTGGGTGATTAAGTTTCAATCTAAGATGACAAGCTTTCAATCAATCTAAAACCTTAAGCCTAGACACATTCCTAAGCAAGCTCTATCCCTAGATGAATGCTCATTCACTAACATATCTCAAGCATCTAATCCCTTAGGTTGAATAATATGAAAGCAATCATTAAGAACAAGTCTACTAGCTATCTTAACACCTTTAACAACTAATTCCTTAGGTAAAGGATGTTAAAAGCATTGATGAGTTGGTTCAGGCATTTCATAAAACACCTTCCGGGCATGAAATGCCTATTGCTCTATTTTGAAGAGGCCAACTCCAAAATAGCAAGAAGAACACTCAATCAAGCAAGGAAAAGATAGATCTACACTAAAACATCTTAGATCTACACCTAATCACCCTTAGTCTCCCAAGCCCATGAACCCTAGATAGATCTACTCACTAATAGACATGGAAAACCTTAAAACCATGGATGATTCATGGTTAAACATTAGAAGTGATAGAAATAATCTAGTAAACACAAACGAAAAAGATGAAGAAGGATTCAAGATCCAAACTTTTTTCAAGATCTAAAAGTGTTTTGAGAGAAAAGAAGTTCGATCTCCAAAAGAGATTACAAGAGTATTTATACAAGGCTTGAAAGCCCTTAGAAACATAAGAGAAAAGTCCAAAAGGTCCTTGGTGCCACATGATTTTCAACCAATCAGAAGCCAAGAAAAGGAAGAAGCTCTAGCCACCCGGGTCAGGTGATGTTGTCCAACCTGGTCCATGTTCACTCGGTCCATGCTCCGATCATCCTTCTCTCGACCGGGGTCATCAAGCCGGTCCATCCTCCCCGACCGTCCGTTCTGCTGACGTCCTTCCCGACCGGGCATGTCCAGCCGGTCCGTCCGTCCCGGTCATGCCTTGGACACGTCTTCACTTCCCGACCGGGTGTCCCTTCCCGGCCTGCTCTCCCCGGCCTGGTCTCGTCCAGCACCTCTCAACCGACCGGGTACCTGTCCCAGGTCTAGTCATCTCGGACCACTCTCATCCAGCTGCTATTTTTCCGACCGCTGCTCGAACCCGGACTGATCTACCCGGCCAGCTTGATATGCTTCAAGTGAACTGATCATAACTCCTCCAATACAGCACCAAATGACTTGAAATCACTTCCATTGGAAAGCTAACTCAATTTTCTGTGTCTCCACAAAATCATAGCAGTAGAAGACATCTCTAAGGCCTCTGTCCATGCTCATCTTTATCTTGACTAGATCATGGATTGACTTCTCTTTTCATGGTCAAACTTGATTCTTCACCCCTTTTTGGGCCTTAGCGGCTTCCAAACACCTCAAATCACACCAAAGCATACTGTGGAAACGAAATTCACACCGTCAATTTCCGATAAACGATTTGGAGGAAAACCGAGTTAACCCGATCTTCCTTGAAGGTCCCGGATATCTGCTGGGCCACGCACTATACAATCAATGGAGATTAAAGTTGTAAAAAACGAAAATCGAAAGAAAGAGCGAAAGAGCGAAAGAGATCTTATTTCTGAATTCTCGTTTGAGCGTGTACAACGAGTAAAGAAATCGACTACAAGAGCTGTCGAAAAGTCCGCTAGTCCGGCTGCCTAAGTCTATCCTAGTTGAGTCGCAGCTCGCTAGTGAAAACAGAAAAGAATGCTAAGTCTCTCTAAGTGCTAAGTGCTCTGGAAGTTTTGTGATGATTTGCTCCTCACCCAAAGCTCTCCTTATATACTCCTCTTAAGACGGTCTATCTTCTTGCGGGCTGAATCAAGCTTTTTCCATTTTCGTCCATCTTCGTGCTTATCGGGAAACTTGACATTTATCTTCGGAAAACTTGACATTTATCTTCTGGAAACTTGACATTTATCTCTTATGTGAGGATAAGGATAAACCGTCATAGTTATCCTTCCTTTTGGAAAAAATGAGTGGGCGTTTTGGCCACGTCGGGCCGTTTAGACGTTTTTACGGTTTTTCGAAGGAATAGTCTTTTGAAGGTTTCAGCATTTCCGAAGGAACCCCAATTCCTCGTATAGTCGAGAAGTTTGGTGTTTAGAATAACTGTGATCGTACCAAACTCACGAAGATTGATCCAAACAAGCCAAGATGGGATCAGACCGAGCATGATGGGACCGAGACCAGGACGAGGGCCGTCGACCCGCGCCAGGCGAGGAGCCGGCGCCAGGCGGCCAGCGTGGCAGCGTGCCGCCCGGCGCCAGCGAAGTGCTGCCGGCGCCAGGCGAGTGCTGCCGGCGCCAGGCGGCCAGCGTGGCAGCGTGCTGCCGGCGCCAGGCGGGTGCCGCCAGTGCCAGGCGGCCAGCGTGGCAGCGTGCCGCCCGGCGCCAGGCCGGGGTGCCGCTGGTGCCAGGCTGGCCCGCGTGACGCGTGCTGCCGGCGCCAGGACGGCTCGCGTGACGCATGCCGCCGGTGCCAGGCCATCTTGCCGTCCTTGGGTTTCCGTTGTTCGATATTTCCCCCGTTGGTCGTTCGTGCGGGAAATCTTTGAGTTTTGGGAGGACTCTTTGCATAGGTGGGAACCAGGACTCTTGCGCCCGGCATGAGGCGGACAGGGCAAGCCTGCCCGTGCCGTGTCTGCGTCGCCCGGTGCCTGCTTGACCGTTGATCCCGGGGCTCATGGTCCGTTCATGCCTTCTTGTGAGTTCATCGAGTGACGACCCGTTTCTTGGCTTTGATCGTCACTTGGTTTTTCTTTCGAGGACTTTCGGGTGACGATTTCGTCGTTGACCGATTTTGACCCCAACAGTTAGCCCCCCAGCTAGCTAGGAATCGTAATATCTTTCGGGTCCTGGCTTGCGGTATAGCCGTATGGGCAGGTGTAGAGACGTAATCGTTTGCCGAAAGTCGGGGTAAATAGTGATTTTACCTTCTTTATAACGATGGAGTAAGAAATCTCATTCTTACTTCATCATAAGAAATTCACTTTCTCTCTCAAGAATCCTTTCTCACTCTTTAAGAACAATGTCTTCAAGATCTTCCAAGAGAAATTCTTCTTCCCATTCATCCTCGGATGACTCTCCTGCCCGTGTGACGGTGAAGCAAGAGGAGTTTGTCGAGGAAGAGGCAAAGAATGCGTATTACCGCGCCCTTGTGGGTTTGGTTCCATCGCTGCCAGATGTTCTTGTTCCGAGGAGACCTTTGAGGACGCCGGGTGCTCCCTTTACGCCGAAGCTTGGTCTCTCAGACATACCTCGTGACTCTCCTGAGTTTTACCAGATTCCCGATGGAGTCAAATTTCGGATCCCTGTTGGTAACGAGAGTGCGAGGAATCCTCCGCAAGGTTTCTTTACATGTTATGTTGGTGTCAAAATCGGTCACGACGGAATCAATGACTGAAAGTCTCTGGAAAGTATTTCTTAAAATAAAAAGTCTCGGATCATTTGAAAAGAAGTTATACGAGATTTTCTCAATTTAGAATATCCACTCTCTGGTGAGGTCGAAAGCGGTTATCTCGAAATCTACGGCTAAAGATCCTTGAAACTCAAAGATTTCCCTTCGAGCGCTAAGGGGAAAGATCGGCAACGGAAAACCCACGGGCGCAAAGAACCCCTGCGCCGGCGCAAGCCGCTTAAGCGCCGGTGGCGCAGCGTCCGCTGAGCCGGCCTGGCGCCGGCGGCACCTGGCCTGGTGCTGGCGGACGCAGCGT
Source organism: Brassica carinata (assembly GCA_016771965.1). Lineage (NCBI taxonomy): Eukaryota > Viridiplantae > Streptophyta > Magnoliopsida > Brassicales > Brassicaceae > Brassica > Brassica carinata. The sequence goes on from CM028692.1 coordinate 25,085,905, forward strand.
CCACGGGCGCCCGCCTGGCGCCGGCGGCACCCAGCCTGGCGGCGGCAGCGTCCGCAGCGGGCCAGCCTGGCGCCGGCGTACCGACCTGGCGCCGGCGACGCAGCGTCCGCGCGGGCTGGCCACAACACCGGCGGTAAGCGGGCCTGCGCCCGGCGGCGCAGCGTCCGCGAGCCGGCCTGGCGCCGGCGCACGCAGCGTCCCTGAAGCGGCCTGGCGGCCGGGCAACCGGACGCGGTCGACGGCCCTCGTCCTGGTCTTGGTCCCATCATGCTCGGTCTGATCCCATCTTGGCTTGTTTGGATCGATACAGAGATGAGAATGGATTTGCTAGAGGAATAGATGGTGACGTCATCAGTATTTATAAAGACGACATCAAGAAACTGCTCCAAGGAAATTCAATGGATGAGCGCTCCTACATCTTTCTACCAGAGCACGCTAGTTCATTTACAAGAAGAGAATTGGTGAAAGAAACCTACACCAAAGACGAGATCAACAAGATGTTCACCGGTTTACTTGGAGAACGCAAATGGGAAAAGCTCTCCATGGAAAAGAGTTTAGAGGAAGCCACAGACAAGCTTCGCGGTGAGATGAACTGGATGTTCAGTGCAGACAAGGGATTACTCAAGAAGGTTCAACGTCTTGAGCTGGAACTTGAAGATCTTCGCAACGCACAGAACCATAGCCAGAAAAGATCAATATCGATCGACGGAGTAACATCCACATCGATCGATACGGAGCCCACACCATCGACCACTTACTCAAAACATGAGGTTGATGAGTCTCTTGGAGATATCTGGAAAGAATTGAAGAAAGCAGAAGCGCGTCTCAGCAGCAAACAAACCAACACCTGTGAACGTATCTTCCACAACCTAAGGGAACTAAGCATCTGCACAGAAGAGATGAAGAGATCTATCCGCCTTATCAATGAAGCACATGCAGATATGAACCCCGCTGCACCTTGCAATCCTTTTGGAGGATTGACTCTTCTGAAAGCAGTTGAGAGGAAAATTGCTGATATACACTTCTTAGTAGACAAAGAAGTGGAGGAACTCGCGACTACTTAATAGATACTACGCAGCTGGAGGCTGAGAAGTTCCAACAACAACTTGATTATCAGGCTGCATCGATTGCATCGATCGACGAGCTCAACCTCACATCATTCGATAGGCGATTGACTGAAATCGACGGCCAGATGAAGCTCTTTGCAGAGAAGCTTCACGAGAATCTGCAGAAGCAAAAATCGACCGATGAACAACCAGTTGCATCGATCGATATACAGACTTAAGAGATCTGTACCAGAGCCGATTTGGATAAATTAGCTGATGAAGTCTACACAGAAATAACAAGCGTGGATGATTCACAAGATAGACGTCTAGACCAAACGTATTTCCCGCTTGTTAACGAGGTTGGAAGCATGGAATCTAGCATTGAAGGGATGCAGAAAGAAATTAAAGCCATTCGAGAGGCAGCTTGAGCAGACCTGCACCCTTAGAATCGATCGACAGAAGGTCCAGCGCATCTATCGATGGACTTCAACAGCCATCGACCAACATTTCAACAAAGGAATCGATCGATACCAGCTCCATCCACGAGAAAATGATCCAACGCCCTGATTCAATGCAAGCGGAGCTTAGTGATCTTTCAGAACATGCCTACAGGAAGTTAGGATGGCACGAGTTCAGCATTGAAGGTCATGAAGAAAGGATTCAAAGGATCACTGATGAGTTGATTGAGATAAAGAAGAAACGAACCAAAGAATATGAAGCCACAAGAAGCCTATTTGACGCATGGTTCGGCGAGAAGAAAGATACAGAGGATACTTGTTTCTCGACAAGTACCTTGACATCATCTCAGTAGCTCATTCCATCCAAAGTCAAGCTAGATGACTATAATCAAAGCGCTGAGTGGGAGGCAACCCACTGTTAGGTAGTTTTTCAATTTATTTCATCTTTAGGATTTTATTTTTCGTATTTGTTTTTCTTTGCAGTTACAACTAGACGATTGCCAATGAAATCAACCGACATGACACAGCCGATATCGATCGACATGAACCACACAGAAGCGATCGACGAAGACGACTCAACATCGATCGATATCGATCGACATGAACCATGCTCATCTTTATCTTGACTAGATCATCGATTGACTTCTCTTTTCATGGTCAAACTTGATTCTTCACCCCTTTTTGGGCCTTAACGCTTCCAAACACCTCAAATCACACCAAAGCATACTGTGGAAACCGAAATTCACACCGTCAATTTCCGATAAACGATTTGGAGGAAAACCGAGTTAACCCGATCTTCCTTGAAGGTCCCGGATATCTGCTGGGCCACACACGATACAATCAATGGAGATTAAAGTTGTAGAAAACAAAAATCGAAAGAAAGAGCGAAAGAGATCTTATTTCTGAATTCTCGTTTGAGCGTGTACAACGAGTAAAAGAAATCGGCTACAAGAGCTGTCGAAAAGTCCGCTAGTCCGGCTGTCTAAGTCTATCCTAGTTGAGTCGCAGCTCGCTAGTGAAAACAGAAAAGAATGCTAAGTCGCTCTAAGTGCTAAGTGCTCTGGAAGTTTTTTGATGATTTGCTTCTCGCCCAAAGCTCTCCTTATATACTCCTCTTAAGACGGTCTATCTTCTCGTGGGCTGAATCGGGCTTTTTCCATTTTCGTCCATCTTCGTGTTTATCGGGAAACTTGACATTTATCTTCTGGAAACTTGACATTTATCTTCTGGAAACTTGAGATTTATCTCTTGTGTAAGGATAAACCGCCATAGTTATCCTTCCTTCGAAAATCGTAGCAGCCGCTTAGGCCACGCTACCGCTAGACGTTTTTACGGTTTTTCGAAAGAACGGTCTTTGAAGGTTTCGGTGTTTCCGAAGGAACCCCAATTCCTTGTATAGTCGAGATGTTGGTGTTTAGAATAACCGTGATCGTACCAAACTTACGAAGATTGATCCGAACAAGCCAAGATGGGATCGGACCGGGCACGATAGGACCGAGACCAGGACGAGGGCCAGCTTGATATGCTTCAAGTGAACTGATCATAACTTATCCAATACAGCACCAAATGACTTGAAATCACTTCCATTGGAAAGCTAACTCAATTTTCTGTGTCTCCACAAAATCATAGCAGTAGAAGACATCTCTAAGGCCTCTGTCCATGCTCATCTTTATCTTGACTAGATCATGGATTGACTTCTCTTTTCATGGTCAAACTTGATTCTTCACCCCTTTTTGGGCCTTAACGCTTCCAAACACCTCAAATCACACCAAAGCATACTGTGGAAACCGAAATTCACACCGTCAATTTCCGATAAACGATTTGGAGGAAAACCGAGTTAACCCGATCTTCCTTGAAGGTCCCGGATATCTGCTGGGCCACGCACTATACAATCAATGGAGATTAAAGTTGTAAAAAACGAAAATCGAAAGAAAGAGCGAAAGAGCGAAAGAGATCTTATTTCTGAATTCTCGTTTGAGCGTGTACAACGAGTAAAGAAATCGACTACAAGAGCTGTCGAAAAGTCCGCTAGTCCGGCTGCCTAAGTCTATCCTAGTTGAGTCGCAGCTCGCTAGTGAAAACAGAAAAGAATGCTAAGTCTCTCTAAGTGCTAAGTGCTCTGGAAGTTTTGTGATGATTTGCTCCTCACCCAAAGCTCTCCTTATATACTCCTCTTAAGACGGTCTATCTTCTTGCGGGCTGAATCAAGCTTTTTCCATTTTCGCCCATCTTCGGCTTATCGGAAACTTGACATTTATCTTCGGAAAACTTGACATTTATCTTCTGGAAACTTGACATTTATCTCTTATGTGAGGATAAGGATAAACCGTCATAGTTATCCTTCCTTTTCGGAAAATCGTAAGTGGGCCGTTTTGGCCACGTCTGGCCGTTTAGACGTTTTTACGGTTTTTCGAAGGAATAGTCTTTTGAAGGTTTCAGCATTTCCGAAGGAACCCCAATTCCTCATATGATCGAAGTTTGGTGTTTAGAATAGCGTGATCGTACCAAACTCCACGAAGATTGATCAAACAAGCCAAGATGGGATCAGACCGAGCATGATGGGACGAGACCAGGGCGAGGGCCGTCGACCGGCGCCAGGCGAGCCGTCGTAGGCGCCGGCCAGCGTGGCAGCGTGCCGCCCGGCGTCAGGCGGCCAGCGTGGCAGCGTGCCGCCCGGCGTCAGGCGGCCAGCGTGGCAGCGTGCTAACGTCGAGCCGACCATTAACGATGCCCGGCGCCAGGCGAGTGCTGCCGGCGCCAGGCGAGGCTTGCCCGCCAACCGACCCGTGGCAGCGATGCTGCGGCGCCAGGCGAGTGCCGCCAGTGCCAGGCGGCGCGTGGCCAGCGTGCGCGGCATGAGCGAAGTCGGCGTGGTGCCAGGCTGGCCAGCGTGGCGCTGCTGCCCGGCGCCAGGATGGCTCAGCGTGGCGCTATGCGCGGTGCCAGGCCATCTTGCCGTCCTTGGGTTTCCGTTGTTCGATATTTCCCGTTGGTCGTTCGTCGCGGAAATCTTTGAGTTTTGGGAGGACTCTTTGCATAGGTGGGAACCAGGACTCTTGCCGCCGGCGCCAGACGGGACAGGGCAAGCCTGCCGCCCGTGCCGTGTCCTGCGTCGCCCGGTGCCTGCTGACTTCGTTGATCCGGGGCTCATGGTCGTTCATGCCTTCTTGTGAGTTCATCGGTGGCGACCGTTTCTTGGCTTTGATCGTCACTTGGTTTTCTTCGAGGACTTTCGGTGGCGATTTGATTAGTTGACCGATTTTGACCCCAACAGTTAGCCCCAGCTAGCTAGGAATCGTAATATCTTTCGGTCCTGGCTTGCGGTATAACCGTATGGGCAGGTGTAGAGAGCGTGTCGTTTGCGAGAAAGTCGGGTAAATAGTGATTTTACCTTCTTTATAGCGATGGAGTAAGAAATCTCATTCTTACTTCATCATAAGAAATTCACTTTCTCTCTCAAGAATCCTTTCTCACTCTTTAAGAACAATGTCTTCAAGATCTTCCAAGAGAAATTCTTCTTCCCATTCATCCTCGGATGACTCTCCTGCCCGTGTGACGGTGAAGCAAGAGGAGTTTGTCGAGGAAGAGGCGAAGAATCGCGTATTACGCCCTTGTGGGTTTGGTTCCATCGCTGCCAGATGTTCCTGTTCGAGGAGACCTTTGAGGGCGCCGGTGCTCCCTGCGGAAGCGGTCTCACCATACCTCGGGACTCTCGAGGAGTTTTACCAGATTCCGATGGAGTCAAATTTGGATCCCTGTTGGTAGCGAGTCGCGAGGAATCCTCCGCAAGGTTTCTTTACATGTTATGTTGGTGTCAAAATCGGTCACGGCGAAATCAATGACTGAAAGTCTCTGAAAGTATTTCTTAAAATAAAAGTCTCGGATCATTTGAAAAGAAGTTATACGAGATTTTCTCAAATTAGAATATCCACTCTACGGTGAGGTCGAAAACGGTTATCTCGAAATCTGGTAAAGATCCCGAAACTCAAAGATTTCCCGACGAGCGATTAACGGGGAAAGATCGGGCAACGGAAAACCCACAGGCGACAAAGAACCCTGGCGCCGCAAGCGTAAGCGCCCGGTGGCACCAGCGTCACCTTGAGCCGACCTGGCGGCGGCCTGGCCTGGTGCTGGCGGCACGCGTCCATGGCCGACCTGGCGCCGGCACCAACCTGGCGGCGGCGCGCAGCGTCGCAGCGAGCCAGCCTAGCCAGCGGCACATGCCTGGCGCGGCGGCAGCGTCCGCAGCGGGGCTGGCCAGCACACCGGCGGCAATTGCGCTGGCGACGCAGCGTCACGCGAAACGGCCTGGCGCCCGGCGGCAGCGATCATAACGACCTGGCGCCGGCGGCAAGCGGGCGCCGGTCGGCGGCCCTCGTCCTGGTCGGTCCCATCATGCCGGTCTGATCCCATCTTGGCTTGTTTGGATCGATACAGAGATGAGAATGGATTTGCTAGAGGAATAGATGGTGGCGTCATCAGTATTTATAAAGACGACATCAAGAAACTGCTCAAAGGAAATTCAATGGACTCTACATCTTTCTACCAGAGCACGCTAGTTCATTTACAAGAAGAGAATTGGTGAAAGAAACCTACACCAAAGACGAGATCAACAAGATGTTCACCGGTTTACTTGAGAACGCAAATGGGAAAAGCTCTCCATGGAAAAGAGTTTAGAAAGCCTGAGACAAGCAGCGGTGAGATGAACTGGATGTTCAGTGCAGACAAGGATTACTCAAGAAGGTTCAACGTCTTGAGCTGGAACTTGAAGATCTTAATAGCGCCGCAGAACCATAGCCAGAAAGATCAATATCGTCGGCGGAGTAACATCCACATCGATCGATACGAGCCCACACCATCGACCACTTACTCAAAACATGAGGTTGATGAGTCTCTTGGAGATATCTGGAAAGAATTGAAGAAAGCAGAAGCTGCCTCAGCAGCAAACAAACCAACACCTGTGAACGATCTTCCACAACCTAAGGGAACTAAGCATCATGCGCGCGAAGAGATGAAGAGATCTATCCGCCTAATCAATGAAGCACATGCAGATATGAACCCCGCTGCACCTTGCAATCCTTTTGGAGGATTGACTCTTCTGAAAGCAGTTGAGAGGAAAATTGCTGATATACACTTCTTAGTAGACAAAGAAGTGGAGGAACTCGCACTACGAATAGATACTACGCAGCTGGAGGCTGAGAAGTTCCAACAACAACTTGATTATCAGGCTGCATCGATTGCATCGATCGACGAGCTCAACCTCACATCATTCGATAGGCGATTGACTGAAATCGACGGCCAGATGAAGCTCTTTGCAGAGAAGCTTCACGAGAATCTGCAGAAGCAAAAATCGACCGATGAACAACCAGTTGCATCGATCGATATACAGACTTAAGAGATCTGTACCAGAGCCGATTTGGATAAATTAGCTGATGAAGTCTACACAGAAATAACAAGCGTGGATGATTCACAAGATAGACGTCTAGACCAAACGTATTTCCCGCTTGTTAACGAGGTTGGAAGCATGGAATCTAGCATTGAAGGGATGCAGAAAGAAATTAAAGCCATTCAGAGGCAGCTTGCGAGCAGACCTGCACCCTTAGAATCGATCGACAGAAGGTCCAGCGCATCTATCGATGGACTTCAACAGCCATCGACCAACATTTCAACAAAGGAATCGATCGATACCAGCTCCATCCACGAGAAAATGATCCAACGCCCTGATTCAATGCAAGCGGAGCTTAGTGATCTTTCAGAACATGCCTACAGGAAGTTAGGATGGCACGAGTTCAGCATTGAAGGTCATGAAGAAAGGATTCAAAGGATCACTGATGAGTTGATTGAGATAAAGAAGAAACGAACCAAAGAATATGAAGCCACAAGAAGCCTATTTGACGCATGGTTCGGCGAGAAGAAAGATACAGAGGATACTTGTTTCTCGACAAGTACCTTGACATCATCTCAGTAGCTCATTCCATCCAAAGTCAAGCTAGATGACTATAATCAAAGCGCTGAGTGGGAGGCAACCCACTGTTAGGTAGTTTTTCAATTTATTTCATCTTTAGGATTTTATTTTTCGTATTTGTTTTTCTTTGCAGTTACAACTAGACGATTGCCAATGAAATCAACCGACATGACACAGCCGATATCAATCGACATGAACCACACAGAAGCGATCGACGAAGACGACTCAACATCGATCGATATCGATCGACATGAACCATGCTCATCTTTATCTTGACTAGATCATCGATTGACTTCTCTTTTCATGGTCAAACTTGATTCTTCACCCCTTTTTGGGCCTTAACGCTTCCAAACACCTCAAATCACACCAAAGCATACTGTGGAAACCGAAATTCACACCGTCAATTTCCGATAAACGATTTGGAGGAAAACCGAGTTAACCCGATCTTCCTTGAAGGTCCCGGATATCTGCTGGGCCACACACGATACAATCAATGGAGATTAAAGTTGTAGAAAACAAAAATCGAAAGAAAGAGCGAAAGAGATCTTATTTCTGAATTCTCGTTTGAGCGTGTACAACGAGTAAAAGAAATCGGCTACAAGAGCTGTCGAAAAGTCCGCTAGTCCGGCTGTCTAAGTCTATCCTAGTTGAGTCGCAGCTCGCTAGTGAAAATAGAAAAGAATGCTAAGTCGCTCTAAGTGCTAAGTGCTCTGGAAGTTTTTGATGATTTGCTTCGCCCAAAGCTCTCCTTATATACTCCTCTTAAGACGGTCTATCTTCTCGTGGGCTGAATCGGGCTTTTTCCATTTTCTTCCATCTTCGTGTTTATCGGGAAACTTGACATTTATCTTCTGGAAACTTGACATTTATCTTCTGGAAACTTGACATTTATCTCTTGTGTAAGGATAAACCGTCATAGTTATCCTTCCTTTTCGGAAAATCGTAAGCAGGCCGTTTAGGCCACGTTGGGCCGTTTAGACGTTTTTACGGTTTTTCGAAAGAACGGTCTTTGAAGGTTTCGGTGTTTCCGAAGGAACCCCAATTCCTTGTATAGTCGAGATGTTGGTGTTTAGAATAACCGGATCGCATTCAAACTTACGAAGATTGATCCAACAAGCCAAGATGGGATCGACCGGGCACGATAGGACCGAGACCAGGACGAGGGCCGTGGACCGGCGCCAGGCCGGCCCGCGTGACGGGTGCCGCCGGCGCCAGGCCAGGGTGCCGTCTGTGGGTTTTTTGTTGTTCGATCTTTCCCTCGTTAGTCGTTTGCGTGGGAAATCTTTGAGTTTGGGAAGATCTTTAGCCGTAGATTTCGAGATAATCGTTTCTAATCCAACGAGACTCCTTGAGTATCGGGATTGAGATGGACTTGGATTTGTAGACTTTCCGTCTTCAAGGGTGTGAGCAACGAGGCTTCGAGCTTTAGACGTTTAAAAGATGAATCCTTTAAACAATCTTGAAGGCTTTGCGGAAGAATCATCGTAGTTCTCGGACAATCCGGACATGGGTTTAAGGGACCAAGATGCTGCCATTGCCCGAGATCATGAGACGATTGCACGGATGGGTGCCAGGACCCTTGCCGCCGGTACCAGACGGGAGTGGACGACCCTTCCCGTGAGTTTTATCGAGCGACGACCCGTTTCTTGGCTTTGATTGTCACTTGGTTTTTCTTTCGAGGATTTTCGGGTGACGATTTCGTCGTTGACCGATTTTGACCCCAACAGTTAGCCCCCCAGCTAGCTAGGAACCGTAGTGCCTGTCGGATCCTAGCTTGCGGTATAGCCGTATGGGAAGGTGTGTAGACGCATCGTTGTCGAAAAGTCGAGGTAAATAGTGATTTTACCTCCTTTATAAGGATGGAGTAAGAAATCTCATTCTTACTTCATCATAAGAAATTTACTTTCTCTCTCAAGAATCCTTTCTCTCTCTTTAAGAACAATGTCTTCAAGATCCTCAAAGAGAAACTCTTCTTCCCATTCATCCTCGGATGACTCTCCTGCCCATGTGACGGTGAAGCAGGAGGAGTTGGTCGAGGAGGAAGCAAAGAATGCATATTACCGAGCCCTTGTAGGTTCGCCTCAACACCGCCAGAGATCCCTGTTCAAGAGACCTTTGAGGCAGCCTGGTGCTCCTTTTACGCCGAGCCTGGTCTCGCGTAAATATATCGGGATTCTTCGAGATTTCTACCAGATTCCTGACGGAGTCAAGTTCCGGATTCCCGTTGGTTGTTTTACATGTTACGAGGCTTTCTTTATGTATTGCCGTATGTGCTTCCCGATCCCTGGTGCCATTGTTCGTGCGCTTCACCGCTTCGAACTTTCGATCAGCCAGCTCAGCGCTCCTGCCTTGGAGAGTTGGTTTACGCACTGATCGCTAGCTATGTACTCGGATTGATCTTGGTCCCGATGATTTCAAGGTCTTTGGGGCACTCGGCCGACGGGGAGCGACGGTTACTACTCCATGCTGCCTAAGAAGGATATGGCCGTGATCCAGGGGACTACTTCGAATCCCAAATCGTGGCAGGAGCGTTTCTTCTTTGTCCGAATAGATGGTGAGTCTGTCGAGGAGAGCTGCCTCCATCTATTTCCGCAAGCATGGAACTTCAACCGAGGTAATACGATTAAAAACCTGTTGTCTATTTCACCATTTCGGAAGTGCGAGTTTTAGTGAAAAAGTTTCGCTTTGTAGGGAACAGGCCTATCGCGCATTTGCATGGTGATCTCTTTGTCAAGAGAGATCTTCTTCGTCAAAGGCCGTTTTTCTGGAAGTCCTTCACCCTCGAACGGATTCGAGACGCAGTAAGACTTTATCGGTCCCGAGATCCTGTCCCGTCGCACGATGCCGAACCGTCATCGGCTCCTACCGGGCGTAGACAGAGATCTCGTAAGGGGAAGGAAATCGATGATGGGGAAGGCTCGGAAGATCCTTCACCGTTGGGAGAAAACCCTAGTTTTTCTCCAACGGAAAAAGGCGGAGCCAGCGATTTTCCACTACCCAACAACTTCTTTGATGGCCTTCCTCCGGAGTTTGTTACTGACGAGTCGCTGGAGGATGAGTAGAAACAACGGGTTTTTGCCGAGTGCTCCCAACGTGTCAACGAGGTTTGGCCCTTCGAACTTCTTAACCTTACGTTCGAATCTGTATATAAGCATGCTTGCTGATCTTGAGTTTATGCAGGGACTAAGAGTGTTTAGCGAGGCGCTTGACTCGAGTTTCCGCAAGTCCAGGATTGCTAACTTCAAGACCACAGAAGCGGAGCGAGAGCTTTTCCGGTTCTGACAAGAGGTAAAGGCGCAGAACGCGAAGCAAGCTGAGCTCCAAGCTCGAGCTCTCGTTTAGCGGAAAGGAGGAAGAAGGATGGTCGCGAGCTGAGGTGGCGTAGACGGCAGAATCGCTTGCTGCTGAGTTTCAATGTTCTAAAGAAGCTCAGGAGTTTGTTGGCGATTTCCGCGAGTGCCGGGGTTCGGTCGTAAACCTTTACAAGTCTCAAAACCCGGATTTCTCCTTTGATTCCGAGATTGATGAGATGAAGGATTTTATGGCCGCAGCGCCATGCTAAGTCCTTGGTTCCTCCGGTAGAAGAAAGAGTCCGGAGACTATGGGAACCTATCGAGGTTTCTGAGGATACGGTAGAGGCCGGAGCCGACGAGAACGCCGAGGGTGGTGGGAATGCTCAAGGCGTGAATGAGGAAGTGGACCAGCCTGCTAGTTCATTCGGGATTTCCGCATCCGGATTTCTCAATGTTGACTTCCTTTTGTGAATCGTATTTTTGGCCGCGGTGTGCCGCTTTTAGAGTTTTATTCACGACCATTGGAGGTTGCATTCTTATGTTTTGGGACTGGCCGCTGGTGGTTTTGAATCCCACCGCCTTTGGCGGCTTTTATGAATGTGAAAATTTGCGAGATTTCGTCTTATGTTTTGATTTATACTTTCGCCAAGTGTAGAGGAAAGAATGCAGTAGTCACTTCAGATCCTAACTCTTTTTGTCGCTTGGTCCGTATGCCACTTTTTAGCGGCGTTTTAGGTGTAGCGATAGGAGACATGTTTTGGGATCTCGTATACGATACTATGTCTGTGAGATGTCAAGATCCAGCAAGACTGGGTTTAGGGCAAGACCTAGGCTTACTCTCAGCTTTAAGGCTGTGCGATGACTGATCGGCTTTCGTTTTGCCTGTTAGTGATTTCTTCCTGATTCTTTTCGCTTAAAGTCCGCGACTAGTCGCCGGCTTATATGACTTGTGTTAAAAGAATCGAGCTATCTTCGAGTTTATCCGAGACTCAAAACCAAAATTTTGGTTTCTTGTATAGCGCTATGATATCCTTGTCGGATGTAAGAGGACCTTGTAGGTCTGACTACGAAGTTTGTATTGAGTGAACGCTTTCTTGTGCGCGGCCGCCGGGGCCAATCGACGGGCGTGAGTTATTTTAAGTCGCAGGTGGACTGTCTTTGCGGATGATACGAAGTTTTGTTATCTTTTAAGAAGTTGCGACGCCTCGCTTTTGAAGATATGATTTTCGCTTTTCCGCTGCTGATGCTTAAGTGAGCATAAAAGATAGAAAGAATTTTATTAAAAATTTCAAAAGTTCGAAAGTACATGTGCGGATTTTTCGTGTTTTTGTGGGAGTATCGATATCGCACCCAGTCCCCATTTTGGTGAGGGGATAGCTGAACTCGCCAGTTTCGACGAGCTGCCTACGCATTCTTCGAGGATCAAGCCATCTCAGAGTTCTGATAGTTTCGCAGACGCTTTTACTCCTCGCGGCGTTGCCGTTCCGATCGTGCTGGTCGGATCGGTGGTTTGTGCGGGGGTCGAGCTGTTTGCTTTTACGGCGGTGGACTCAGAGGCTTTGTCGCTGTCTTGAATCGTTGCCTGTTCGGATGATTCTAGATCATCTTTCTTCGAGTCCTCGGGAATGTTGTGTGATTCCTTTGCTCGTTTCGGGTTGGCCGCAGGGGCTTTCCGATCTTTTCACAGTTTGAACTCGGCTAGGTAACAGAGTCTCGATTGTTTCTGACTGCCCCAGATGGCTGCGGTTCCGGTTGGAGTCGGAAACTTGATACCGAGGTGATATGTGGATGGTACTGCCTTCATGGAGTTGATCCAAGGGGTTCCCATGATGGCGTTGTAGATGGCCGGGTTGTCGACTACTGCAAACTCGACGATCTTTGTGACTTCCTTCGCCATGACCGGGAGCTTAATTCTCCCGAGGGTCATGGTAGTGACGCCCGAAAACCCCGTCAAAGGTTTTGGCTCAGGGACGACTTCCCCAAGTGGGATCTTCATCCTGTAGAGGGTGTCGCGGAAGATGACGTTGACCGTTCTTCCTGTATCGACGAGGATGCGGCCGACTTCGAGATCCTGGATTACCAGGTCGATAACCAAAGGATCACAGTGAGGTTTGTTGATTCCGACGGTCTCCTGCTCTCAAAGCTTATCGCGGCGGTTAGGAACATCGTTGTCTGGGAACCAGTTGGAACTTGTCTCGGCTTTTCGTCCGTAGGCTTTTATCGACGAGACAGAGTCTTGGTAGAACTGTGATCCTCCGATGATCATGTTTACCCTCTGGCGACTGCTGTTGTTCCCTTGGTCGTCCTGTCTCCTTCCGCGTTTTTCCCCCGATTGACTTTCGGCTGCGCGGTCCTCGGAGACAGTTTTGTTGGTCTTTGGGCGGTCGGAGTCCAGGAGCAAGTCTTTTATACTCTTGACCTTTGATAGTTCGGGCCGGTGAGGAGCTTTGGCGGCGAAGTCGGCGCCGAACCTTGCAGTTCGCAGTGGAGTGACCTCTGGTTTCGTGGAACTCGCAGTAGGAATTATCCTTGTACTGGTTCCTGGTCCAGGTGTTTCCGGAGGTTCTGCCTTGCTCCGAGTTGATGCGTAGTTATGCTCGCCTTGGGCGTCTTCCCTTCGTGATGGACGCTTTTGTCGTTATTTAGAGGTTTTCTTTTCGAGGACGCTTGTGGTCCGTGCTTCTGCGACAGAAGCTTCATCTCTTCTTCCATGATGATGAAGTCCGTTGCTTTGTGGAGAGTATATTGGATCATCCGCGGCTTTTCCAGTAGTATCCACTTTCGGAACTTTGACTTGTACCAGAGAGTTTTCCTCGTATGCCGATTGCGACATTGTCGCTGATGCCTGTTACTCGCCATCACCAGCTTGAACCTTCGCGATGAAGTCGCTGGAGAAACTCATCCTCCTTCTGAGCTAGACTCCATAGGTCCACGCCGCCGCTTTCTGTCCATGAACATGGAGTATTGTTTGAGAAATGCCGAGGCCAGTTGGCAGAAGCTCCCGATGGAGTTCCTTCGGGAGAACCATTCGAGCGCAGCGCCTTTGAGGTGCTCGACGAAGAGAAGACAATGACCCGCGTCTCGTTCGCGTTCTGGGAGTTTGCACCTACCCATTGCGATTGAAGGACTGCAGGTGCGCTTTAGATCCGGCTGCATCATATAGACCGGGATTTTGATTTTCCCCGGGTCCGAGATGCGTTTCCGGATCCGAAGCGTGAATGGTGTTTTCCGTGCTTCCTCGAGAAGTCTATTGATCTCGGGGGCGGAACTGGTCGCCTGATGGATCTGCGATTTCACCGCTTTTACCTCGGCCACGGTCTTCTTGAGAGATTCGCGGAGATCATGGATCTCGCTGTTGCTACCGGCGTTCCTCCGACTCTGTCGGCGCTGGTCGCAATAGATCCGAGTTTGATCCTCCGTGAGTTCTTCCTGCTCCATCCAGTAGAGTTCTTCTTCCTCTTTTGTCATGGGCTTTTCGAAGGATACCGTCTGCCGAGCGGACTGGGTTCGGGTCCTCCTAGGGTGGATGTCGGCGTCTTCATCGGAAGGACCCGATTGGTCGCTGATATCCAGATTGATGCGTTCGGTGTCGCTCTCCTTGTTTCCCGTAGTCGGGGGTGGAAGGTTCTGCGAGGTCGTTTGCTGTCCTTTCGGAGCTGTTTCCTCGGGAGTGGGCTCTTTCGAGGTATCCTTTTCGCGCTTCGAGATCCGGTCGAAGCCCGCTGCGTCTTTGGTGGATCCGCTGCAACTTGCTCCTCGCAGTTAAAGTGTCGACCAATTTTGCGAGCGAGGTTATCAGTTTGTCCTGTTGTTCCGCCCGTGCCTGGGCGGAGGTAAACAGTTCCTTCATTTGCCTGAGCGCCTCAGTGTTTGCATCAGCAGTGACCGTGGACGCATCTCCAGCTGGATTCTTCTCAACGTTGGCGTCGACGGGTGTTCCGTCTAGCTCTGGCTGATCTTTGGTGACGTCGGTAGACATGATCGAGCGTGTGCAGTTGCGAGATAGATAGATCCATAACCCCCTCCTTCTAGCCAAATCAGGGAACCGAAATTCACACCGCCAATTTCCGATAAACGATTTGGAGGAAAACCGAGTTAACCCGATCTTCCTTGAAGGTCCCGGATATCTGCTGGGCCACACACGATACAATCAATGGAGATTAAAGTTGTAGAAAACAAAAATCGAAAGAAAGAGCGAAAGAGATCTTATTTCTGAATTCTCGTTTGAGCGTGTACAACGAGTAAAAGAAATCGGCTACAAGAGCTGTCGAAAAGTCCGCTAGTCCGGCTGCCTAAGTCTATCCTAGTTGAGTCGCAGCTCGCTAGTGAAAACAGAAAAGAATGCTAAGTCGCCTAAGTGCTAAGTGCTCGAAGTTTTTAATGATTTGCTTCGCCCAAAGCTCTCCTTATATACTCCTCTTAAGACGGCTCCATCTTCTCGGGCTGAATCGGGCTTTTTCCATTTTCGTCCATCTTCGTGTTTATCGGGAAACTTGACATTTATCTTCTGGAAACTTGACATTTATCTCTTGTGTAAGGATAAACCGTCATAGTTATCCTTCCTTTTCAGAAAATCGTAAGCGGGCCGTTTTGGCCACGTTGGGCCGTTTAGACGTTTTTACGGTTTTTCGAAGAACAGTCTTTGAAGGTTTCGTGTTCCGGCGAACCCCAATTCCTTGTATAGTCGAGATGTTGGTGTTTAGAATAACCGCGGATCGCATTCAAACTTACGAAGATTGATCCAACAAGCCAAGATGGGATCGGATCGGGCACGATAGACCGGACCAGGACGAGGGTCGTGGACCGGGCGCCAGGCCGCCTGCATCTCCGCGTCTGGCTAAAGCCGCTCGCGGACGCTGCGTACGCCGTGCCAGGCCATCTTGCTGTCTGTGGGTTTTTTGTTGTTCGATCTTTCCCCTGTTAGTCGTTTGCGCGGGAAATCTTTGAGTTTGGGAAGATCTTTAGCCATAGATTTCGAGATAATCGTTTCTAATATAACGAGACTCCTCGAATATCGGGATTGAGATGGACTTGGATTTGTGGACTTTCCGTCTTCAAGGGTGTGAGCAACGAGGCTTCGAGCTTTAGACGTTTAAAAGATGAATCCTTTAAAAAATCGTGAAGGCTTTGCGGAAGAATCATCGTAGTTCTCGGACGATCCGGACCTGGATTTAAGGGACCAAGATGCTGCCATTGCCCGAGATCATGAGACGATTGCACGGATGGGCGCCAGGACCCTTGCCGCCAGCGCCAGACGGGAGTGGACGAGCCTTCCCGTGAGTTTTATCAAGCGACGACCCGTTTCTTGGCTTTGATTGTCACTTGGTTTTTCTTTCAAGGATTTTCGGGTGATGATTTCGTCTTTGACCGATTTTGACCCCAACATATATCGTTCTCAACTTTTTTTGATATCAGTGTACTTTATTATTGCCTATGCCTTCACTGGACTGGTTATACACTGGGGACAGTGTATGATTTAAGTCTGGGGGATGATTACTGATGCTGTTTACCTTTTGATTTCATCCAAAAATGTTTTCAAAATGGTTTTTATTGATTCAAGAAAGTGATAATGATAATTTAAATTTTCACTTTTTATCTAACCAATCTTTTAGGCACCATTCTTAGATTTGTTGATGCAGAATGCACTATAGATGCTAAAGTTGATCACCTGTCAGCTATGACAACACTTTCATTGATTGTCTGAGGAACCAAAGCTGATTTCCAACCTAACCTGACAATTCTTTTGCTTGTCTTGGTGCTTGGTATACATGGGATCGGATGCTTCAAACAAGTCTGGAAGGTAAAAGCCTTGTGTAGATAGTTTTATCACCCTCTCTCTTTAATTTTCGAAATTAGATTTAATTTTCAAAGATTATCTTAAAATTATGTTCTAGGATTAGTTAGTTATTAACTAGGAAAGAATTCGAACAGGGCTTGGCGGTTACCCCCTCAAGACTTGATTCATAAGTAAAGGGTTCGAACAGGGCTTGGTGGTTACCCCCTTCAAGACTTGCTTCGCAATGAATCCTAGGATATTGGTCAAAAAGAAGTGAACAGGACTTGGTGGCTGCAACCATTAAGGCTTGATTCATGGAAGCCTGTCCAATCTTGGTCAATTTCTTGCAAATGAAGCAGACTTGACCAGGAGAGAAATAGTAGAGAGAGAGGATAGGAACTAATTTTTACCCGCAGGTCCAGATACTTGTTTGAACAACCTTGCATCCTGTGATCGATACTCCCAAGGTAAGGCCTGCACTTTTATTTTTATGTACATAAATGAAATCAGTAGAGGGGTTAGTCAGACATGATTGCTAAGTTGTTGGCTAGATGATCAAGGTTGTTTAATTAGGATATTGCATAATGTGCTTCTGTGATTGATAGACTCTTAGATGTGGTTTGCAACAAAGTAAGGTTATGATTCTAAGTTTGAATTTGATTTAGTCCCTGCTTTTCAAAACTTCTTTCATAAAGACTGCCTGTGTGTTTGCTTGACGACAAGCAAAAGGTTATGTCTAGGGGAGTTGATATACCATAGATTTTACCCGTTTTTACCCATGATATATGAGTGTTTTTACTACTATTATCTATGTTTTGGAGTCTATTAGGTATGTTTTCAGGTTCAGAAGCATTTTTGAGAAAAGTAATGTTTTACAAGAATGCCCCTGACGATTTTTTTAACCTAATGAACTCATATATTTATATGCCTAAGTGTTTTGGCAATAGAAATAAGTTTTCAAAAAGTTTTTAAGTTTTAGCACAATACAAGTTTTATACAAGTTTCTTTTCCTTCTACTTATTTCTTTTTAGTTCTTTATTTGTTAACAAAGGTTATAGAATTCTAGACCTAGAGGAGAGATCCAAAGATATTTGTGATTGGAACCTAAGTGTTCACCCTCTAATAGGTCTATGAACTTCTATTATTACCTTGTTGCTATGAACTACTTAGCCATGTCTGACTAGATTCATTTGTTAGATTTAGGGTTTAAATAGGATATGAGGGATTAGCCCCAACCTATAATTGCTATAGTTGTGATATTTATTGTTAGGATTGTTCACTAATGCTTTTTCTAACTTAGCTACCTAGAACATGAACTTGGATTGCATTGTTCATTACATGCAATACCGACAACATCCTAAACATGCTATGACCTCTCGAGATATGCTAAAGCTGATCTAAGATCATGGTGAGCATTGTATCAACTCAAGATAAAGCTTGCTTAGAGTCAGATCGATCGATAATTCTATGAGTAATCGATTGACGAAGCTAGAGGTGTATCGGTCGATATTCCTATCGAACCATCGATCGATACCATCGGCAGAGTAGCCGACCGCAACACCATTTAGCATCTAAGTAATATATGGTCTAAATAATGCGAGAGATGATGGATTCATTTAATAAGTGTTGAGCTCTGACATATCATGCAAGCAACTTGTTAGCCTTTACAGTATTTATAATCCTGAATTCCCGAATACTTACCCTGAATCTAACTACTTTTCTTTATTGTTTCAAAACCAAATCCTTTCAATTGAGTAATCTTATCCTTACTCAGCAAACCTGCACTTTACTTTAAACTATTTTCAACCTAGCATAGTCATTAAGATTGCATCTTATTTGTACACTAGCTCTATGTGATTCGATCCCTAAGTACTACAACTGAACCTCTTATTTGAGAGAGTAAAGTCACTCCTTAGGGTAATTTGAGTGATATCAATCATCAACATACACAAGGATCACAATGATACATGAGGGCGTGGTTATTGAACATAAGAAGATAAAGAGGATATATGAGGTGCAATGTACATGAAGAGTGAACAAGGGAAGTAAAAAAGAATGAGCCGTGGGAGTTGGACCGTACAGCTTGTACGGACAGACCTAACTTGCAACCACAGCCTAGCGTGTCTCGGAAGCAAAGGAACACTTCAGAATGTCGATCAAGTTGTTAAATACAAGAGGAGACCGTTGGAGCTAAAGAGAGCAAGTGGGAGTAGTTTAATATATAAGTCACATGTCTTGGTTAAGGGAGTGTGCCGTTGGGAGCTGTCACTATCCCTCAGTTACTTCCTTTGTTTATTCATTCTTGCTCTCTCCTGATTGTCTTTAAATATGTTGTAACCCCTTTATGTATAAGTTAAGGAAATAAAGTCCTTCCTTATTCTCTCCATACTTGGCGACATAAACACAAACCTTCTCTCTCTCTCTTTTATTTCCGGATCAAACTATCCCTCTCTCACTTGTTCTTGAGTGTTCTTGCTCTTATTCTTCATCAAACTTACATGGTATCAGAGCTTACAAGCTCTTGAACCTATTATTTATTCCGCAAAGCTACTCTAACTCCCATTCTCTTTCATTCTTTCGGTTTACTTTTCTCAAAATCTCAACAATTTCCTTTTACCCAACGGTCCATAGCAAACTCAAGATGGAGCAAGGAAAGACCGTGGTAATTCCAGTCACCCTAAAAGGGCCTAACTACATTATCTGGTCAAGATTGACTAAGAACGCTCTTGGTGGAAGAGGCTTATGGTCCCATATCACTTCAAGTGAGGCGCCAAAGCAAACCAGCCAAGGAGAAGATGGAAAGGAGCTGATGGTGGTAGATGAAGATAAATGGAGTCAAGAAGACCTCATGGTGCTCTCTATCCTCCAAAGCTCCCTTGATGCTCCTCTTATTGAGTCATACTCTCACTGTACCACAGCAAAGCAACTGTGGGAGACACTTCAGAAGGTTTATGGAAACACATCTAACCTGAGCCGAGTCAATGAAGTGAACAAAGCTATCAGTTGCCTGAACCAAGAAGATATGGACTTCAACCGCCACTTTGGGAAGTTCAGTGCACTCTGGTCAGAGCTTGAGATGCTGAGGCCACACACGGCTGACCCTGCTGCCTTGGAGGAAAGGCGTGAGCAAGACAAAGTGTTTGCTCTACTGCTGACTCTCAAAACCAACTATGGGGACCTCATCAAGCACATCTTAAGAGCAGATAAGTTTCCTTCCATAGATGATGTATGCAGCCAGATTCAGAAGGAGATAGGCTCTTGGGGTCTCTTTAGTGGCAAGGGAGACTTAAACATGGCTCACCTAGCTGAAGCAGCAACCGCAAACAAAGCCTTTGCCAAACAAGATAGCAGGAAGGGTGTTTGTGGGCATGGCAAGAAGGAGGGACACATGAAGCACCAGTGCTGGATTCTTCAACCCCATCTCAGGCCACCATCCAGGTACAGTCAAGCAAGAGCTCATGAGGCTGCACAACAAGCGGGTCAACAAGGAACTCAGTTCATGCGCCCAACTAATGATGGGAGAGCAATGATCTCCACTTCTCATGCTGCTGGTTCCTCCTCCCATCCTGCTCAAGATGATGCATTCATCCGCAAGTCAGACATTGAGGCCTTGATCAAAGCCCTCAACGCAAACTCTGGTAACATTAGGAATAATTTTTTAAATTCATCTCTTAGTGCTAAACCATTGAATAATGATTCAGGAGCTTCACATCACATGATTAAGGATTCTAATCTTATTAGCAATGTTGAACCTGCATTAGGAAGTGTAGTAATTGCTAATGGAGATAGGATACCAATTAAAGGCATAGGAAATCTGAAACTGTTTGAGAAAGAGTGTAAAGCTTTTTATATGCCATCTTTTACCTCTAACTTGCTCTCAGTAAAGAAGGCTACTACTGATCTCAACTGTAATGTTATATTTAGCCCTAATGATGTACATTTTCAGGATATTAGGACTAGTAAGATGCTTGGAAAAGGTGTGAGCAAGGGCGGCCTCTATTTTGTTGAAGACACCAAACTTAGTTCTGATTTCCCTTATGCGTTTAGTTCTACTCCTGTTGTTGCTTATGATGTTCTTTGGCATGCTAGATTAGGTCACCCTCATTCTAGAGCTTTAAGTCTGATGTTGCCTAATCTCTCTTTTAAAAATGATAGCTGTGAAGCTTGTATCCTTGGTAAACATTGCAAGACTGTTTTTCCTAAATCAAGTACTATCTATGAGCATTGCTTTGATTTGATTCATTCTGATGTCTTGACTGCTCCTTGTGTTTCTAGAGAAAATCACAAGTACTTTATTGATGAAAAATCTAAATATACTTGGCTGACATTAATCCCATCTAAAGATAGAGTGTTAGAAGCTTTTATGAACTTTCAAAGCTATGTTACTAATCCTTTTAATGCCAATATAAAAATATTTAGGTCAGATAATGGTGGAGAATACACAAGCAATGACTTCAAAAATCACGTAGCCAAACATGGAATCATTCATCAAATAAGTTGTCCATACACACCACAACAAAATGGAGTGACAGAGAGAAAGAATCGACATCTCATGGAAGTAGCCAGAAGCATGATGTTCCATACAAGTGTCCCAAAGAGATTTTGGAGTGATGCTGTAGTGTCCGCTTGCTATCTCATTAACAGTACCCCCACAAGAGTTCTCCATGATGTCTCTCCATATGAGGTATTAAACAAAGCCAGACCCTCCATTGATCACTTGCGTGTGTTTGGATGCACTTGTTTTCTATTGATTCCAGGTGAACTAAGGAACAAGCTAGAGGCTAAGAGTGTTAAAGCAAAATTCATTGGATACTCCACTAACCAGAAGGGATACAAGTGCTATGTACCAGACACTAGGAGAGTGATGGTCTCAAGAGATGTAAAATTTCTGGAATCTAAGGAATATTATGATGAGAAGAGCTGGGATAACCTAAAAGATCTCTCTCATGCACCCTCAGACAGAGCAAACAACCTGAGGATCATCCTAGAAAGTCTTGGAATTAGCCAGCCAACAAGGAGAGAAGGGAATCAGACTTAAGCAGCTCCGCATGCTGAGCCTGTTTTTGAAACTCTCCACCTTAATCCTGAGGGGGGCAGTGAATCAGAAAAAGCAGAAACAAGTCATCAAAGTTCTGATGAAAGGACTTTTCAAAGGTCCTAATCAAATGATGTAGTATAAAAGATTGTCGAACCAGTTCTAAGTGACCACAAAGCAAAGGGAATGCAAGTCTATACTTAATCTACATGCAATCATTAAAGAGGATGATTATTAAACTAAGACAATAAGTAAAATGCAACAAAATGTAAAACTTTCTTTCTTATGAGGAGAATGAGACCCATGGGTATAGGGACTTGATCTCAAATGATTAAGGTTCAATCCAAGATGCCAACTTTTCAATCAATCTAATTCCTTATGCCTAGACAACAAAACTAAGCAAGCTCTATCCCTAGATGAATGTTCTTTTGCAATGATCACCCAAGTACACCAAATCCCTTTGGCTGTAATGATCAAAGCAAACATGGAGAATGAGTCTAATATCAATCTTAGCTTCTTTGACAACTAATCCCTTAGGCAAAGCAAGCTAAAAGCATAGATGAGTTGGTTCAGGCATTTCATAGAACACCTTCCGGGCATGAAATACCTATGGCTCTATGCTTGAGAGGGCAACTCAAATATAGCATTAAGAACACCAAATCAATGCAAGGAAAGGATAGATCTAACACTAAGCACCTTGGATCTACACTTAATCACTCTCAATCACCCTAATTCATGGATCTTAAATAGATCTACTCACTAATCCACATGCTTATTCTTAAACCCATGAGAGATTCAAGCTTAAACATGTAGAGAAAGAAAAGAGATGAAATCAAACAATCAAGAACACAAGATGAGATGATGAATCAAAGATGAAGCTTTAGTCAAAGGGTTTGTGTTCTTAGATAGAAAATAACATAAGTCCCAAATTAGGGATAACAGGGGTACTTATAGTTAGGCTTAAAAGCCCTAGAAACATAAAACAAGATTAATAAAAAGTCCTTGAGCTAAATGGGTCTAAACCAATGGGAATGGAGCATAAAATTCGGTCAGAGGTGAACCAACACTATCCAACCCGGTCCAGGTTACCCGGCCGTCCAGCTGGCCGCGTCCCTTGCTCCGTCCGGGTTCACCAAGCCGGCCGTCTCACCCCGGTTCTCAGCATCCTCTTCACGACCGGGTGCTTCTAGCCGGACAGGCCACCCCGGTCGTCCCTCGGTCTGGCCGCGTCTTGATCTCCGTCCGGTGCTCCTACCCGACGCGTCCTCATGTCCGTCCGTCGGCTTCTCATCGTCCGGGTGCTCCTACCCGGACTGGCCACCCCGGACTGGTCTGCTCCAGGTTCCTCCTGACCGGGTGTCCCTACCCGGACGTGTATACCCGGCCGTCCGTCTCTTCTCCCGTCCGGTTGCTTGTGTCCGGACGCATCAACCCGGTCATCCGGACGTGCTGATCCAATCTGATCCGACCGGGTATGTGTACCCGGTCTAGGCTATCCGGTCCAACTCTCATCTCTTGATTTCACTTCTCTTCTTATGGCCAATCTTGATTCTTCACTTCTTTTTGGGTCATAAGGTTCCCAAACACCTCAAATCTCACCAAAGCACACTCCAACACCTGATAAGGAGAAATGAATGCAAAATGATCCTAGACATGCCTAAACCTTAGCCTACAACTCATAAATGCAATAAAAAGATGGCTAAATATATGAAAATATGCAAGACCTCAAGTTCTGGAACTCATGATCAAGATGGGGAAGAAGAACAAGCAGAGGATGGACAGCAAGACACTTCTGTACAAAATGAGGATGATCTAAAAGAAGTTGAGGCAGAACAGGTACAACCATTAAGGAGAAGCACCAGAATCAGATATGGACCATAGAACTGGAAGAATACAAGAGTCTACTTCAATGCCAATGCAGTAGCTGATCCAGTGCAAGCCATGTGTTCTTTGGCCCAATATCCAGAAGAACGCCAAGCATTCATGAGCAACTTGGATCAGGAATGGATTCCAAAGACTTTTGATGGCAGATGATTAATGGAGAGCCTTAGTAGAAGATGAGATTGGTGCCATGAGTAAGAATGGTACATGGTTTGAAGCTGAACTCCCCAAAGGCAAGAAGGCTGTAACAAGCAGGGTGCTCAACACAATTAAGTACTTAGCCAATGGAAAGCCAGAAAGGAAGAAGACAAGGCTAGTTGCAAGAGGATTCACTCAAACCTATGGAAAAGATTACTTGGACACCTTTGCACCAGTCGCAAAGCTTCACACCATCAGAATCCTTCTCTCACTTGCAACCAACTTGGAGTGGGACTTATGCCAAATGGATGTGAAGAATGAATTCCTTCAAGGAGAACTAGAGGATGAAGTTTACATGCGACCTCCTCCTGGCCTTGAAGACATGGTTAAATCAGGAAATGTGCTCAGACTCAAGAAAGCTATCTATGGGTTAAAATAATCCCCAAGAGCCTGATATAATAAACTCAGCACCACTTTAAATGGAAGGGGATTCAACCGATCTGAAGCAGACCACACCCTCTTTACTCTCACCAGCCAGCAAGGTATAGTAGTCACCCTTGTGTATGTTGATGATATCATCATCATAGGGAGTGACAAGGAAGGTATACAAACCATTAAAGCTTTCCTAAAGTCTGTATTTGATATTAAGGACCTTGGAGAGCTAAAGTACTTTCTTGGAATAGAAGTGTGCCGATCCAAGGAAGGGCTCTTCTTATCCCAAAGAAAGTACACACTTTATCTCTTGAATGGAGCAGGTATGCTTGGAGAGAAGCCAGCAAAGACTCCACTTGAAGATGGGTACAAGATTTTATGCGAGGGGGAGTATGAAGCAACTCCATTTGATGATCCAAAGCAATATAGGAGACTAGTGGGTAAGCTCATCTTGGAAGCAAAGGAACACTTTGTAATGTCGATCAAGTTGTTTCAAATACAAGAGGAGACCGTTGGAGCTGAAGAGAGCAAGTGGGAGTAGTTTAATATATAAGTCACATGTCTTGGTTAAGGGAGAGTGCCGTTGGGAGCTGTCACTATCCCTCGGTTTGACTTCCTTTGTTTATTCATTCTTGCTCTCTCCTGATTGGCTTTAAATATGTTGTAACCCCTTTATGTCTAAGTTACGGAAATAAAGTCCTTCCTTATTCTCTCCATACTTGGCGACATAAACAAAACCCTACTCTCTCTCTCTCTTTTAATTCCGGATCAAACTATCTCCTTCTCACTTGTTCTTGAGTGTTCTTGCTATTATTCTTCATCAAACTTACAGTGGTGAGGGTGAAGAGTGTGTGATCAAGCTCAGACTTCATGAACCCTCTACCATTCAAGGTTGTGCTGAGCTTGTGATACCATGCTCTTGGTGATTGCTTGAGGCCATAGATAGCCTTCTTTAGTCTCAGCACATTTCTTTTCTTCACAAGATGTTCCAAACCAGGTGGAGGATGCATATAGACCTCATCTTCAAGTTCTCCTTGCAAGAATGCATTCTTCACATCCATTTGCCAAAGCCCCACTCCAGGTTCACAGCAAGAGATAACACAATTCTGATTGTGTGAAGCTTAGCAACCGGAGCAAATGTGTCTATATAGTGATGAGGACATTCAGCCAGAACCAGAACCAGACATAACTGAGCCAGATATCCAAGACATGATCAGCAAGATAACCAAGCCAGAGACAGCTCAAGAAGTGCCAGTGCCAACCGTGTTTGAGGGAGCTATAACTAGACAAAGAGCTAAAGTACTTGAACACAACTTTAATGAGAGCATGATGCTTGCTTCTGATATTGGACAGGTTGAACACAACTTTAACCAGCTGATGAAGTTACTGAAGACACTATCAAGAAAGACGCCTTGAAGATTGAGGATTCAAGCTTAAAGAAAGATGGTCCAAAGAGAGAACTGGCCAAGAAGAATCAAGCACCAAGTGAAGATGTATGCCCACTCATTCCGGAACAAAGCCACAACAACTTGATGATCGTTACCAGATCAACTTCTCTTGGACGGAGCTAGCAACTAGGCCAAGCTCTTTGTGTGTGCTCTTTTCCTTGCTCTTGGTTTTGTCCCAAATGGGTTTTCCAGAGGAAAGTTTCTAATGAGGCCACAACCTGCTTACACATCGCCCAAGGCTATGAAGACTTATGTCATTATTTTTATGTTTTCATCTTAGACTATAGTTTTATTTCTTTTACAACTCGTGACCTACAGGAGCCTGTTCCTCTAGTCTTATTTATATGTTTCTCAAATCCTCTTTGAAAGTACACTTGAATAATTTAAAAACTTTTCTTCTAAAGAAAACCCTAGAGCTCTCTAAGCAAGAACTCGCCCTCTCTTCTCTTTGCCTTGTGAGACCAGTACCTCCACGTCTTTGAGAAACCTGTGTTGTATAACGAGCCTTCCACCTCTCGTGTGGTGCACTTCAATCCATCAGTTCCTGTCCAGATCCCTTTGGTTGATTAGATCAGTCCAAAGCTGGATCACCCTTGTGATAGATCGGCTCCTTCTCTCTTGCTTGGAGATCCTACAGCCTTTGTCAGCCTAGGCTTGTATCATTTCTGGTATCATAGCCGAAGTTCCTCAGCATCAGGTTGTTTCTATCCTTTTAGATCTTATAACTGCATTTCGTTTTCTTCTTTGCATTCATATAAAAAAAAAGAGAAACAATCATATAGTTTATCAATCATGGAGTTTGTTTGCATTGATTCATTTGAAAAACCCATAAAAATCGTTTGTGTCTTGGCATCTAAGTAGTTCATCATCTTTTCTCATGCATCTCGTCCCTTGTTTTGTTTAAAGTTGCTAGTTCTTGTTTTTCATTCAAAAAATAAAATAAAAAGGTTTGTTATTATACTTGCATTCAAAAAATAAAATAAAAAGATTTAGATGGATAAGAGACTAAGAGATTAAGATTAGAGATTAGAGAGAGTTTCAGATTCAAGAACAAACTTTTATTTCCATGAAGGAGAAGGAGAAACCCCCCCCCCCCCCCTACTCTCTTAAGAGATTACACACGCCAACTAAGAGCTTATATATGCTCTTTACAACTTGCAAACTCATAAACCTAAATCTAAAGGCTAGAAATGCATAAGAGAAATGGATGGTGTGGATGAGATGGTCTTGATTGTAATATCTGAAGTCTGGAAGGATAAGGCTGACACCCTTGCTTTAATTCAAAATGGGGAAGGGGAAGGCTGGCTTGTGATTTGCTCTCCTTAGGCTCCTCTTAACCTTCCCACAGATCAGTCAAGGTTCATGGTCGTGGCTTCTCTTGTCTTTAGAGTCAAGGCCAGCCTGTCCATGACCAAACTACCCAATCACACTCCAATGGCATCTCCTTTGATTCCCATTTGATGCCATAAGATCAGAACCATATCCTTTCGTCCAGACCCACTGTAAGCTGCCCTATTCTTGCACAAGACACTCCATAAGCTTTCTTTTGATGTCAGGCTGCGCCCTATTTTTGCACAACTCATAAAACTCCCAAATGGTCGAGTTTGAACATCTTTGGTCGAGCCTGGTCCGTACAGGCCTCGCCCTATCTTTGCACACTCGCCCATTCCGTACAGGCCTCGCCCTATCTTTGCACACTCACCCATTTGCTCCCACACATGCTTCTAAGTCCCTCCTAGACTTGGCCCTATCTTTGCACAACCATCAGGACACTACTGGAGCTTATCTCACCCTTCTGAAGCCTAGTAGACTCCTGACCCTATTCTTGCACCAGACCCAACTCAATCCAGCCATCTCCATTCTCTTCTTAAGATCAGTCTAAACCCTTCCTGGACTTAACTTCTCCCATGATAGATGCTTCAAGACATTCTTGAAGCTTTGCTGAACTTCTTCTAGAGATCACATGAAGCTTGCCCTATTTGTGCACAAGCTTCTTTCTGCTCTTCAGTTCAACAACTAAAAGAGACTTATATATGTTCAAAGATCTTGCTCCTGTTTCTGGTATTAGCTGCTCGTTTACCTCTGTTTCTGCTTCTAGTCTAAATAATAATGCATTGTGGCATGCTAGATTAGGACACCCTCATAATAAGGCTTTGAAACTGATGTTGCCAGGTGTTTCTTTTGAGAATAATGAATGTAAAGCTTGTATTTTAGGCAAGCATTGTAAAAATGTTTTTCCCAAGTCTAGTACTGTTTATGAGAAATGCTTTGATCTTATTCATTCAGATGTTTGGACTGCTCCTTCTTTATCTAGGGAATCTCATAAGTATTATGTCTAATCCATTTATGAAAAATCTAAATACACGTGGTTAACACTAATCCCAACCAAAGATAGGGTTCTTGATGCATTTAAAAATTTTCAATCATATGTGACTAACCATTATCATGCCAAAATTAAGATTTTCAGGTCTGATAATGGTGGTGACTACACTGGCCAAGCATTCAAGCATCACCTATCTCAGCATGGCATCCTTCATCAAACAAGCTGTCCCTACACTCCTCAATAGAATGGAGTGGCTGAAAGGAAGAACAGGCATTTGATAGAAGTCGCCAGATCTATGATGTTTCAAGCTAATGTCCCTAAGAGTTTTTGGAGTGATGCTGTTACCACTGCTTGCTATTAGATAAACAGAACTCCAACTCAAGTCTTGGAAGGGAAAGCTCCATTATAAACAGAACTCCAACTCAAGTCTTGGAAGGGAAAGCTCTATTTGAAGGGCTAAACAAGTATAAGCCTTCCTTGGAGCACATGAGAGTTTTTGGGTGTCTATGCTATGTAATGGTTCCGGGTGAGCTGAGAAACAAACTTCAAGCTAGGAGTACATGAGCAATGTTCATTGGGTACTCCTCTTCTGAAAAGGGCTACAAGTGCTATGATCCGGATACTAGAAGAGTGCTGGTGTCTAGAGAAGTGAAGTTTGTTGAAGAAAGGGGGTATTATGAAGAGCAGAATCAAGAAGACCTGAAGGATCTCACCTCGGACAGAGCTGCCACCTTAAGGATCATATTAGAAGGACTTGGAATTACATCAGGAGGCACAAGTGTTCAAATAAGTACACCAGCTGCTGGTGACATATCTGCTCCCCACCTTGATCATGAAGGGGGCAGTGGATCAGAACATCTCAACCAGGAGAGGGGAGAGAGTTCAAATGGCCAAGAAAATGGTCAAGAGAGTTCTGACTCTCATGATCAAGGTGTGGAACCTGGTGATCATCATCTAGATGGAGCTGAAGCAAGTCAGCCAGAAGAAGAGCATAGTGAAGATGCGCAAGAAGAAGAAGCACAAGCTGAGCAGCCATCACAACCAACTCCACAACCAGCGTTAAGGAGAAGCACACGGAGAGGAAGGATCCCTCCAACTGGGTAAACACTCGTGTGTACTACAATGCCCAGGCGGTTGGGCATCCTTCCCAGGCCGTGTGTTCCTTTTCCCAATATCCTGAAGAGCATTGCAGCTTTATGGTGAGCTTAGATAAGAGCTATGTGCCAAGAAGTTATGAAGAAGCCATGATGATTCAAGAATGGAGAGATTTTGTGAATGATGAAGCTGGTGCAATGATTAAAAACGAAACATGGTATGAGAGTGAGTTACCAAAGGGAAAGAAGGCAGTTACGAGAAGATGGATTTTCACAATCAAGTATAAACCTGATGGGACTGTTGATAGGAATAAGACAAGGCTTGTTGCAAGAGGGTTTACTCAGACTTAGGGAGAGGATTATATAGACATGTTTGCTCCTGTTGCTAAGCTTCATACAATCAGGATTGTACTATCTCTTGCTGTGAATCTTGGATGGGGGTTGTGGCAAATGGATGTAAAGAATGCCTTCTTGCAAGGAGAGCTTGAAGATGAGGTCTATATGTATCCACCTCCTGGTTTGGAACATTTGGTGAAGAAAGGGGATGTGCTAAGGCTTAAGAAGGCTATCTATGGTCTTAAGCAATCACCAAGAGCCTGGTATCATACGCTTAGCACAACATTGAATGGAAGAGGATTCAGGAAGTCCGAGCTTGACCACACTCTCTTCACTCTCATCACACCCTTAGGTATCATTGTTATCCTTGTGTATGTTGATGATATCATCATCATTGGAAGTGATAAAGGTGGTATCAAGACTACCAAGGAGTTTCTTAAATCTGTGTTTGAGATTAAAGATTTGGGAGAGATGAAATACTTTCTTGGAATTGAGTTGTGTAGATCCAAGGAAGGATTGTTCATCTCTCAAAGGAAATATACACTTGATCTCTTGAAAGATGCAGGTGCCTATGGAGGAAAAATAGCAAAGATGCCCATGGAAGATGGGTACAAGGTTCCACGTAAGGGGGAGCTAAAAGACAGCAAGCCATTCCATGATCCAAAGCTTTATAGAAAGCTTGTTGGTAAGCTCATATATTTGACTATCACTCGTCCTGATATTTGCTTTGCTGTGAATCAAGTGAGCCAGCATATGCAAGTTCCAAAGGAGCATCACTGGCGTATGGTGGAAAGGCTGCTGATGTACCTGAATGGAACACCTGATCTAGGTGTGTGGATAGGCTGTAATGGAAGTACAGATATGGTTGGCTATTGTGATGCAGATTGGGCAGGAGATAGGTCTGATAGAAGATCAACTACTGGTTATTGCACTTTCATTGGTGGCAACTTGGTTACTTGGAAGAGTAAGAAGCAGAAGGTGATGTCATGTTCTAGTGCAGAAGCTGAGTATAGAGCCATGCTGAAGTTTGTTGGTGTCAAAATCGGTCACGACGGAATCAATGATTGAAAGTCTCTGGAAAGTATTTCTCAAAACAAAAAGTCTCGGATAATTTGAAAAGAAGTTATACGAGATTTTCAAATTAGAATATCCACTCTCCGGTGGGGTCGAAACGGTTATCTCGAAATCAACGGCTAGGATTATTTTTACTTATGGGTTCTTCGTGAAACACTTCTTGAAAGTAAGATCGAAGACTACGGCGCGTCACGAGTCCCAGGAAAGATCGGTCCGCTCGCCCAAGGACATCAAGGTTCGATCACCACAAAAACCCTAAACACAAAAGAATCTTCCTCGAAACTTCGAAGAGGTCGTTCTCTCAAACCGTGAGAAACCAGAAAACGATCAAGATATCAAATCGAAGCCCTCGCCGAGATCTTCAAAACGCCTGCTGGCACCGACGCCTGGAGCCGGCGGCACGCATCACGCTGCCACGCTGAAGCCGCCTGGCGCCGGCGGGCGGCACTCGCCTGGCGCCGGCGACACGCCGCCTGGCGCCGGCGGGCGGCACTCGCCTGGCGCCGGCGGGCGGCACTCGCCTGGCGCCGGCGGGCGGCACTCGCCTGGCGCCGGCGGGCGGCACCCGCCTGGCGCCGGGCGGCACGCCACGCTGAAGCCGCCTGGCGCCGGCGGGCGGCACTCGCCTGGCGCCGGCGGGCGGCACCCGGCCTGGCGCCGGCGGCGGCACCCGCCTGGCGCCGGGCGGCACGCATCACGCTGCCACGCTGAAGCCGCCTGGCGCCGGCGGCGGCACCCGGCATGGCACCGGCGGCACCCGGCATGGCACCGGGCGGCGGCACTCGCCTGGCGCCGGCGGGCGGCACCCGCCTGGCGCCGGCGGCACCGGCCTGGCGCCAGCGCACGCTACATGCGGGCCGGCCTGGCGTCGGCAGCACACGTCCCGCAAGCTGGCCTGGTGCCGGCGGCAAGCCCTCTGACGCCGGTCGACGGCCTTTGTCCTGGTCTCGGTCCCATCATGCTTGGTCTGATCCCATCTTGGCCTGTTTTGGATCGATCCTCGTGAGTTTGGTACGATCACGCTACTGAATGAACATATTTCGATTCGGTTGGAATCGTCCTCGATGTTTTACGACAAAAAATAGAAGGATTGGATTTCTCGTAGAAGATATCGCATAAAACAAGATCGATTAACTCGAACATCGATCCTTTAGGCTATGCGCTTTATTTTACAAGATAGTCTTTCCGAGAAATCGTATAAAACGTTCAACGACTTAAGACAAGTCCACAGACTTACTTACGATTTTAAGAATTCAGGCCCAATCAGGCTATGACGGTTTATCCGATTTCCCGAACATCGGATAAACATCAAGTCACCGAAAAATAGGGGAAAACTCGAGGATAATTACAAAGATCGACAAAAATGGAATACTTCCTGAAGAGATAAACTTGGGCCCAAAGGCGAGGTCCATCATCCTAATGCAAACCGACCTAGGAGTGGGTATATAAGGAGAGCAAGAGCAGAGGAGGAGAGGATCCGAAAATCCTAGATTGGAGACCTAGAGAGCTCCTGTTAGCTGATAGAACTTAGAATTTAGGCGGTTAGACTAGCAAGGCAGGCCCTAGAACGCCTGGTCAGCCTCTCGCCGCAAATCTCCGCTCCTCTCGGAAGGATCGGACGATTCTTTACTTCAGAGCTCCGCATAGAAACTCTAGGCGCTATCTTCGACATGCCTGTTTCTATGACAAACGCCATACTAGATTTAACCCGCCCAGACGGTTCAATCTCTTGTTCAATTCTTTCTAAACTGAACTACGTCCGACTTGATCCTCGAAGGGGTAATGAGGGCAGCCTTTCTTAAGGTCCAGTCCCAAATCTTAACAAAACCTTTTCCGCATTTATTCGGTCACTTGTCGTTGGCTGTCGCAGAGAATCCGGACCTTCAGGGAAAGTCGGGTTAACTTGGCTTTCTTCCGCAATCTTATTCATTAAAATCGACGGTGTGAATTTCGGTTCCCACAAAGTTGACAAACGAGCTGGTATGGATCAAAGGGATATTGAAGCACTTGGAGATTGATCAGGCTACTCCTATGACTATGCATTGTGAGAACCAGGCTGCCATCCACATTGCATCCAACTCGGTCATCCATGAGAGAACCAAGCACATTGATGTTGACTACCACAAAGTAAGGTAGATGATAGTGCTTCGAGTCATTCTACCACGCTATACCAGAAGTGAAGACCAGCTGGCTGATGTGTTTACAAAGGCAGCAAGGCAGAAGACAATGGATTCCATTCATATCCGTTTGGGCCTCATTGATCTTGGGAAGAAGAAGAGCTGAGCCCCTTCTTCATGAGATCTTTACTCTTTTTCCCTCATCAAAGTTTTGTCCCAATGGGTTTTCCTTGGTGAGGTTTTTAATGAGAAAGATCTCATGGCTGTCCAAGCTTGACTTATTCCATATGGTCAAGTTTGAGGAGGAGTGTTGAAGAGAGAGCTTGATATGGAGTGTAAGAAGTACTTGGGTGAGGAAATGAGATTAAGAGAAAGTTACCATGTTCGTACAAGAAGAGTTACTGTGGTGAAAATAAGTTACTGAGGTAAATGTGGTAAAAGAAGACTCAAAGGGAAGAATGGCCAAAGACACTTATGGAAGAAGAAGGTTTGAAGCAAGAAGGACAGACCGTTGGGAGATAAGAAGGGCGCGTCCCTTGACAGCCTGGATAAGGCTGGAAAGGCTAAAGCAGCTGGTCAAGCTCTGGTACGTGTGAGGCTCCCTATTGGACGAGTTTGAAATGGCGCTCCTTCTTCCTTTGACCTCACATGCTTTCTCTTAATCCCATCTTGAAAACCCTTGTATTATCCGAGCTATAAATACTTGTAAACTCTCTGGTTAATGTTAAGAAAGATTTGAGTCTCTTAAGTCTCTCTTTAAACATTATTCTCCATTAGTCTTTAATCTATTCTTAGCTAATCTTTCTTAATCTCCTCTAAATCTCGAAATTCCTTTCATATTGTCTCATAATCTCTAAAGATTATATGTGGATGGGTTGCAACAGAAGCACTATTGTTATGCGGATGTTGAGATGTGAGGTGTTACATGTGAAGAATGAGGAGTTGAGAAACATGAAGAGGAGATCATTTGGGAGAGTTTGGCATAGGCGTCCGTACAATGTCCGTACAAGAGGCCGTACTAGGCAAGAGTCTCAACCAGGGTAAAAAGGAGTTACCCGGGTGAAGTAATCCGCATGGTTACTTCTCTTCTTTACCTTGCAAGCATATGACCGTTGGAAGAGATCATAGGCGCGTCTGACAGGCTGGCACAGACTGTCAGGATCAAGCACAAAGATACCTTGATGCCAAAAGCATGTGGCTCCTCCCATTGGCTCTTTTCAAATAGACACTCCCTTCTTCCTTTGACCTGACATGCTTGCTAGACTTTACTTAGCTGAAAGCCCTTGTATCTCATCTATATATATTGTAAACCCTCTCTATTATTAGTCTAAGCAGAGTTTATGAGTCTCTCTCTCGTTTGTTCTTGGTGTTCATCATGATATATTATTTAATCTCTTAAATCTTTTCTTAATCTCCTTAATCTCTCTCAAATCTCTCTTAATCTCTCAACACCTTCTCTTATTCTCTAAAATTATAGCGGATTGTGCAGGAGATAGATCAGATAGAAGATCAACTACTGGATATTGCACATTTATTGGTGGGAATCTGGTCACTTGGAAGACCAAGAAGCAGAAGGTGGTCTCATGTTCTAGTGCTGAAGATGAGTATAGAACCATGCTTAAGCTGACAAATGAGCTGGTTTGGATCAAGGGAATATTGAAGCATTTGGAGATTGATCAAGCCACGCCAATGACCATGCATTGTGACAACCAAGCTGACATCCACATTGCATCCAACTCGGTGTTTCATGAGAGACCAAGCACATTGAAGTAGATTGCCACAAGGTGAGAGAGATGATTGTGCTTGGAGTCATCTTGCCGTGTTATACAAGGAGTGAGGATCAGTTGGCTGATGTGTTCACTAAGGCTACGTGACAAAAGACAATGGAGTCCATTCATATCAGGCTGAGCCTCATTGATCTTGGGAAGAAGAGAAGCTAGTCCCCTTAGTCATGAGATCTTTACTCTTTTTCCCTCATCAAGGTTTTGTCCCAATGGGTTTTTCTTGGTGAGGTTATTAATGAGGAAGATCTCATGGCTCTCCAAGCTTGACTTGTTCCACATGGTCAAGCTTGAGGGGGAGTGTTGAGATGAGGAGCTGAGTTGAAGATAAAGAAAGGGTTTACATGAAGAGAAGAAGAGAATGGGAGTATGTGAACAAATAGGGTGAGAAGTACGGCCTGTACGGACGGCCGTACGGAATACTCAATGAAGACAACATCAGGCTAGATCATTCTACACATTCTGAGGTTGTGCAAACTTAGGGTGAAGTGTACGAACTTACTGTGTCCGTACAAGTGAGTTACCGCGGTAACTAAGTGAAGTGAAGCACAAGGAAGAAGATGGTTGATATTGCCTAGATGAGAAAGAAGGTTTGGTCTTGGTCTGATCCGAACGTTGGAGAGGATCAGATAGGCGCGTCCTGACAGCCTGTCAGCAGCTGGAAAGGAAGAGCTCTTTGGTCTTGGTCTCATACGTGTGGAGCTTTCTATTGGATGATTTGAATTAGACGCTCCACCCTTCTTTGACTACACATGCTTACTTTATCTTCTTAGCTTAATGAAACCCTTGTATCCGAGACTATATATATTGTAACCTCATCATTAATAAAGCTAAGCAAGTTATGAGAGTCTCATTGTGTTTTTCGAAATGTCTCTAAGTCTCTTAATCTCATATTAGTCTCTAAATCTTCAAATCTCTTCTCTAATCTTTCTTAAACTCTTTTATAATCTCTTTTATTCATCAAGATCTATAGAAATCTTACTCACCACGCCCTCAGGTATCATTGTGATCCTTGTGTATGTTGATGATATCATCATCACTGGATGTGATAAAGATGGTATCAAAACTACCAAGGAGTTCCTCAAATCTGTTTTTGAGATTAAAGACTTGGGAGAGATGAAATACTTCCTTGGAATTGAGTTGTGTAGATCCAAGAAAGGCTTGTTCATCTCTCAAAGGAAATATACACTTGATCTCTTGAAAGATGCAGGTGTCTATGGAGGGAAGACAGCCAAGATGCCCATGGAGGATGGGTATAAGGTTCCACGTGAGGGGGAGCTTGAGGATAGAAAGCCATTCCATGATCCAAAGCTTTATAGAAAGCTTGTGGGTAAGCTTATATACTTGACTATCACACGTCCTGATATTTGTTTTGCTGTGAATCAGGTGAGCCAGCATATACAAGTTCCAAAGGAGCATCACTGGCGTATGGTGGAAAGGCTGTTAATGTACCTGAATGGAAAACCTGATCTAGGTGTGTCAATGGGCTGCAATAGAAGCACTGAGGTGGTGGGCTATTATCAAGCAGATTGAGCAGGAGATAGATCAGATAGAAGATCAACTACTGAATATTGACTTTCATTGGTGGGAACCTGGTTACTTGGAAGAGCAAGAAGCAGAAGATGGTCTCATGCTCTAGTGCAGAAGCTGAGTATAGGGCCATTCTGAAGCTGACAAATGAGCTGGTTTGGATCAAAGGGATACTGAAGCATTTGGAGATTGATCAAGCCACGCCAATGACCATGCATTGTGACAACCAGGCTGCCATCCACATTGCATCCAACTCGGTGTTTCATGAGAGAACCAAGCACATTGAACTAGATTGCCACAAGGTGAGGGAAATGATTGTCCTTGGAGTCATCTTGCCGTGCTATACAAGGAGTGAGGATCAGTTGGCTGATATGTTCACTAAGGCTGCGAGACAAGAGACAATGGAGTCCATCCATGTGAGGCTGGGCCTCATTGATCTTGGGAAGAAGAGAAGCTAGTCCCCTTAGTCATGGGATCTTTACTCTCTTTCCCTCATTAAGGTTTTATCCCAATGGGTTTTCCTTGGTGAGTTTTTTAACGAGGGAGATCTCATGGCTGTCCAAGCTTGACTTGTTCCACATGGTCAAGGTTGAGGGAGAGTGTTGAGATGAGAAGGTGTTCTACATGAGGAGAGGAATAGAATGGGAGTATGTGCACAAATAGGGCAAGTAGACGAGGCGTACGGACAGTACGGCCGGCCGTACGGATCACTCACCAAGTAATGTTCAGTCTCAACCTTTCTCCACAAGTGATCGATGTTACTAAGTGAGGGAGAAGGTTTGAAATGGACGCTGGTCACTATTGGATCAGACCGTTGAGGGAAGAAGCTGGCGAGTCCTGACAGGCTGTCAGCAGCTGGAAGGAAGAGCAAGCTGGTCAGAATAACCTCATACGTGGGAGTAATCTCATTGGTTCCCCGGACGCTCCCCTTTGGACTTCACATGCTTATTTAACCTTCCTTATGTCGAATGCCCTTATCTCTTTAGCTATATATACTTGTAATCTCTTCCTGTAAACGTTAAGCAAGTAATGAGAGTCTCATAAGCATTTTCAGAATGGTTCTAGTCTCATAAATCTCTCTTTAGTCTTTAATTTTCAAATCTCTTCTTTAATCTCTTTCTAAAACTCTCTTAATCTCTCTTTTACATTCAAGATCTATAGAAATCTTAGTTAAGAAGAACATTGACGAGAGGACTAAGGAATACGCAAAACAGGCCAACAAGAAGAGACGTGAGTTGATTCTAGAGCCAGGGGACTTGGTATTCATCTATTTAAGAAAGGATAGGTTTCTTGATGAAAGAAAATCCAAACTCTTACCAAGAACTGATGGACCATTCAAAGTTTTTGAACGCATCAACAACAATGCATACAAGATAGATCTTCAAGGTAAGTATGCTGTCAGTTCTACTTTCAATATTGCTGACTTGATTCCTTTTGTGGCAGATGATTCGGATTTGAGGTCAAATCCTCTTAAAGGAGGAGGGGATGATGCAACCTTGATTGAGCAAGTCACAGATTCTAACCTTGATGAGATGATTGAGAGTGAACCAGGAGCTGATCTAGGCAACTTATACGAGCAGGAGAAGAGTAGCTTGAACGGATTGGACAAGGAAGCAGCTCAGCCCAACTTAGACAAGAAACAGGCCAATCTCAAGCCTAAATGTGTTTAACCAGCTCACATATCTCTTTCATAAGAAAGTTAAAGATCACATCTTGCTTCCTCCTTCCTTGACAACAACTCGGTTTTGCTGTATGTGTTTTCACCATACCCAACTCTGATCCTACTTCTCTCAGCCTCCCCACAAGCTGATACAACTCGTCCTCTCCTTGTCTTAGATTGTGGATCACACCCTTGGCTTCATGAACCTTCAACCTTGCTGTCTGACCTTCTTCAGAAGCTATCTCCTTCAAAGGTTTCTCCTTTAAAGGTTCTACCTTTACATGAATCTCCTCCAAACTTGCTGTCTGATCTTTCTCAGCAGCTCTCTCCTTTAAAAGTTCTTCCTTTGCTGTCTGGTTTTCCTCAGCAGCTCTCTCCTTTAAAGTTTTTTCCTTTACATGATTAATCCAAATCCCACAGCTTTCCAAAGTTGTTTTCATCCAAGATGACCAAGCCAACTCGTTTTCTCTCCCTTTCTTCTCTTCAAGACTCGATCTTGTTGTCTCCTCCAAGCCACAGCTTTCCAAAGCTTTCTTAGCCCATCTTGACCAAGCGCCACCCCTCTCTTCTTCAAGATCCATGGTTGTACTCGATCTGTGCTTCATTTCCATATTGAGATAGTTTGAATCCATCAGAATATCTCACACCACTCAGATAATAAAGACCAGAACTCAAGAACACCAAGAACACTCAAGAACACCCAGATTTTTATGAAAAAGAAATCACACTCTCCCCTTTTGATCAACCA
Source organism: Brassica carinata (assembly GCA_016771965.1). Lineage (NCBI taxonomy): Eukaryota > Viridiplantae > Streptophyta > Magnoliopsida > Brassicales > Brassicaceae > Brassica > Brassica carinata. The sequence continues at coordinate 25,124,040 of CM028692.1, forward strand.
GGCTCTGATACCATAAACACTTTTGTGTTTTAGAGCATGATTCAAACAACCAGAGATAATAAGGTTCAAAGATTAAAGAGATTAAGAGATTTTAGTGAGAGAATAGAGAGATAGCGACTTAAAACTTCATTAAATGATTAATGAGATGGTTTACAAGTATATATAGATGGGGATACAAGGGATTTCGAAATGGGACTCAAAGCATGTGAAGTCAAAGCTAGCTGGCCACTCTGGTTTGAAATACTTGGCTGAGAGGCTTCACATGCTTGGACAGGCTGTAAAGTAGTTTCTCCTTTTCAGCTGTGCTCTTCTCTTATCCTCTTGCCTTATCCACACAGCTTGGACGAAATCCTCCTTTCCAGACTCATAGATGCAAGGTAACTTCTCAATCTGCCTTAGTTTCCCTTATCTAGAGTTACTGTGGTAACTCTCCAAAGTTACTGTGGTAACTTTGGAGTTACTGTCTCAACCTCAACACTTCTCTTCTCTAACTGATCCCTGAACCTCCAAGACTCCATCTCTTTATTACCTCATCTCCACAATCACCTCATCTCAACATTGGGCACTAGAAGCACTGGTACAGCACAAGGACTCATGCTCTCACGGATGTGGCCTTTCTCCATCAGTTCCTCCACTTGTCTTTGTAGCTCCTTAGTCTCCACCGGATTAGTTCTGTATGCTGGCCGGTTAGGAAGGGTAGAACCAGGTACAAAGTCGATTTGGTGCTCTATCCCTCTTACTGGTGGTAGTCCAATGGGGTTATCTTCAGGAAACACATCTTTATATTCCTGCAAACGCTCAACAAGTTCATTCGGATACACCGGTGCAAGATCAGGTAAACTCAAGAGTGTTTCCTTATAGATGACCAATAGAATAGGTAAGTTAGAGCAGAGAGTCCTCGTAACATCACCAGACTTGGCATAAAAGTTCCGTTGCTTGGTTGGTTCAGCTTTGAGGTCGGTTTCTTTCTGAGTTTGTAGCTGAAGTTGATCTTGTTGTACTTCTTTACGAGTTAGTGGCACAAGAACGGTCTTTCTTCCTTTAAACTCAAAGGTGTGCTTGTTTTCATATCCATCATGCATCACACGTCTATCTGATTGCCACGGCCTTCCAAGAAGAATGTGACCAGCCTCCATAGGTAAGACATCACACAGAACCTCATCTTCATACTTTCCAATGGCTAAGGGGACCATAACCTGAGTAGAAACTCTCATCTCTCCCTCTTCATTAAGCCATTGCAGCCTGTACGGTTTAGGATGCTTCTGAACCTTCAATCCCAGCTTCTTTACCATAGCCTCACTTGCAACATTAACACAGATGCCTCCATCTATTATAAGACTACAGACTTTTCCTTGCACAAGACATCGAGTGTAGAATAGATTTTCCCTTTGTTCCAACTCCTCGGTCTTACTTTGCAGATTCAAAGTCCTTCATGCAACCAACAACCTTCCAGTAACCAGATTGGCTACATACTCCTCTTCTGAACTGGATCCATCCTCTTGCTCCGGCTCATCATCCTCAGACTCATATTCCCCATTATCTAGAAGGATCATCACACGCTTGTTGGTGCATTCATTAGCATAATGTCCTCTTCCTTGACACTTAAAGCATTTAACATCTCTTGATCTGGTAGTAGAGGCCTCAGCTTTTTCCTTTTTCCCTTGTTGATAGTACCAGTAGGTTTGGCATCCTCTTTCTGATATGGCTTACTCTCCTTTTGGTAGCCCGGTTTATTCTCCTTAGTACCTTGATACTTAGTTCCATAGCTACTCCGCCCTTTTCTTTTCACTTGTTGCTCCACAAGAATAGCTTTGTGCAACATTTCTTCCAAGTCCACGTAGAGCTGCATCTCCACATTGTCTTGTATTTCACGGTTAAGTCCTCCAAGAAACCGTGCCATAGTAGCGTCTCTATCCTCTGATATACAAGCCCTCAACATCAGCAGTTCCATTTCTTGAAAGTACTCTTCTACAGACCGTGATCCTTGTGTAAGCTTTCTCAACCTTTGATGGAGATCACGATGATAATGGCTTGGTACAAACCTCTTGCGCATAACAGCCTTCATCTCAGTCCATGTATCAATAGTATATTCACCAATGTGCTTTCTGTTTGTAACCAACTGATCCCACCAGCTCAAAGCATAATCATAGAATTCAGTAGCAGCCACTTGAATCTTCTTAGTCTCTAAATAATGCTGATAGTTGAAGACAAGTTCTATCTTCTTTTCCCACTCAAGATACGGATCTGGATCAGCCTTGCCATGGAAAGGAGGGATTTAAGCTTTATTCCATCTAGCTCATTGCGTCTGTGTCTACGGCCCTCATGATCATGCCGAGATCTTCTACTGCTAGGTCTTAAAAACCGAAGCTATGGCTACTTTTCTCATAGAAGTTATCAGTCTCTTCTTATCCAGCATGTTCACGCTGACCACGTCTGTTTCTTCTTTGCTCACGTCTCTGATCAGGTGTTTGTTCCTGTCCATCATTCGGTCTCTGATCATACTTTTCTTCCAGCAAATTCACCAAAGAATCCATAACTTGTTTGGTGATTGCTTCTTGTAACACTCGGTTCCTTCTCATAAAAGTTGCATCATCCTCCTCGGATCCCATTGCTTCCTGAAACACAAAACAAACTTGAACCAGTAAGTAGTTCAAAGGATTTAAAACACAAAGAATCCAAATAAGGAAACAAGGATTCAAATCAAAGCGGAAAAGATGATACTTGAGCAACACGCGACGATTTGAACTATATAATTCTCGAAATCGAAACAAAACAGATCAGATTCAACAGATTCTGATTTGTTATTCAATGGACTCTGATTTATGCTATCAAGAACAGATCGAAACACACAACACTAGAAACTTTCAGGTCAATAAATCTAGTAACGTAATCGACAAGAAGGTGAAAAGGTTTTGTTTAAAACTTGATCAAAACTCTTAGATCTGCCAATATTGAAGCACAAAACAATAGATCTATCAATCCTTGCAATGAAAACAATCAGATCAAGTGAGAAACAATACACAAGAATTGAAAGATCAAAGATATGAATTGATAAGGAACAGATCTTATGAACACACAAAAGAGAAATCGAAACTCCCCTTCCAGAGTGCTCTGATACCACTTAATGAACTCCTTGGATGCTTCTCTGGATGGAACTGGATAGATCCTTGCACAAACGAGTCAAAGACTCAAGTTCATCAAGGCTGTGGATCGATTGGTGGTGACACAAGAGGCTGCGGAAAGGCTTCTTGATACTCCTAGGCTTAGATCGGATATGACACACCTCACTAAAGCCCTTAGATGTTGGATATTACACACCAACAGACTGGATATTACACACCAGACACTTTCTCACGACAAGCAAGAGAGAAAGAAAACACAAAGGTTTAAAGAAAAGACTTGATTGATTCTTAGGGTTGCGGCTACACTCAATATATATAGGCTGAGACTTGTACATGCAGAAGCTCATTAAAGGAACACGCTCCTTGTGTTTCAAAACACAAAAGAAAAATAACAAAACCATAGTCTAATTATTACATAAGATAAAAATGCATCCGAGATGCACCCATGATGCATCACCAAGGAGATATGTAAGTAAACTTGATGCCTCGTTAAAAACCTTGATTAGAAAACCGAGTGGGACAAAGCTAATCAAGGGAAAAAGAGTACACCAAGCCACTTGCCTAGATGATGATCAGCTTAATGGTAAGTCACATGAATGGTGATAAGTGTGTCTTGGCGGATCAAGCTTCTACCAAGACAGTCTTCTTGCTTCTTAGAGGTCTTAAGTATGTTTCCAACAGCTTCATTGAGTCTTCTTGTTATTGCACGAGTCATGGGACCTTTGGGAATGGCTAAGACATCATCTTCTTCAGCTGGTTTATCTATAAGCTCTCCATCTCCACCAGCTAGCTTCAACTCTCCATCTTTATCAACTTGCTGGTCCATGATCATATCAGAAAGCACACACAAGAAAATAGAGTGGGATAGAGAGCCCAAACTCCAAATCTGTCAAGTTGAAGTAAACTGTGTACCTTGGAGGTTCAAGGAACCAGCTCAGGTTCCTTGGTTGTAAGTTAACCTCCTAACCCTTAATAAGAGCTTGTGTTGTTATGTCTGGTTGTGGTGAGTGGTGTTTTTGGTATTCTTGGGACAGGTTAAAGGTGCTAGGGTTCTTGAACCTAGTTTCTGTCCCATAATACTCAAGTTGTGTGTGTTGTTCTGTTTTAAATTTTTTCTATGTTTACTAGCATGGTTTTGACTAGTTCTTGTCTTAGAATAATTGATTGTGTTTTCCCTGGTCTAAGTGAGTTGCTTAGTATCAGTTTCTGTCTTGTTGCATTGCTAAAGGTTTAGGAGTTTAATTTTTCCTGATCTTGTACTGCATTCTTTTGTTGCATAAAGAGATAGATGAGTTGTCTAGTCTCTGTGCTTGTCACTAAAATTGATATAAATAGCCTAATTGCCTTGTTATTGATGAGTTATCATACCTGAGCAGTTAGTGAAGTTTGAGTGCATGGATTTTAATAGAATTAGTTGTTTAGATTCATCCGTCCATTGCATTTTCTTAAAACATTGGGATCAGACTTGGTGGGTTATCAAGGGTTTATCCTAGTGTGTGTGGTCTTGTTATTGCTGGAGTTTGAGTGATGTTTCAGGTACACAAGTGATGCACTCTGTCCATCATCAAACTGAGACAAAGAAAAAGACTTTGCCCATGCCGTTCAGAGCCTGCACAGGTGTATATTCATGTAGACCCAGAGCCTGCAAGTGTGTGTGGGAACCAAGATTCACACCGTCGATTTTAACGAATAAATATGGAGGAAAACCGAGTGAACCCAATCTTCCTTGAAGGTCCGAATACTCGGCGTAATCACTTTAGAACAATAAGAAGATAGACAGCAAGACAAAAATAGATAGTCGCTCAGAGGCGTTTTATTAATTGAATAGTATGAGTACAAGATTTCTCCGAGAGGAGTAGAGATATACTAACTATCGGAACAACAGAACAGGAGGCGGCCAAGACGTTCTAAGCCTTGCCGTGCTAGTTTAACCACCTAAGTCCTACGTTCTCTAAGCTAGCAGGAGTTCTCTAAGTCTAAATTCTCGGATCCTCCTTTTTCTTCTGCTCCTGCTCTCCTTATATAGTTGCTCTAGGTCGGTGGCCCATCTATTCCTTTGCCTTCGGGCCCAAGTTTATCTCTTTTAGGAATATTCCATTTTTTGTTGATCTTGATGGTTATCTTCGAGTCTTGACATTTATCTTTGGAAACTTAGCATTTATTGTATTTCCGCGAGTTAGGACAAACCGTCATAACTTTTATGGGCTCGAATCCCTTCCGAGAGCGTAGATGGGCTTCTAGACCAGTTTAGATCCTTGCGGACCGTTCTTAGGCCTTTTGGCGTTTATACGATTTCTCAGTTTTAGTCATAAAACTTCGAGAATAACTTTAATCGAAACGAGACGAGAAGTATGTGGTCCCAAAGGTCGGATATCACAACTATACGGAAGATATGGGAGTCGAAGTAAATCGGACAGGCCAGGATCAGGTCAAGCTCGCCGGCGAGTACACCCACGCCGTGGTTGAGCTCGCGGGCGAGTACACCCACGCCGTGGTTGAGCTCGCCGGGCGAAGCTTACCCACTCTGTGGTTGACCTCGCCGGGCGAGTACACCCACGCCGTGGTTGAGCTCGCCGCCGAGCTGACCCGCATGATGGTTGAGCTCGCCGGGCGAGTACACCCACGTCGTGGTTGAGCTCGCTGGCGAGCTGACCTGTGTGATGGTTGAGCTCGCCGGGCGAGTACACCCACGTCGTAGTTGAGCTCGCCTGCGAGCTGACCCGCGTGATGGTTGAGCTCGCCGGGCGAGTACACCCACGTCGTGGTTGAGCTCGCCGCGAGCTGACCCGCGTGATGGTTGAGCTCGCCGGGCGAGTGGCTTTTGTGCGGGATTCGCTCGTTCGTCCACTTCCGATCTTTCTTTCAGTGAATGTTTTGCGGAAAATCCATGAATAAGAAATAATCTTAGCCGTTGATTTCGAGATAACCGTTTTTTACCCCAACAGTGTGTATATGACTGACCATGTAGAGAAAGCTTGTGTGTAGAACCTGGTTCATTCCCCCCCTTTAATGGTATATCAACTCCCCCAGACTTACCCTTTTCCTTGTCCTCAAGCAAAACAAACAGGTAGTATCTTTGAAAGAGGTTTGAAAACAGCAGGAACTCACAGATTTAAAACATTGAAATCATCACCTCTACAATATTGCAATCCACATCTAAAAAGTCTTAATCACAAAAGCACATTATGCATTATCCTAGCTTAGAAACCAAATTCATTCATCCGACAACTTAGCAAATACTATCTGATATTCCCCTCTACTAACCTCATTTCTTAGCAAAAAAATAAAAGTGAAGGCTTTACCATGGGAGTATCGATCACAAGATGCAAGGATTTTCAGACAAGTATCTGGAGCTGCAGGTAAAAGTTAGTTCCTATCTTTTCTCTCTTCTAATTTCTCTCTTTAGTCAAAGTCTGCTTCCATTGCATGATCATTGAGCAAGATTGGACACGCTTCCATGAATCAAGACTTAATGGTGGTAGCCACCAAGCCCTGTTCACTTCTTTTTGACCTATATCCAAGAATTCTTTATGAAGCAAGCCTTGAAGATTGCCGCTTCCAAGTCATGATCTTCCACCTAACTAAAACCTAAAATCCTATTTTTCTTATCTTTTTCGGATTTTTTTTTAAGACTTCTATCTAAACTATCTAGGGTCGATAATAGAGAGAGAAAAGGTGATAAATAAATCTACATAAGGCTTTACCTTCCAGACTTGTCTGAAGACTCCGATCCCATGTATACCTAGCCCCAAGACAAGCAGTTTTGTCAGGTTTAGTGTTGGAGGTCAGCTTTGGTTCCTTCAAACAGTCTAAGCAAGTGTGAATAGTTGACAGGTTGATCCACTTTAGCATCTTAGTACTATCTGCAATCAGTAAGTCTAGAATGCTGCTAAAGAGTGGTTAGATCATCAAGTATAAATCAAATAGTTTGTTGTCCCCTTCTTAGAACTCAATAAAAACTTTTGAAAAACAATTTTAATAAGAGTCAAAATAGATAAATATCAGTAAACCTCCCCCCCCCCCCAAACTTAAATTACACTGTCCCAGTGTAACACAACCGGAGTTATGGTGAAAAATAAATCATAAGTACTCAATTGAACAAGTGAGAAAGATAAACCTGACCGGAGTGAATATCGATCGATGTGCATATCTTGGTATCGATCGTGGCAGGTGATGGTATGTCGATTGATCTCGACTTCTCTTCACTAGGTTGATGCATTGGTCATCATTCTACTTGGATCTTAGAAAACCTGCAAAAACGAATTACGAAAATAAGTACGAGTAATTAAGAAAACTAAATTGAAATATCTAATAGTGGGTTGCCTCCCACTCAGCGCTTTGTTATAGTCATTTAGCTTGACTTTGGAGGTATGTGGGCTAGTTGAAAGTGAAACAGCTACTTGTTGGAAAACAAGTATCCACATTATCTCTACTTATTCTGAACCAAGCTGCAATGAAACTTCTTGTGGCCTCATCACTTATAGTCCATCTTTGATCCATCTTGAGTGTTGCATTTGTAATGTTCCGCATACTGTCATGAAGATCTTCAATGCTGCATTGTTGACATCCTATCTTTTCATAAGTGTATGCTGATAGCTCCTTGACTTCTTCCTGCATTGTCTGTAACTCGTCATGTGCTGGCTTGACTTGGTCTGATGTAGATTCTGTATCGACCAATGACAAAGATGGTGAATCGATCGTCGGTTGTGTAACCTCGTCGATCGATCTGGGAAGTCTCCTGTCGATTAATGCTGATTGCTTGTTGGGGTCGAAAACGGTTATCTCGAAATCAACGGCTAAGATCATTTCCTGTCTGCGAACTTTCCGCAAAAAGGATCAACAAAGGTTGGATCGAAAAGAACAGGCATAACCAAGGTCGGGCGGGCCGCTCGCCAATGCTGGCACCAGACGCCGGGCCGCTCGCCAATGCTGGCACCAGGCGCCGGGCGCCAGCTCGCCGATGCTGGCACCCGTGCTGGCGCCGGCGCCAGCTCTTCCAGCGCCGGCGCCAGCTCTTCCAGCGCCGGGCGCCAGCTCTTCCAGGCGCCGGCGCCGCTCGCCAATGCTGGCACCAGGCGCCGGGCGCCAGCTCTTCCAGCGCCGGGCGCCAGCTCTTCCAGGCGCCGGGCGCCAGCTCTTCCAGCGCCGGGCGCCAGCTCTTCCAGCGCCGGGCGCCAGCTCTTCCAGCGGGCGCCAGCTCTTCCAGCGCCGGGCGCCAGCTCTTCCAGCGCCGGGCGCCAGCTCTTCCAGGCGCCGGGCGCCAGCTCTTCCAGGCGCCGGGCGCCAGCTCTTCCAGGCGCCGGGCGCCAGCTCGCCCGTGCTGGTCACAGGCACCAGTACATCCAGTCTGTTCCCAGCCCGTCCGATTTAGATCGCACCTTGTGGCTTCCGTGAAGTCATAGCACCTTAGTTACGGACCTAACGTTCCTCGGTTCAACTCGATTGGAGTTATCCTCGAAGTGTTACGACTAGAGCTAGGAAGGTTAGTTCTTCCGCGAAGTGTATCGTGTAAAACAAGGACGATCAACTCGTACATCGATCCTTTAGGCTATACGATTTATTTTGCGGAAAAGATAATCTTCCGAGAAATCGTATGAATGTCCGAGGACTTGAAACTTGTCCACGGGCTCACTTACGATTTTGGAGACCCAAGCCCAGTAAGAGCTATGACGGTTTATCCTAACTTATTACAGTAGGATAAATGTTAAGTTTCCGCAGATAAATGTCAATGTTCGAGGATAGCAACGAAGATCGACGGAAAATGGAATATTTCCAAAAGTGATAAACTCAGGCCCAAAGGCGAAAGGTTAAACGGGCCACCGACCTAAAGTGACTATATAAGGAGGACTGGGGCAGAAGAGAAGGGGATCCGAGATTTTATACTTAGAGAACTCCTGCTAGCGTAGAGAACTTAGGACTTAGGTGGTTAGACTAGTACGGAAAGGCTTAGACGTCTTGACCGCCTCTTGTTCTGTTGTTTCGATAAGTAAGCATATTTCTACTCCTCTCCGAGAAATCTTGTACTCTTAATTTTAATAAAAGCCTCTGAGCGACCATTCATCTTTTATCTTGTTATCTATCTTTTATCAATTCGAAAAGTGATTACGCAGAGAATTCGGACCTTCAAGGAAGATCGGGTTAACTCGGTTTTCCTCCATAATCGTTCATCAAAAATTGACGGTGTGAATTTCGGTTCCCACAAAGAACCTAATCCACAGCCTTGATGGACGGAGTACCGATGATCGCGTTATACGATGTTGGATTGTCGATGACTAAGAATTCCGTGCTTTTGGCGACACTCCCGGCTTTAACCAAGAGGCTGATCGAGCCAAGAGTCATAGTAGCATCTCCCGAGAGTCCGAATATTGGATTAGGTTCTTTGTGGGAACCGAAATTCGCACTGTCGAGTTTTCGTTTGATTTGGAGGAAAGCCAAGTAAACTTAACCTTCCCTGAAGGTCCCGGATATCTGCTGGGCCACACACGACACAATCAATTCGAATTTAAGTTGTAAAATAAAAATCATAAGAATAGAGCGAAAGAGATCTGATTTCTGAATTCGCGTTTGAGTGTGAACAACAGGTAAAGAAATCGGCTACAAGAGCTGTCGAAAAGTCTGCTAGTCCGGGCGCCTAAATCTATCCTAGTTGAGTCGCAGCTCGCTAGTGAAAACAGAAAAGAAATGCTAAATTTGCTCTACGTGCTAAAGTGCTCTGGAAATTTTTTGATGATTTGCTCCTCGCCCAAAGCTCTCCTTATATACTCCTCTTAGGACGGTCTATCTTCCTTCTGGCTGAATCGGGCTTTTTCCATTTTCGTCCACCTTCGTGTTTATCGGGAAACTTGACATTTATCTTCGGAAAACTTGACATTTATCTTCGGGAAACTTGACATTTATCTCTTATGTGAGGATAAGGATAAACCGTCATATTTATCTCTTAAACCCTGTTAGGTACAACTATCAGAGACTCGAACAAACTGGCCATCCTCGTCAAACGAGCTAAGAAGTCGCCGAGGGGATCAACAGTCTCTGCCGACTTGCGAGCACTCGTCTCTTCATAGTTCTGGATCGTCTGTTAAAGACGACGGACTTCCGAGGATTTGTGTTTCTTCTCCTTCTTCACTTTGAGCAGCAAACTTGCAGTCTTCTCGAGGTCGCGTTCGAGGTCGCCAATTCGAACTTCGAGATGAGACGTCTGGGCAGCATGGGTGTTTTCGACGGTCTGCAATGCAGCCTCGGCACGCTTCAACGCTTCCTGCGACGACTCCAACTCTTTCGTCAAACGCGCGACCTCCGATCCACATTCGCCAAGCATCCCATCGATCAGCGACACAAACTGTCCACAAAAGAAAGGGTAAGGATCATCGCAAAAAGAAAGAAAAGAAAAATTACGGATAAATCAAAATCAAAACCTTGGAACGATGTTGCGACAACAACTCGGCGGCTCGCCGCCAGAAATTTCCACCTCTTTCTCTTCGTCGCCCCAGTCGCGGCACCGGCCCTCGAACGCCCCTTTGGGAAATGGTGCAGCACTGGGTGCTGGGAGTCCCAAAACGATCTTCGAAGCCGGAGGTGTGGACTCGACCACATCATCCTGACCAGAAATTATGATCGGAGCGGCAGAGGAGCCTGAAGGACAATCCTAAACGTCGGGAGTCTGCTCGGGGACGACTGCCCTTCCCACGGGCAAGGGAGCATCGGATGGAACCTCAGAACAAGGGATTGGGGACGAAGGCACATGCGGAGAAGGAGCGCTAGGCGCTTCTGTTCTCACTTGGTTCGAGCCTTTCGCAGCGCTGCGCCGCGACAGTCTTTCCTTGAAAGAGTCTCGGAGTGGCTTCGTGAACAGCTAAAACCGGCTATGCCTGACTGGCCTCACCCATCTCGACGTCGGAATCTTTCTTTTCTACTGGAGAGGAAGACATCTTCTTTGAGAGAGCAAAAGAGGAAGAAGTTGAGAGAAGGAGGAGTGTGTGAAGAATGAGGAGTAATGAGCTACAACTTATAAAGAATATGGGAATTTCCGCAATAAAATACTCTTAGCCAAAAATTTCGATTTTCAAACTTAAGTCACTCGCCCGCAAAATCGTCTCCGAGTCTTAAGGGCAGGGGGGCTAACTGTTGGGGTCGAAAACGGTTATCTCGAAATCAACAGCTAAGATCATTTCCTATCTGCGAACTTTCTGCAAAAAGGATCAACAAAGGTTGGATCGAAAAGAACAGGCATGACCAAGGTCCCGGGCGCCGCTCGCCTGCTGGCCCCGGCGCCAGCTCGCCTGCTGGCACCGGCGCCCGGCTCGCCGTTCTGGCACCGGCACGGCATCGGCATGCCCGCTGGCTTTCGGCGCTTGGCGCCAGCTCACCCGGGCCGAAGCCGCTCACCTGCTGGCCCCTGGCGCCAGCTCGTTTAGCCGCTGGCGCCAGCTCGCCTGCTGGCCCTGGGTGTCGGGCGCCAGCTCGCCCAGCACGGGCCAGCTCGCCTGCAGGCCCCGGAGCCGGGCGCCAGCTCGCCTGCAGCTGGCCCCGGCGCCGGCGCCAGCTCGCCTGCAGGCCCCGGAGCCGGGCGCCAGCTCGCCTGCTGGCCCCGGCGCCGGCGCCAGCTCGCCTGCTGGCCCCGGCGCCAGCTCGCTGCTGGTCCCAGGCACCAGTACATCCAGTCTGTTCCCAGCCCGTCCGATTTAGATCGCACCTTGTGGCTTCCGTGAAGTAATAGCACCTTAGTTACGGACCTAACGTTCCTCGGTTCAACTCGATTGGAGTTATCCTTGAAGTGTTACAACTAGAGCTAGGAAGGTTAGTTCTTCCGCGAAGTGTATCGTGTAAAACAAGGACAATCAACTCGAACATCGATCCTTTAGGCTATACGATTTATTTTGTGGAAAAGATAGTCTTCCGAGAAATCGTATGAATGTTCGAGGACTTGAAATTTGTCCACGGGCTCACTTACGATTTTGGAGACCGAAGCCCAGTAAGAGCTATGACGGTTTATCCTAACTTATAACAGTAGGATAAATGTTAAGTTTCCGCAGATAAATGTCAATGTTCGAGGATAGCAACGAAGATCGACGTAAAATGGAATATTTCCAAAAGAGATAAACTCAGGCTCAAAGGCGAAAGGGTAAACGGGCCACCGACCTAAAGTGACTATATAAGGAGGGCTGGGGCAGAAGAGAAGAGGATCCGAGATTTTAGACTTAGAGAACTCCTGCTAGCTTAGGGAACTTAGGACTTAGGTGGTTAGACTAGTACGGCAAGGCTTAGACGTCTTGACCGCCTCTTGTTCTGTTGTTTCGATAAGTAAGCATATTTCTACTCCTCTCCGAGAAATCTTGTACTCTTAATTTTAATAAAAGCCTCTGAGCGACCATTCATCTTTTATCTTGTTATCTATCTTTTATTAATTCGAAAAGTGATTACGCAGAGAATGCGGACCTTCAAGGAAGATCGGGTTAACTCGGTTTTCCTCCATAATCGTTCATAAAAAATCTACGGTGTGAATTTCGGTTCCCACATTGCTTATGACGATATGCAAGACGATTTTGAATGGCCTTGACTTCCTTATGTAGCCACTCTGCCTGGGAATCCAATCCACCTATTTTGTTGTCGAATGGAAAGTAGATGTCATCACACCTCTTGTCAAGTCTGTCTTCCATAGTGTCAATAGCTGTGTAGAGGTTGGCTGTGATCTGATCAACTTCTGCTTCTGTGTAAGGAATCTGTGCAGGAGGATTTATTGCGTCGAACGATGCGGCTTGTGTCCTATCGACCGATGTCGATCCTTCTTCTTGAAAACCAAGTTGATCTTGAAGTGTGCCAACGTCCTTCTGTACTTGGATCATCTGCTTAGACAAGCTGTCCAAGTATCGCATGATAGGTGAAGTGAAACGGTCTTGCATATCTTCATAGGATTTCAACCTATCTTCTACTGCTGTGAACTTGATGTCGATCGATGCAGAGGTAAAGATATCGATCGATGTAGCTTGCTGATGTTGAAACTGATCTTTCTTGCGGATTGCATCCAAATCCTGGTGTAACAAATCAATTCTCTTTTTTAACCAGTCCACATGGTTGTTGAGAGGGCTGTAGATGTCATTAATTTCCGTGTTGATGTAGGCGATCTCCCATTCATCCTCCTTCTTTGCTGAAACTTCAGCTTGTGCAGGTTCCCTGGATGGTTGCGGCTGTATATTGATCGATGCGACATGGTTGGCGTCGATCGATGCTGATGGCGTAGCTTCCTTCTAAAGTTGTTTCTTCATACTATCAATCCCAATCCTCATCTCTGCCATGCTGCTGGAAAGCTCATTGAAGCCTCTGTCCAAAGGTTGATAAGTATCATCCAGCAGTGTCTGAAGTTCTTCTCTTAACTTTTCTTGAGCTCCAAAAATACCAGAGGCCAGCTCATCAATCTCATCTTTGGTGTAGATCTCTTGTGGTAGCCTGGTCTCTGTGAATGAAGCAGCATGTTCTGGAAGACATATGTAGCTCTGAGCAAACAAAGATGCTCTCTCCAGGATGTTTCTGACGTCTTCTTTGGTGATAGGTATAATTTCTCCAGCTAATCCCCTTGCATATCCAAACTCATCTCTGTAGACCCCATACTCATCCTTCTGATCCCATTTGAATATTTTGGCTCCATATTGATCATAAGCTCAAAGTCCAAACTCAAGGTGTCTATCGGTCGATGCTGGATGATTCCTGTCGAGCGCTGTGGGTGTTGCCCTGTCGAGCGACGTTGGTCCAGCGATGTCGATCGATGGCTGAGAAACCGGTCTGGAAGATTGGTGGAAACCAGTTTCTGCTGTAGTAGCTGTAGGATGTTCGTCTGGATCCTTAGTTGTGATGACTGGTTTGCTGGGTTGCTGCATAAACAAATTTTCTGGTCCATTGGCCATCTGAAGGATGTTTGCTATGTCATCTTTGGTGATGTCTAGAAGCCTTCTATCCATATCTCTTGCATGGTCACCTGGGTCCCTGAAAATACCAAATTCATCAGGCATTAGATATTCATTATCTATATTCTTATATTTCTTAGTTAAGTATTGAGATGGAAAAGGAATCGAAGGTCGCTTTGGCGTATCGATTGATGCTCTCGGTGGCGTATCGATCGATGGCGGACGTCTGTAATTAAGGTTGTTGACTTGAGTAATCTTCTTGGAGACTCCTTCAACAATTGATGGGTGTGCGTGTGCTTGCATCTTGCCTGCTTCTGTGGTTTGAGAAATCTCCTGGGGTGCAAAACTCCTTATATAGCCATCAGTTGCCCTACTTTTGAATTGGAAAATTTCCTTTTTCCCTCTCAAAGTCGGTTACCTCAAAATCGATCGATGTACCATAGATGGTATCGATCGATGCAGGTGATAGTTTTGCTGGGTGAGGGTGGAAATCGATCGATGCGGCGTTGTCTCTGTCGATCGATGGCGAATGCGTTTTGGTGAAGGAATGGCTTGAAAATCTGTATTTTCCCATGGCAATTTCTGTAGCTCTTTCCTTTCAATAGTCCTCATCATACTCTTCTGTAGAATCTTCCTCAGGTGAACGGATTACAGTATCTACTGCAAAACTTTCATGGAATCCACTGTCTGCCCAACTGCCTATTGAATAGTCATCTTGTCTGCTGTTGGGTTGAAAAGCAAAGTCTGGATAGCACTGATCTGGCAAAGTGTAGTGGTTAACCGGATGCTCCATGTCGATCGATGCGTCATGATGATCATCCGTCATGTTAAACGGGCCAGCTCGCCGGCGAGCTCGACCATGACATGGGACAGCTCGCCCGGCGAGCTCGACCATGACATAGAACAGCTCGCCAGGCGAGTACAACTTTGTCATGGGTCAGCTCGCCAGGCGAGCTCGGCCAAGGTACGGGTGAACTCGCCCAGCGAGCACGGGTAACCTGTCGACGATTGTTCCTTAACCCAATCTTGTCCCGTGACTATGTGTCCTCGTCCAAATCTTCCGTAGCTCGATCCCCAGGTCCACGGGTATATCACCAAATTTCCGCCCAGAAGCATCTTCAAAAGCTTTCGGGAAATTGGATAGGTTCGATATCTCAAACGGTTTCCCACTCTTCGTGGTAGGACGGGTTACGATTAATTCAACATCAACCACCTCGGCTGAACGAAGAGACGAGGTTCCGTTAGAAGGATCGTACCTACGCCAAAGGACACTTCGCGAGTAAAAAATGCTTAAGTCTCAATACGGCCCAAAGGGGGTCCGAATTGCGGACGACGGCCCACTTACGGTCGTAAGGAACTTGAGCCCAAAGATAAGGATGACGGTTTATTTGCGGAAAGAGATAAATGTCAAGTTTCCACAAAGATAAATGTCAAGTTCCCGCGAAGATATACTTCAAGTTTCAGAAGATAAATGTTAAGTTTCCGAATATAATCATGAAGGAAATATGGAAAAGCCCGCGACAAATCCGGCATGAGAGGAGGTAGACCGACCTAAAAGGAGGAGTATATAAAGAGGACTTGGGCGAAGAGAGAGAGGAGAGCTTTCTCAGAGCAAACTTAGCACTTAGAGCAAATTAGGCATTTTTCCGTTTTTAATATCGAGCTGCGACTCAACTAGATTAGATCTTAGGTTGCTAGACTAGCGAACTTGCCAACAGCTCTCGTAGCCAAGGCTCTTACCTGTTGTTCACGCTCAAATGAGAATTCGGAAATAAGATCCCCTTTTGTTCTCTCTTCTTTTTATCTTACGATTTTACATCTTAATATTTTCGTCTTACTGATTGTGTTGTGTGTGGCCCAGCAGATAGCCGTGACCTTTAGGGGAGACTAGGCTTACTTGGTTTCCCTCCGATTGACTGAAACTCGACGGTGTGAATTTTGGTTCCCACAGTTTGGTGCTAGAATGAGGGAGATAACGGATCTATCTTTCACACAACCACGCACGCTCAGTCAGATATGGCTACGGACACGGGTAAAGACAAACAGGCGCCCGACGGGCCTCCCATCAATCCCAATGTCAATCTAACTCCAGCTGGAAACATGTCAACGGTGACTACTGACGCCGCGGCATTAGCCCAGATGAAAGAACTGTTCGTTTCTGCTCAGAAAAAAGTCGGACGAACAGGATAAACTCGTTGCCGCTCTCGCAAAACAGGTGGAAACCGTAACTGCGAAGGCTATGAGTAAAATCCCGCATGGCAATCGAGACTCTAAACAACCAGGCTGCACGGACAGACAGAGCTTCCTCGGGTAAAAGTCCTAGCGAAGCAGCCCCGTCCGATGCACAGCCGATCGTGGAGTAACTTCCACCTCCTCCCGAGAGCGACGAGGGAGCCGACGTTGAAGGCATCGATCTGGATATAAGTGACCAGTCTGATGACTCGGACCAAGATGCGGATATCCACCCAAGAAGGACGCGAAGCCAGTCCGCTCGGCAGAACGCGTCACTGGAGAAACCCATGACGGAGGAAGAAGAAAACCTCTATTGGGTGGAACATGAGGATCTGGCTGAAAAACAAGCCAGAATCCACCAAAGCCAGCGTCGTCAGACTCGAAGGGCACCCGGGAGCCCCAGTGAAATCCACGACCTCCGCGAGTACATTGCGAAAACCGCGGCGGAAGTCAAAGCGGTGAAATCACAGATTCACCACGCGACTAGCGCTGCGCCCGAAATAGACAGACTGCTTGAGGAAGCACGCAAGACTCCTTTCACCTCCCGGATCACGGAAACCCGCATCTCGGATCCAGGAAAGATAAAAATTCCCGTCTACGATGGAAACTCCGAACCGAAGGCACATCTGCAGTCGTTCCAGATCGCGATGGGAAGATGCAAACTCAGGGAACGCGAAAAAGATGCCGGCTACTGCCTCCTCTTCATCGAAAACCTCAAAGGAGCCGCCAATGGTTTTCGCCTAAAGCTTAAACTCTATCTGAAGCTTTCACCAACTCGCTTCGGAGTTCCTCAAACAGTATCCATGTTCATGGACAGGGAGACCTAGGACGTCGATCTCTGGAGTCTATCTCAAAGGGAGGACGAGCCACTCCGCGATTTCATGAACAGATTCAAGCTAGTAATGGCAAGAGTCACCTGAATCAGCGACAAAGTAGCGTTCGACGCCCTGCGGAAAACTCTCTGGTACCGATCTAAACTCCGCCAGTGGATATCTCTCGAAAAACCGAGAACGATCCAGGATGCTTTGCACAAGGCAACAGACTTCATCATAATGGAGGAAGAGATGAAAGTCCTCTCCCAGAAACACAACCCGCAGAAAACGTCCGCAAAAAGGAAGAGCTCTCGTAACGATAAGTACATCCACCACGAGGGGGAAGACCTCCAAGGCGAGCACAATTACGCCATCAGTTCCGAACAAGGGAAGACATCCGGGAACACGTGGACCAGAAACCAGTTCAAGGATAACTCCTACTGTGATTTCCACCAGACCAGAGGACATTCTACTACGAACTCCAAGGTTCTCGGCGGCGAACTCTCGAAGGTTACGAGCATAAAAGATCTTGTCTTGGATTCCGATCAAACTCCCAAAACTGACGAAGAGTCTCTCGAAGGGAACGCACGCGAAAATCAGTCGGGCGAGAAACGCGGAAGAAGACAAGACAACCAAGGAAACAACAACAACCGCCGAAGGGTCAACATGATCATAGGAGGATCGCAATTCTATCACGATTCGGACTCTTCCATCAAGGCTTACGGACGGAAGGCTGAAAAGAGCTCTAACTGGGAAAATTGGTCCCCGACCAATGACGTACCAAACGATACGATCACCTTCGAAGAGCATGAAACCATCGGCATCGACAAACCGCACTGCGACCCGCTAGTCATCGATTTGGTGATCCGAGACCTCGAAGTCGCCAGGATCCTTGTCGACACAGGAAGCACGGTCAATGTCATCTACCACAATACACTTCGGAGAATAAGTATCAAACTCGGCGAAGTCGTCCCGGAACCAAAACCTCTCACAGGTTTCTCGGGTACGATGTCAATGACCCTCGGATCCATCAAACTTCCCGTGATGGCAAAAGATGCGACAAAAATTGTCGACTTCATGGTACTGTTTTTGGCAGTACCATCGACTTACCATCTCGGCATCAAATTCCCAACCCTGAGCGGAACATCAGTAATCTGGGGATGCCAAAAACAGTCGAGGCTCTGCTACTTGGCCGAACATAAATTGCGGCTAACTCAGAACACCCCAGCGGTCAACCCGAAGAAGTCGAAGAGAACTCAGGACTCCAACCAGAGCTCTGCAAAAAGCAGCGCGGAACCACCGGATCAGGCAACGACTCGGGATGACAGCATCATCCCTGAATCTATCACCTCACCAGCGATCTAACTCTACTCCGAAACAATCGTCGACCTGGCTTCGATCCCAGTAGCTGAAGCGGCTAAGGCGACCCCCTCCAGCGAGTAGGAACACCCGCGGAAACCAGCAGAATTACGAGATATCTTGATCCTCGAAAGAGGTACGTAGGCAGCTTGTCCTATTGACAAGTTCAGCTATCCCCCTCTCCAAAAAGGGGGGGGGGAGTGGGTACATATACTCATATACTCCCATAAACTTTGAAATATCTGTGCTTGTACTCGAAATTTTCGAAACTTTTTAATAAAATTTCTTTTTTCGATTTCACGAATAACTCGCAATAAATCTCTTCACCATCCAAACAATACTTGGACGAAAAACAGTCCTTGTTTTAAACAATCACGGTCAAGCAAGACCTAAAATGCACATGTCTTCTCCAAAAGAAAGAAGATCAAAACCACTTCGTAAAAGATACATCTTTCAGGAAAAGCGAGACGTCGCAAACAATCTGCGAAAGATCTTATCTTGTTCACAGTCCATCCGCGACTTTAAAAACGATGATCGTCGATTGGCCTCGACGAACATACCTCAAAAACGTTCTCAAAAAGGGAACTCGTAGTCAAACCTTTCGTAAAAGTGAAGGTTCTCTTACATCCGGCAAGGATATCATAGCGCGCTATAAAAAAAATCCAAAATTTTGGTCAGCACTCCAGACGGTCTCTGGAAGATGCTCGATTTTCCCCATACAAGTCGTATAAGCCGGCATCAAGTCGCGGACTTTAAAACGGAAAGAACCAGGTAGAAATCACCAACAGGCAAAACGAAAGCCGATTAGTCATCGCATAGCCTTAGTGCCGAAAGTAAACCTAGGTCTTGCCCTAAGCCCAGTCCTACTGGCCCATTAACATCTCAAGGCATGATATCATAACTGATACGAGATCATAAAACTTGTCTCGTCGTCCAAAACGCTCACGAAACTCCTAAACGTTTCCGAACATCCTCGTCCTTATAAGAGCAAACAAACAGGACGACAAATTAAGAGTTAAGGTACGGAGTGACTACTCATATCTTTCCCTCAAACACTTGACAGAAGTATAAACTAAAAATCATAGGGTGATTAAAATATTTGGCATATATATAAAAGCCGCACAACGGCTGGGATTCAAAAGCCAGCAACGGCCAGTCCCACAAATAAAGTCAAATGGCCCCGTAAGGCCATAGCACACTCATATAAACAGGCCACAGTTGGCCTAAAAACTCAGCAATACAAAAAAAAGGTTAATCTATCCCAAATAATCGAAATCTACATACCCAGACATCGAAAGGCCAAAAGAGTTCCCGGGCTGATCGACCCTCTCCGTCCGCAACTCCGGCACCTTCGTCGCCGACACTGGCACCTTCGTCGCCAACACCGGCTCCTGCTTCCGCCGTGTCCTCCGAGACCTTGATTGGATCCCAAAGCTGTCGGACCCTTCCTTCGATCAGAGGAACCAGGGATTCAGCATGGGCGCACCCGTCCATAAGGACCGACATCTCAGCGACCTCGGCGGGAAAGGAGAACTCCTGGTTCTGCGACTTGTAGAGGGTGGCAACCGAGCCACGTCACTCGCGAAAATCGCCTACGAATTCATGAGCGTCCTTAAAACTCTCGAATTCAGTGGCAAACAAAGCGACCCTCCGCTTCATCTCGGCGACAGTCGTCCTCCTTCCTTTCCTCTCCGCGCGAACAAGGGCCCGAGAATGGAGCTCAACCTGGCTCTGGCCTCCTCGCTTTAGTGAGATGCGCTGACTGAAACTCCGCCGAGCCAGATTAAACACCCTCATCCCCTGCATGTACTTAAGACTAAAAAAAAATATATATGTGCATATATATACCAAAATTCAGATCAAAGTTCAAAGGATAAACCTCGTTGATTAAACGAGAGCCTTCAGCGACCACTTTCCGCCTCAACTCCTCGTTCAGCGACTCGTGAGTAGTAAAACCGGGAGGGAGGTCTGCGAAAAAATCACTAGGAAGGAGAACCTCGTTGGCTCCGCTCTTTTCCCCTGGAGTGAAACTAGGTTTCCATCCTGGCAGCGGCGGATCTCCCGAAACGATCTCAGAAGCAACTCCTTTTCCTTTCCGAGACCTGTTTTTCCGCCCCTGAGTAGCAAGACATCAGCGACCGTTCTCGCCATACGAACATCAAGGGGCTGGGAGACGCTCGATCGATGGAGCTCCGTCGCGACTAACCGCTTAACGGTGAAGGAATTCCAGAAGAACGGTCTGCTGCCGAGGAGATCTCGCTTGGCGAAAAGATCGACAGGAGTTGGTGGAAGGATCCTGTTCACTGCAAGATATAAAAAAAAAATCAAAAACCATCGTCACATATAAAAAAAAACAATGTCACCAGTCGTATTACCGCGTTTGAAGTTCCATTCCCGGCGGAATAGATGGAGATAGCTCTCCTGGACGGATTCCCCATCTATTCAACAAAGAAAAACGCCAAACCATGCCTGCGGTGTGCCCCTGGCTTACAGCCATGTTTTTCTTGGGTGCCATGCGGAACGAGCCTTCAATTCCCGTTGTTCTCGTAGCCCAAAGGCCCTCAAAGTCACCAGGGTAAAGGTCCATCCCTAACTCGTAACTCGCGATCGACACTCCGAGCCAATGCTGTAAAGCCAGAACGTTCAGCTGACTGATCGAAAGCTCGAAGCGGTGAAGCGCGCGAACAATGGTACCGGGGATCGGGAACCACATGCGGCATTACGACAGAAAGGCTTCATAGCAAGTGAAGAAACCTTCCGGGGGATTCCCTGCGCTCTCATTTCCACTCGGGATCCGGAACACGACTTCGTTTGGGACCTGGTAAAACTTCCGAAGAGTAGCAAGGTAGCGGGGAGAAACCATGCTCGGCGTAAGAGGCGCATTTGGCTACCTCACAGGCCTCCTGGGGATCGGGATGTCTTGCGGAGAAGAGAGCGAGCCACAAAGAGCTTTGTAGTATGCATCCTTTGCGTCTTCATCGACTCCAAACTCTTCCTTCGGAGCGATCACCTCGTTAGTAGAAGAATCGTCCGAAGACGTATGAGAGGAAGAATGCCTCTTTGAAGAACCTTTGCTTGAAGACATCTTTCTTTAAAAAAAAGCAAGGAGAGAAAGAAGAAGGAGATGCTTATCTTGGAGAAAAATTTAAGTGAGAAGTAAGTTTGGAATGATCAAAAACTTACTCCACCTATATAAAGCAATAAAAGAGATTTACTATTTACACCCGGTTTTTGGCAAACGATTACGTCTTTACACCTTCCTCACAAGCTATACCGCGAGCTAGGACCTATCGCCAAACACCACGGAACCTAGCTAGCTTGGGGGCTAACTGTCGGGGTCAAAATCGGTCACGATGGAATGGATACCCGAAAACTGTTGGTGTCAAAATCGGTCACGACGGAATCAATGACTGAAAGTCTCTGGAAAGTATTTCTTAAAACAAAAAGTCTCGGATAATTTGAAAAGAAGTTATACGAGATTTTCTCAAATTAGAATATCCACTCTCTAGTGAGGTCGAAAACGGTTATCTCGAAATCTACGGCTAAAGATCCTTCCTAACTCAAAGATTTCCGCATCTAACTAATTAACGGGGAAAGATCGGGCAACGGAAAACCCACGGGCAGAAAAGGACCCCTGGCGAGGATAATTATGAAGATCGACGGAAATGGAATATTTCCTGAAGAGATAAACTTGGGCCCAAAGGCGAGGTCCATCATCCTAAGGCAAACCGACCTAGGAGTGAGTATATAAGGAGAGCAAGAGCAGAAGAGAAGGGATCCGAAAATCCTAGATTGGAGACCTAGAGAGCTCCTGTTAGCTGATAGAACTTAGAATTTAGGCGGTTAGACTAGCAAGGCAGGCCCTAGAACGCCTCACCTCCTGCTCGCGAAATCCTCATTCCTCTCGAAGGATTGGACAATTTTTACTTCAGAGCTCCGCACATAGAAACCCTAGGCGCTATCTTCAAATGCCTGTTTCTACGACAAACGCCATACTTGACTAACCCGCCTGACGGTTCGATCTCTTGTTCAACTCTTTCTAAACTGAACTACGTCCGACTTGATCCTCGAAGGGTACGAGGGCAGCCTTTCTTGAGGTCCAGTCCCAAATCTTAACAAAACCTTTTCCGCGATTTATTCGTCACTTGTCGCTGGCCGCCGCAGAGAACTGACCTTCGTGGAAAGTCGGGTTAACTTGGCTTTCCTCCGCTTTTATTCATTAAAATCGACGGTGTGAATTTCGGTTCCTACAGTTTGGCGCTAGAAGGAGGGGGGACGGATTACTCTTACTCATAATGGCCGCAAAGCTTGATTGAACCGATGTCCGAAATATGAAAGAAAAAGTTACTGTTTGCGCCAACGATGGTAAAACAACTCCAGCAGCGACTGTTCCTACGCCAACGCCACGCAAACGCCACGGTGCTCGAAAGCAAATCAAAACCCACGCGCTTTCCGCCACAGGAAGAGCACGAAACGAAGCTCGCAATTTCTCTATCTAAACAGAAAGGGCAACGATAAAATCTATCAAACCCCAAAAATTCGCCTTGTTACCAAATTAGAGAAATCGCGAACGAGCAAGGTTTCTACTTAAAAACGCTTTTCGAGAACCTCTCGAAAAATAAAACTTATTCTCCTCAAAACTTGGGAAACCCTATATTATCAAGGACAGAAGCACGGCAAATCGGTTCACCAATTCTCACTGCCATACTTCTTACAAACAACTCTCGAGGAACAAACGGAAAACGAAGGAGGTCGGAGCTTGATCTTACTAGGACGACTTGCCATAGGGTAAGATCAGTCTTCCCGTCCGCCTTAGTAAGAGCCCACTTTGTTCTCCTTTGTGTCTAGGTCAAATGGTTTTCGCTTCATCTCAATCGAGTTTCCGCTGAGATTTTACTTAAGAGAACAAAGTCACTGTCCCGCCACCTCGCCGTGGGCAAGGACAAACATTACCGAGGTCACCTCACCCTCCGACATGGCTACCTCGCCACAGGGCTTAACTCACCTTCGCTATCCTTTGAGTCTAGATCAAAGTGGCTTTCGCTTCGCCTCAATCGGAGTTTCCGCTGAGATTTTACGGGGAACAAAATCTCTCCCGTTACCTCGCCCGTGGACGAGAACAACCATCACCAAGGTCACCTCACCCATGGCCACCTCGCCTGTGGAAAACTCACTTTGCTCTCCTTTGAGTTCAGGTCAAGATGTTTTTCGCTTCATCTCAATCGACCTTCCGCTGAGATTTTACGAAGAAAACAATGTCGCTGTCTCGACCACCTCGCCCATAAGAAGGATCTCTCTGTCACGTCATAAGACGAGACCGGTCCTGTCTCAGTACCACGCATCTTTTCCTAAGTTTTCGTAACTTGATCTTTGAGTCCGTAAGCCCCGGGATCGACGGCGAAGCAACAGCAGCATCGGGCGACGCGACACGGCATCGGCGGTAGGGCTTGGCCCCGGGCGGCGCCTGGCCGGGCGGTATTTACGCCGGGCGTATTTGGCGCCAGCGTAGACCGACCATGCCATTTACGCCGGGCGTAGGCCTGCTGCTTCGCCTCATGCCGGGCGTAGGCCTGCTGCTTCGCCTCATGCCGGGCGTAAGGGTCCTGGCGCCCATCCGCAGTCGCCTCGCGGATCTCGGCAACGGCAACATCTTGGTCCCTTAAACCCATGTTCGATTGTTCGAGAAACACGACGATTCTTCCGCAAAGCCTCTCGATTGTTTAGCAAAGTTCATATTTTAAAATCAGGCTCGGCAATATTTTACTAAACACCATTCGTGAAGTCATACAAGATCATATGAAACGATAAGGACCTAACCAGCTCTCGCCATAGCCTGACGAAGCTAAGAGCCTCACTTGAGTGGCGCCTTGCCCAATGTCTCCATTTGTCTAAAGCACCCACCTTGCCTTCTTCAAGTTATCGCCACTTCTCCTCCCTTTGTTTCAACGATTCTGTAATGTTCCTTCGACACATTGTCAATTTAACCAGCAGTACGTAAGAAACGAGAACAAGAACTTCATGCTCATATCTCTTTCGGCCCGATATTCTCGCCAGAATTTCATCAAAACCGATTCTCGCTCGTATCAAACTTTTCAAAGTCCTTTGACGATGAACTGTTAAAAGTCACTAAAACAAAGATGAACGGGCAAGAGGCAGCCTTGAACGATCGATGAGACTAAGGCAGAACATGCAAACCGATCTAGTCTCTCAAAACCGACACGACGCCTGCTGTAAAAGCATACTCATCCCGCTCCTAAAAGAAAGAAAAACGCATACAAGCCTTCGAAGAACGGCTAACCCGCTTTCAGAAAAGAAAAGGAAAGTAGGAACGATAATCCCATCTTCAAAACTTTTGCTTCAGCATCAAGACAACGCTTTGACAAAGCAACTCTCGCAGCAATAGATTCGCCTAAAAGACGCTTAGCGCATAGCCCAACCGCTACAAACATAGTCTTGAAAACTCTACGTTGCCTCGCCGCGAACTCGCGACTAGAACGTACCAACGCCAGACTAATAGCCCGACGGTGAACTACTTAAAATAACGAAATAACCTTCGTAAAACCCCATGAGTAGTTCAAGCAGCCATTCAAAGGTCAAAATCATAGCGAAACATCGCTATTTTAACAATCTGGCATTTTCTATCTCCATGAAACCGGTCATCCATTACTTTGATAACAAGAACATTTTAAAACAAAACAGCCTATGGAAAAACATGATCGGTCTCATGCAAAACGATTTCGCAGTACGCAAAAGTGAATGAGGAAAACATAACCGTGGTCGCTAATATCACAAGTAATTTGTGAGAAACACTCTCCGTTACCTTTGCGAAAACCCTCTTACATCACTTTTACGAAAAATCCTCTGTATGGTCGAGTCAATTCATACAAAGCAACTCTCGTGAAATAAACATAATGGGTCCAACGGTAACTGTCATAGACAGTTTTGCTCCACAAGGTTTCTGGCTCCTGCTTTCACTCCTCACGTTACGCCCGAAAGCAGGAAATAATCATGCAGGAGAACCCGCACATGTCCTGCGCCGATCCCTTAAACTTTTCCCCGGATAAAATAAAGCGGTTTTCATGCAACAAAAAGAATTTATAATGAGCCATTCATCGTATAACTAAGACCTAAAGTGGAAGATCGTTTCTAAAAGCCATCAGCCATAACTCAGAAAACTCCGCTATGCTTGGCATGTCTATCTCGGCAAACGCTATTTGGCCCTCGGCCAACTACAACCTTCCGTAAAGCCCGGACCTGAATTCGGCATCCCCATTAAGGATAATCGTAAACTAACATGACCTTAATAAAGGTCATGGTCTGATCGTTTACGAACAACTTCCTTGGCGATACGGCTGAATCTAGCCTCCATGCCAATCCAAAGCTACTGAGCGAGCACCGCTCCAATCACTTAACGGATAAAAACAACAATCCACGATTTGTTCATAGAACGCCAAGTGACTATTACGCAAGCAATTTGTCGCATAACCCAGAATCGGAAATCATACGATAAACTCTTCATACCAAAACTTAGTCCTAACAACCATATGGTTAACGGAAGATTTAAACTCATCGTCAATCGATTAAGTTCTATACGCCCCGTAAACACGCATGAAAAGAAACACTTGTGACAAGGCTCCAAGAGTTATACGAGTCATCCTTAATATATACAAAAATCCCGAAGGCCAACACTTCACGAAGCACTGTGAATGTAGACGCTTCTCCCTGGTCGAACTTACGCAACCCCTTGGTCCTAAGGCCCAAACCAAACAACAGTTTCTGGCTGCTAACATTCGCAAAACATTTCCAAAGCCCGCGAACATTTCAACCACGAAATGCGCACAAGGGAAACTCGACCTTCAGCACTGGTAGACGCCGCTAACGCCAAGGACATTCTTTTCTCAAAACATACAAACATACCTCTAAACGGTAACATGCCTCTAAACTGGCATCGCGGTCGTTGTTGCTGATCACAACAAACTAACTCTAACGCCCTAAACAGACAAATAGCCGCCTTCAAGGGTAGGCTCTCTTGCATCCGACAAGGATAAACATAGCTATACAAGAAATCCAAATTTTGGTTTAGCTCTTCAGAAGGAAGTAGCTCGACTCACGCCTAGACAAATCATATAAGCCGACAACAATTCGCGGATTTTAAACGGTATGAGTCAGGTTAAAATCCCAAACAGGCAAAACGAAAGCCGATTTGTCATCGCAAAGCCTCATTCCGAGAGTAAACCTAGGTCTTGTCCTAAACCCAGCCATGCTGGATCTTGACATCTCACAGACATAGTATGGTATACGAGATCCAAAAATTTGTCTCTTCACTTAAGCCTATTCGCTTTACCTAACTTTTCACAGAATCGGTTAACCGCTGAAAATCTCGCTTTATGCAAACAATAGGTACGGTGATCATCAGGGAACTAGGAATGAGACGACAACTCACACCCTCTTTCCCATACTTCGAAAAAACTGAAGTTCATAAAAAAATCGAAAAACACATAATGCCTCACAACGCCCAGACAAAAAAAAATACATCAACAGCATCATGCTCGAAAGTCTCTCATGACACATAACCAGACCATATAAGTCTCGCTGGAAAACAGATCACAAGGGTCTAAAACTCCAAAACGAACTACGGAAGGCTTGATCCCTACAACAAGGGTACGTAGGCAGCCTTCGAAAGGCGCAGCCCCAATCTTACAACTTTTAACGGACCCTTTCAACCATTAATTCCGCCTATCTTACCTGACATGTCTTATCGCTCGCAAGAACATCACGAAGGTTCTAACGAGCTGGGGGGCTAATTGTTGGTGTCAAAATTGGTCACGACGGAATCAATGACTGAAAGTCTCTGGAAAGTATTTCTTAAAACAAAAAGTCTCGGATAATTTGAAAAGAAGTTATACAAGATTTTCTCAAATTAAAATATCCACTCTCTGGTGAGGTTGAAAACGGTTATCTCAAATCTACGGCTAAAGATCCTTCCAAACTCAAAGATTTCCGCATCTAACGATTAACGGGAAAGATCGGCAACGGAAAACCCACGGGCGGCGAGGACCCTGGCGCCGGGCGTAAGCCGCCTGGCGCCGGGCGGCACGCTGCCACGCTGAAGCCGCCTTTGCCGGGCGGCACTGCCTGGGGTCGGGCGGGCGGCACTCGCCTGGCGCCGGGCGGGCGGCACTGCCTGGCGCCGGGCGGCACGCTGCCACGCTGAAGCCGCCTGGCGCCGGGCGGCACTCGCCTGGCGCCGGGCGGGCGGCACTCGCCTGGCGCCGGGCGGGCGGCACTGCCTGGCGCCGGGCGGCACGCTGCCACGCTGAAGCCGCCTGGCGCCGGGCGGGCGGCACTGCCTGGCGCCGGGCGGGCGGCACTCGCCTGGCGCCGAGGCAAGCCCCCTAACGCCGGTCGATGGCCCTCGTCCTGGTCTCGGTCCCATCATGCTTGGTCTGATCCCATCTTGGATTGTTTGGATTGATCCTCGTTAGTTTGGTACGATCACGGCTACGGAACGAACATCTTTCGATTCGATTGGAATCATCCTCGATGTTTTACGACAAAAACTAGAAGGATTTGATTTCTCGTAGAAGATATCGTATAAAACAAAGATTGATTAACTTGAACATCGATCCTTTAGGCTATACGGTTTATTTTACGAGAAAGATAGTCTTTTCGAGAAATCGTATAAAACGTTCAACGACTTAAGACAAGTCAACGGACTTACTTACGATTTTAAGAATTCAGGCCCAATCATGCTGTGACGGTTTATCTGATTTCCCGAACATCGGATAAACATCAAGTCACCGAAAAATAGGGGAAAACTCAAGGATAATTATGAAGATCGACGGAAATGGAATATTTCCTGAAGAGATAAACTTGGGCCCAAAGGCGAGGTCCATCATCCTAAGGAAAACGACCTAGGAGTGAGTATATAAGGAGAGCAAGAGCAGAAGAGAAGGGGATCCGAAAATCCTAGATTGGAGACCTAGAGAGATCCTGTTAGCTGATAGAACTTAGAATTTAGGCGGTTAGACTAGCAAGGCAGGCCCTAGAACGCCTGGCCGCCTCTCGCCGCTCCGCCCTCTCGGAAGGATCGGACAATTCTTTTACTTCAGAGCTTCGCACATAAAAACCCTAGGCGTTATCTTCGACATGCCTGTTTCTACGACAAACGCTCATACTAGACGAACCCGCCCAGACGGTTCGATCTCTTATTCAGCTCTTTCTAAACTGAACTACGTCCGACTTGATCCTCGAAAGGGGTACGTAGGCAGCCTTTCTTAAGGTCCAGTCCCAAATCTTAACAAAACCTTTTCCACATTTATTCGGTCACTTGTCGTTGGCCGTCGCAGAGAATCCGGACCTTCAGGGAAAGTCGGGTTAACTTGGCTTTCCTCCGTTTTTATTCATTAAAATCGACGGTGTGAATTTCGGTTCCAACAAAAACACTCGGGAAAACCAAATCTCGGTTAAAACTTCAAAAAAGAGAGAAAACGAATAACCGAAACGGATCACCCGACGAGTATGGGTCTACTCGCCGGCAAGCATGACGAAGCACGGATCAGCTCACCCAGCGAGCGCGGGCCAGCTCGCCGGCGAGCTCAACCAAGACGAAGGGGAGCTCGCCGGCGAAGCACGGGCCAGCTCGCCGGAGATCTCGCCGAGACGAAGGCGAAGCTCGCCGGGCGAAGCTCGCCGGGCGAAGCTCGCCGGCGAAAGCACGGGCCAGCTCGCCGGAGATCTCGGCCGAGACGAAGGCGAGCTCGCTCGGCGAGCACGGGCCAGCTCGCCGGAGAGCTCAGCCGAGACGAAGGAGAGCTCGTCCGGCGAGCTCGGCCGAGACGAAGGAGAGCTCGTCCGGCGAGCTCGGCCGAGACGGCGAAGCTCGCCGGCGAAGCACGGGCCAGCTCGCCGGGCGAAGCTCGCCGAGACGAAGGCGAAGCTCGCCGGCGAAGCACGGGCCAGCTCTCCCGGCGAGCACGGGCCAGCTCGCCGGCGAGCTCGACCATGACATGGGACAGCTCGCCCGGCGCGCTCGACCATGATATAGGACAGCTCGCCGGGCGAGTACAACCTCGTTATGGGTCAGCTCGCAAGGCGAGCTCGGCCAAGGTACGGGTGAACTCACCCAGTGAGCACGGGTAACCTGTCGACGATTGTTCCTAAACCCAATCTTGTCCCGTGACTATGTGTCTTCATCCAAAGCTTCCGTAGCTCGATCCCCAGGTCCACGGGTATAACACCAACTTTCCGCCCAGAAACATCTTCAAAAGCTTTCGGGAAATTGGATAGGTTCGATCTCTCAAATGGTTTCCCACTCTTCGTGATAGGACGGGTTACATTAATTCAACATCAACCACCTCGGCTGAACGAAGAAACGAGGTTCCATTAGAAGGATCGTACCTACGCCAAAGGCCCCTTCGCGAGTAAAAAACGCTCAAGTCTCAATACGGCCCAAAGGGGGTCTGAATTGCGGACGACAGCCCACTTACGGTCCTAAGGAACTTGAGCCCAAAGATAAGGATTACGGCTTGTTCGCGGAAAGAGATAAATGTCAAGTTTCCGCGAAGATAAATGTCAAGTTCCCGCGAAGAGAGAGAGGAGAACTTTCTCAGAGCAAACTTAGCACTTAGAGCAAATTAGGCATTTTTCCGTTTTTACTATCGAGCTGCGACTCAACTAGGTTAGATCTTAGGTTGCTAGACTAGCGAACTTTCCGACAGCTCTCGTAGCCAAGGCTCTTACCTGTTTTTCACGCTCAAACACGAATTCGAAAATAAGATCCCCTTTTGTTCTCTCTTCTTTTTATCTTACGATTTTACATCTTAATATTTTCGTCGTACTGATTGTGTTGTGTGTGGTCCAGCAGATAGCCGTGACCTTTAGGGGAGACTAGGTTTACTTGGTTTCCCTCCGATTGACTGAAACTCGACGGTGTGAATTTCGGTTCCCACAGACCCAGAAGGCCAAGCACGAGCTATGGATGGAAGAATCATCAACATATCCAAAGATGACATAGCCGACATTCTTCAGGTGGCCAATGGACCAGAAAACCTATTCATGCAGGAGCGTCATTATCCTGAGCACCAGAATGCATCTACAGACGAGCATGAAACACCAGTCAACGTTTTCCGACCATCCTACCAACCAGCCAATCGACCATCGTTCGACGTCAGCATGTCGGCACCGACGACAGAGTAACACCTACATCGAACGACAGAAACGTGCTGCACAAATCGCAAGACCAATCAGATGGGAACAACGAGTTTATGATCCGAATGGAACCTACACAGACGAGTATGGGTATGGAGGAAGAACAGACAAACATGGAGACTCAACAACAGAGGCCTACCTAGAACCAGAACTCTACACCAAAGATGAGAATAATGAGATGATGTATGGTTTCTCTGGAGGTCAAGAGAAGTCTGAGAAGGAAATTAGGACTGCGATTGCCAACAACTATGATTACTTTGATAGAAGTATCACCACGCTCTACAAGTGGATGGACGAGATGTAGTTACAGGTCAACTTTCTGGAAGAACAAAAGGAGGAGGAAGCTAAAGAACCAGCATCGATCGACGCACCAGAGGCGATACCGATCGACGCCGAACAACGAGAGACAAGGATACCAGCTCAGAACATAACTCTTCTAACTGAAGCAAACCAATGGGAGACAGCATACATCAATGAGAAGATTTCAGAGACCTGCCATCCTATCAACAACACCGTCACTTGGTTGGTCAAGAGAATTGATTTGCTTACGACAGATTTGGATATGCTGCACGAAAATTACCAACAACAGCCAAAGCCATCGATCGACATGGACATGCCAGCATCGATCGACGGATGATTCGCAGCAGTACAGGAAAGACTAGACACTTTTGAGGCTATCGATAAGTACAGTTCACCTATCATGAGGTTCTTGACTGACTTATTCAAGCAGATGCACGAGCTCAAGGGAGAGGTCAAGACAATCCAGAAACAAATCGGCTCTAAAGCAGAAGGATCAATATCGATTGACAGACAACAACCCATATCGATCGACGCCAAGGAGAAAGACGAGCAGATCACTTATACAACAGCAGAAGTCGATGAGATCACTTCAAAAATTTCCTCAGCCTTGAGTACTGTGGAGGACAGACTAGATAGTGAGTGTGACGACATCCAGTACCCTTTAGATTGCAAGGTTCACGACCTTACTGAAGAAATAGAGGATCTACAAAGGGAATTGAGATCCCTCAGAAGGAAAGTCCGACATCAACACAGAACAGCAGCGACGATCAACACGGCGAACACCACACCGATCGACGTTGCAACATCCGAAACGATCGGCACGCATAAAGCCGCATCGATCGACACAGAATCCAGACAAGACAAAGAAGTGAACATGATGCAAATATCAACCAAACTTGAAGACTTATCAGAATACACCTTCAACACGTTTGGATGGAACGCACGCAACATGGATTCAATGCAGCAGAGGCTGTCATATCTCAAAGATGTCACACTGAAGCTGAATGGACCAGAAGTGATGAAGCCACAAGAATTTTCATGGCAACTTGGTTCAACACCTACAAAGAAGATGTGGATGCTTGTTTTCCAGCAAGCAGATGCCTCAACAACAACTAGCTCATACAACCTCCAAAGTCAAGCTAAATGACTATAACAAAGCGCTGAGTGGGAGGCAACCCACTATTAGGTATTTGATTTTAATTTTTTTTTAGATTTTCTTATTAATTTTCGTATTTGTTTTTGCATAATTCTTTAAAAAAAAAAAAAAACAGGTCCGAGTAGAAGGATGACATCCACATCGACCGACGAGAAGAAGTCGATATCGATCGACAGTCCAACACCAGAATCGATCGACATACACTTGATCGTATCGATCGATTATCACTCCGGTCAGGTTTATCGTTCTAACTCGTTAAATTATGTATTTTGGATTTAGTTTGACCTTTATCTCCGACTGTTTTACACTGAGGACAGTGTAATTTAAGTCTGGGGGGATGTTTACTGATATTTATCTATTTATTTTCTTATTAAATTATTTTTCAAAAAAGTTTTTATTGAGTCAAGAAGGGGACAATGAACTTAATTTGATTTGTACTTGATTATCTAACCACTCTTTAGCACCATTATGGATTTCATTGATTGCAGATAGTACTAAGATACTAAAGTGGATCAACCTGTCAACTATTCACACTTGCTTAGATTGTTTGAAGTAACCAAAGCCAACCTCCAACACTAAACCTGATGAAATTGCTTGTCTTGGGGCTTGGTATACACCGGATTGGAATCCTCCTTCAAACCTGAAAGGTAAAAAGTCTTGGTGATTTTGGTTTCCTTCTCTCATTCCTTTGGCATCCCATATATAAAGAAAAGATTGAGATGATTTCCTGAGAGGCAGAGGGGTGGGTACATTACCGAGAACCCCACTATTCTAAATCAAAGGAATGATCACACATTAATGGAAGCGAGGGAAAAATTCCCAATAAAAATCGCCCACTTTGTCAAAAAGGGAAATCAATAACATGAACCTAAAAGTTCATTGGGATTGAAAAGAAGAGAAAAGAAAAAGTGATTCAGAGAAGGAAAATAGGGAGAAGAGAAACCAGAATGAGACTGCATGTTTACTCAGACATCTGTTGGAGTAAGAATCCAAATATCCTGTGATCAATACTCCCAAGGTAAAGCCTGCACTTTTACTTTACGTCAAGAAATGAGGTAGGTAGAGGGGAATGTCAGATAGTATTTGCTAAGTTGCTGGATAGATGAATTTGGTTGCTAAACTAGGATATTGCATAATGTACTTCTGTGATTAAGATCTTTAGATGTGGATTGCAATATTGTAGAGGTGATGATTTCAATGTTTTAAATCTGTGAGTCCCTGCTGTTTTCAAACCTCGTTCAGAGACACTGCATGTTTGTTTTGCTTGAGGACAAGCAAAAGGGTAAGTCTGGGGAAGTTTAATATACCATAGATTTTACCCATTTTCAGCCATGCTATATATATGTTTTAAGCTTAATAACTATTATGTTTTAGAGTCTTTCAAGTTATTTATAGGTTCATGAGTGTTTTAGAGTAAAGTGATGATTTTGGAGCACTTTGGAGATAATTGAAGATGACACCCGAGATGGACATCGACCAAGCCATGAGGTCGACACGGAGCACTCACCGTCGATCGACATGCAGTCGTGCCAAGACTTAGCTAGAAGCCGTCAAACGATATCCCAACTGGACAATCGATGGACGTTGCGAAAGGTGTATCGATCGATATCTCTAAAGGATCATCGATCGACACTTTCTTGTGATCAACATACGACTGTTGAGATCCAAGATCTAGTTAATTAACCAGTGAGACATCACTGTTTTTTAGCGATTGAGCTTTATTTTATCATGCAAGCAACTGTCAAGCATCTATAGCATTATAATCTCTGATTCCTGAATAGAAATCCTAAGTCTAGCGCTTGTTTAATTACAGTCTCCACCGCTTCATTCTCTGATAGAAAAGCAACTGCCTTGCTCATTTAGTATTTTATTGCTATTTCACATTTAAAACTGCAACAACTTAGAATTAATAGTCTGATTAGATTTAATTGGTTCCCTAGCTCCTTGTGGATTCGATCCCTAAGTACTACATCTGAATCTCTTATTTGAGAGAGTAATTGATCAGTCTTTAGGGTAATTTGACACCGTATCAACTGGTCTCCTTGTTCTGAATGAAGCTCTACAGCAATAACGAGTAATCTACTTGCTCGACCTCGTTCCCATCTTCGTTGTGGTGGGCAGTTGCTCCGGTTTCTTACTGACTGTTCTCCTTGTTCTGAATGAAGCTCTGCAGCAATAACGAGTAAGAGGCTGCATCGATCCTTTCCTCTCTGACCTTTTTGAACCTATCTGCACATATGAAACTGAAAAACAAAATGCATGAAGGTGGAATAAAGGCTTAGGCAAAAGGTGGGAACTAGCTAAAGATGAGCTAGCCACTCAGGAACAGCCAGATTGGTAAAAAGAGAAAGAAGTCCTGAGTGTGGTTCTCGTTTCCCTGATCTTGTGCCCATAACAATAGTAATTGCAGTCAATATTAGGTTCAAGTTAGGTGGAGTTAAGTCTACCCAGTGTAACCTGATCGGCTGAAATCTTCTGGAGAGTCAAGTGAGATAAGTCAGGGTGTTCCAGGTTCAAGTGTGGGTCTTTCGTCACTGCTAAGGTCACTGAATAAGAACGTTAAAGCACGACGTGGTTAAAGATCATCATAAAATAAGGTCCTAATTCCCACAAGAGTTTTAACTGACTCGATCCTAAAATTTGAAAACATAACTGACTCTAACAGAAAAAACCAAAGGAAACAAAGGAGATTAGTAGCACACAATCGCCTCCCCCAGACTTACTTTACACCATCCCTGGTTGTGAAAATAAATCGAGGAAGGCTAAAAACAACACAAATAAAAGAAACAATTGAAAAGCAGATAAATAAATTGTTCAGATGGATACGACAATGGTGATAGATTGTGAGGGCGGATCGGTCAAACTCCCCACTCCCGGAGTGACCAGCCGATCTCCTGTTCCGCGGTAGTCGCTCTCCTCCTGCTGACGAACCAGCTTGTTCCTTGCCAGGTCGATGGCCTGTCTGCTGCGACTGCTCCTGCTCGTCCTCTCTCTCTCTAGACCCTCGAAGCACCCGCCGGTGATGATTTTGAGGATCCTCTTCATGAGGCTGTTGTTCTTGCGCTGGGAATCAATCATCCAGCGGCGGTATGTCTCGTCATCAAACCCATCCTAAATGTCCTCCAGATCTTACATGGTCTCTGGTGTGACATCCTCCACGTCTTCCATGCAAGTGCCTTCCTCATGAATAATGTGTGGATCATCGAAGAGTTGTTCCGGTTCTAGAAGGAAACGCATGTTCTCGAATTTGTCCAGGCGAGTGATCTCTTTCTGTGGGAGCGTGCAGTAGAGGTAGTTGCCATCCTTGTCTTGGAACATGTAGGTACTCTCGTCGTGGAGGATGTGGCATTTGATCAGGTAGGCGACATCTATGTAACTCGGCTCGGAAACAATCTCGTAGGTGGTGAGGTCCGTATCGAAATGGCGGAACAATGGAGTGAGCAGACTACTACATCGATCCTTCGTCTGTGAACCTCTCATCAACAGGGCCTTCTTCGCGGTGAACATCTCAGCAAGCAAGTAGCCTGGGTTTGTGAGAACCCTCGCGATCGGAATTCCTGCTCGTACTGCTGTATCTTATCCTCCAGTCCCAAGTAGAGCATTTGGAGTTCTCCATTGGTGACCTTTGAGGTCTGATCTTTTGCGAACAGTATGTTGCTCAGCACCTTGGCAATGATCCGCACTGTAGGGTTGAGGATGTGGGACTGGTTTGCTGAGCGAGGCTTGAAGTCTCCAAATGCAATGAGGTCCCAGAAAATCTTTGCAGGGCCGAAGCTCTTCACAAGGGAGATCTCTCTCGGGTCATCGGCTATGTCGTAGATCTCGTTGAATTTGGTGAGCTGGAGGGAACAGTGCTTTCCTACGGCCATGAAGCAGAAGTGGGTGTTCTCGATGGTAGGGTTGAACTCGTCCTCATGGTAGATTTCTGCAGTGGCGAGAGCTTGCCGAACCAGTTCTGGAACCAGGATCTGAGTCTTGCAGCAGAGCTCGAGAATCCCAATGGCTGAGAGCATACTGTACACATCTTCGTCAAGGCCAAACTGTGAGAAGATTGACGAGTGCACAATGAACGTCGGCTGGATGTTGATCTTGAGAAGAGCGTTGTAGACCTTTTCCTTCTCTTTGTCCCAGCCTTCGACATTGATATCAAGGAGCTGTGGGTCCTCGATGTTGAGTGGTATTCCGTCCTGCTCGCGAGGCCACAGGTATGATGAGGCAACATTAGGAACGGGGCGCGGGGTGCTTGGACTGGCTGCTCTTGATGTTCACACTGCCATATGCTTTGATCGAGCCATCTGCAAAACAAATAAGCAGAGACGAGTTAGTTTCGTTCGTGGGTTGTTTAGAAAAGTGATGGAACTCTAGCCATATCCTTTCTCGTCCAAGTCCATCAATTTCAAACAGCCCGAAATCAAACACACAATGAAGCAATTGATTTGAATTGATATTCGTTTCCGCAAATGTGTTAACACGATGAGACAAGCAAACGATTTAAACAACCCTAGCACATGGCAAGAACTGCCCAAAGAACACAAAGAATTCCAATGGTCAAATCATCAAACGGAGCAACCTTATACAACTCAATTTCGTTCTTCTAACAAACTAGCAATCTAGGAAGGATCAAATTCAAGCCATTGCTAACTAGAATCAATCAAATCAACCACGAGAAGAACAAGAGAGGAAGGGCTCCAGATCGCGAATTGCATGGCGATTTGAGAGGATGTATGAAGCGCTTACCTCGTCCGTGAGTGTGATAGCTAACTGCATAAACAAGAATAACTCGAGAATCCAAGAGATTAGAACCAGAAATCGTGAAAAACGGTTGAGATTTGAGGGGTTTTCGATTTAGGGTTCTTCCTCACAAGGGGAGTGTTTTACAGCGTAGGAGAAGGAAGTGGGGAAGTGGGGTGGAGCAGCCTTAAATAGGTGAACCCTAAACCGCTTTCCCTTCTGTTTTTTTTATTATTATTTTATTTCGGGTCCGAAAACTTACGTGGGGGAGCAGCTGTTCTCCAGAGGGAACAGTCAATGGACTGCTCCTTCAGGAAATTCAGGGTTTTCTCTTTCCTGAAAAGCGAATTAAAAACAAACTACATAAAGGTAAAAGAGAGAAGTTATTTAAACTTACCAGTGGGTTTCCTCCCACCAAGCGCTTTGTTTAAGTCACTGGCTTGACTTGGTTGCCCGATCAGGCTGTGGAGGGATCGCCTTAGGGAATTTCTTCACCTTCTGCGATTGTTGTCTCAGCGAGGTAGGGCTTGAGACGCTGACCATTCACAACGAATTCTCCTCCTCTTGTGTCCAGCAACACAACTGCTCCTTATGTTTGGACTTCTTTAATGGTAAAGGGTCCGGACCATCTCGACTTCAGTTTACCAGGGAACAGCTTCAACTTGGAGTTAAAGAGCAAGACTTGGTCATTAGGTGCAAAGTTCCTTGTGATGATCCGCTTATCATGATATACCTTGGTCTTCTCTTTATAGATCTTTGAGCTCTCGTAGGCTAGATGCCTGATCTCTTCAAGCTCATGGATCTGAATAGAACACCTCTCCTTAGCTGATTTGATGTCGAAATTGAGCATTTTGACAGCCCATGCGGCCTTATGTTCCAGTTCCACAGGGAGATGCCACGCCTTGCCATAGACCAAATGATAGGGAGTGGTCCCGAGTGGTGTTTTATAGGCTGTTCTGTAATCCCATAGCACATCGTCTAATTTGAGAGACCAATCCTTGCGGGTTGTTCCGACTGTCTTCGGCAGAATGCTCTAGATCTCTCTATTAGATACCTCCACTTGGCCACTGTTCTGAGGGTGATATGCAGTTGCAACCTTATGCTTTACACCATTCTTCTTCAGGAGGCCTTGGAAGAACTTGTTGATGAAATGGGTTCCTCCGTCACTTATGACTACTCTGGGTACTCCGAACCTGGAGAAGATAATGGAATTGAACATCTTGGTTACCACACGTGCATCATTAGTCGGGCTGGCAATTGCTTCTACCCACTTGGAGACATAGTCTACTGCGACTAGAATGTATTCATTATTGTTAGAAGGTGGGAATGGTCCCATGAAATCGATACCCCAACAGGCGAACACTTATATTTCCAGTATGAACTTCTGAGGCATCTCGTTCCTTTTGTTAATGTTCCCCATTCTCTGGCACGCGTTGCATCGGGATATGAAGGCATGCGCATCTCTGAACATAGTCGGCCACCAGAAAACAGCTTGAAGAATTTTCGAAACCGTTTTAAATGTGGCAAAATGACCAGCATATGAGGAATCGTGGCATTGATGTAGAATCCCTGGAATCTCATCTTCTGGAACATACCGTCGGAACAATCCATCTTTGCAGTGTCGATACAGGAACGGTTCATCCCAAAAGTAGTGTTTAGCATCCCTTAGAAACTTCCTTTTATCATTCCCAGTGAACTCAACGGGTTCTTTCTCAGCGGCCAAGAAATTTGCGATCTCTGCAAACCAAGGTAGATGGGAATATCTCTTCTTGATCGCTGCAACATATTGTTCTTGTTCGGCAGAACAGTCTGTGGCGAACGTGTCTAGGCTTTTCTCGTTGTACAGACCAAACGCATAGACGTGCTGCTCAGGAAGGCTGTCGTCGAGAGCAGTCTCTTCGTCGATCTTCATTCTGGATAGATGGTCCGCAACTCCATTCACAATTCCCTTCTTATCCTAAATCTCAAGATCGAATTCTTGGAGTAGAAGAATCCATCTTAGTAGACGCGGTTTGGCATCTTTCTTGGTCAGCAAGTACCTTAAGGCCGCGGGATCTGTGTGCACAATCACTTTAGAACCTACTAGGTAGGACATAAAATTCTCGAAAGCATAGACTATGGCAAGGAGCTCCTTCTCGGTCGTGGCATTTCGGCACTGAGCTTCATCCATTGTCCTGCTCGCATAATAGATCACGTGTAGCTTCTTATCTTTTCGCTGTCCCAGCACTGCTCCCACAGCGAAATCACTTGCATCCGCCATGATCTCGAACGGAAGGTCCCAGTCTGGAGGTTGAACAATTGAGGCACTGATAAAGGCTCCTTTTATCGTGTGGAAAGCAGCTAAGCAGTCGCTATCAAATTCAAACTTGGTGTCCTTACAAAGCAACCTAGTGAGTGGTCTCGCGATCTTTGAGAAGTCCTTGATGAACCTTTTATGAAACCTTGACTGTGGTTGGTGGCTGCAAGCTCATCATCACCTCAATCTTTGCCTTATCAACCTCGATTCTCTTTTCCGAGATTTTATGGCCGAGAACAATCCCATCCTTGACCATGAAATGACACTTCTCCCAGTTCAGCACCAGATCCTTCTCCTCGCATCGCTGCAATACCCTGCACCAATTGTTCAAACAGACAGAAAAAGAGCTTCCATAGACACTAAAGTCATCCATGAAAACTTCCATTATGTCCTCAATCAAGTCAGTAAAAATCGACATCATGCAGCATTGAAAGGTCGCAGAAGCATTGCACAAGCCGAATGGCATTCTCCCATAGGCAAAACATGCCATATGGGCAAGTGAACGTCGGCTTCTCCTGATCATCTAGGTGGATAGGGATCTGCAAGAAACCGGAATAGCCATCTAAGAAACAGTAGTACAGGTGGTTAGCCAGTCTTTCAAGCATTTGATCAATGAAAGGGAGTGGAAAGTGATCCTTACGAGTCGTAACATTTAATTTGCGAAAATCAATGCACATGCGATGTCCATTTACAGTTCTAGTAGGGACCAATTCACTTTTTTCATTTGTTATAACAATGATTCCACTTTTCTTAGGAACTACTTGAACAGGCTAACCCATTTTCTATCTGAGATGGCCTAGATTACACCAGCCTCTAGAAGTTTCATTATCTCTTTCTTGACAACATCTTTTAGATTCGGTTTTAACCTCCTCGGATGTTCGACAGAAGTCACCAATTCATCTTCTAGATGTATTCTATGCATGCACAAGTCAGGTGATATGCCAGGAATGTCAGCTAGAGAATACCCTAATTCCTTATGATATTTTCTCAGCTCACACAAAAGCTTAGCAGTTTCAACATTGTCAGTTCAGAGTTCACTATGACAGGATAGGTGGAATTAGGCCATAGAAACACATACCTGAGCCCTGCTGGGACGAATTCGAGTTCTATCTTCGGAGCTTTCAGCTTGATCCATGGGTTGTCGAGTTGGTTGTTCGTCGCAGGTGTTATTTTGGGAACAGCCGTTCTGGCTAGACTGCTCTGCTTACTCTCGTCCTTCTCCCCCAGACTTAGATAAGCGACTAGCTTCTCCATGCTTCTGGCAGTGTCCAGCATCTTGTTGTAGCCATTTGCGTCCACGCTCATGATGTTATGCTCGGTCTCAGCTCGGGTCAGGGCTTTTTCAAGTGGGTCGTCGGTTAGGATTTCCTCAATTATTCCTCCTTGAGGGAACAGTGCATGATCGTCGTCTTCAACTGAGTAAGTCTGTCCCTCGATCATTGGCTTCTTCGGCAACTTGTTCATTTCGAACTTCATTGCAATGTCCCCAAGATGTAGGTCAATCCTACCCTGTAGAACATCAATAATTGCACCAGCTGTGCATAAGAAGGGACGGCCCAGAATGAGTGGGTCTCTTGGTTCATCGTCGACCTCAAGAACCACAAAATCAGCTGGAACAAGGGTGTTCCCAACTCTGACATGGAGATCCTCCAGAATACCCACTGGTGACTTAACTGACCTGTCCGCAAACACCAGGGAGATTCTAGTTGGGTTAAAGTTGGTGAATCCCAGTCGTTTCGCCACCGAGTAAGGCATGAGGTTCATGCTAGAACCCAAATCGTAGAGAGAACAGGCAAACAATGTCTTCCCAATCTGTACCGAGAGAACAAATCTCCCTGGATCACCCAACTTCTTGATCGGCTTGTTCTGAAGCACTGCATTGAACTCCTTCGAGACCAGCATAATCTTGCTATCTCCAGATATCTTTCCTGAGATTAACCCCTTCATCAAAATGCCCATAGAAGGTATCATCTGGATCGCATTAATCAGAGGTAACTTGATAGTAAGTTCCCCCATCATCTTCTTACACTTCATCTCCTCACGATCCTTCCGAGATTTTTTTGCCGAAACATGGTATGGAACCTTAGGGGTATATTCACGCGCAGGAACAGGCTCGACAGGTGTAGCTTTAGGTGCCGGAACAGTCTCAGAAGGTTGTTCCGTTTCGTCATCCTAGAGAGGAGCAGCTTCTGATTGTGGTTGCTCGCCTTCCTTTTGCTTGCCCTTCTCTGCTGCTGTTAGCTTCTTAGGAGCAGCTTCTGGTAAACTCCTTCCACTCCTCAGTTTCACTGCATTACACTCCTTAGGATTCTTATCGGTCTTTCCAGGGTGAGTACCTTGCTGCTTCTTAACGCTCTCAGCAGTCTGAGCAATCTGAATGTCCATCTGTCTCATGTGGCTCGCAACGTTGTCGTACTTGGTGCTCCGGTCATTGAACATGTGGTTCATTCTCGAAATGATGTCTGTGGTGACCTGGTTCAGCGCCTTCCCTTGGATTTTCTGGCCCTGGAGCAGCTGCTGCAGCATCGTTGCTATACCCTTTGTCTCATCTTGGGGAGCATTTGTTGGTGCAGGAGCAACCTGTTGAGCGGTCTTCTGCTTTTGGTTCTGGAACTGATTGTTTTGCGCCTGGCTTAGAACATAGGTTTTTCCTGGGTAAAGTTTCTGGTAACCCGGGTTCTGGCCTTGTCTATTCTGCGTGTTGTCAGCCTTGCTGTCCAGTTTAGGGTACGCAAAGAGCTGTGCGTTGTTCCTTACGTTGGGGTTTGGGTGATAGTTCTTATACTGCCATCCTTTCCCATTGAAGTAGCTCACCTCTTGTTTATCGTCCACAGTATTGTCCGATTCAGGTGTGACATCTGCAGCATTGTTCTCTGGCGCAGCTTCTTCCATGACGAACACTTGGCTCTGGTTGCCCTTGAGCAGCTAGTCAACCTTTGCAGCCAGATCGTCTATGCTGTTAACGCTTTTGGAGCGGTCGTGCTCCTTGTTCTTGTAGATTGAACTTTGTGCCATGTTCTCAATCAGTGAGTAAGCTCCTAGCATTGTTCGCGTCATGAAATCTCCATTGCTTGAGGAGTCTAGAGCATTACAGAACTCATAGCTCACTCCATCATAGAACACCCCCAGTATGTAGTCATCATCAAGCTCACGGTGAGAGCATTCCCTTTGGTACTCCTTGTCCGCTCCCAAGCATCATGGAACAGCTCATCAGTCTTTTGTTTGAAATTAGAGATCCTATGCCTTAGGGCTGCGGTTTTGGACTTCGTCTAGAAGTGGCTCAAGAACGCTGATCTGACCTACTTCCATGTAGTAAGGTAACCGGTCGGGAGAGAGTGTAGCCAACGAGAAGCTTTCCCTTTGAGGGAGAATGGGAACAGGGTGCATTTGACGTAGTCTGGTGGCACTCCATTCGAGCGAGAGAAGTTGCAGACTCTCTCAAAAGTTTCGATGTGGTCCATTGGGATCTCAGTAGTGAGACCACTGAACGTGTACTTCTGTACCAGACTGATCAAAGCAGGCTTGATCTCATAGTCTTTTCGAGTACAGGGAGGAGGATTGATGGCGGAGCGATTGTAGCGAAGTTCCCGGGAGGTTCCTCTCTCCGATTGGAGCACCTTGCAGCTCCTGCTGCTGTGCGGCGAGTTGAGCTGCTTGCTGAGCAGCTTGTTTGTTGAGCTTGGATGGTCTGTTGCATCTGCTGATGCATTAGCGCAATTGCCGCAGTGAGATCATCCTGATTGCCTTGATCACCCATTGTGGTGTCTGTAGGCCTTTGTTTTCTGTTCTGTCTTTCTAACCTTGCAAGCTGATCGTTGGTGTGTGAATGTAAATCTCCTTGTGTGTTGCTCTGAGTGTGTCTACTGGTCATGCACCTGTGATATCACTCAAATGTTTATCCCTGAGAAGTGACTTTACTCTCTCAAATAAGAGGTTCAGTTGTAGCACTTAGGGTTGGAATCCACAGAGAGCTAGTGTACAAATAAGATGCAATCTTAGTGACTATGCTAGGTTGAAAATGGTTTAAAGTAAATTTGAGTAATGGTAGATTACTCAGTTGAAAGGTTTTGGGTTAAG
Organism: Brassica carinata; assembly: GCA_016771965.1. Lineage (NCBI taxonomy): Eukaryota > Viridiplantae > Streptophyta > Magnoliopsida > Brassicales > Brassicaceae > Brassica > Brassica carinata. Next base: position 25,167,230 of record CM028692.1, read on the forward strand.
ACAATAAAGAAAAGTAGTTAGATTCAGGGTAGGTATTCAGGAATTCAGGATTATAAATACTATAAATGCTAACAAGTTGCTTGCATGATACGTCAGAGATCCAACACTATTAAATGAATCCATCAGCTCTCGCAATATTTAGACCATCTATTACTTAGATGCTAAATGGTGTTTGCGGTCAGCTATATCGCCGACAGTAACGATCGATTATTCGATAGGAATATCGACCGATACACCTCTAGCTATGTCGATCGATTACTTTATAGGAGTATCAATCGATACGGCTCTAAGCAGAACTTATGCACGAGTTGATACATTGCTCACCATGATCTTAGATCAGCTTTCGCTTGTCTCAAGAGGGTCATAGCATGTTTAGGATGTTATCAGGAATTATATTAAATGAATAATGCAATCCAAGTTCATGTTTTAGTTACCTAATCTAGAAAAAGCATTAGTGAACAATCCTAACAATAAATATCACAACTATAGAAGATGTAGGTTCGGGATAATCCCTCATATCCTATTTAAATCCTAAATCTAACAAGTGAATCTACTCAGACATGGCTAAGTGATTCATAGTAACAAGGTAATAATAGGAGTTCATAGATTTATTAGAGGAATGAACACTTAAGTTCAAATCACAAATCTCTTTGGATCTTTCCTCTAGATCTAGAATCATATAATCTTTGTTAAGAAAAACAAGTAAAGAATTAAGAACTGAATAGAACTTTATTGAGAATTTGCAAAGTAATGAAACAATGGTAAAAGAAATGTGTAGAAAAGATGGTGGTAAAAAGCTCTCCTTTGCCAAAAACACTTAGGCCAATATAAATATGAGTTCATTAGGTTAAAAACTTGTCAGGGGCAATCTTGTAAAAATGTGATGTCGTGGGCTTTAAGTTCGGCCAAGTCAAACATGTCGCCGCTCAATATCGATCGATAGTACTGGATGTACATCGATCGATTATGATCTCGATGTATCGTTCTTCGGAAAATGTGTGTCGATCAATAGCACGGAATGTGCATCGATCGATGTGTAGCTCCGGATGTCGACCTCTGGTCTGATCTCGGGTGAACTCTTCTTTAAGCTCCAAAAAGGCACCTAAAACATCACTCTTCTCCAAAATGCTCCTGAGCCTGAAAACATACCTAATAGACTCTAAAACATAGATAATAGTAATAAAAATACTCATATACCATGGGTAAAAACAGGTTAAATCCATGGTATAAAAATACTCATATACCATGCTTGTCCTCAAGCAAACACACAAGCAGTCTTTATTAAAGAGGTTTTAAAAAGGAGGGACTCAATCAAATTCAAACTTAGAATCATAACCTCTACTTTGTTGCAAACTATATCTAAGAATCTGTCAATCACAGATTTACATTATGCAATATCCTAATTAAACAACCTAGATCATCTAGCCAACAACTTAGCAATCCTGTCTGACTAAGCCCTCTACTGATTTCATTTCTGTACATAAAAATGAAAGTGCAAGCTTTACCTTGGGAGTATTGATCACAGGATGCAAGGTTGCTCAAACAAGTATCTGGACCTGCAGGTAAAAATTAGTTCCTATCCTCTCTCTCTACTATTTCTCTCCTAGTCAAGTCTTCTTTTATTTGCAAGACATTGACCAAGATTGGAGAGGCTTCCATGAATTAAGCCTTAATGGTTGTAGCCACCAAGTCATGTTCACTTCTTTTTGACCTATATCCTAGGATTCATTGCGAAGCAAGTCTTGAAGGGGGTAACCACCAAGTCCTGTTCGAATCCTTTACCTATAGAATTCTTATGAATCAAGTCTTGAGGGGGGTAACCGCCAAGCCCTGTTCGAATTCCTTCCTAAGAGTAACTAACTAGTCCTAGAACATATATTTAAGCTTATTTTCGATTTTTTCGACTGAATATTAAATCTAAATTCGAAAATGAGAGAGAGGGGGTGATAAAACTATCTACACAAGACTTTACCTTCCAGACTTGTTTGAAGCATCCGATCCCATGTATACCAAGCCCCAAGACAAGCAGAGAATGTCAGGTTAGGTTGGAAATCAGCTTTGGTTCCTCCAGACAATCAATGAAAGCGTTGTCATAGCTGATAGTTGATCAACTTTAGCATCTATAGTACATTCTGCATCAACAAATCTAAGAATGGTGCCTAAAAGATTGGTTAGATAAAAAGTGAAAATTTTTAAAATATCATTATCCCTTTCTTGACTCAATAAAAACCATTTTGAAAACATTTTAGATGAAGTCAAAATGTAAACACCATCAGTAATCATCCCCCCAGACTTAAATCATACACTGTCCCCAGTGTATAATACTGGTGAAGGCGTAGACAAAAATGAAATATACTGATATCAAAAAAGTAGAGCGAAATACCTGACCGTGATCCGTATCGATCGATGTTGAGTCGCCTTCGTCAATCGTTATTGTTTGGTGTATGTCGATCGATATCGACAGTGTCATGTCGATTGATTTCAGTGGTAATCGTCTAGTCATAACTACAAAGAAAAACAAATACGAAAAATAAAATCCTAAAGATAAAAAATACCTAACAGTGGGTTGCCTCCCAGTCAGCACTTTGATTATAGTCATCTAGCTTGACTCTGGATGGAATGAGCTACTGAGGTGAAGTCCAGGTACTTGTTGGAAAACAAGTATCCTCTGTATCCTTCTTCTCACCTAACCATGAGTCAAATAAGCTTCTTGTGGTTTCATATTCTCTGGTTCGTTTCTTCTTTATCTCAATTACCTCATCATTGATCCTTTGAATCCTTTCTGCATGACCTTCAATGCTGAGCTCATGCCATCCTAATTTCTCATAGGCATGTTTTGAAAGATCACTGAGCTCCGCTTGCATTGAATCAAGGCGTTGGATCATTTTGTCGTGGATAGAGCTGGTATCGATCGATTCTTTTGTTGAATTGTCGGTCGATGGCTGTTGAGGTCCGTCGATCGATGCGCTGGGTCTTCTGTCGATCGATTCTAAGGGTGCAGGTCTGCTCGCAAGCTGCCTCTAAATGGTTCTGATAACTTTTTGCATCCCTTCTATGCTAGATTTCATTCTGCCAACTTTGTTGTTTAGCGGGAAATACATCTGATCTAGACGTCTGTCTTGCGAATCATCCACGCTCGTAATTGCCGTGTAGAGTTCATCACCTAACTTATCCAAGTCAGCTCTGGTGCAGATTTCGGAAGTCTGTATATCGATCGATGCAACATGTTGTTCATCGGTCGATGTGTGCTTCTGCAGATTCTCGTGAAGCTTCTCGGCAAAGAGCTTCATCTGTCCGTCGATTTCAGTCATTCGCCTATCGATCGATATGAGGTTGTACTCATCGATCGATGCGATTGATGCATCCTGATAATCGAGTTGACGTTGGAACTTCTCAGCCTCCTGCATCATAGTGTCCATGCATAGTGCGAGTTCCTCCACTTCTTTGTCTACTAAGAAGTGTATGTCAGCAAGTTTCCTCTCAACTGCCTTTAGACGAGTCAATCCTCCAAAAGGATTGCAAGGTGCCGCGGGGTTCATATCTGCATGCGCCTCATTGATAAGGCGGATAGATCTCTTCATCTCTTCGGTGCAGATGCTTAGATCCCCTAGGTTGTGGAAGATAGGTTCACAGGTTTTGTTGAGTTTGCTGCTGAAACGATCTTCTGCTTTCCTCAGTTCTTTCCAGATATCGTCGAGAAAATCATCGACCTCATGTTTTGAGTAGGTGGTCGATGGTGCAGGGTTCATATCGATCGATGTAGATGTTACTCTGTCGATCGATATTGCACTTGTCTGGCCGTGGTTCTGGGTGTTGCAAAGATCTTCAAGTTCCAGCTCAAGACGTTTAACATTCTTGCTTAATGCCTGGTCTGCACTGAACATCTAGTTAATCTCGCTGTGAAGCTTGTCTGTAGCTTCCTCTAAACTCTTTTCCACGGAGAGTTTTTCCCACTTATGTTCTCCAAGTAGACCAGTGAACATCTCGTTGATCTCATCTTTGGTGTAGATGTCGTGCACCAAATCTCTTCTTGTAAATGAACTGGCGTGCTCTGGTATATACAGATGTAAGAGCGCTCGTCCATTGAAGTCCTTTGAAGCAGTTTCTTGATGTCGTCTTTAGAAACTCTGATGACTTCACCATCTACTCCTCTAGCAAACCCTTTCTCGTCCCTGTAGACCCCATACTCATCTCTCTGCTCCCAAACGAATTTTCGAACTCCATATCGAAAAGCTCTCTTTCCGAATTCAGGACTCCTATCGGTCGATGTCATGTACTCCATATCGATCGATGTCCGTTGAAAATCTGGGTCCTCCGTGTTGAGACGATTATCCTCAGCTTCCTTTGGCTCGGCTGTTGTGTCTGCCTTTTGGTGCTGATGATGGTGGTCTGGTCCGTAGCGTTGCTGCTGGAATAGGTTTTGGGATCCGTTGGCTACCTGTAGGACGCCTGCAATGTCCTCTCTGGATATGTGGAGTGTTCGTCCATCCATTGAGCGTGCAAAGCCTTTTGAATCCCTGAAAATACCAAACTCATCCGGGTATACAGATGTAGGCTTCGTCCATTGAAGTCCTTTGAAGCGGTTTCTTGATGTCGTCTTTAGAAACTCTGATGGCGTCACCATCTACTCCTCTGCAAACCCTTTCGTCCTGTAGACCCCATACTCATCTCTGCTCCCAAGCGAATTTTCGAACTTCGATATCGAAAAGCTCTCTTTCCGAATTCAGGACTCCTATCGGTCGATGTCATGTACTCCATATCGATCGATGTCCGTTGAAAATCTGGGTCCTCCGTGTTGAGACGATTATCCTCAGCTTCCTTTGGCTCGGCTGTTGTGTCTGCCTTTTGGTGCTGATGATGGTGGTCTGGTCCGTAGCGTTGCTGCTGGAATAGGTTTTGGGATCCGTTGGCTACCTGTAGGACGCCTGCAATGTCCTCTCTGGATATGTGGAGTGTTCGTCCATCCATTGAGCGTGCAAAGCCTTTTGAATCCCTGAAAATACCAAACTCATCCGGGGTATACAGATGTAAGAGCGCTCGTCCATTGAAGTCCTTTGAAGCAGTTTCTTGATGTCGTCTTTAGAAACTCTGATGACGTCACCATCTACTCCTCTAGCAAACCCTTTCTCGTCCCTGTAGACCCCATACTCATCTCTCTGCTCCCAAACGAATTTTCGAACTCCATATCGAAAAGCTCTCTTTCGAATTCAGGACTCCTATCGATTCGATGTCATGTACTCCATATCGATCGATGTCCGTTGAAAATCTGGGTCCTCCGTGTTGAGGCGATTATCCTCAGCTTCCTTTGGCTCGGCTGTTGTGTCTGCCTTTGGTGCTGATGATGGTGGTCTGGTCGTAGCGTTGCTGCTGGAATAGGTTTTGGGATCCGTTGGCTACCTGTAGGGCCTGCAATGTCCTCTCTGGATATGTGGAGTGTTCGTCCATCCATTGGCGTGCAAAGCCTTTTGAATCCCTGAAAATACCAAACTCATCCGGGTATACAGATGTAGGCTTCGTCCACTGAAGTCCTTTGAAGCGGTTTCTTGATGTCGTCTTTAGAAACTCTGATGGCGTCACCATCTACTCCTCTAGCAAACCCTTTCGTCCTGTAGACCCCATACTCATCTCTGCTCCCAAGCGAATTTTCGAACTCCATATCGAAAAGCTCTCTTTCCGAATTCAGGACTCCTATCGGTCGATGTCATGTACTCCATATCGATCGATGTCCGTTGAAAATCTGGGTCCTCCGTGTTGAGACGATTATCCTCAGCTTCCTTTGGCTCGGCTGTTGTGTCTGCCTTTGGTGCTGATGATGGTGGTCTGGTCCGTAGCGTTGCTGCTGGAATAGGTTTTGGGATCCGTTGGCTACCTGTAGGGCGCCTGCAATGTCCTCTCTGGATATGTGGAGTGTTAGTCCATCCATTGGCGTGCAAAGCCTTTTGAATCCCTGAAAATACCAAACTCATCCGGGTATACAGATGTAGGCTTCGTCCACTGAAGTCCTTTGAAGCGGTTTCTTGATGTCGTCTTTAGAAACTCGATGGCGTCACCATCTACTCCTCTAGCAAACCCTTTCGTCCTGTAGACCCCATACTCATCTCTCTGCTCCCAAGCGAATTTTCGAACTCCATATCGAAAAGCTCTCTTTCGAATTCAGGACTCCTATCGATTCGATGTCATGTACCTATATCGATCGATGTCCGCTGAAAATCTGGGTCCTCCGTGTTGAGACGATTATCCTCAGCTTCCTTTGGCTCGGCTGTTGTGTCTGCCTTTTGGTGCTGATGATGGTGGTCTGGTCCGTAGCGTTGCTGCTGGAATAGGTTTTGGGATCCGTTGGCTACCTGTAGGACGCCTGCAATGTCCTCTCTGGATATGTGGAGTGTTCGTCCATCCATTGAGCGTGCAAAGCCTTTTGAATCCCTGAAAATACCAAACTCATCCGGGTATACAGATGTAGGCTTCGTCCACTGAAGTCCTTTGAAGCAGTTTCTTGATGTCGTCTTTAGAAACTCGATGACGCCACCATCTACTCCTCTAGCAAACCCTTTCTCGTCCCTGTAGACCCCATACTCATCTCTCTGCTCCCAAACGAATTTTCGAACTCCATATCGAAAAGCTCTCTTTCCGAATTCAGGACTCCTATCGGTCGATGTCATGTACTCCATATCGATCGATGTCCGTTGAAAATCTGGGTCCTCCGTGTTGAGACGATTATCCTCAGCTTCCTTTGGCTCGGCTGTTGTGTCTGCCTTTTGGTGCTGATGATGGTGGTCTGGTCCGTAGCGTTGCTGCTGGAATAGGTTTTGGGATCCGTTGGCTACCTGTAGGACGCCTGCAATGTCCTCTCTGGATATGTGGAGTGTTCGTCCATCCATTGAGCGTGCAAAGCCTTTTGAATCCCTGAAAATACCAAACTCATCCGGGGTATACAGATGTAGGCTTCGTCCACTGAAGTCCTTTGAAGCGGTTTCTTGATGTCGTCTTTAGAAACTCGATGACGCCACCATCTACTCCTCTAGCAAACCCTTTCGCCCCTCAGACCCCATACTCATCTCTCTGCTCCCAAACGAATTTTCGAACTCCATATCGAGCTCTCTTTCCGAATTCAGGACTCCTATCGGTCGATGTCATGTACTCCATATCGATCGATGTCCGTTGAAAATCTGGGTCCTCCGTGTTGAGACGATTATCCTCAGCTTCCTTTGGCTCGGCTGTTGTGTCTGCCTTTTGGTGCTGATGATGGTGGTCTGGTCCGTAGCGTTGCTGCTGGAATAGGTTTTGGGATCCGTTGGCTACCTGTAGGACGCCTGCAATGTCCTCTCTGGATATGTGGAGTGTTCGTCCATCCATTGAGCGTGCAAAGCCTTTTGAATCCCTGAAAATACCAAACTCATCCGGGGTTAAATTACCGAAATCAGGTACAGGTGAATTTAATACCTGGGATGGTTCGATGAATGTATCGGTTAATGGCACAGGTCCGGGATCAGTCGATGGTTGTTCAGGCCTATCGGTCGATTGTGATTGTGCCGTGTCGATCGATGAGACTTCCTCGGGTTGGGTGATGTATGTTGGCATTGCGGTCTCGACCGCGAAGCTCTCGTGCTGGTTATCGCTTGTCCAGCTCCTGATTGAGTGGTCTCCGTCTCGCTTGTAGTTGACCGTGTTTTCGAACGATGCGAGGCAAGTAGTATCGATCGATGGGGAGAAGGTCCTATCGATCGATGTGTTGATTCTGAGGTTGTGGTGGAGAAGTCAATTTTCATCTTCTGGAAGGTTGTGATACTCTATAGCTGATGTCTTGCATATTTACATATTTTTAGCTATCATATCTTATGCATTTTTATTCAATTAGATTAGGAATTAGGCATCTTTAGGCTCATTTTGCATTCATAAGTCCCTATTAGGTGTTGGAGCACACTTTGGAGATATTGAAGATGTTTGGGAGTTTTGTGATGAAAAAGAGGGGGTTTAAATATGAACATGGACAGAGGCTTTATAAATATCTTCTGATGCTAAGATTTGGTGGAGACATGGCATTTTGAGTTAGCTTTCCAATGGAAGTGGTTTCAAGACATTTGGAGTCATATTGGAGAAGTTATGGTCAATTGAATGGAAGCACGTCAAGCCACCCGGGTTACCATACCCGAGCCGGACCATCAGGTCATGCTGGATGAGCTCAGGACGCGGCCAGTACCACCCGAGGACGAGGACCCGCATGAGACGAGAGACGAACTGATCACCACATACCCGGACATGACCACCCGACCTCCCTTACCCGGCTGCTTCTACCCGCACGTCCTGATGATGCTGGACGCCAAGAATGCACGCGGCCTGGAGACACCCGAGCAGAGACACCCGCACGGTTTGCTGGACGATGGACAAGCAGGACACACCCGGCTGGTCACACCCGGCCATGTACCAGCACAGCCAGATCCGGGTGGCCTAGCTTCTTCCTTTCTCCTTGCTTCTCATTGGTCGAAAATCACTTGGCCAAGGACATTTTAGTAATTTTGTTTTATGTTTTCAAAGGCTTTCAAGCAACCTATAAATACTCTTGTAATCTCATTAAGAGATCTAACTTCTTTTCTCTCAAAAGCATAATAAGATCTTGAAGAAAGTTTGGATCTTTGATCCTTTTTATCTCATTTCTTTTGTGTTTAATAGATTATCTTCTTCTCTAATCATGTTTAGCCTTGAATCATCATTGATTTTGAGGTTTTCCATGGCTATTAGTGAGTAGATCTATCTAGGGTTCATGGGCTTGGGAGACTAAGGGTGATTAAGTGTAGATCCAAGGTGCTTAGTGTAGATCTATCATTTCCTTGCATTGATTTGGTGTTCTTCATGCTATATTTGGGTTGGCCTCTCAAACATAGAGCCATAGGCATTTCATGCCCGGAAGGTGTTCTATGAAATGCCTGAACCAACTCATCTATGCTTTTAGCTTGCTTTGCCTAAGGGATTAGTTGTCAAAGAAGATAGGATTGCTATTAGACTCATTCTCCATGTTTGCTTTGATCATTACAGCCAAAGGGATTTGGTGTACTTGGGTGATCATTGCAAAAGAGCATTCTAGGGATAGCGCTTGCTTAGTTTTGTTGTCTAGGCATAAGGAATTAGATTGATTGAAAAGTTGGCATCTTGGATTGTACCTTGATCACCCAAAGTCAATTCCCTTGTCCCAAGAACCCCCTTGCCTCATTGAGAAAGAAAGTTCAATCTTTTATTGCATTTTTAATATTGTCTTAGTTTCATAATCATCTTCTCATCATGGTTGCACTTAGATTAAGCATAGGCTTGCATTCCTTTTGCATTAGAATCTCTTAGAATTGGATTGACATCTTGTATTCTCAAATTGGCGCCGTTGCCAAGTTCTAGTTTGATTTTGACATTGGGATTTAGTCACTTGCTTGAGACTAAGTCTTGTTACCTTTATCTAGTTACTAACTCCCTTTCAAGTGGTTGTTCTTCTGCAAGGTACATTCACAAGAGAGGAAGATCATGTCTCTTGACTTGGAATCAATGTTCAAGGCTATTTTAGAGGGTCAAGAAAGAATGATATCTAGAAGCTCCACTTATTGTGAAAGAGCTTATGAGCCAACCACCCAATTGGAGTACCAACCACATGGAAACCTTGGTCAAGAAAGCCAATATGGATATGGTGAGAGATACCAACCTTGGGCTTTGGAGTATGAAGAACAAGAAGTCAAATACCCTCAAGCCTCCAATGAAGAACACATCACCAACATGCTTGAGAAGTTGTTGGAGAATCAAGAAAGAGGAAGGCTTGAAATACAAAGTCAAATGAGCTCTCTTTCCACCAAGGTAGATGCTCATGGCAAGACTCTTAGCTCAAGGATGGATGAAACTATAACACATGTGAAGTCTATCAACAACATACTGTCTCACATCACTGACGATCAAGAAGAAAGCATCATTCCCCTTTACAACACCAACACTTGTGAAGAATGTTCCATGGATATGGAAATTGATGTTGAAGAGGACATGCACCTCAAGGATGGATTTCAACAAGAAGCTGAAAACTCTATACATGAGCTTGAATTTCTCCTTGAATGCATGGTAGATGAAAATCTTGGGCAAAGATATGAAGAACAAGTTGAACCAGCACCATTCAAGAGTAATTCAACAAGAAGCAAGGATGAAGAACTAAGCTTGGTTGGAAGAATCTTTGAAGATCTTTGTGATGATGGTTTGGTTGTTGAATGCATAGAGGAGATAAGAGAGATCTCATTGGTTATGGATGAGTTCTCAATCAAGGAGGAAACACATGTGAAGTTTACTTCCAAGGAAGGAAGAGTCTATGCAGAATCAAGTTATTCACATTGAAGAATCCCTAAAAGATATGCACCAAGAAGACTCTCCTATGGACAAGTCCTTTGCCTACCATTTTGGTATACTCTCTACCAAGGAGCTCATTGTTGATGATCCAAGGAAGGTACCCTTTGAAGAGATCAGGATGAATGAGTTTAGGGGTTGGTTCTATGATGAGTATGATCCTGGTGATCCGGTTTGGCAAGAAGGCTTTCACTACATGGGTAAGGAGCCTAGACACACCAGCCTTCACTAGCCAAAGGAAGGAAAGTCAAGCTAGTGACTCAAAACAAGCTCACTTGGGAGGAAGTCCCATGGCTATCCTTTTTACATATTTCACTAGGATTTTTGGTTTTAAAGACCCTTGGGCTGATGTGGCAGGCTACCAGACATTGCTCCCCTAGGCACCACACCCAACACTCCTTATGTGGTATCACTCCAACCCTTCTTGTATATACATATGCTTTTGTCTTGTTGGGATATCTCCTTCTCTCTTACTCACACAGAGACTGTGTGATTTAAGTGTGGGGGAGGTATTATTTGACCATGTTTTCTTTGTGATTTTGAGTCTCATGCATTGCATTGTACATTCATATTTGCATAGAAAATTCAAAAAAAAAAAAAAATTAAAATTTTTGAATCATGTAGATTGCATCACTTGCATCCTTAAGATAGAGTCTAGAGCATATAGGTTTCATTCACTTGCACATGGAGCATTGCCTTGTAAAGAACGCTTGTTTGCACTGAATTTGGCACCGTAGTTAAGCATATCAAGTAGCTTAAGCATCTTTTGAAAGGCTTTGCATGCTTTGAGCCTTGAAAACTCTTCTTGAAACTTGCTTGCTTGCTTGATATTGGCATTGTTCTTAAGACCATCTCTATCCTGAACTTAGACTTGAATGAACTTAATCTCTCTTTCAAATGGGCATTTGCATACTTAGTCATGGATCTCATACACATATGGGTTATCTTTTTCCATTGTACCACCCTTTGTTAACCCAAATGGCACTCCCTTACCCTTGAACCCTATCCATTCTTTGAAGCCTACATTGATTTGCTTGAGTGAGGCCTCTTTTGATAGCTTTTCATGTGCAAAATCTTGAGAGTATTAGGAACGACATGGATTTGTTCTAATCTCTTGCTAGCATATGGTCATCATTTGAGCTAGCTTTTAGGATGGTGAGTGAAGTGTTTGTTACCTAATGGTTTACATTTGGGGTTTGGGATATGACAATGTTGAGATTGATCAGCAAAGAAAGTTTTGAGAAAGAAAAACCCTAGGGACCTAGAATTAAAAAATGAAAAGCTCTTGATTGATGTTTTGGCCTTTCCCACTCATGTGTATATATATAAAAAAAAAGAAAAGAAAAAGAAAAGAAAAGAAAAAAAAGATTCAATAAGATAGTTGGGAAGGAAAAACTTAAGAGTTAGAGCTTAGAAAGTGAATAGAGGTCCTTAGAGGTTGAATCATGAGAAAGAAATTGTTCATTGGGTGAGTGATGTGAGTATGTTTTCATTTTGGGTTATGGGATGAATAAAAAAGGTGTAGATCTTGTAATCACTTAGGAATTGGGTAGAATGATGAAGATGGATCCATGTATGCATGAATTGCTCCTAGTCTTAGATAAATTTTGCATATTGATCAAGCTCCTTGATTTTTGAGTGATTGCCACCTTGAAAATGATGCATTGAACCCTCCTTTTCATCCATATTAGACCATTTGATCACCTAGCCAAATGATTAAGATCATTTGCCCATTTGTGAGACTTCACCTTGTGTGTGTGTGTGTGTGTGTGTGTGAAACAATGTGAGGGCTGGTTAAGAGAACATGTTGGTTGATAGGCATTGCATCTTTTGTAGAGACATAAGAGTAATTGATAGGCCTTGTGAAGCTAGAGCATAATAAGACAGTTGGCTCATGCTATTTGCTATGTTTCTTTAGGATGTCAAGTTTAGTGCTATGAGTGTTTCTTTTGGCTTTGTTCCCATCCTTGCATCCATCCCCCTTGTGTTTGAAAAGTTTACTTGAGGACAAGCAAAGGTCTAGTGTGGGGGAGTTGATGTCTTTCATATTTACATGTTTTTAGCTATCATATCTTATGAATTTTTATTCAATTAGATTAGGAATTAGGTATCTTTAGGCTCATTTTGCATTCATAAGTCCCTATTAGGTGTTGGAGCACACTTTGGAGATATTGAAGATGTTTGGGAGTTTTGTGATGAAAAAGAGGGGGTTTAAAGATGAACATGGACAGAGGCCTTAGAAATATCTTCTGATGCTAAGATTTGGTGGAGACTTGGCATTTTGAGTTAGCTTTCCAATGGAAGTGGTTTCAAGACATTTGGAGTCATATTGGAGAAGTTATGGTCAATTGAATGGAAGCACGTCAAGCCACCCGGGTTACCATACCCGAGCCGGACCATCAGGTCATGCTGGATGAGCTCAGGACGCGGCCAGTACCACCCGAGGACGAGGACCCGCACGGGACGAGAGACGAACTGATCACCACATACCCGGACATGACCACCCGTCCATCACTACCCGCGTGCCTTCGTCCATGATCAACACCCGTCCAGCAGCACCCGGACGATAGCACCCGCACGGAATGGGCGATGGGAGAACAGACCAGGACACCCGACCTTGCACACACCCTGACATCCCACAGTCCCTCCTACCCGCGTACCAGCAGACACCCGACCTCCCTCACTCGGGTGCTTCTACCCGCACGTCCTGATGATGCTGGACGCCAAGAATGCACGCGGCCTGGAGACACCCGAGCAGAGACACCCGCACGGTTTGCTGGACGATGGACGAGCAGGACACACCCGGCTGGTCACACCCGGTCATGGACCAGCACATCCTGACCCGGGTGGCCTAGCTTCTTCCTTTCTCCTTGCTTCTCATTGGTCGAAAATCACTTGGCCAAGGACATTTTAGTAATTTTGTTTTATGTTTTCAAGGGCTTTCAAGCCACCTATAAATACTCTTGTAATCTCATTAAGAGATCTAACTTCTTTTCTCTCAAAAACATAATAAGATCTTTAAGAAAGTTTGGATCTTTGATCCTTTTTATTTCATTTCTTTTGTGTTTAATAGATTATCTTCTTCTCTAATCATGTTTAGCCTTGAATCATCATTGATTTTGAGGTTTTCCATGGATATTAGTGAGTAGATCTATTTAGGGTTCATGGGCTTGGGAGACTAAGGGTGATTAAGTGTAGATCCAAGGTGCTTAGTGTTGATCTATCATTTCCTTGCATTGATTTGGTGTTTTTCATGCTATATTTGGGTTGGCCTCTCAAACATAGAGCCATAGGCATTTCATGCCCGGAAGGTGTTCTATGAAATGCCTGAACCAACTCATCTATACTTTTAGCTTGCTTTGCCTAAGGGATTAGTTGTCAAAGAAGCTAGGATTGCTATTAGACTCATTCTCCATGTTTGCTTTGATCATTACAGCCAAAGGGATTTGGTGTACTTGGGTGATCATTGCAAAAGAGCATTCATCTAGGGATAGAGCTTGCTTAGTTTTGTTGTCTATGCATAAGGAATTAGATTGATTGAAAAGTTGGTATCTTGGATTGAACCTTGATCACCCAAAGTCAATTCCCTTGTCCCAAGAACCCCCTTGCCTCATTGAGAAAGAAAGTTCAATCTTTTATTGCATTTTTAATATTGTCTTAGTTTCATAATTATCTTCTCATCATGGTTTCACTTAGATTAAGCATAGGCTTGCATTCCCTTTGCATTAGAATCTCTTAGAATTGGATTGACATCTTGTATTCTACAACATTTGATTAGGACCTTAGAAAAGTCCTATCATCAATAACTCTCTCCTCCTCGTAATCATCAGTATACTCCTCAATGTGAGTAGTATCTACAGCATGTGGTGGGATGTAATAGTCGTTCTCTCACTCGTTTACCTCGAAGTCACCGCCTGGAAACTCCTCCTCGATCTGGTTGTATCGCGAATCGATCGATGATCATGTATGTCTGTCGATCGATGTCTGTTCACGAGTATCGATTGATGCGATAGTGCCACTATCGATCGATTCATCGTACTCCGTCTCGTATGCATCTTGTGAATCATATTCATCTCCACAGTAGCAAACAGCTACGAGGTCTCGGCCGTCTTGGATCTTCTCAGGAACCTTGATGACTCATACCGGATCATAGTAGACCGTAGGATTGATCAGAGTTAGGCACAGTTTGTTTGTGTGAAGGTTGCAGACAGCTCCAACTGTGGCTAGGAAGGCTCTTCCAAGTAGCAAAGAAGTAGGTAGGGTTACGTTGACGTCCAAGACATGGAAGTCTACTGGAACTAGGGTTTCTCCTATGTTAACCTCCAGGTTTCTGATGATGCCTCCAGAGTTTTGCTGAGAACAATCAACGAAGATGAATGATTCATCCGTGGGTTCTATCTTCAGACCTAGATGGTCTGCTATCACCTTGGGTAGGATGCTGACTCCAGATCCTGTGTCACATAGGGCACGTGGGAAATTGATCCCATGGACTGAGCAAGGAACAACGAACTTCCCTGGATCACCCTTCTTCTCAAGTTTGATCCGCCTGATCATGGTTTCTCTGACCTGATTGAACATCCTTCTGATATCTTCTTCTGTCTCCTTTGTCTCTGTGAAAAACATCCACAATCTGTGTGTGCAGTATGCTTCTTCAAACGGTTTCTCCTTAGGTATTCTTAGAACTCTCTTTCTAAAGCTTTCTAATTCTTTCTCGTTAACTCCCCTTTTAAGGTACTTAGGAACCTTCTCTTTCCTTTTTCTGAGAGTACGGCCTTCGGTTTATTGTTGTAACTCCATGGGTTCTAGGGTATCCGTGGGTTTCTTCACTATAACTTCTGGTGGGCTTTTGGAGGGTTTAGATTGCTCCCTGAGTGCAGTAAGTCGTGCAACATCTATCTTGGGAAGTTGCACTCGGCGTGTGATAACTGAATATCGATCGATAGGTTGTGGAGTAGGTCGATCGATTTCGTTATCCTTCTGTCGATTGATGGAACATCCATTCTGTCGATCGATTTTGTAAGGGCTGGGCGGATGTGGGTGCTTTGCTGCGAACTCCTCGTGAGTAAGTATATTTACGGTGTTGCACTCGTCAGTGGATTCTTCAAGGTCCATCGGTCGATGCTCGTCTGAGTCTATCGTTCGATTTGAGTTGGCGTACATCGATCGATGGTCATGTCCGGACATCGGTCGATACCAATGGTTCCCGCCAATACTCATGGAACTTTCGATCTGGAAGTCTCCCTCTTGCAGCTTCTCATGCTTCACCACTCTCCAAAAATTGTCTTCTATGATAGCATTGACGTTGTTGCCTGTTGTTTCTTCTCCAGTCCCTTTTCCTAAAGCTTCCTGCTTCTTAACAGCTTCTCCTGTCTGAATCACCTGAGTCTCCAGCTTCTTCACATGAGTGCTCAAAGCATCAAGCTTTGTGTTCAAGGTGGTGTAGACAGCGTCGATCTTTCCATTGAAGTTACACCTCTAACTGCTGCTGGCTTTCAAGAACTTTGCTGAGCATGTCTTCTAGCTTTCCTGCTGGGGTTGGTGTGGGTGGCTTCATGTAAGATTAGTTTCCATAACTCCTGTTGTTGTTGGGTTGCTGCTGTTGAAGTTGCCTCTTTGTCCTGAGAAGTTTCTGTTTCCTTGGTTTCCAGATCTCTGAAACCCAGTTCCATTGATCCAGTTGACTTATGCTTCTACGTAGTCATCTTCTTCATCAGATTCTGCATCCTCCACTGAGTAGATTTGCTTGTTTAGCAGCTTCTGAACATTGTCAAGTGTAGCCTGTACCTCATTTATTTGTTCCTTTCCAAGGAACGCTGCAGATCTTGCTTTTACAATGTTCTTCGTGCTGTTGCTGGATGCTAAGTTGTCTATTAGCTTCATAGCATTTTCAGGATTCCTTGTGGTGAAGTTGCCTTCACTTGCAGTATCCAGAGCCATCTGATATTTCAGCGTGATGCCTCTGAAGAAAGTGCAGAGCAGTTGCACCTTGTTCAATCCATGGTGTGGACAATCTCACTGGTAATACTTGAATCTGATCCAGGTATACTTGAATGACTCAAATTACCCTAAGGAGTGAATTACTCTCTCAAATAAGAGGTTCAGTTGTAATACTTAGGGATCGAATCCAGAGAGACTCAAGGATTACACAATAGATTATATAGTCTTCGAAATTAAGTTAGATAAATAGGTTTAAAACAGTAAATTAAATGGTGAGCAAAGCAGTTGCTCGATTGATTTGATTTGAGGTTGTTAACATGGGGAAAGGTAGCTAGATTCAGGTATTATCTCAGGTATGAAAAGTTTGCAAGTTAATTAGGGGTTTTACTATTCATAGTTCTGAACTCAAGCTTTAGGTTAAATCAATTTGATTACCTTCAACTGGATCTTGGATCATCAACTATCATTGGATGATCATGAGAAAGAGTCGATCGATTATTCAATGGAATATCGATCAATGCACCTTACAAAATATCGACCGATACAACGATAGTTGTGTCGATCGATATTGCTTCCAGCGAGCCTTAAGATCGGGTTTGATGGGTTTTCTAATCTGACTATGAACAACTATCATATGTTCTCAGTCAGATTAGAACAAACTAGTTTAGTTTTCAGAAATTTTGCTAAGTTTTCACTTATCCAAATTAATCCTAAGATCTAGGTCAAGGATGATTAATCCTAAACAAAGCATTAAGAACAACTAGATGAAGAACTATATTTTAAACACCCTAACAATGATTTATTTACAATACATGAGTCAACCTTGTGAGAAACCTAAATCTAACAATGAGACTACTCAAACATATTCATAAGAAACATCATGATGGTCTGAATACTTCAATAGATAAAATAAAGAATAGAGTAAAGAAACAAAGGGAGTTCAAGATCTTCCCTCTCTCAAGGTGCTAAGATCTCTCTCTCCAATCCAAATCTCTCTCTCTCTCTAATCCAAAAACAAGCTTGGCCGTCAACAATGGCTTAGAAAACAGTAAAATAGGGTTTCTGGTCGTGTGGGGGCATTATGGTCAACCAAATTCACCTAGTCAACAACTTAACAGATCCTGTCTGACAATCTCCTCTACTAATCTCATTTCTTAACATAAATATAAGTGTAGGCTTTACCTTGGGAGTATCGATCACAAGATGCAAGGATTCTCAGACAAGTATCTGGAACTGCAGGTAAAAGCTAGTTCCTATCCTCTCTCTCTCTACTCATTTCTCTCTTAGTCAAAGTCTGCTTCCATTGCAGGATCATTGACCAAGATTGGACAGGCTTCCATGAATCAAGACTTAATGGTGGTTCCCACCAAATCCTGTTCACTTCTTTTTGACCTATATCCAAGAATTCATATGAATCGAACCTTTATGATTGCCGCCACCAAGTCCCGTTCGAATTCTTTTTGTTGGAATCCTTATGAAGCAAACCTTAATGGTTGTAGCCACCAAGTCCTATTCGGATTCCACCTAACTAAAAACCTATATATATATATATTTTCAATAAAGAAATACGAAAATTAATAATAAATAAAAATAAAACCAAATTAAAAATTGCCTAATAGTGGGTTGCCTCCACTCAGTGCTTATTTGTAGTCTTTAGCTTGACTATGATATCATATCAATCGGTAGGTGGCATTCTCAGGCATGTAATTTGCCTATCCCGTATCTTTTCTGTTGCCCAATAATGCTTTACTCATTGTCCATTTACCGGGAACTCTTCTCCCTTAGAGTTGATTAGCACTACGGTTCCATAGGGTCTGACTTCTTTAACAGTAAAGGGACCTGACCAGCGTGAGGGTAATTTTCCAGGAAATATTGTCAAACGAGAATTATACAAGAGCCCTGGTCATTTGGTTCAAAATGTCTAGAGATGATCTTCTTATCGTGATAAGATTTTGTTCTTTCCTTGTATAACTTTGAGTTATCATAAGCATGATATCTGATTTAATCTAATTCATTCAGATGAACCAATCTCCTTTCCCTAGCAGGCTTGACGTCGAAATTCATCATTTTTATAGCCCATGCCGCCTTGTGTTCTAACTCTACTGGAAGGTGGCATGCTTTCCCATAAAGTAGGTGAAAGGGTGTAGTTCCGAGTGGTGTTTTAAATGCAGTTCTGTAGGCCCAAAGTGCATCATCCAATTTTTTAGACCAATCCTTTCTTGTGTTTCCTACTGTCTTTTCTAGTATTTCCTTGATCTGGCGGTTGGAAACTTCTACTTGTCCACTGGTCTGAGGATGATAAAGGCAGCTACTCGATGGTGGACTCCATGCTTAATAAGAAGCTTCTCAAACACTTTGTTGATGAAATGAGAGCCTCCATCGCTTATTACCACCCTAGGAACTCCAAATCTAGGGAAAATTATGCTTTTGAAAAGTTTCATGACCACAGCAGCATCATTCGTCGGGGATGCTATTGCTTTTACCTACTTAGATACATAGTCGACAGCGACTAGGATATATTTGTTCCCGTACGAAGAAGGAAAAGGTCCCATAAAGTCGATGCCCCAACAATCAAACACTTCCACTTCAAGTATGAAATTTTGTGGCATTTCATGTCTTTTACTGATTTTTCCTCTTCGTTGGCACCGATCACATTGTGAAATGTAAGACTGAGCATCTCGAAACATGGTAGGCAACCATAAGCCTGATTGTAGAATCTTAGAAACTGTCTTGAGAGTTGCAAAGTGCCCAGTGTAATCGGATCCATGGCAGTGAAATAGAATATCTGGAACCTCAATATCTGCGACACATCGTCTATATATTTCGTCAGAGCAGTGTTTGTAGAGGTATGGTTCATCCCAGTGATATCTTCTGATTTCTCTCATAAACTTCTTCTTCTTATAACCTCGGAGTTCTTCTGGCTCTACGTCGGCAGCTAGATAGTTTACTATATCAGCATACCAAGGCCTATCTGAACTGGTTGCAGCCACCGCACACACCCCAGACTTGAACTTCTACCAATGGGAGAACCCATATCAGTTTGCATAAGGTGGTTGGCAACTTTGATATCTATGTCAACTATCACTGTGTCTTTGTGTGTCTTAAGTTGATGGTCGTCTAAAGTGTCGATCGATAACTTTCTTTGAGTATCGATCGATGCTTCCTCAGATGTAAGACAAACATGACCTATTAATGCTGAGTCCGCTCGATAGACGTTTTCTAAGGGTAGGAAATCATTGATGGGGACATCATCTTCAATTCTGATCCGTAAAAGATGGTCAGATACTCCATTTTCTACTCCCTTCTTATCCTTTATCTCTATGTCAAATTCTTGTTGAAGTAGGATCCATCTTAATAGCCTTGGTTTCGAATCTTTCTTCTGCATCAAGTACTTTAGGGCAGGAAGGTCAGTGTGGACAACTACTTTCGAACCAACTAGGTAAGGACAAAACTTTTCAAACGCGTAGACAACTGCTAGCAGTTTCTTTTCTGTTGTTGCATAGTTTCTTTGTGCATCATCGAGAGTCTTACAAGCATAGTACATGGCATGTGGTTTCTTATCCTTCCTCTGGCCAAGTATTGCGCCTACAGAGAAATCGCTTGCGTCGCACATTATTTCGAAGGGAAAAATCCAATCAGGGGCTTGGACGATAGGGGCGATTACTAAAGCTGACTTGATCCCCTCAAAAGCTTTTAAACATTCTGGGGCAAAGTTGAATTTTACTTCTTTGCACAGACGAGTTGTTAGGGGTCTAGCTATTTTGCTAAAGTCATTTATGAATCTCCTGTAGAAACCAGCGTGCCCAAGAAAACTCCTCATGTCTTTTACGTTGGAAGGTGTCGGCAGACTGGTCATTACTTCGATTTTAGCTCGATCTACTTCTATGCCGGCTGACGAGACCTTGTGCCCCAAAGCAATTCCATCATTTACCATAAAGTGACACTTCTCTCAATTGAGGACAAGATTCTTCTCCTCACATCTTTCTAATACTTTGCACAAGTTGTTAAGGCATGATGTAAAATCAGATCCATACACCGAGAAATCATCCATAAAGACTTCCATGAAATCCTCGATCATATCTGTAAAGATAGACAGCATACATCTTTGGAAGGTAGCAGGAGCATTACAAAGCCCAAAGTGCATCCTGCGGTATGCGAAGGTACCATATGGACAAGTGAATGTGGTGTTTTCTTGGTCGTCCGGATGGATAGGAATTTGGAAAAATCCTGAATACCCATCTAGAAAGCAGTAATACTTGTGGTGTGCAAGCCTTTCTAACATCTGATCTATGAAGGGTAGAAGGGAAATGATCTTTTCTCGTAGCAGCGTTGAGTTTCCTGTAATCTATGCACATCCTGTGCCCAGTAACAGTCCTCATAGGGATCAGCTCGTTTCTATCATTCTTTACCACTGTAATTCCTCCTTTCTTGGGAACCACATGTACCGGACTGACCCAGTTGCTGTCTGAAATTGGAATAGATAATTCCTGCTTCCAGAAGCTTCATTATCTCTTTCTTCACCACATCTTTCAGGTTGGGATTCAGTCTTCTTTGATGCTCAATAGATGATTTCGACTCGTCTTCCAAGTGTATCATATGCATGCATAAATCGGGTGAGATTCCAGGAATGTCATCGAGAGAATACCCGAGAGCCTTGCGATACTTGCGCAGCTTATTAAGCAACAAAGTTAGCTCTTTGCTAGTTAGGTTTGCATTGACTATGACAGGAAAGGAGTTATCATAGAAGAAAGCGTATTTGAGTCCAGCAGGTAATGGCTTTAGTTCCACATTGGGTGCTTTTTCCTTAGTTAGATTTCCCAAAAAAGACGGTTGTCAATCGATGGTATTTTGCAAATATCGATCGATATCGATTTTTGACTCGTCGTCTTCTTTGCTTTCAATATCCGTGGTCTCACGGCTTGCATCCATCAGATGATCATATTCATCTGTTCTGTTGTCTATGCTGAACACTTCATTTTGGGTAAGCATAAGTACGTCCTCTAGATTGTCATCGGATAGCGAGTCTTCAAAAGACTCTTGAATCATCTCATCGATTTCATCTACGTAAGAGGATTGTTTATCTATTAAAGGATGTGTCAAAATCTTCTCCATATCAAATCGCATTGGAATATTTCCTATGTTAAGATTGATTCGTCCCTCCTTGACATCGATAATTGCATTTGCGGTAGCAAGGAGTGGTCTTCCTAAAAGGATCGGATCCCTACGTTCATTCTTGTAATGAAGTACGACAAAATTTTTTAGTACGGGTCATCCATCAATTTCCACAGGTACATCCTCAAGCACTCCTTCCGGAATCCTAACAGATCTATCAGCGAGAACTAACTGGATATTGGCCGGTGTAAATGTTGGTGTCAAAATCGGTCACGACGGAATCAATGACTGAAAGTCTCTGGAAAGTATTTCTTGAAACAAAAAGTCTCGGATAATTTGAAAAGAAGTTATACGAGATTTTCTCAAATTAGAATATCCACTCTGGTGAGGTCAGCGGTTATCTCGAAATCTACAGCCAAAGATCTTTCCAAACTCAAAGATTTCCGCATCTAACCACTAACGGGGAAAGATCGGCAACGGAAACCCACGGGCGTAAAGAACCCCTGGCGCCCGGCGGCACCGACCTGGCGCCCGGCGGCAAGCTGGCCTGGCGCCGGCGGCAAGCTGGCCTGGCGCCGGCAACGCAGCGTCAGCGAGCGACCTGGCGCCCGGCGGCACCGACCTGGCGCCCGGCGGCACCGACCTGGCGCCCGGCGGCACCGACCTGGCGCCCGGCGACGCAGCGTCCGCGATGGGCGACCTGGCGCCCGGCGGCACCGACCTGGCGCCCGGCGACGCAGCGTCCGATGGGCGACCTAAGCGCCGGCGGCAAGCCGACCTGGCGCGGCGGCATGCCCCATGACACCGGTCGACGGCCCTCGCCCTGTCACGGTGCCATCATGCTCAGTCTGATCCCATCTTGGCTTGTTTGGATCGATCCTTGTGAGTTTGAGTGCGATCCGACTCTGGAATGAACACCTTTGATTCGGTTGGAATCGCCCTCAATGTTTTACGACAAAAACTAGAAGGATTGGATTTCTCGTAGAAGATATCATTATAAAACAAAGATCAATTAACTTGAACATCGATCCTTTAGGATATACGGTTTATTTTACGAGAAAGATAGTCTTTTCGAGAAATCGTATAAAACGTTCAACGACTTAAGACAAGTCCACGGACTTACTTACGATTTTAAGAATTCAGGCCCAATCATGCTGTGACGGTTTATCTGATTTCCCGAACATCGGATAAACATCAAGTCACCGAAAAATAGGGAGAACTTCGAGGATAATTATGAAGATCGTGAATGGAATATTTCCTGAAGAGATAAACTTGGGCCCAAAGGCGAGGTCCATCATCCTAAGGCAAACCGACCTAGGAGTGAGTATATAAGGAGAACAAGAGCAGAAGAGAAGGGGATCAGAAAATCCTAGAATCTAGACTTAGAGAACTCCTGCTAGCTTAGAGAACTTAGAACTTAGGCAGTTAGGCCAGCGAGGCAGGACTTAGAACGTCTGGCCGCCTCTTGTTCTAGTTTTATCTTCTCCGCAGACCCCTGTTCCTCTCGGAAGGATCTAACTATACTTTTACTCAGAGCTCCGCACATAGAAACCCTAGGCATTATCTTCGACATGCCCACTTTTATGACCAACGCCATACTAGACCTAACCAGGCCCTAGAACGCTCAGCCCCTGCCTCGCGAATCTCGCTCCTCTCTCGGAAGGATCGGACAATTCTTTTACTTAAGAGCTCCGCACATAGAAACCCTAGGCGTTATCTTCGACATGCCTGTTTCTATAAACGCTCATACTAGACGAACCCGCCCAGACGGTTCGATCTCTTGTTCAATTCTTTCTAACTGAACTACGTCCGACTTGATCCTCGAAAGGGGTACGTAGGCAGCCTTTCTTAAGTTCCAGTCCCAAATCTTAACAAAACCTTTTCTGCATTTATTTGGTCACTTGTCGTTGGCTGTCGCAGAGAATCCGGACCTTCAGGGAAAGTCGGGTTAACTTGGCTTTCCTCCGTTTTTATTCATTAAAATCGACGGTGTGAATTTCGGTTCCCACAGTAAATTCAGTATATCCAAGGGATGTCGCAACGGAATGCGGCATTAAATTTACACTAGAGCCTAGATTGCATAGTGCTCTTGGAAATTGCTTATTTTGAATGGTACAATTTAGAACGAAACTACCGGGATCATGGCTTTTGACTGGGGTTTCACCTTGAATTATAGCACTAATCTCCTCCAAGACCATCATGACACTGCGCTTGTCTGTTGAAAATCTTTTTGTTGTCATTCCTTTAACATATTGTCTTATTGTTGGTGAAATTCTGAGGGCATCAATTAATGGCAGCTCCACCTTGATTCTTTCGAAAGCCTTCCTACAGATTTCTCTGTCTATATCATGCTTAGTGTTGGATCTATTGGGAGGGAAGGGAGGTAACATATTATACACCCGTTCTATAGTTGGTCCAGCGGGTGTTGCATTTTCTTCCGAATTTCTATGAATCTGTCGATCAATATTCCTATCTTTACATCGATCGATATCGATTGTTTCCTCTGAAGTTTTCTCCTCGTCCTCAAAATCGATCACAACCTTCTCAGTTTCCTGAGGATTTTCGGTTCTATCCTTGTTCTGAGAAAGTTTCGGTCTCGTATTATAGAGTAGCACAGGGTCTGGAAGGGGTTTATTTATTTCTCTAGTTTCAGTGCTTCCTTCCGAAGAAGTGTTTGCTCTAGCGTTCGGGGCGAGTTGCTTCCCGCTTCTCAAAAGTACAGCACTAACGCGACATCTCAGGTTGGTATCAGTTTTTCCAAGGTGATATCCTTCTCCCCTTCTGACAAATCCAGCGTCATGTGCAGTTTGACTATCTAATTTCTTAACATGGTGGTTCAAAGTTTCAAACTTATCACGCAAATGAGCGTACATGGAATCCAATTTTACATCGAAATCCACACTCATCTTCTGCAGGTTTTTCAGAACTTGTCCCATCATAGATTCTTCCATGCTCTTTTGGGTCTTTGCTGCCTCATAGCTTCTTATAGAGCATAGGTTTCTCTGCTGGTCAGATAGTTTCCCAGATATCTGATCTTCATTTGGATTCTTGGCCATCTTTTTCCTCTCAAGATCAGTTTTCTTGGCACTAGTGCTAATCCCCACATTTTCAATGAGTCTCGTAGCTTCTCCAGGGGTCCTGGTTTTGAAGTTTCCTTGACTCGCAGCATCCAAAGCCACCTGGTATGTCCAATCGAGGCCTCTGAAGAAGATATTAAGTAGCTGAATCTCGGAAAAACCATGGTGTTGGCAGTCTCGCTGGTAGGATTTGAATCTTAACCAAGAAGCTTTAAAAGCTTCTGTAGTGCCTTGAGAAAAATTATACATCCTATTCCTAAATTCCTCGGTCCGTTCATCATCGAAGAAATTGTTGAGGAAGCGGCGATATCACTCCAGCAAGTCAAAGATCCTGGCTGCAGTTGTTGCAGCCAGTGAATCGCATCGGCGAGAGTGCGGGAATAACTTGCAGAATAAGTAATCTTCAGAGACCTCGTGCATCTTGATGTTAGACACCGCGGTCCTCAAGTGCTTCGATATGGTCTATGGGATTTTTATGAGGAAGACCATGAAAGGGATGCTGACCTACTAGAGAAGTATTTGGGTTTCAGCTCAAAGTCTTTCCTCTAAATTGCTGGTGGCGGATGCTTGAACCTGTTAGTGTAAAACTGATCAGGTCTGTTAAAATCCCCAAGCGTTTGGTGTTTCTCCGACCCAGCATTCAAAACAAAGGCAATTCCAACAGGAATTTCAGCCCTAGGTTTATAATTAATTTGACGTGATGCATTGCATACTCGATTATCTAGATATCCTAGAACTACTTTCCCATAATTGAAATTGGTAAGCACATACTTACCTGCTTCCGGCTGGTCGGCGTTGATCGATTTGTTTAGCTCATCGTCGATCAATTTTTGTCGATCCGCGTCGATCGATTCCAGTATGGAAGTGTCGATCGATTTGTCCGTCGATTCGTCGCTCGATGTCTTCGTCATCTTATCGATCGATGCTCGGCCGAACTTGTGTTCCTCTTCTTAAGTTCCTGTGTCAGTAAGGAAAGAAGAAAAACTTTTAAATAAACAGTAAGTAAAATCTAGACTATATTCTAAACTTAATCTAATGGCAATAAGAAAGAGTCCCCGGCAACGGCGCCAAATTTGATATCACTCAAATTACCCTAAGGAGTGAATTACTCTCTTAAATAAGAGGTTCGGTTGTAATATTTAGGGGTCGAATCCACAGAGACTCAAGGATTACACAATAGATTATATAGTCTTCGAAATAAAGTTAGATAAATAGGTTTAAAACAGTAAATTAAATGGTGAGCGAAGCAGTTGCTCGATTGATTTGATTTGAGGTTGTTAACAGGGGGAAAGGTAGCTAGATTCAGGTATTATATCAGGTATGAAGAGTTTGCAAGTTAATTAGGGGTTTTACTATTCATAGTTCTCAACTCAGGCTTTAGGTTAAATCAATTTGATTACCTTCAACTGGATCTCGGATCATCAACTATCGTTGGATGATCATGAGAAAGCGTCGATCGATTATTCAATGGAATATCGATCGATGCACCTAATATCGACCGATACAGCGATAGTTCGTCGATCGATATTGTTTCCAGCGAGCCTTAAGATCGGGTTTGATGGGTTCTCTAATCTGACTATGAACAACTCTCATATGTTCTCCGTCAGATTAGAACAAACTAGTTTAGTTTTTAGGAATTTGCTAAGTTCTCACTTATCAAAATTAATCCTAAGATCTAGGTCAAGGATGATTAATCCTAAATAAAGCATTAAGAACAAATGGATGAAGAACTATATTTTAAACACCCTAACAATGATTTATTTGCAATACATGAGTCAACCTTGTGAGAAACCTAAATCTAACAATGAGACTACTCAAACATATTCATAAGAAACATCATGATGGTCTGAATACTTCAATAGATAAAATAAAGAATAGAGTAAAGAAACAAAGGGAGTTCAAGATCTTTCCTCTCTCAAGGTGCTAAGATCTCTCTCTCCAATCCAAAGCTCTCTCTCTCTCTGTGGGAACCGAAATTCGCACCGTCAAATTAAGTTGATTTGAAGGAAAGCCAAGTGAACCAAGCCTTCCCTGAAGGTCCCGGATATCGGCTGGACCGCACATGACACAATTAGTACGACGAAGAAAATATGAAAACGAAATAATATCGTAAGAACAAAGAATAGAGCAAAAGATTTTATTTCCGAATCCGCGTTTGAGCGTGGACAACAGGTAAGAGCCTTGGCTACAAGAGCTGTCGGCAAGTTCACTAGTCTAGCAACCCAAGTTCTAACCTAGTTGAGTCGCAGCTCGCTAGTAAAAACGGAAAATAATGCCTAAGGTTGCTCTAAGTGCTAAGTGCTCTGGAAGTTTGGTGTGATTTGCTTCTCGCCCAAAGCTCTCCTTATATACTCCTCTTAAGACGGTCTATCTTCTCGCAGGCTGAATCGGGCTTTTTCCATTTTCGTCCATCTTCGTGTTTATCGGGAAACTTGACATTTATCTTCGGAAAACTTGACATTTATCTTCTGGACATTTATGTCTTATGTAAGGATAAGGATAAACCGTCATAGTTATCCTTCCTTTTCGGAAAATCGTAAGTGGGCCGTTTTGGCCACGTAGGGCCGTTTAGACATTTTTATGGTTTTTCGAAAGAACGGTCTTTGAAGGTTTCGGTGTTTCCGAAGGAACCCCAATTCCTCGTATAGTCGAGATGTTTGGTGTTTAGAACAACCGTGATCGTACCAAACTCACGAAGATTGATCCAAACAAGCCAAGATGGGATCGGACCGAAGCGATAGGACCGAGACCAGGGCGAGGCGTGGACGGCGCCAGGCCGGGTGCCGCCGGCGCCAGGCCGGGTGCCGCCGGCGCCAGGCCGGGTGCCGCCGGCGCCAGGCCGGGTGCCGCCGGCGCCAGGCCGGGTGCCGCCGGGCGCCAGGCCGGGTGCCGCCGGGCGCCAGGCCGGGTGCCGCCGGCGCCAGGCGAGTGCCGCCCGGCGCCAGGCGGCCAGCGTGGCGCTTACCGCCCGGTGCCAGGCGTCTTGCGTCCGTGGGTTTTCCGTTGTTCGATCTTTCCCCGTTAGTCGTTCGTGCGGAAATCTCTTAATTTGGGAGGATCTTTAGCCGTAGATTTCGAGATAATCGTTTCTAACCCAACGAGACTCCTCGAGTATCGGGATTGAGATGGACTTGGATTCGTAGACTTTCCGTCTTCAAGGTTTTGAGCAATGAGGCTTGAACTTTAGGCGTTTAAAAGATGAATCTTTTAAACAATGCGTGAAAACTTTCTTGGAAGAATCATTGTAGTTCTCGGGCGATCGGACATGGGTTTAAGGGACCAAGGTGCTGCCGTTGCCGAGATCATGAGAGCGATTACGCGGATGGCGCCAGGACCCTTGCGCTGGCATCAGGCGGGAATGGACGAGCCTTCCGTGAGTTTTATCGGTGGCGGCCCGTTTTTGGTTTTGATCGTCACTTAGTTTTCTTCGAGGACTTTGGTGGCGATTTAAGTGAGTTGACGATTTGACCCCAACAGTTAGCCCCCCAGCTAGCTAAGAACCGTAGTGCCTGTCGGATCCTAGCTTGCAGTATGGCCGTGAGGGAAGGTGTAGAGACGTAATCGTTTGCCGAAAGTCGGGGTAAATAGTGATTTTACCTCCTTTATAAGGATGGAGTAAGAAATCTCATTCTTACTTCATCATAAGAATTTTACTTTCTCTCTCAAGAATCCCTTCTGTCTCTTTAAGAACAATGTCTTCAAGATCCTCAAAGAGAAATTCTTCTTCCCATTCATCCTCGGATGACTCTCCTGCCCATGTGACGGTGAAGCAAGAGGAGTTTGTCGAGGAGGAAGTGAAGAATGCGTATTACCGAGCCCTTGTAGGTTCGCCCCCTTCACTGCCAGATATCTCTGTTCCGAAGAGACCTTTGAGGCAGCCTGTTGCTCCCTTTACGCCGAGCCTGGTTTCGCGTAAATATCTCTGGATTCTTCGAGATTTTTACCAGATTCCTGATGGAGTCAAGTTTCGGATCCCCGTTGGTAACGAGAGTGCGAGGAATCCTCCGCAAGGTTTCTTTACATGTTACGAAGCTTTCTTTACGTATTGCCGTATGTGGTTCCCGATCCCTGGTGCCATTGTTCGTGCGCTTCACCGCTTTGAACTTTCGATCAGTCAGCTCAGCGTTCCTGCCTTGGAGAGTTGGCTTGGCGTTACTAATGAGATTCTGAGCTCGGGATTGATCTCGCCCCGATGATTTCGAAGGTCTTTGGGGCACTCGGCGGCCGAGGCGGCGGTTACTACTCCATGCTGCCTAAGAAGGATATGGCGTGATTCAGGGACTACTTGAACCCCAAGTCGTGGCAGGGCGTTTCTTCTTTGTCCGAATAGATGGTGAGTCTGTCGAGGAGCGCTGCCTCCATCTATTTCCGCAAGCATGGAATTTCAACCGAGGTAATATGACGAAAAACCTGTTGTCTATTTTACCATTTTGGAAGTGCGAGTTTTTAGTGAAAAAGTTTCGCTTTGTAGGGAACAGGCCTATCGCGCATTTGCATGGTGATCTCTTTGTCAAGAGAGATCTCCTTCGTCAAATGCCGTTTTTATGGAAGTCCTTCACCCTCGAACGGATTCGAGATGCAGTAAGACTTTATTGGTCCCGAGATCCTGTCCCGTCATATGATGCGGAACCGGTCATCGAAGCTCCTACTCGGAGGCGTAGAGAGAGATCTCGTAAAGGGAAAGAAATCGATGGTGGGGAAGGCTCGGAAGATCCTTCTCCGCTGGGAGAAAACCCTAGTTTCGTTCAAACGGAAAAAGGCGGAGCCAGCGATTTTCCACTCCCCAACAATTTCTTTGACGGCCTTCCTCCGGAGTTTGTTACTGACGAGTCGCTGGAGGATGAGGAGAAGCAATGGGTTTTTGCCGAGGGCTCCCAGCGTGTCAACGAGGTTGGGCCCTTTGAACTTCTTAACCGTACGTTTGAACCTGTCTATATGCATGCTTGCTGATCTCGAATTTATGCAGGGACTAAGAGTGTTTAGCGAGGCGCTTGACTCGAGTTTCCGCAAATCCAGGATCGCTAACTTCAAGACCAGAAGCTGGCGGGAGCTTTCGGTTCTGACAAGAGGTAAAGGCGAAGCGGCGAAGCAAGCTGAGCTTCATGCTCGAGCTCTGCTCGGGCGAAAGGAGAGGAAGGAGGATGGTGCAGCTGAGGTGGCGAGACGGGCGGAATGGTTCGCTGCTGAGTTTCAATGTTTTAAAGAAGCTCGAGGAGTTTGTTGGCGATTTCATGAGTGCGAGAGTTCGGTCGTAAATCTTTACAAGTCTCGAGAACCGGTTTCTCCTTCGATTCGAGATTGCTGAGATGTAGGATTTTATGGCGAGTGCGCTCATGCGAGTCCTTGGTTCCTTCGGTCGAAGAAAGAGTCCGGAGACTATGGGAACTATCGAGGTTTCGAGGATCTGATGGAGGCGGAGCCGATGAGAACGCCGAGGGTGGTGGGAACGCCAAGGCGTGAACGAGGAAGTGGACCAGCCTGCTAGTTCATTGGGGATTTCCGCATCTGGATTTCTCAATGTTGACTTCCTTTTGTGAATCGTATGTTTTGGCCGTGTGTGGCGGTTTTTTAGGATTTTTATTCTGCGACTGTTGGAGGTTGCGTTCTTATGTTTTGGGACTGGCCGTTGGTGGCTTAGAATCCCGCCGTCTTTCGCGGCTTTATGAATATGAAAATTTGCGAGATTTAGTCTTTTGTTTTGATTTATACTTTCGTCAAGTGTAGAGGAAGGATCGCGGTAGTCACCATTATCCTAACTCTTTTTGTCGCTGGTCCGTATGCTACTTTTAGCGGCGTTTTAGGTGTAGCGATAAAAGACATGTTTTGGGATCTCGTACACAATACTATGTCTGTGAGATGTCAAGATCCAGCAAGATTGGGTTTAGGGAAAGACCTAGGCTTACTCTCAGCTTTAAGGCTGTGCGATGACTGATCGGCTTTCGTTTTGCATGTTAGTGATTTCTTCCTGATTCTTTTCGTTTAAAGTCCGCGACTAGTCGCCGCTTATATGACTTGTGTTAAAAGAATCGAGCTATCTTCGGAGTTTATCAGAGGCAGCTAAACCAAAATTTTAGGTTTCTTGTATAGCTATGATATCCTTGTCGGATGTAAGAGGACCTTGTAGGTCTGACTACGAGTTTGTATTGAGTGAAGCGTTTCTTGTGTCGTCCGTCGGGGCCAATCGACGGGCGGAGTTATTTTAAGTCGCGGTGGACTGTTTTAGCGGATGATCTGAGTTTTTATCTTTCTAAGAAGTTCGCGGCGTCTGCGTTTCTTTTGAAGATATGATTTTCGTTTTCGGCGTTGATCGTTTAAGTGAGCATAAAAGATAGGAAGAATTTTATTAAAATTTGAAAAGTTCGAGTACATGTCGCGGATTTTGGCGTTTTTGTGGGAGTATAGGAATTATCGTGCCAGTTCCCCTTTTGGTGAGGGGATAGCTGAACTTCGCCGGGTTTCGACGGGCTGCCTCACGATACCTCTTCGAGGATCAAGCCATCTCGTAGTTCTGATAGTTGCATGAGGCGTTTTACTCCCGTCGCGATGCCGTTCGATCGTGCTGGTGGATCGGTGGTTTGTCGCGAAGTCGAGCTATCTGCTTTTACGGTGGACTCGGAGGCTTTGTCGCTGTCTTGAATCGTTGCCTGTTCGGATGATTCTGGATCATCTTTTCGAGTCCTCGGGAATGTTGTGTGATTCCTTTGCTTTCGTTTGGGTTGGCCGCGGAAGCGTTCGATCTTTTCGCAGTTTGAACTTCGGCTAGGTAACGAGTCTCGATTGTTTCGACTACCCGGATGGCTGCGGTTCGGTTGGAGTCGGAAACTTGATGCCGAGGTGATATGTGGATGGTACTGCCTTCATGGAGTTGATCCAAGGGGTTCCCATGATTGCGTTGTAGATGGCGGGTTGTCGACTACTGCGAACTTCGGCGATCTTTGTGACTTCCTTCGCCATGACCGGAGCTTAATTTTTCCGAGAGTCATGGTAGTGATGCCCGAAAACCCAGTCAAAGGTTTTGGCTCAGGGACGACTTCCCCAAGCGGGATCTTCATCCTGTAGAGGGTGTCGCGGAAAATGACGTTAACCGTACTTCCTGTATCGACGAAGATGCGGCCGACTTCGAGATCCTGAATTACCAGGTCGATAACCAAAGGATCGCAGTGGGGTTTGTCGATTCGGCGGTTTCCTGTTCCTCAGCGATCGTGTGGTTAGGAACATCGCTGTCCGGGAACCAGTTGGAACTTGTCTCGCTTTTCGCCCGTAGGCTTTATCGACGAGACAGAGTCTTGGTAGAACTGTGATCCTCCGATGATCATGTTTACCCTCTGGCGACTGCTGTTGTTCCCTTGGTCGTCCTGTCTCCTTCCGCGTTTTTCCCCCGATTGATTTTCGGTTGCGCGGTCCTCGGAGACAGTTTTGTTGGTCTTTGGGCGGTCGGAATCCAGGAGCAAGTCCTTTATACTCTTGACCTTTGATAGTTCGCCGGTGAGGAGCTTTGCGGCGAGCCGGGCGCCGAGAACCTTGCAGTTCGCAGTGGAGTGACCTCTAGCTTCTTGGAACTCGCAGTAGGAATTATCCTTGTACTGGTTCCTGGTCCAGGTGTTTCCGGAGGTTCTGCCTTGCTCTGAGTTGATGGCGTAGTTATGCTCGCCTTGGGTGTCTTCCCCTTCGTGATGGACGTTTTTGTCGTTATGAGAGGTTTTCTTTTTCAAGGACGTTTTCTGCGATAGAAGCTTCTGCGATAGAAGCTTCATCTCTTCTTCCATGATGATGAAGTCCGTTGCTTTGTGGAGAGTATCCTGGATTGTCCGCGGCTTTTCCAGTAGTATCCACTTTCAGAACTTTGACTTGTACCGAGAGTTTTACTCGAGTCGATTGCGACATTGTCGCTGATGCCCGCTACTCGCCATCACCAGCTTGAACCTTCGCGATGAAGTCGCGAGCAACTCGGCCCTCCTTCTGAGCTAGACTCCATAGGTACACGTTGGACGTTTCTCTGTCCATGAACATGGAGTATTGTTTGAGAAACGCCGAAGCCAGTTGGCGGAAGCTTCCGATGGAGTTCCTTTTGAGCCGGGAGAACCATTCGAAAGCAGCTTTGAGGTGCTCGACGAAGAGAAGACAATGACCGCATCTCGTTCGCGTTCTGGAGTTTGCACCTACCCATTGCGATCTGAAGGACTGCAGGTGCGACTTAGATCCGGCTGCACCGCCATAGACCGGGATTTTGATTTTACACGGGTGCGAGATCGTGTTTCGTCTCCATCCAGTAGAGTTCTTCTTCCTCTTCTGTCATGGGCCTTCGAAGGATACCGTCTGCCGAGCGGACTGGCTTCGGGTCCTCCTGGGGTGGATGTTAGCGTCTTCATCGGAAGGATCCGATTGGTCGCTGATATCTAGATCGATGCGCTCGATGTCGCTTCCTTGTTTCCGTAGCTGGGGTGGAAGGTTCTGCGAGGTCGTTTGCTGTCCTCTTGGAACCGCTTCTCGAGTAGGCTCTTCGGGCATCTTTCTCGTTCTCCGGAGATCGAAGTCGAGTCTTACGCGTGGCGTGCCTTGGTGGATCCGCACGGCAACTTGCTCCTCGCAGTTAAGGTGTCGACCTGTTTTGTGAACGAGGTTATCAGCTTGTCCTGTTGTTCCGCCCGTGCCTGGGCGGAGGTAAACAGTTCCTTCATTTGCCTGAGCGCCTCAGTGTTTGCATCAGCAGTGACTGTGGACGCATCTCCAGCTGGAGTCTTCAACGCTACGCCGACGGGTGTTCCGTCTGGCTGGCTGATCTTTGGTGGCGTCAGTAGACATGATCGGCGTGTGCAGTTGCGAGATAGATAGATCCGTAACCCCCCCTCCTTCTAGCGCCAAACTGTGGGAACCGAAATTCACACCGTCAAATTAAGTTGATTTGAATGAAAGCCAAGTGAACCAAGCCTTCCCTGAAGGTCCCGGATATCTGCTGGGCCGCACACGACACAATCAGTACGACGAAGAAAATATGAAAACGAAATAAAATCGTAAGAACAAAGAATAGAGCAAAAGATTTTATTTCCGAATCCGCGTTTGAGTGTGGACAACAGGTAAGAGCCTTGGCTACAAGAGCTGTCGGCAAGTTCGCTAGTCTAGCAACCTCAAATCTAACCTAGTTGAGTCGCAGCTTGCTAGTAAAAACGGAAAATAATGCCTAAGTTTGCTCTAAGTGCTAAGGGCTCTGGAAGTTTGGTGATGATTTGCTTCTCGCCCAAAGCTCTCCTTATATACTCCTCTTAAGACGGTCTATCTTCTCGCGGGCTGAATCAGGCTTTTTCCATTTTTCGTCCATCCTCGTGTTTATCGGGAAACTTGACATTTATCTTCGGAAAACTTGACATTTATCTTCTGGAAACTTGACATTTATCTCTTATGTAAGGATAAGGATAAACCGTCATAGTTATCCTTCCTTTCCGGAAAATCGTAAGTGGGCCGTTTTGGCCACGTTCGGTCGTTTAGACGTTTTTACGGTTTTTCGAAAGAACGGTCTTTGAAGGTTTCGGTGTTTCCGAAGGAACCCCAATTCCTCGTATAGTCGAGATGTTTGGTGTTTAGAACAACCGTGATCGTACCAAACTCACAAAGATTGATCCGAACAAGCCAAGATGGGATCGGACCGAGCGCGATAGGACCGAGACCAGGACGAGGGCCGTGGACCGGCGCCAGGCCGGGGTGCCGTCGGTGCCAGGCCGGCCAGCGTGGCAGCGTGCTGCGGCGCCAGGCCGAGTGCCGCCGGCGCCAGGCCGGGTGCCGCCGGCGCCAGGCGAATGCCGCCCGGCGCCAGGCGAATGCCGCCCGGCGCCAGGCGAATGCCGCCCGGCGCCAGGCCAGCCCGCGATGACTGGTGCCGCCGGCGCCAGGCCGGGTGCCGCCGGCGCCAGGCCGGGTGCCGCCGGCGCCAGGCGAATGCCGCCCGGCGCCAGGCGAATGCCGCCCGGCGCCAGGCGAATGCCGCCCGGCGCCAGGCGAATGCCGCCCGGCGCCAGGCCGGGTGCCGCCGGCGCCAGGCGAATGCCGCCCGGCGCCAGGCGAATGCCGCCCGGCATGAGCCAGCCAGCGTGGCGGGTGCCGCCGGTGCCAGGCCGTCTTGCCTTCCGTGGGTTTTCCGTTGTTCGATCTTTCCCCCGTTAGTCGTTCGTGCGGGAAATCTCTGAGTTTGGGAGGATCTTTAGCCGTAGATTTCGAGATAATCGTTTCTAACCCAACGAGACTCCTCGAGTATCAGGATTGAGATGGACTTGGATTCGTAGACTTTCCGTCTTCAAGGTTTTGAGCAATGAGGCTTCGAACTTTAGACGTTTAAAAGATGAATCTTTTAAACAATCGTGAAGGCTTTGCGGAAGAATCATTGTAGTTCTCGGACGATCCGGACATGGGTTTAAGGGACCAAGATGCTGCCGTTGCCCGAGATCATGAGACGATTGCACGGATGGGCGCCAGGACCCTTGCCGCTGGGGCCAGACGGGAATGGACGAGCCTTCCCGTGAGTTTTATCGAGTGACGGCCCGTTTTTTGGTTTTGATCGTCCCTTAGTTTTCTTTCGAGGACTTTCGGGTGACGATTTCGTCGTTGACCGATTTTGACCCCAACACTCTCTAATCCAAAAACAAGCTTAGCCGCCAACAATGGCTTAGAAAAATAGTAAAATAGGGTTTCTGGTCGTGCAGGGGCATTATGGTAATTTGGGATGGCTTATGGGCTTCAGGCGGTCATAAAATATAATTGGCCCGCATTATGGCATCCATATCAATCGATATGAAGGCTTTCCCATCGATCGATATACATTCCTCTTCTCGACAGCCTTCTCTCGCGAGGCAGACTGACAACTCTTCAGTAAAACGAGCATAACTTCTGATCTAACCGTTGGATTGACCTCAGACCGGTGGCATTGGAAAGCTAGCGCAAAGATATATCTTGTGCCAAAATATGGGTCAAAAGTTCTCGACCAAAAGTTCTCGACCAAAAAGCCCGAGAAAAAATATACAACTCGCCAAGATGGCAAGTTCGAGGTTCCGAAACGCTTCCAACTCGCCAAAATGGGAAGTTGGAGCTCCCAGAGCATCACCAACTTGCCAATTTGGCAAGTTGCTTCTCACCAACTCGCCAATTTGGAGAGTTGGAGCTCCCGTAACATCACCAATTTGCCAAATTGGAGAGTTGCACCTCAACAACTCGCCAAAATTGGCAAGTTGCACCTCAACAACTCGCCAAAATTGGCGAGTTGCACCTAAACAACTCGCAAAATTGGGAGTTGCACCTCAAAAACTCGCCAAATTGGCGAGTTGCTCCTCAACAACTCGCCAAATTGGCAAGTTGCTCATCAACAACTCGCCAAATTAACGAGTTGCTCCTCAATAACTCGCCAAATTGACGAGTTGCTCCTCAACAACTCGCCAATTTGGCGAGTTGCTCCTCGACAACTCGCTAAATTGGCGAATCACCTCAACAACTCGCCAAGTTGGTGAGTTGCACCTCAACAACTCGCCAAATTGGTGAGTTGCACCTCAACAACTCGCCAAATTGCGAGTTTCTCCTCAACAACTCGCCAAATTGGTGAGTTGGAGCTCCCGAAGGCTTCCAATTCACCGTCTTGGCAAGTTTTACTGGTCAAACTCTCCAAAATAGGGAGTTAGTTCAAATCATGTGCCTTCCGTTGGACTTCGACAGGATCAGTCTCTTGTTTCGTCTCGATCGGAGTTACCGTTGGAATCTTACGATAAAAACCGTCAAGGTCCATACGCCTGAATGAAGTTCATAGTTTTCGTAAAACGGCGACGGTTAACTAAACACCATACTCATCCAACCTATATGGGATGTATGAACTTCCTCGTCAAAACATAAGAGCGCGCTTCCAAAGAACTCGTAAAATGTTCAAGTCAGAAGACGGTCAAAAGAGGATTAGAACACGGCCCAAAACCACTTACGGTTCCATTTGAAATCAAGCCCAACAATGTTATGACGGTTTATCTTACTTGCAGGATAGGGTCAAATCTCACGAAATCGGAAAGATAAATATCAAGTTTCAAGATAATGACGAGGATCGAGAAGAAAAAGAAAACTTCCGAGGAACGTTCAGACCGACCTAGAGGGCATATATAAGGGAGCCGAAGCAAAGGACGAGGAGGGACAACTTACCTTAGACTCGAGAACTCTGCACTCGGAAACCCTAGGCATTATTCTCGACATGCCTGTTTCTATGACTTGCGCTCATACTAGACGAACTCGCCCTGGCAGTTCGATCTCTTGTTCAATTCTTTCTAAGTGAACTACGTTCGGCTTGATCCTCGAGAGGGGTACGTAGGCAGCCTTTCATAAGGTTCAGTCCGAAATCTTTAAAACCTTTTATGTATCTTTTTCGTCTTTGTTATTGAGCTACGTCTCAACTAGGTCTAGGGTTTCAGATGGCTTGAACTGGCTGAAATCTCTTGCGGCCATAGTTTTCATAACCTTTTGTAATGATCGCAACGTGCTTACGCGGATTCGAAATAAAATCTACTTTTTTTATAAACTCGTTTTGATATCTCTTCGTATTTCCGCATCTGTTTGATCACTTGTCGTTGGCTCTCAAAGAGAATCCGGGACCTCAGGGAAAGTTAGGGTTTCTCGACTTTCCTTAATTTACGGAAATCGACGGTGTGAATTTTGGTTCCCACATCTTGCTGCAAACTCCTCGTGAGTCATAATCCTCACGGCATTACACGATGCTACGGACTCTGCTGATGTCGTCGATCGATGCTCGTCAAGGCTCATCGATCGGTTTTAGGTGTAATCCATCGATCGATGCTCGTGGTATGGCGTCGATCGACACCAATGTGATCCTCCAAAACTCATTGAGCTTTCTACTTCAAAATCTCCTTCGTGCAGCTTCTCATGCTTCACCACTTGCCAGAAATCATCATCTATGATGGCATTCACGTGGTGCTTCATTGCTTCTTCACCTATCCCCCTTGCTAAGGATTCTTGCCTCTTAACAGCTTCTCCTGTCTGAACCACCTGCATCTCTAGTTTCTTCACATGAGTGCTCAAAGTCTCAAACATGGTGTACAGGTTAGTGTAGACTGAATAAATCTTTCCACTGAAATCCACTGTTAGCTTCTGCTGGCCTTCAAGAACCTGATCAAGCATTTCTTCTATCTTGCTTTCCTGAGTCTGTGGCGGTGGATTCTGTTGTTGTCGTTGTTGTAGGGTTTCTGGTACTACGAACTCTGGTTGAAATTACTCTTTTGTCCAAAGAAGTTCCTGTTTCCACTCTGGTTTCCAGACCTCTGAAATCCAGTTCCACAAATGATGTTCACATCCTCCTCTACTTCTGCTTTATCCTCTGTGTCTACAACATCTGATTCTTTCCAAGGATGGCTGCAGATTTCCTCCTTTCAAAATCAGTATTCTTGGTGTTGTTGTTGGATATCAAGTTCTCTATAAGTCTCACAGCCTCCACTGGATTTCTAGTGTTGAAGTTCCTTCACTAGTTGTGTCCAGAGCCATCTGATACTGCAACACGATGCCTCTAAATAAAATGCTGAGCAGCTGCACTTGGTTGAATCCGTGGTGTGGACAATCTCTCTGGTAAGACTTGAATCTGATCTAGGAGCTTCTGAATGATTTTGTAGGCTCCTGTGTGAATATAGCAATCTTGCTCCTCAAGTCTTCAGCACGTGCCTCATCAAAGAAGTTACGTAAGATTGCGTTCTTGATGTCGGTCCAGGATGTAAGAGATCCTGGTGGTAACTGATTAAGCCACTGCGAAGCTTCTCCAGCAAGTGAGTACTTGAAGAGCTTGCAAAGAAGATAGTCCTCATGGACTCTATTGGCTTTGATAGCAGATATGAGATCCTCGAACCTCTCCAGATGTCCATAGGATGCTCGTGAGATAACCCACAGTAGGGTGTCTGTCCCACGAGTGTGTAGTACGGGGGCTTCAACTCGAAATTGCCTCTCTAGATAGATGGAGGGCGCGCGAATGGCTGATCTGTTGGCATAGAACTGATCTGGACGGTTGTAATCAGCCAACGTTTTGGGACAAGCAGCCTCATCTACAGGTTGAGCAGCTCCTGTAGCTTCAGTATCAGTCTCAGGGATTACAGCCCCCTGAGCATCTATCCTTTGACCAGCTGCATTACGCAGATGACCTTCTAGGTCATGCAGGTTTCCATTCTCGTCCTGTCTGAGAATTAGTGTCGCAACCATGTCTCATGGCTGAGTATCGATCGATGTTCGGAGTGAAAGGTCGATCGATTTCCGGTGGAAGATGTCGATCGACGGAAGAGTGGCCTCGGTCGACAGTGATGGGCGAGTGTCGGTCGACGGTGGTGGACGAGTGTCGGTCGACGGTGGTGGGCGAATGTCGGTCGACGAACTAGTGCTTTTGTCGATCGATTCGGAGCATCTTTCTTTGCGAATCGAACGTTCCAAGCTTGCAGGATCTTCTGAGAATAGCAGTTGTATTTCCTTGTTGCTTCTGGTACTGCTAGACATGCACC
This sequence comes from Brassica carinata, assembly GCA_016771965.1. Classification (NCBI taxonomy): domain Eukaryota; kingdom Viridiplantae; phylum Streptophyta; class Magnoliopsida; order Brassicales; family Brassicaceae; genus Brassica; species Brassica carinata. The sequence continues at coordinate 25,206,219 of CM028692.1, forward strand.
TGAAAAGATAAGAAAAAATTTTATGTCATAAAGTGGTTTTAAAAAGTAATCTAGACGAAATCAGACTAAATCTAATGGTGATCAAAGCTCCCCGACAACGGCGCCAAATTTGATCTCACTCAAATTACCCTAAGGAGTGACTTTACTCTCACAAATAAGATGTTCAGTTGTAATACTTAGGGATCAAATCCCAAGGAGCTAGGGAACCAAAAAGATCTAACCAGAGTGATAAAGCAAGGTTGATTATGATTAAACTTAAATAGCAGGTTTTGAGCAAGGTATTTGCTCGGTTGGTTTGATTGAGGTTTTGACAATTAATAGAAAGTAGCTAGACTAAGGGTTTCTATTCAGGTAATCAGGATTATAATCCTATAGATACCTAAGAGTTGTTGGCATGATATTATAGGGCTCAACTTATAAGAACAAATCAATCAGCTTCTGCTTATTTAGATTCGTGTATTGACTAGATCTAATGATCTCACCAATTGGCTTGATCAATTAGAAAGTGTCCATCGATGATTCTAAAGGAATATTGATCGATACACCTTTTGCACCGTCGATCGATTATTCTATAGGAATATCTATCGACACGCTCTAACAAGCTTTGTGCACAGGTTGAATAAATGCTCACTAAGGGTTCCTAGATCAGCTTCCGCCTTTCTCTAGCAATCCTAGCTCAATTAGGATAGATTCAAGATGAGACCAAGCATTAACTTGTATCCTAGGTCAAGGTTCTAGTTAGCTACTCTAAAGCACAAGCATTAAGAGCATCCTAATGATGAATATCACAACTTAGCAATCTATAGTTGGGGCTAATCCATCATAACCTATTTGAACTCTAAACCTAACAATAGAACTACTCAGACATAGCTAAGCAATTCATAGCATTAAGGTATAAAGAAAACTGCATAGATAGATAAATAGATAATAATGGAGTTCCAATCAAAAATCTCTTTGGGTCTTCTCTCCAACTCTAAAAATCCCTAAAAACCTTTTGCTGTGTAAAACAAGAGAATAGAAAAGCACAATTTGCCTTAAACACTTTGGCAAACTAGGGGTGGACGTTCGGATACCCGTTCGGTTTCGGGTCGAGTATTTCGGATTTTCGGGTATTTCAGTATAGCAGTTTAGAACCCGTTCAGTATTTTTATACTTCAGGTCGGGTTCGGGTATTTTGGGTCGGGTATTTCGGATATTTAGATTTTGGAAAAAAATTAAATTATTTATTTCTCAGGTTTTTTGTATTTAAAAGCATAATTTTCGCTTAATTGTTTTTTTTGTTTTTTTAATATATCGAATGATTAATAGATTTGAAGATAATATTTTAAAAATAAAAGACACTAATTTGATTATTGTTTTTAAAATTTGGATGTAACTTTTGTTAATGCATGAAACATAAAAATTTGACATGCATTTTAAACATTTAAGTCAGTAAAAATTCACTTTTCTTGGAATTATATGTATATTATCTAATTTTGAACCATGTGCATAATCAATATATATATTTTGAATAAAATTAGAAAAGAAAACTTGGAATATAGGGTTAAAGATACATATGTTTGGTTATCTTCGGATATCCATTCGGGTTCGGATATTCCCCGCTCGGGTTCGGATATTACCCGTTCGGGTTCGGATATCCAATCTCCCCTAATTCAATACTCGTTCGGGTATTTTGCTACTGCGGTTCAGATTTCGGTTCGGGTTTTTCGGGTCGGGTTCGGATACGGATTCAGATATCGGGTAAAGTGCCCAGCCCTATGGCAAACTATATATATTAGGTTAAAAACTCGTCAAGGGCAATCTTTTAATTTGGTGAAGTCTAGGACTTTAAGTCGCCTGGAACCAATCTTTCTTCTGCGCGATTCGCCGTCGATCGATGTCACAGGGTGTGCATCGGTCGATTATAATCTCTAATCGTAGACCGCTTCGATGTCGATCGATGGCACAGAGTGTGCATCGATCGATTATTGACTCTGAATATCGATCTCCGGTCTGGTTCGATGGTCAGCTCGGGTGAAATCTCCGTTATGCTCTAAAATGCTCCAAAATCATCACTTTATTCCAAAACACTCCTGAACCAGAAAACATACCTAATAGACTCTAAAACATTATAATTATATTTTAAAACAACTATATACCATGGGTAAAAGTGGGTCAAATCTGTGGTACATCAAGAAGTCAGTCTTCTCAAATTTTATTCCGTAATTCTGTTCAAACCCTCGGTTATGACCAGTTTTTTATTTTGTTTTAAGAGGTTTAAAATAGTTTAAAATGGTTTAAAATGGCTTATAACATTTTTTTGTAATTGTTGTAAAATGCAAATAACTACTACCAAACCTTAAACTCTAAACCCTAAACACAACATATACGGGTGGTAGCGGCAAAAATAGTCAAGTCCTAAGATCCAACCTATTATTTGTTTATTTCCTACTTGAATATTTTGTTCGAACAAAATGAAAGCGACCCCAAGAAACTCTCTCCCTTTCGAATAAGATCCTCCATTGTGTGATGGCCTCACCGCTGCCAGAGGTCGTCCTCTCTCCTCTCATTGGTTTTTCTTTTTGCCTTCTGTCTCTTCACATGTCTCCTCGCCGTTATGCTCTCGCTTTGTGTTTGTCGGTGGATATAGCATTTCAAAATTGGGGCCCTGGAGATGGTCTCTCGCGAATCCAGGTTTCTATGGAGTTTATATGAAGTAAGCGAGACGAAGAATAAGCAGAGGCCGGCTCATAACGAGGCGATGAAGGGGGTTCTCCGATTTTTCAGATCTAGTTTTGGACGATCCCTTTCTTGCACGTGTTGCGAACGTGTGGAAGTCGATTTGGACTCTACTTGTCGATCCCTCTGTTGGTGTGGAGTGATGGTTATCGGTTTCTTCCTTGGATCTTGGCAGAGGCAAGCCGTTCTTCTATTATTAAGCAAGATTTGGTGGCATTAGTACATCTGAATGTTTGACGGTGTTGTGCCCTCTATCATGTGTTGGATGACTCCTCTTATCGGCGTGTGTAGCTCCATAGTTTGTTTCGGATGCGTGGAGATGTCTGATGCTCAGGCGTCGGTTTTCTCGAAGAGCGTCTTCTGTCATTGTCCTCTTCAGCCTTCGTTTTTGGTGTTTGGAGCTTCCCAGTTGGAATTGCACTCTCTGGTCTTGGTTTGTTGGGGTTTGGTTCTTGTTGATCTTGTTCCTTGTTGAGAATCTCACTCTTGTTCTAAGACTAGAATCGTCTGCGGTATTATCTTTGTTTCACGGTCATCGTGACTTGGAACTTCTGCGGTGATGGCACAATTTGCTCTTTGCTTTCCCAAGGTCGAGGTTTTTATCTTTTGGCTTTCCTTGACAGGTAAAGGCATCTTCTCTCTGATGTTGAATCCTTTTGCTCTATTGTTTTAGCTAGGACTGGACGTTCGGTGACCCATTCGGTATCGGTTCGGGTGATTCGGATTTTCGGATTTTCGGATTTTCGGTGTTATGCTCAGAAGTACCATTCGGGTTTTACTAATTATCGGATTGGGTTTGGTTCGGTTCATTCCGGATTCGGATCGGATGTAACTAATGTTTAAAATGGTCCAAAAAAATACTTTTTAAACCTCAAAAATTGACAATTTTTTTTCAAAATATATAAATGATTTACAAATCTAGTTAAATATTAATTACACTATCTAAATTAGCTAAAAAATATTCAAAATAACAAATAAAACAAACTACAAAAACATTTTGCATACTCTAAAATATCTAAATCACCTTAAAATATTTAAAAATATTAACATATTTAACTAATTTCAGATATTTTCGGATCCTAATTCGGATTTCGGTTCGGTTCAGATTATAACCAAACTCCAAAGTATTAAGCTCATAAGTTCTGTTTGGATATTTTTGTATAACAGTTCGGATTCGGTTTCAGTTTTTCGGGTTCGGGCTTAGGTAGGTACTTCGGGTTAAGTTAAAAACGCCCAGGCCTAGTCTTAGCAGCTCTCCTCACTTCCCGTCTTTTTTAAAGCATTTTATAAAAATTAGTTATATCACTACATGGAGTTCGAACTTCCCATTTCTTTGAATTTACGTAATATTTGATGTTTTGTGAATTTGACTAAGTTTTCTTGAGAAGTCTTCTCTCTTAGTTGTAATAAATTTGATTAATCTTTTGTGTTATTTTCTTTTGCTATTGTAGTTGTATCAATAACTTCAATAATGTCAATTAGTTTTGGCAAGATAATATTGTGGACAATGAACATATTTTTTCAATAATATCTTTTCAAATTTACAAAAAAATTCACAACTAAAAGAGTACACATACAAATCACAAAACAGACCACAAAACAAAATTATTATAGATCAATCCTCCTCAAAGACAAGCTTGGACTCCACTTGACATGGGAAAAGACTCATTAGAAGACTTCCAAAAAGTCTTCTAGCGCATTATATTTTAGAAGACTTCCGAGAAGACTTTCCATAAGTCTTCCAAAGTCTGACTCAGATCTGACAAAACCTGCAAATCCAAAAATGTTCAAATGGCTTTAAAAAGAGAAAATAAGTGGAAGATGAGTTAGATCTACCTTAAAGAACACACAAAAATACATATCCAAAAAATTAGATCTACCTTTAAAGGAGTGCAAGATGAGAATCATGTGATAAAACCTGTAAAAATAAGATAAATTAGTAAGAAATACACGAGAAAAAATGAAAAATTGATATAAAGTTTGATGTTTTCATGTTTAAAGAGATTAGAGAGAGGTTGGAGAATTTTAGTTTAGGAAAAAGATAAGAGCTTTACACAACAAGATGTTACTAAATGAAGAAAAATCAGATATTAAAACTTACCAAAACGCTCAGATTTGTTATGAAAGAGGAAACGTGGGAGAAGACTCCGACAAAAGACTTCCAGGAAATCTTCTAGCGCATTATATTTTAGAAGACTTCCGAGAAAACTTCCCACAAGTATTCTAAAGTCTGATCCTGATCTGAAAACCTGCATATCCAAAAACGTTCAAATAGCTTCAAAATAGAGAAAATAAATGGAAGATTAGATATACTTTTATAGAACATACAAAAATACATATCCAAGTGGAAGATCAGAACCATCTGATTAAAAATCTGCAAAAAAAAAAGATAGATTAGTGAGAAAAACATGAGACATAAAATGAAAAATTCATATAAACTTTGGTGTTTTGATGTTTAAAGAGATTATAGAAAGGTTAGATAATTTTAGTTTGGAAAAAGGTAAGAGCTTTATGCAACAAGAGGTTATTAAATGAAGAAAAATCAGACATGAAAACTTACTAAAACGCTCAGATCTTTTCTGAAAGAGGAGACATGGGAGAAGACTCGTCGAAGACTTCCATGAAGTCCTGGAAGTCTTCTAGCGCATTATATTTTAGAAGACTTCTGAGAAGACTTCGCAGAGGTCTTCCTAATCTGATCCAGATCTGAAAAACCTGCATATCCAAATTTAGTCTGAAAAACCTACATATCCAAATTTAGTCTTAAAAACCTGCATATCAAAAAACGTTTAAATAGCTTCAGAACATAGAAAATGTGTGGAATATTAGATAAATATACTTTTATAGTTTTTCAGAATGTGTGAAATGTGTGAAAACGTTTAAATATTAGATAAATGTGTGAAAACGTTTAAATATACTTTTATAGAGAGGTTGGAGAATTTTAGTTTGGAAAAAGGTAAGAGCTTTATGCAACAAGAGGTTATTAAATGAAGAAAAATCAGACATGAAAACTTACTAAAACGCTTGGATCTTTTCTGAAACAGGAAACATGGGAGAAGACTCTGTCAGAAGACTTCCATGAAGTCCTGGAAGTCTTCTAGCGCATTATATTTTAGAAGACTTCGCAAAGGTCTTCCTAATCTGATTCAGATCTGAAAAACCTACATATCCAAACTTAGTCTGAAAAACCTGCATATCCAAAACGTTTAAATAGCTTGAACATAGAAAATGTGTGGAATATTAGATAAATATACTTTTATAGTTTTTCAGAATGTGTGAAATGTGTGAAAACGTTTAAATATTAGATAAATGTGTGAAAACGTTTAAATATACTTTTATAGAAAGGTTAGATAATTTTAGTTTGGAAAAAGGTAAGAGCTTTATGCAACAAGAGGTTATTAAATGAAGAAAAATCAGACATGAAAACTTACTAAAACGCTCAGATCTTTTCTGAAAGAGGAGACATGGGAGAAGACTCGTCGAAGACTTCCATGAAGTCCCGGAAGTCTTCTAGCGCATTATATTTTAGAAGACTTCGAGAAGACTTCGCAGGTCTTCCTAATCTGATCCAGATCTGAAAACCTGCATATCCAAATTTAGTCTGAAAAACCTACATATCCAAATTTAGTCTTAAAACCTGCATATCCAAAAGCGTTCAAATAGCTTCAAAATAGAGAAAATAAATGGAAGATTAGATATACTTTTATAGAACATACAAAAATACATATCCAAGTGGAAGATCAGAACCATCTGATTAAAAATCTGCAAAAAAAAAAGATAGATTAGTGAGAAAAACATGAGACATAAAATGAAAAATTCATATAAACTTTGGTGTTTTGATGTTTAAAGAGATTATAGAAAGGTTAGATAATTTTAGTTTGGAAAAAGGTAAGAGCTTTATGCAACAAGAGGTTATTAAATGAAGAAAAATCAGACATGAAAACTTACTAAAACGCTCAGATCTTTTCTGAAAGAGGAGACATGGGAGAAGACTCTGTCAGAAGACTTCCATGAAGTCCTGGAAGTCTTCTAGCGCATTATATTTTAGAAGACTTCTGAGAAGACTTCGCAGAGGTCTTCCTAATCTGATCCAGATCTGAAAAACCTGCATATCCAAATTTAGTCTGAAAAACCTACATATCCAAATTTAGTCTTAAAAACCTGCATATCAAAAAACGTTTAAATAGCTTCAGAACATAGAAAATGTGTGGAATATTAGATAAATATACTTTTATAGTTTTTCAGAATGTGTGAAATGTGTGAAAACGTTTAAATATTAGATAAATGTGTGAAAACGTTTAAATATACTTTTATAGAGAGGTTGGAGAATTTTAGTTTGGAAAAAGGTAAGAGCTTTATGCAACAAGAGGTTATTAAATGAAGAAAAATCAGACATGAAAACTTACTAAAACGCTTGGATCTTTTCTGAAACAGGAAACATGGGAGAAGACTCTGTCAGAAGACTTCCATGAAGTCCTGGAAGTCTTCTAGCGCATTATATTTTAGAAGACTTCTCAAAGGTCTTCCTAATCTGATTCAGATCTGAAAAACCTACATATCCAAACTTAGTCTGAAAAACCTGCATATCCAAAAACGTTTAAATAGCTTCAGAACAGAGAAAATGTGTGGAATATTAGATAAATATACTTTTATAGAACACACAAAAATACATATCTAAAATTTAAAGATCTACTTTTAAAGGAGCGGAAGATGAGAACTATATGATTAAAAACCTGCAAAACAAGATAAATTATTGAGAAAGACATGAGACAAAAATGAGAAATTGATATAAAGTTTAGTATTTTCAAGTTCAAAGAGATTAGAGAGAGGTTAGAGAATTTCAGAGTAAAAAAACATTACATTTTTGTTGCACCCATTTGAGAGGAAGTGAGAGAATGTGTAAATTTTTCTTTATATATGGAGACAAAAAATTTCCATTTAGGTCAAATATTTTCGATTCAAAAGACTTTAAGGGAAATCTTCTAACCCGTAAATACTATTTATCAGAAGACTTCCTAGAAGTCGTTTAGCCTGTAAATACTATTCATCAAAAGACATCATGGAAGTCGTCTAGACCCTAAATATAAACCCTAAACTTAATTAACTAACTAAACACTTCATTGAACTTAAATTCAACTTAAAAAGTGTTAACTACACATAGAACTAAACACATATAGGTCAAAATTTAGTTTTTTCAAAAAAAAATATTAAACTTCCAAAATCTAACCCTAAGAAAACATACAATACTACAACATATGTTACATATGTTACCAAACCCTAAACCAAAGAATACTATGACTCACTATATTCACTCATCTATGTTGAAAACAATTCAATTTTACTATATCTTAATTTATATCATTTACAAATGTTTATAATTACATGATTTCAATTTCTCTCCCAAAAAAATATTTTTCAGAAAATTTATAAATTATTTTAAAGATCTACTATACAAAAAGACTTCCTGGAAGACTTACAGAAACTCAGAAGACTTTCAGGGGTTATACTCGTAAAAATGAATTATGGTTTTTTGTTTGGTCATAAGGATCTGGTTGTAATTTCAAAAGGATTTTAGGTTAGTTTTGATTTGATTGAAGTTTTAGTATATTTTCGCATTTAAAATCAAGTTTTGAGTCATATTTGGCAAATTTTCCGATAAAAACATTTAAAACTGCTCCAAATATGAAAATGTTGTTTGAAACTAGAAGTTTTACAACTAAAGTAATAATAAATATATATAATAACATTGACTTCAAATCTATATTTTTGGATATAAACACACAACACATAAATTAATACAAAATTAAATACCGATTTTTTATTTTTTTGGGAGAGAAAGATAAAAACATGAAAATAAATATTTTAAGCTAAAATAATAAGAAAACAATCACATTGGGTTGGATCTACAACTTTTCGGATTTAACACAAACAAACAGAAAACTAATTGGTGAAAATGAAATCTTAATGAATTATAATATATTGTTCTCCAATCTGAAAAATCTGCATTTCCAAAAACATTCAAATAGTTTCAAAACAGATAATTGTTTTGAAAATAAGAATATTTAAGGCTAAATAAAAATCACATTAAGTTGAATTCATAGTTTTATTTTAATGTAACACTCAAAAATATAAAATACACATAAAAAATTTATAGATATACCTTCAAAAAGCGGAAGACGAAAACCATAGAAATAAATCTGCAAAGAAATAAGAAAAAAATTGTGAGAAAGACATACGACAAAGAGATGAGAAATTGATACAAAGTTTAGTGTCATCAATTTCAAAGAGATTTGAGATAGGTTAGAGAGTTTTGGAGATAGAATCATCATATTGTTTTTGTAGCCATTTGAGAGAGAGATAATGACTAATGAGTAAATTTTCTTTATATTATAAGGAGACACAAAAAATTCAAGTCAAAAATTTTAATTAGTTTAAAGAATTTCTGTGTTAAAGACTTCGCTAAAAAGCCTTTTATACCATAAAATTTAAGTACAATTCACAGCAAGACAAATAATTTTGGTTTGGGAGAGTTTTATAGGACGTATCCTACGCCTAAATTTATCATACATTCCCAAAAGTTTATAATGAAGTCTGCTAGTGCATAACAGTTTTGTAGACTTTCCTTTAACCCTAAATTTACTGTAATTTCTAAAGATTTCATAAGAACTTTACTAGTGCATAACTTTTTGGCAAACTTCTTTACGATGTCCCGAAATCAAAATTGAGTTAGATAGAAATAAAATATTCATTATACATAAAACCAACTTATAAAATGTTTAATATATACACACATTAACACTTACTAGATTTGTTAACCGCGCTACGCGCGGATAAGATATTATATATATATTTTTCAATTCTAAAAGAATAATATATAATATTATATTACATTATTTAAAAAAAATATAAAATAAGACTTCATAACGTAAATATATTTTTAAATTTTTCTTTATGGATATCATTATCTTGTTTGATTGTTGTACTTGATTCACATATTTGCATAGGTATTTGTGATAGATGCATCACTATATTTTTATTATCAGCAAATAATATATATTTATTATATAATATAAGAAAACTGAAATTACTTACTTTTTAAACAAACTTGTCTCATGTTGGGGATTCGGTTTTAGGCATATCATATTCGAAGGAGATATTTTTACAGTTATCAATCTTCTTAACAATCTAGAAACAAACCTGGATATCAAAACAATATCTCATACGATCTCTTTGTGAAAGAACTGCTTTGAAGAAATTGAATTTAGGCATAAAAAAAAGACTGGAAATGGATGTGCAGATGTATTATCTAAGTCAGCTTTACAAAGTACTACTCATAGTTCGATATATCATTTATATCCATTCTTTTTTTGTCCATCCTTTTTTTTGTCCATCCTTTCTTAAACATCTTGAAATAACTGATGCTAATTAATAATAAACTTTTGGCCAGCAGAAAAAATCAAACTTGTGTAATTATTGCTTAAATATTTTATTAGTATTGTCTAAGAAGCTTTCAAGTGATATCATAGTTTAACTTTTATTAGTTTTTTTGTTAATTTTTAGAGTTTTCTGTATTTAAGATTTTTTCTATATTAAGCTTCTATTTCTTTCACAGAGTTGATATATATAACATGTAAGAAAAAAAAAACATTATAAACTTCATAAGCAAAGAGAAGTTGCATCAGCTTTATGAGAGCAACTTGATATCGTGACTTGAATGAGCTAAAGGTTTCTGTTTCAAGTATTTGAGAGAGAGAGGCAATACACACCATAAGCAAGATGAAAACCATTAGAATATGAAAGTGGTATAGTTCTTTTTCTCAACGTAGTTATTGATCCACTGATTAAACCACAAAGAAAAAGGTTAAGGGTAAACAAACAAACAAAAATATTTAAGTTAATTAATAGACCAAGGTAATCGACATAGGATCAGACGATACCTCAACTCGCCTTCTTGTGGTCCGAATTCGACATCTCTGAAGAACAACACTTCATCGGCTTTGGCGGAGGAGTCGGAGTGGAGAACCGCCTTGCTGTTTGGTTTCTTTGACATAGGATCGCCGGAGACAGGGTTGGTGGAGGAGACTCCGGTTTTGCCGGTGTTTTTAATCGGTGGGGATTTTCATCGGGTTTCATCGCGGGTTCGACTTCTTGAGAGGATTTTGATTGGAACCAAAAAATGGGGAAGAGGTTTAAATAGGGAGTTGAAACAAAAGATATTAAAGATGGGAGTAAAGAGGAGGTTTGATTGTTAGTGCCCCTGTTCGAAAATTCGATAGGCTCTATACGTACGCTCGGGTTGGGCCTAGCGCCTAGTGTAAAAATTGGGGATTAAGCGGAGATTACTCGGGGTCTAGTTTTAGGTTTATCTTGGATTTCTTAAATACATACATATATAATTAGTGATTCTTGTATATGTGTCCATGAAAGTTTCAATGGCTTAGTGGTAATTGTCCTATATTTATGTCATACTAACCCGGGTTCGATCCTTTCTGTTGTATTGTTTTTTTTTCTTGTCTCAAGCGGAGGTGACGTCGTGGCAACTTCAGACTCTCTGATTGGTTGATTTTCCGTGCCTACATAGGCATACTAAATGATGATCTTATTCTTCTTTTAGTATAGTATAGATATGTCAAAAATTTAATTTCAAAAAATAAAATATAAGAATCCAAAATCTAACCCTAAAAATACATTGAACATATTTTATCAAACTCAAACCAATGGACAATCATGACTTACAATCTATACTAACTCATATTTCATAGCTATTCAATTTTATTAAGTTTCAATTCACATGATTTAAAAATATGTATTTTAATTATTTCAAATATTTTCTTAAATTTATAATTATTGTAAAATTAAATACATGAATAGAATTTTGAGAAGTCTGCTAAGAATGCTTTATTGTTTCTAGCAGTCTTTTTAAAGCTATAATAGCAAAAATGTTTAATGTTTTTCGATTGATCATTAGAGGCATTTATAATTTCACTGCCATTTTTTTTTATGAATTTAAAATATAAATTTGCATTTAATAATTAATGAGAAATACCCTATGAAAACCCTAAAAATATTTTTGTCACAAATATAGCCTCCAAGGATCAAAATGACCAAAATATTTAATTAAAGAGGCAAATATACACTTGTACATCTAGGGTTAAGTAATCTAGACTTAGAGTGGATTTTGGTGGATTTTGGGAGTGAGGTTTAAAATTTTTAAAAATAAAAAATAAAATATTAAAATTTTAAAATAAATTTTTTAAAAATAGTTTCAAAAAGCATTTCTGAATTTTAAAAATAAATTTTGAAAGAAATTCAAATTTGAAAGCATATAATTCCAAACCATAATTTTATTTATTTTATTTATTTATTTATTTTTAGGTTTAAATTTTAAAAATATTAAATTTTAAATTATTTTTATTTATATTTATATATCTAGGATGAAAAAGTCTTTTATCTATTTAATGAAATATATTTTAAAAAAAATTTCTTAGAAGTTTTTTTTGTGAAAAAAACTTTAGGGAAACTTTATCGGTTGGGATGTGAAAAAGGTAATCCAAAAGTATTTATATTACTAATTTATTATAATATACCTTTTTGGATAGAATTTATTTTTCTTTTCTTCAGCCATTTAGATATGGCCACTTGTCCAAGAAACAATCTTAATGGGTTCTTCAAGCAAGCTAAATAAGAACCGTAACTATCTTGTCTCTCTTCTTTTCAATTTCTTTTTATTCTTATTCCTAAGATATCCTACTAGAAACGCTAGGGCTGGGTGCGGAGAAAGCCAACTTTTGGTTACTTGCTACTTGACTTGACTTGACTTATCCAAGTAATTCCATTTATTACCTTTACTTGACTTGCTCGAAACGAGTACTTGTTGTATCAAATATTTCCAAAACAAATTAATCAAGTTCATTGAGATGAACATACAATTACATACAAAAAAATCACACATCCCAAATTTAACATCTAAAAATCACATGAACTCTCAAAGAAGTAGACAAAAATAAAAATAAACGTTTGAAATATTGAAAGCACACATGAAACTCATTGTTCCTCTATTTTATTTTGATGCCCTTTTTTTTATTTCGACACTCTATACATTGGCAAGATTAACGGTAAACATGGATTCTAATTTTTTTAAAAAATATTAGTTTTATTATCTTATTTAATAATGGTTTGTCTAGCATATAAAATAATATTGATATTACTGCAGTGAAAATGAAAAAGAGTACTATTTTGCAAGTAACAAGTATTATGTATATAGTAAGTAATGAGTAACGAGTAACGAAGCAAGTACCAAAAAATTAGACGATACTTGATATTTACCTTGCTCTTACAAATAGTGATTTTTTTTAACTTATTACTTGCCTTACCAACGTCAAATAATTGTTTTTTTAAGACGAATACAAATCAAGTTACTAATATAAGGCGAGTATCGAATAATGATGCCCAGTTTTAAGAGACCCACATTGGACGGGCTCTGAAAATAGTCTATTAGAAAATTTTGCCATGATAACATAAACACTGTATAATAATAAAGTATAGTTGGACCACAAACTGTACAACTTGTACTCGTGTATTAGTACGCAAAAGAATAGTAAATATTTGGCTATATAACAAGGTATACAGAATCAAATTAAGTCCGTTAGATCACCAGCCAATGGCTCAACTTCACATCACCATCTTAATAATCTCTTCTTGTTTTCTATTTTTCTTCTTTTTAAATAATATCTTAATCTTTTCTTCCATTTTCGTAATCACATCCTTAAGCTTCATCCCTCTGTCTCACCCTCTTGATCCCTTGACTGAGACCGAACTCAAACTCGTCCTTAAGATCATCAAGGAAACGTATCCCGTTGGTCCAAGCCATTGGTTCACTTTCCAGTACGTGGGTCTCAACGAGCCCGATAAGTCCCGAGTATTATCCTGGCATTCAGCACCGGACCAGAACGTCATACCACCCGCACGTCAGGCTTTCGTCATCGCCCGAGATAAAGGCAAGACCCGAGAAATAATTGTTGACTTTTCTTCTCGAGTCATTATCTCGGACAAAATCCGCGTAGGCAATGGTTTCCCTATGCTCACTATCGACGAGCAGCAAGCAGCCACTGCGCTTATTCTCAAGTTTAAACCCTTCCGTGCCTCGATCAAGAGACGCGGCTTAGACGTACTGGAGGTTGTGGTCACGTCGTCAACGATGGGATGGTTTGGTGAGAAGCATACGGAGAGGCTTATAAAAGCAATGCCGTTTTACCTTAACGGGTCTGTGAACACGTATCTTAGACCTATTGAAGGAATGAGAATCATTGTAAACCTTGACAAAATGAAGGTAACGACGTTTAAGGACAGGTTCATGGGTCCTCTTCCGAAGGCTAATGGGACGGAATACCGTTTCTCAAAGCTTAAACCGCCGTTTGGTACGTCGCTTCAGAACGCGATCATTTTTCAGCCGGACGGCCCAGGGTTCAAGATCGATGGACATATTGTCAGGTAAATTTATATTTTTGGGAAAATCAAATATATTAATATATATAATATATATATAGTTTATAAAATACGGAAACATTTTTAATAAAACTGTTACACAAATAAAACAAAACTAAAAACTAAAATAATTTGGGTAAAATAGTGAAAATAACCAAGTTATCATTTCATAAAGTTATAAACTAATAAATGAATATAAGATGTTATTTTTACTGCTTTTTATTTTCCTGATGAAACTCATAAATATTAATACTATTAAAAAGAATCACAATTTTGACATAATCTTGGTCAACCTTCGATATTATCAAATTTGGATAATTATATGAGGGTTTTTTGCAAAATTAACTCGCAATTCAAAGTCAAACACAAAACTAACTTTTTTTTTGAATTTTTTTTGTTCTATCCACCCCACAAGTTCAGACTATTCACGAAAATGCCATTACTTTTTTTTTCTTTTCGAAAATGGCATTTTTTCTCTCTCAACCTTATCATCTTCAAGTATTTACAAGATTGTCATTGCCTTCAATATACCAACCACTATGAACAACAAATTTGAAGCTCTTAATGCACCTGAAATCGATTTACACTTCTTCTTTCTCAATTCTTATGAACTAAAAACAACATCTCTTTCACTTTCTCTCCATATTCATCCAAAAATCCGATATTTTGATTCTAAATTTTTTTATGGTTCATAGAGCCATTGAAGCTTACGATTCTTGGTGGATCACTTTTGTTTGAAATTCTGGGTGCTTGGAGAAGACTTATGTGTATTAAACAAGTTATCTCACTGGTTGAAACTAAGAAATCGAGATTTTTTCCAGATCTGTTCGTCCAGACGACTTCCAGGTAAGTCGTCTGGCTATAGACGAATTACATGGAAGTCATCTGGTCAATGCAGAGGTTAATTTTGCAATTGACTTTTATTTTTTTTTTCTGGACGACTTACATGTAAGTCGTTCAACTATGTTTGATAAAAAAAAAACTCGAGACGACTTACACGTTAGTCGTCGAGGGAAAACGAGTTAGTTTTGCATTTGACCAAAATGTGTAAGAAATTTGACTTTTCCTAGACGACTTACGTGTAAGTCGTCCAGTAGAAAATTAAAAAATTATTATTTTGTTTTTCTAGACGACTTACATAGAAGTCGTGTCAGGTTAATTTTGCAATTGAAATATTAAACAAATTTTTTTTTCTAGACGACTTACATGGAAGTCGTCCATGATTTTATTCCGAAATTCTGGTTAAACCTTGCTTATATTGGACGACTTCCATGTTATTCGTCGGATGGACGACTAATGTATAAGTCGTCTAGAAATTTTTTTTGTTTAATATACCAATTGCAAAACTAACCTGAGACGACTTCCATGTAAGTCGTCTAGAAAAAAAGAAATATTATTTTTTTAATTTTCTACTGGACGACTTACGTGTAAGTTGCCAAGAAAAATCAGATTTCTTACACATTCCGGTCAAATGCAAAACTAACCTGTTTTTCCTAGATGACTTACATGTAAGTCGTTTCGAGTTTTTTTTTTTATCAAACAAAGGTGGAGAACTTACATTTAAGTCTTCTAGATTAAAAATCAATTGCAAAACTAACCTAAAACTGTTTATAATTACATTATTTTAATTTTTCACTTATCAAAATATTTTTCACAAAATTTATAAATTATTTTTAAGATAAACTATATCAGACGACTGAACTGGAAGTCGTTCAGACGACTTACTTTGTCTCACAAGACTCAGAAAACTTACTGGGGGTATATTCGTAAAAATGAGTTCTGGTTTTTTGTTTGGTCACAATGGACAGACTATAATTTCACAAGGTTTTTAGGTTAATTTTGCATTTGATTCAAGTTTGGGTATATGTTTGCATTTAAAATCAAGTTTTGAGTTAGTATTGGCAAATTCCCCATTATATTAACTATGCATTGTTCAAAAAAAAATATTAACTATGCACTCTTAATATGTCACTACAACTTAATTAGTCAACAAATTCACCTAAATATTATAACTAAACGGGAAACTCATAAAGATTTTTGTCTAAGATTGCTGTCTAACAAAGTTTTACTATATATGTAAAAATACAGTTTTCAAAACAATATTAAAACTTTATAAATGCCGAAATACTTAAAAATTCGTAATTGTTATTAAATACTTAATGTATATTAATATTAACTTAATTCTGACTTATATACACAATATAAAATTTTTAATATTATATATAAAAATTATAGCATCGTTAACTATTAAATTAAATAACAAATACATTAACGTGCTTATATTAAAATTTTGTAAAAACAATTTTTAGCCAGTGAGACATTCTAAAAGATGTATTATTTTGTTTCATTTTTTTAATAATTAAAAAAATTATGTGACAGAACAAAATAAACCAACTATTATATTTTGAATCTTTGATTATTATATAGTCATATAATCTTTTAATTTGGCTAAAAAAAATTGGTGTGAACTAATATTATTCTGTAAGGCAAAAATATTATAAATCAACACAATACATATTAAACTTACAATAATTACATTATTAAAATAAAATATTAGTTTTTGTGAAAAATTATGATTTTGTGTTGTAGTATAGGTTAGTTAATAGAATAACTATAAACTGTTTTTGCAATTTGTATTAAAAGTGACTCTTCATAAATCCCTTTTTTGTACAACACCCTTGAAATAAAATATGAATATATTAACATTTCAAATGAACGATTTCACTTTGTTCTACAAATTTAAGGCTAGAATCTAAACTTTTATGCATTTAAAGTGCTTTAGAATTCAGAATGTCCTATAATGTAAAACGTAACCAAAATGTCTAATACTGTAACACAATCTAGTTGTATCACTACAGCAGCGCAAAAAAATAAATAAAAAAAATCTACGATCTCTTGTACAATGTGGTATAAAGCATATGTTTTATGTGTTTTGCAAAACGTGGGGCTGAATATTAAATGTATTGTCCCCCTAATTAAATTCAGGAAAATTTTCAAAACTACCACATTCCTAATAACATTTTCATTTTTACGTTAACCATATTTACCCTCACTTTTAAAGATATAAATAGACATTTATAATCATAGGGTTAGTTAATCTAGATTTATGGTTTATAATTGAGGGGTGGAGTTTTCGAATGTGGTGATTTAGGATTTTAATAAATATATAAATAAATACATAACTTTTTTTTAAATAAAAAATAGATTAAAAAAAACTAATTTCGAAACGAAAATTTGTAAAAAGAAATCCAAAAAATTGTCTTTTTATAAAATGTTCGAATTTGAAAAGGTATTATTCAAAAACTATAAAAATTTATTTTTTTTTATTTATTTTTTTATTTATTTAAGTAATTATTTATATTTATGTATTTATAAAACAAGGATATAAGAGCCTTTTACATTTTTAACGAAGAAGGTCCCTTGAAAATATCCTTTAATGAAAGTAAACATGAACAATGATACCAACAATGTGCTAGAACTGAAATTTCCCCTAAATTCAAGTAGTTCGACTATATATGATAGTTATATTTACATATAAAGAACTCTGTCAAAATATAATAAATATATTATTTAGGTTTTACTAATTTCGTGAATTGTTATTTTTTCATATTATGGAAAAATTAATTTGAAAAAATTTAATTATAATATTCAGTTATTCAAAAACTACATTGGTTTGTGGGAATTGTTTTTTATAATTTCCATTTTAATTTTCTGATTTTATTTCGAATATATGTAGTCACTTAAAAGGATAATTTGCCGAAAAATAATATATAAACTATTTGAAGATATGACGCATTGTGGGATAGGGGTCACATGTTATAGGATATTATTTTTGTTTTCCTTGCACTACTGATGTTATATAAACAATCATCGGTCCATGCACAATTAGTGATACCTATTTTTTGTTAAAAGGTATGTGCAGTTTAAAATTAATTAAGAACAAAATAATTGATATGATCTCAAATGGTGGTGAATAGATGGGTGAATTGGGAGTTTCACATGTCGTTCGACGTTCGAGCAGGTCTCGTCATCTCTCTTGCGTCCATTTTTGATATGGACATGAATAAGTATCGGCAAGTCCTATATAAAGGCCATTTGTCGGAGATGTTTGTACCCTACATGGACCCAATTAGTGATGATTGGTACTCTATCACTTACCTTGACTGTGGTGACTTCGGTTGTGGTCAATCCGCCGTGTCTCTTGAGCCGTATACCGATTGTCCCGCGAATGCTGCTTTCATGGACGGTGTTTTTGCAAGCCAAGATGGAACTCCTACAAAAGTATCTAATGTTATGTGCATTTTTGAAAAATATGCGGGAAACATTATGTGGCGACATACCGAAGCTGAGATTCCTGGGTTAAAAGTAATAAATTATAGTATCATATTATGAAATCTATCTTCGTAAATTGTACAATTTTTTAGTGATTATATAATATGATAAAATAGTTATATTAACATAAAATATTGTTGCAGATCACTGAGGTGAGACCTGATGTAAGTCTTGTAGTTCGGATGGTTACAACAGTGGGCAACTACGACTACATAGTCGACTACGAGTTCAAACCTAGTGGTTCCATCAAAGTGGGGGTAAAAGTTTTGAAAATTTTCCATTTTAATTTATTGATTTGAATACTTAACAGTTTATCATTTCCATTTTCCATTTTGGTTACAACTGTTTTCATACATTAACATATTATGTTTACGTTTTAAAAACAAACTCGATATATTTTCATGTATTTACCATCAACATTTACAAAATTGATTTTCCATTATTAAAATATCTCTATAATATTATTGAGAAATCAAATTCCTATGTGTCGCTTTCACATTGATATCTAAACCCTATAATTAAAAAATAATTATTTTATATTATATATCCAAAATGTATTATCCAAAAGGAAAAATAATTAATATATAAATTAATATCAATTTCTCTTATATGTATAAATGCTGTTTAATAAAAAAACAAATCCTAAATAATGTTGGTTAAATCAGTTTTCTTATGATATTAAAATATCTAATATCTCAATAATAAAATAAATCTATCAAATTAGTCAGAAGTATTTTTTTAAGATATTAAAAATATATATGGATGTTCATATCTCTATATAAATAAACAACTAATTCTTTCAAGTTTGAATCATCATTACATATGTTTCAATATCTAAAATTCTACCTTATTTATAAAAAATCATGTTTTCCTCTGTAAAAAACGGCATCCATCCTTTTTGTTATAGAAATCTATTCATTTTTGAACAGATGAAAGATCAAAGATCAAAGTGAATATCATAAAGTAACTATATAATAGAAGAATATTTCAAATAACTCAGTTACCTAACATTTTATCAAGTCAATAGTTATAACCTGTAATAGAGTCAACTAAAGGTTTTAATATTTATAACTCTTTTTTTATTGCATCAAAAATAAGAATTCAATTTAGTATGTGGTGCATACATATTTTACTTAGTGTTGCCTTCACAAAAAAAAAAATCTCTATATTTTAGAAGTCAATTTCCTATATGTTGCTTTCATGTTGATTTTAGATTGATTAATTACAAGGATAACCTTAATTAATTTTTTTTATTAAAAACAAGGATAACCTTAATGAATTAATTTTTTCTTAAAATGATATTGTTAATTACTTTTATTTAACATTTTTGTTGTTTCCAAATACCTTATAATCAGAAAGCAATATCCTTAAATTTAATTTAAAAAATTTAATATCTTTAAAAACGAATTTTCTTTTATATAACTCAAAACGAATTTTTATATCAATTTTTATTATTTAAACATGTAAATAATAAAAACGATTTTTATATAAATGAAAATGAATATATATAATACAAAAAGATTATAGCTTTAGTATTAAAACTATATCTAAACCCTATAATTTAAGAAAACCTAACTATTTTATATTATATATCAAAAATGTATTATCCAAAGGAATTATATATAATATATAAATTAATATCAGTTTCTCTTATATGTATAAATGCAGTTTAATAAAAACAAATCCTAAATGAAGTCGGTTAAATCAGTTATCTTATGATATTAAAATATCTAATCTCTCATAAATAAAATAAATAAATGAAATTAAGCAACAGTTGTCCTTTATGGTTTACATGAATGAAGAGTTACCAGTTTGGTTCGCAAAGTCTTAATTGAGTCGATACGTTGATGACAAAAAAAATCAAATTAGTCAGAAATATTTTTTAAGATATTAAAAATATATATGAATGTTCATATCTCTATATAAATAAACAACTAGTTCTTTCAAATTTGAATCATCATTACAAATATCTCAATATCTAAAATTCTTCCTTATTTATAAATAACCATGTTCTTCTCTCTAAAAAACCACATCCAAAGTTTTTGTTATAAAAATCTATTCACTTTTAAACAGATGAAATATCAAAGTGAATATCATGAAGTAACTATATAATAGAATAAAAATTTAAATAACTCATTTACCTACACATTTTATCAAGTCCACAATTATAACATGTAATAGAGTCATCTAAATATTTAAATACTTATAATATTTTTACCCCGTAAAGAATAAGATTTCAATTTAAAATGTGGTGCATACGTTTTTTTACTTAATGCTGCCTTCACAAGAAAACCAAAATGTTGTTTACAAAGAAATTTTCTTAAACATTAAGTAGATTTAATTTAGTTTATGTTAATGTGTAACTTTTTAGTGTAAAGTTATTTTTTGAATAATGCATTTTTAAACTGGTATTAAACAATATTTTTAATTATTGAAACTTTATTAGTTATTATAAGTGATTTGTAAAATTTCAAAAATTCACAAACTAAAATATCAACCCAAATAAAAAAAATACGAAATTATAATTAAAATAACTGTAGAAACAATAATAAACTAATTGCAGTAGATTAAAAACAATATCTTCGAAAAGTTAAATATTATTTAAAATTAAGCACATTAAAACATAACAACTTATTAACTCAAAAAATATGTAAACTAAACTAAAAAAAAATTAAATATTAATAATTATTGCAATTTATTTGTTTAGTAAATATTCATTCCCGCATATATCTACGGGTGAGTTACCTAGTGAATATTAAATTATAGGTAAACACATAATGTATGTGATAAAGAAATTGAAGATTCCAACTCTAAAAATAATTAAATTCAGAGATATCTTTTAAAAACGCAGAATTATTCTCTTAACACAATTTATGATTTTCTCATATTAAATTATTTTTAAGTAATAATATTTATTGATCGTATTAAGTTATTTTTAAGTATTAATATTTGATTCTTTTATTGGCTTATAAATGTATTATGTAGTTTAATAGTTTCAACCCACTATAAGAATATAGCTAGGTTAGTTAATTTATATTAGTTTGAATTAGTGTAATTTCCTATAAATAGTATAGATTCTTTATTTTAAATATAAAAATTTAATTAATACTATTTATAATATTTTAATAATTATTACTAATTGAATTAGTTATTCAAATAATAAGATTCTTATGATAAAATATGAAATATCTAAACCTAAAGCATATTACTTAAAAATCTCTGGTAATAATTTACTTCAACGACATTTTCCGTAAATCAAACCCGTAAATCAAAACTCAAACGTTAAGTGAAGTTATATATATTATTAAAAAGTACCAAATAGAAATGTCCCTTAACTTTTCCACTTATTTATATTAGAATGTCACCGAGATATTTATTGAACCTATATTTAAGTATGTTTTTCTTTTTCTAATTTAAATAATAGATTTAAGCATCTAACGTCTTTTTCCAATTTAAGTAATATGTTTCCTTAATCAAATCTTAACCAAAATAGATTTCCCAATATATTTCCTAATAGATTTTGTATTAACGTATTAAATATTTTTTTAATATTTATTAGTAACAAATAATAAAATAAGAAGTAATTGATTTATATAATAAATAATATATAAACTAAAATATAAAGTAATCTATTCATAAATTATTGGTATAATTATATATATATATATATATATATATATATATAAGTACAATTAATGATAAATATTGAATTTATTTACAAGATACACTGTGATATAATAGACGATTAAAATCACAAAATATTATTATTCAAATTAATAAATAAAATTATTATGTTTTAAAATGTTATATTAACAGTTATGTGATACATTTAAATTTACAAATATATATTATATCATTTAGCACAAAAAAAATTTTAAAGTGAAAACAAATATTCAAACGGTCACATGTGAAGTTTTAGGAATAAAAAAATTATTTATTTGTTTTCAAGGGGTGCTAAATTTTGGAATTGAAAAGAATCATAATCCACCCCTATACCATTTTAGTTAGTATGATTGAAATTTATATTAGAATATTTTATTAAAATTTTAATTTTAATTTTTGTTATAGCTGCAAAGTTTAATTTTTGATCTAAATTTATAACCGCATTATAAACACATCATTTAGTACAAACAAAAAGTAATACTCGTGCGAACGCACAGGTCAAGATCTAGTTACTAGTTTATTAATAGAAAATATTACTTTTGACCACATAACATAATTTGTTATGTTCTAGTGTTGTCACCTTTTTTGCTTTGAACCATATACAATAATTTGATTTTCTTGTCCTTAACATTGTCACTTGTGCCTACCTAGGTCGGTTTAACCGGTGTTCTAGAAGTTAAACCAGTGGAATATGTTCACAGATCAGAGATCAAAGAAGACGATATCTACGGGACAATTGTCGCAGATAATACTGTCGCAGTCAACCACGACCATTTCGTGACATTCCGTCTTGATCTTGACGTCGATGGTAAGGAAAATTCATTTGTCCGTACCAAACGTGTGACCAAGAGGACTCCAAAATCTTTCGGCACACCGAGAAAAAGTTATTGGACAACGAATCGAAAAATTGCAAAAACCGAGGCAGAGGCTCGGGTTAAACTTGGACTAAGAGCGGAGGAGCTGATGGTGGTTAACCCTAACCGGAGAACGAAGCATGGCAATGAGGTTGGGTACCGTTTACTTCATGGGTCGGTCTCAGGCCCCCTTCTAACCGAAGATGATTATCCCCAGATTCGGGCAGCATTTACTAACTACAACGTGTGGATCACCCCTTATAACAAGTCGGAGGTTTGGGCTAGCGGTTTGTACGCCGATCGTAGCAAAGGCGACGACACGTTGGCTGTATGGTCCCTAAGGTAACTTACATACATCTCTACTAATGAATCTATTATAGTTTGACTTTTGCATCATTGCATCCATTAAAATGAGCAAAACTAACACGTTAGCTAGCTAGCTGGTAATCATTTTTACTAAAATAATATTTTTTTAGTCTCCTCAAATGACCTTGACATAAAAATTAGGGAAAATTATGCTACTTTGGATTAAAAATTTTAAGGGATTGATAAACAATAACAAACGTAAAGTTCACTAATAATTATAAAAATATAAATTTATGAAACCAACACAAATTTGTATGCATATAACAGTTTTTTACGTAAAGTTTTAGATATTATTGTGTACTTAAAGAAACAAATTAATGATAATTTATCTTTGTGGGACTAAATTTGTGTAACTGAATGTTAATTACAGGAATAGAAAAATAGAGAATAAAGATATAGTGATGTGGTACACCGTCGGATTCCACCATGTTCCATGTCAAGAAGATTTTCCGACAATGCCTACGTTGTCTAGTGGCTTTGAACTCCGGCCGGTCAACTTTTTCGAGCAAAATCCTGTCCTCAAAACCAAACTTATCAAAATCACCACCACTCCAAAGTGCACTCCTTCTAATTAAAGACGATTAATAATCATGATTTGATCCTTTTATGAGCATTTGTGAAGATTTCAAGAGATAATTATGTGTATCTATACAATTCTGATAAACTATTGATTAAAAAAAATATGTAATGCATTTTAATCAT
Source organism: Brassica carinata (assembly GCA_016771965.1). Taxonomy (NCBI): domain Eukaryota; kingdom Viridiplantae; phylum Streptophyta; class Magnoliopsida; order Brassicales; family Brassicaceae; genus Brassica; species Brassica carinata. The sequence goes on from CM028692.1 coordinate 25,230,338, forward strand.
ATATATATTTGGAAATTTGTATTATTCATTTTTATATTTTCACTTATAATTGTAATAATCCTAGAAAATGTATTAAAAGCCGCAATATTTTTCAGACTTCCCATTCTACATTCTCACTTCTATTACTTTTTAGTTTAATACATGTTTTGGGAAATTTACTTTTCTTACACTTATATTTTTATAACCTTAACAATCCTACGAAATACTTTTTTTTTATAAGTGTATCTCTTTATTTACACTTTTCGATCTCTATTGAGTTTAGTCTTTTGGCCACTAAAATGAGTTTATTGTTTAAGCCAAATGGTTTCTTTTTTGGTCATGAGTCGCAATTCAAAATGAGTTTATTGTTCAAAGCCATTATCTCTCCCCCAGTTACTATTCAAACAATGAATTTTGATCTGTCTCAAAACTAAGAATTTCGTTATTTCTAAAAACTTTGTTACAAAAAAATCATAAAACTACTACATGAAATAGAAAACATGGCTACTTTATATAAATCGTAACAAAAAAATTATAAAATAAAATGAAGTTAAAACTTGTTACGATTTTGCCACAGATATGATGCAACCATGGCTGTTCCAGCTGATTCTTCAACAAAGGACAAATCAGGCTGGATGAAAGGCGAGTTTATTGAGCTAAAACTAGCTGGTAAAACTGTAGACGAGCTAAAACCAGCTGAAGAGAATGTGTATGAGCTGAAACTAGCTGAAGTGGGAGTAGATGAGGTGGATTAGCTGAGTAAGCCAAATGACATTGCACCAGGAGCTGGAAAGGAGCTGATTGAAAGTGACACTAAACCAGGAGCTGGAAATGAGCTGACTGAGAGTGGCACTGAACCATGAACTGGAAAGGTGCTGAGTGAGAGTGACACTGATCCAGGAACTGACATGGACCTAGCTGCGCAAGTGATTTTCAGCCCAAAACATGAAGATGGATCATGCTTGTTTCTCTCAGTCCACAAAAGAAGTTCAAAACCCAAGTTAAGGATCCATCCTTTCTTTCTTATCGACAAATCACGAAATCCCAAGAAACCAGTTGAAGCTATTTTGGATCAAGTGGCCCCAAAAGAAGGATACAACCCAATGAGAGATTATAAAAAGTTCATTGTGGACTTTTTTCAAGCCAATTTCGGCCAGGGCTTTTATTAGAAAGTTTCTGACCCATTTCGCAAAGAAAATATCAGACAGGAGTCAAGGAATCAGTTCTTGTATGCCTATATATGAAGGCTGCATGACCAGTATGTATTTCATTATCCTTTTTAATCAAAACTTAAAAAAAAAACTGTGAATCCCTTGTTCAGCTTCTGAACATTGTATGCTTATGAGTTAATTCTTTACAAAACACTTTTGCCTTAGATCATTGTTTGCGAGAATAAATCTCACGATATCTGGCGCATCTACACAAGTGTCTGATCAGTTCATAGATCAACACTGAACATCACATCCATTCTCGACTTCTATCCCATCTATTCCACCAACCATCATCAATTTATCAAGGAGACAATACCATCCTTGTTACCATCCGCAAAACACAACCCATATCACCCTCAGATTAAACAAAAAGGGATCAGAAACACCAAGGGTTTCATTAAGATACTTCATGGTAAAATTGTCACAAGTAAATGGTGGCTAAAACCGTAGCTAATTGCAAAATTATTATTTTTTGCCACGTTTGAGTTACAAAAAAATTTCTTGGTTAATCTATAAAATATATTTTTGTCACGATTTAATCACAAATTCACTATAAGAAAACATATTTTTTACGATGGCGAAATTCGACGTAAACTCGTCGTAATTGGTCAATTACGACGAAGTAACGAGGAAGCGTGTTTCGTTGTTAAACGCCCGTCGTAACGGAGCTTTCGTCGTAATTGGTACACTAAAATCGTGTCTTTTCTACTGCAAGCTAACAGTGTAGATATAGTATTTGAGATTCAATTCCAGAGGACCAGTTTACACTTTATTTCTGTGGGATCAATATCAAGCTAAGACAATAAAAGGTTTTAAGGATTGAGAAATCGTAAAAAGCAAGTAACAAAGATGGTTTGGTTTCAGATTATAAAAGATGCTAAGTCTAGGGCGATGGGTCAGGTGTTAAGCGATCATGAGCCAAATAGCTATTCAAGGAACAATTCAAACAAGTCTAGAACTCGAAATACACATATAGATCAATCCACTCTCGTGGCATCTCAACTTTTATCAAGCAATTATAACACCTAAACTGTCGTTTGGATTAGAATATGAAGACAAACATTAAGCTCAGATTCGATTTGTTCACAAGATGCCCTAAAATCTACTTTCGCTGGTTAGGGACAAGTTGCCCATTCATGTTATTTCTAGCAACCTAAGCACTTTTGATGATTAGATTAAACCTAGTTTGAAGCACTTACGGTTAGTTATATGCAGACAGTAAGCATAGCCATGAATGGAGACAATCACATCACTAATCCTTATTTGTATTAGCTCATGGATATAAACACCCTAGACTAAGCAAGCTGACTGTTGGGAAAAAATACTCAGGTATCATTTTCCTCCAGGCTCCAGGCAGAACTCAGGCCTCCGGATCCCCGCAAAAGGAGTACCCCGGGTCCTCGCTGAAACAAACTCAGGAACTCAGGGACTACCCTTTCCCCCGGGAAAATGGAAAACTTCCAACAAAGAGAACCTTCCATATTTCCGAATATGGAAGAATTCCTCTTATTCAGACCGACTAAAGCCGACCTAAAGACGACTATTTAAGGCGAATCTAAACCTTAAAGCAGGGGATCGACTCATAGACATCTGGAGACTAAGAGAATAAAGCTAGGCAGCTAGGCTAGGGTTCATACACCAATCTATTGTAGTTCCTGCTTTACGCTCTAATAAAATTGTCTCCTCTACTTATCATCTCTGTAATATCTCTCTAAGTTCACAAACAAGCACTCTCAAAATTGGTAACTTGTCCCCCGTTCCGTAGTACTCTAAAAGGACCTACACAAAAATGCCCTAACAGTTTGGCGCTAGAAGGAGGGGAGTAATCCAAACTACGTGATGGTGGCGGTGGACAAGCACGAAGAACCATCCAAAGCTACCCAGAGAAAGGTCGAGTCTCAGAGGCAGCCTGATGATCTACGGGATCCAGCTCCCTACACGAGGAGCCACGAAAAACGCAGCCTCAAAATCAAGACTCGACCCCCTTCAGATCTGGAAACGTCTAGCCCGGAGGCTAAGATCATATGACCATCATCAGTCCTCAACGGAGAAGGGGCATCACGCGAGAGAGCCAAAACCACTCATGCTCACAACCCAGAAGAGAAAGCCTCTGATCCCGAGACCAACCAGGAAGCATCAGACATGGGGGTAGCAGCAAGGTCCTCTGCGACCTACCCGGGGCAGGGTCGGACAATCAGTGTCATATCCGGCGGCTCGGAAGCATATGAAATATACTCAGCAGCCGCACAGAGAGGAACCTGAGACAATCTTTGAAGTTTGGGAGCAATCGAGCCGGAGCATCAACCCCAAAGCACTGACAAGAAAGGTTTCGCAGCCAAGGAGCAGGAGCAGGTACTCGCCCCCCATCATGACGCCTTGGTCGTGTCACTCACCGTGGCAAACTGTCTGGTGAGAAGGATCCTAATGGATAATGGGAGTTCCGGCAACATCATCTTCCAAGCCGCCTATCAAGAGCTAGGATTGGACGAACACGCTGATAGCTTGCATATTTACATGTTTTTAGCATCCATATCTTATGCATTTTGATCATATAAGTTAGGCATTAGGCATGTTTAGGTCCATTTTGCATTCATTTGTCCTTATCAGGTGTTGGAGTATGCTTTGGTGTGATTTGAGGTGTTTGGAAGACTTATGGCCCCAAAAGAGATGAAGTATCATGTTTGGCCATGAAAAGAGAAGTCAAACCATGATCTGGTCAAGACAAAGATGAGCATGGACAGAGGTCTTAGAGATGTCTCCTGCTGCTAAGATTTTTTGGAGACACAGCAAATTGAGTTAGCTTTCCAATGGAAGTGGTTTCAAGTCATTTGGACCTGTATTGGAGAAGTTATGATCAATTCACTTGAAGCATGTCAGGATGGCCGGGTAGAGACAGCCGGGTAGAGACAGCCGGCCGGGAAAAGGACAGATGGATGGAAGTGGTCCAGTCCGGGATGACTGAGCCTGGGACAGGTACCCAGTCGTTTGGCTTGTGCTGGAGGTGACCAGACCGGGTAGACAGGTCCGGGTTGGTGAAGCAGGACGGGAAGAGCGGGATCAAGGCGTCCGGACGGCCGGGGAGGAAGAACCGGGGAACAGCACCCGGACGGGCTGGACAGAGGCCAGAAATGGACAGGCCGGGGTGGCCAGACCGGGTTGGATGGCTCTGAGTCTCCCCTGACCGAATTTCAAGCTCCATTCTCATTGGCTGAGACCAATTTTGCTTAAGGACTTTTTAGTAATCTTGTTTTATGTTTCTTAGGGCTTTCAAGCCTCCTTTAAATACTCTTGTAATCTCATTAAGAGATCTAACTTCTTTTCTCTCCAAAACATAATAAGAACTTGAAGAAAGTTTGGATCTTTGATCCTTTTTATCTCATTTCTTTTGTGTTTAATAGATTAACTTATTCTCTAATCATGTTTAGCCTTGAATCATCATTGATTTTGAGGTTTTCCATGGGTATTAGTGAGTAGATCTATCTAGGGTTCATGGGATAGGGAGACTAAGGGTGATTAAGTGTAGATCCAAGGTGCGTAGTGTTAGATCTATCATCTCCTTCCATTGATTTGGTATTCTTCTTGCTATATTTGGGTTGGCCTCTCAAACATAGAGCCATAGGCATTTCTTGCCCGAAAGGTGTTCTATGAAATGCCTGAACCAACTCATCTATGCTTTTAGCTTGCTTTGCCTAAGAGATTAGTTGTCAAAGGAGCTAGGATTGCTATTAGACTCATTCTCCATGCTTGCTTTGATCATTACAGCCAAAGAGATTTGGTGTACTTGGGTGATCATTGCAAAGGAGCATCCATCTAGAGATAGAGCTTGCTTAGTTTTGTTGTCTAGGCATAAGGAATTAGATTGATTGAAAAGTTAGCATCTTGGATTGAATCTTGATCACCCAAAGTCAGTTCCCTTGTCCCAAGAACCCCCTTGCCTCATTGAGAAAGAAAGTTCAATCTTTTATTGCATTTTTAATATTGCCTTACTTCCATAATCATCCTCTCATCTTGATTGCACTTAGATTAAGCATGAACTTGCATTCCCTTTGCATTAGAATCTCTTGGAATTGGATTGACATCTTGTATTCTACAACATTTGATTAGGACTTTAGAGAAGTCCTGTCATCAAATTGGCGTTGATAGCTTGCGTATTTACATGTTTTTAGCATCCATATCTTATGCATTTTGATCATATAAGTTAGGCATTAGGCATGTTTAGGTCAATTTTGCATTCATTTTTCCTTATCAGGTGTTGGAGTATGCTTTGGTGTGATTTGAGGTGTTTGGAAGACTTATGGCCCCAAAAGAGATGAAGTATCATGTTTGGCCATGAAAAGAGAAGTCAAACCATGATCTGGTCAAGACAAAGATGAGCACGGACAGAGGTCTTATAGATGTCTCCTGCTGCTAAGATTTTGTGGAGACACAGCAAATTGAGTTAGCTTTCCAATGGAAGTGTTTTCAAGTCATTTGGACTTGTATTGGAGAAGTTATGATCAATTCACTTGAAGCATGTCAGGATGGCCGGGTAGAGACAGCCGGGTAGAGACAGCCGGCCGGGAAAAGGACAGATGGATGGAAGTGGTCCAGTCCGGGATGACTGAGCCTGGGACAGGTACCCGGTCGTTTGGCTTGTGCTGGAGGTGACCAGACCGGGTAGACAGGTCCGGGTTGGTGAAGCCGGACGGGAAGAGACGGATCAAGGCGTCCGGACGGCCGGGGAGGAAGAACCGGGGAACAGCACCCGGACGGGCTGGACAGAGGCCAGAACTGGACAAGCCGGGGTGGCCAGACCGGGTTGGATGGCTCTGAGTCTCCCCTGACCGAATTTCAAGCTCCATTCTCATTGGCTGAGACCAATTTTGCTTAAGGACTTTTTAGTAATCTTGTTTTATGTTTCTTAGGGCTTTCAAGCCTCCTTTAAATACTCTTGTAATCTCATTAAGAGATCTAACTTCTTTTCTCTCCAAAACATAATAAGAACTTGAAGAAAGTTTGGATCTTTGATCCTTTTTTATCTCATTTCTTTTGTGTTTAATAGATTATCTTATTCTCTAATCATGTTTAGCCTTGAATCATCATTGATTTTGAGGTTTTCCATGGGTATTAGTGAGTAGATCTATCTAGGGTTCATGGGCTAGGGAGACTAAGGGTGATTAAGTGTAGATCCAAGGTGCCTAGTGTTAGATCTATCATCTCCTTGCATTGATTTGGTATTCTTCTTGCTATATTTGGGTTGGCCTCTCAAACATAGAGCCATAGGCATTTCATGCCCAAAAGGTGTTCTATGAAATGCCTGAACCAACTCATCTATGCTTTTAGCTTGCTTTGCCTAAGAGATTAGTTGTCAAAGGAGCTAGGATTGCTATTAGACTCATTCTCCATGCTTGCTTTGATCATTACAGCCAAAGAGATTTGGTGTACTTGGGTGATCATTGCAAAGGAGCATCCATCTAGAGATAGAGCTTGCTTAGTTTTGTTGTCTAGGCATAAGGAATTAGATTGATTGAAAAGTTAGCATCTTGGATTGAATCTTGATCACCCAAAGTCAGTTCCCTTGTCCAAGAACCCCCTTGCCTCATTGAGAAAGAAAGTTCAATCTTTTATTGCATTTTTAATATTGCCTTAGTTCCATAATCATCCTCTCATCTTGATTGCACTTAGATTAAGCATGAACTTGCATTCCCTTTGCATTAGAATCTCTTGGAATTGGATTGACATCTTGTATTCTACAACATTTGATTAGGACTTTAGAGAAGTCATGTCATCAAATTGGCGCCGTTGCCGAAGTTCTAAGTTGATTTTGACATTGGGATTTAGTTATTTGCTTGAGACTAAGTCATTTTTATTTTTATTTTATCTTGTGATATTGGTTCTTGCCTCTTCTATCTTTGACTTTCAGGTGTATGATCACAAGAAGCAGAGGGGCATCTATCTTGGTTCCTACTGTTGAAGAGATTGCTGCACTTGAGAGGGAGATAGCAAGACAAAGAAGAGAAGTAGAGCAACAGGCTCATCTACAAAGGTTGGGGTTTGAGATGGAGAATCTGCCTCAAGATGGTGATGCCCTAGGGGGCAATGGTCCAAGAGCTGACAACATAAGACCACAGCACCAGCCACAACAACCACAGCGCCAAGCTAGAGCCATTGGAGCCTATGATCAACCACACATTCATGGTCATAGGTTGGGGATAAGGGAACCAGCTGTGGAGAACAACAACTTTGAGATCAAATCAGGGCTGCTGCATTTGATTGAGAACAACAAGTTTCATGGCCTTGCTGTGGAGGATCCCCTTGATCACTTGGACACATTTGATAGCTACTGTAGCTTGTCTAAGATTAATGGAGTCTCTGAAGATGCATTCAAGCTGAGGTTGTTTCCTTTCTCTTTGGGAGACAAGGCACATCTATGGGAGAAGGCTCTTCCAAGTGACTCTATCACAACTTGGAATGAGTGCAAGAGGGTATTCCTAGAGAAATTCTTCTCTACCTCAAGAACAGCCAAGATCAGAAATGAGATCTCTAGCTTTCAGCAGAAGAACCTTGAGAGCTTTAGTGAAGCATGGGAGAGGTTCAAGGGCTATTGGTCTCAATACCCACATCATGGCTTCACCAAGGAGAGTTTGCTTAGTACCTTCTACAGAGGTGCTCTACCAGAGTTCAGGAACAGATTGGACACAGCCAGCAATGGGTTCTTCTTGGGCAGAACTGAGCAGGATGTTGAGGAGCTAGTGGAGAACATGGCCAGGAGTGACTCAGTCTACAGTGAGGAGCATGATAGGGCAAACAGAGGCACTGATGAAGATGATCCCACACAAGAAAGGCCCTGAAATCTCCAAGAAAAGTTGGACAAGCTTGTAGAAAAAGCCAAGCAAGAGCAGGTTAACTCCATTGGGAACCAACAACAGAAACAGCCTGCTAGGACTACTGAAGTTCATGGTGTAGAAGGTCAAGAGGAGCTGTGCTTCATCAATTCTAATGGCACATGGTATAGGAAAGAGCCCAACTTCCAATACCAAAACAACTACCACCAAAGACCTTACTACTACAATCAACAAGGAGGTTACCAAGCAAACCAGCCTACTCAGCCCCAAGGAAGCTCTTCTCCAGCTCAGGCTCCAAGTTCAAATTTGGAGTCCATGTTCAAGCAACTCTTAGAAGCTCAAGAGAAGAATGCTAGGAGCATTGGAGATGAGTTCAAGAATATCCATGCCAAGATTGATGGAACATATTCAGATCTCAACAACAAGTACATGCAACTTGCCTCTCATCTCAAAGCTTTGGAGAGCCAGGTTGCTTCTATGTCTTCATCCTCCAAGAGCCCAATGGGATCTCTAACAGGAAAACCAGAGAAGAACCCTAAGGAGACTTGCAATGTTATCCTCTCCACTTCTTCAAGAATTGCTTTGAGTGATCATAAGAATGATGTTGATGAGATTGAGAGGCTAGTGCTTGGAAATCAGATTGAACATGATAAGAGACTGGTTGTGGCCACAGCTGAAGCTAGAGTTGTGAAGAGAGCTGATAAGAAGGTTCAAGGAAAGATTGATGAGCCTAAGATTGAGACACAAGTTGAGAAGAGTGCTAACCCCAAGCTGAAAGAAGTGAAGGAAGAAGACAATGAGGTTGAGCTATCACCATATGATAAGCTCCCTTTCCCTCAAAGGTTCCTCACCAAAGCTCAGAAAAAAGTGGTCTCCAAATTCAGAAAAGACCTCAGTGATATTGGAGTCAAGCTTCCAGAGATCAGCAATGTCATGTCCCCGATCCTAGATAGGATCGTCCGGAAGGACCATGGTGCGAGGAGACGCACCAGTCAGGTCGTAAGACCTTGAGACAAGCGTATCATGGTCCAATAAGGAAGGTTAAGGGCATCAGGAAGCTGAGACTTAACCAGGATGTGAAAGAAACAAGTGTAAAGGAGCTGGACGAGTGATCCGGGAGCTGGACGAGGTCTGGATCAAGCTCGATCAGCTAGGTGCAGCTGGAAGTTAGCTCACCTAAGTGTGATCATCTCACAGGAGCTGGAGTACTAGCTCACTCAGTTGGGAGCAGTTGGTATTCAGCTCAACTCAGTTGGAGGAAGTGTTCTGGTCCGGACCAGTGTGGTCGGGTCAGGCCGTTACAGGGTGAGCCGATGGTCCAGGTGCAAGGTGGTTTGTCTTAGGCACGGACCAGGGAGTTGGCAAGCTTCCAGGAGTGTGAGCTAAGGCTCAGTGGACGATTTTGTGGAAAGGAAGAAAAGAAAGAAACTGCCAAAAGGCGGTTACGGACGGTTATGGGCGGTTGAGAAAGGGAGAAACTGCCCGTTTGGATATAAGGACTGGGTAACTGCCTTCCAGGCGGTTATGGACGGTTGGGGATCGATTTCCCTTCTATTTTCTTTGTCTCTGTCGAAAATATTCAGATAATAAGACAGAAAACTCAGACAACTTCCAGAGAAAAAGAGAGAGAGATGTGAAGGCAGCAAAGGGGCAGGTTTGAGGGAAATCAAGAGGGGAGTTGAGAAAGACCCTCTGGTGAATTTTGATTATTGTTTGCCATGCCCTGGGTTTCCTCTACATCCATAGAAGACACGCAAATAGCCTGGAGAGAAGATAGGAGGCCGGATCTAACTTCTAAGGGCTGAGACAGCCTTGAAGGCAGATGTGTGTAGAAAGGCAGTTTCTTGGACACTGAAGGGGGAAGTGATGCACGACCTTTGGGTGGTGTTTGATCATGGATGAACACATCTAAGGCTTCCTCTGTGTCCTGGGAACACACGCAAATGGTCAGAGGAGAAGGGAGAAGGCCGGACTCCACTCCCAAAGGCCAACACAGCCTGAAAGGTGGATGCAGTGCAGAAACTGGTTCCATGGGAGTTCCATGGTATGAAAGGGAGGCACGACCATTGAATGGATCTTATCATTACTGGAAGTATATGATAAGGATTGATGGAAGTGTGATCAAGAGGAGTATGGTCGTCCCTCATAAAGGATGACACAAGATCTACAATCATCATTGATGAGGTAACATGCTTATGATTACTTTCTGGTTTATGTTTATGTCTCTTGAGGTGCGAATGAGGCCAAGTATGGCACGCCCTTGGAGACCAGATATTGTGATGTATTGTAGGGATACAGGACTGTGAGGAAAGGGGTGGATCTTAGTTGATCTAATTCATCCATGTGGGATGATGGTTGAAGCCACACATCGGTTAGTGATTCATGGTGGATCATGGGTGAACCGGATCTGTGGTCTTGCATTCTCTATGAATCCAGGACGTGTCACTATGATATAGTGACATTAAGGCATGTTAGTTATCAGCCTTGGTGTTGGTAAGCTAGGTGTGAATGATTGGCTAAGAGCCATGAGGAAGAGTATAGCCAATACTAGGTGGTGTAGACCACAAGTATTGTGCTGGGTGTGTTTATACAAGGAAGGCCGTGTGTGATCTGATCATGGGCAAGGATGGACGACCTTATCCTTGGTTGATGGATCAAGGTGTCTGAGCTAAGTGATCAAAGGATGCACCGGTTGTATGAGCTAGACTGATCGGGTTCATTGGGACATGATTCCATGGCCGGTTAGGAAGTGTGAAGACTCATCAGTTCTGAGTCATGTGGGGTGGTTGGTTGATTGACTTAGGACCTGATGGGCCTTTTTAGTCCTTGAAAGGACTTGGTTACAGGGGAGCACACGCCTGAGACATGGTGGTACTAAACCAGGCCTTGGCCGGTTCAGTGGAACTCTCCATGGCCTTGGTTGGGCAGCTAGGTCCGGATCTCATAGTTCTGGATGGAATTGATGGGATCCGACCATGGATTCCTCTTAGTGGGGAATTATCAGTATTTTTCATGAATTTTAATTAATTTTTGGAGCATGTTTGCTTGAGGTTGTTTTTGCAGCTGAAGACTTCCCGAAGGTACTTAGTCTGTGGGGATGGTTGGCTGAATGACTAAGTACCCAAGGGAAGAGTTTATGCAGGTATAAGCAAGCTAAGTCAGCTGAGACAAAGAGCTAACAAGCTCCGTGGATGTGGCAAAGGTATGATCTAGCAATGTTGCTTAGATCTAGATAGAATGGATTAGGGGAATGGAACCTCGGATTTGTATGAATTGGTCTGGTTCAGGATCGACCCTTTGGAGCTAGTGGTAGCTGTGTATACTAACCAAGGCTAGGGTGATTTGACCGGACCAGTGCTAGATTGGTTGTAGACCAATGGATATAATTGTTATTCTGCTGCGTCTGTGTTGAATTGATCTAAGCTAAGAATTGACTACAGTAGTCTTGAGCTTAGATCTGTGTTAGCCCTCGCCTATGGGCGATGTTTTGAATAAAGGGCGAAAAAAATTTAGAGGTTCGGTCAGTGTATGGACCGAGCGACGTAAGGCGTCGACCGCAGCCTAGTTGGCCGGGATCGGGTCTTACAAGCAATATGCATGCTGCTCCTGTCCAAATGATGCTCATACAGGACATTCTCACCCACCAAGCTAAAGTAGCTGAGCTTCTGGACATCTCACTTCTGAAGATTGATCCACCAATCCCTCCCAAGTCCCTCCCTAAGCTTGAGTCTCAAGGGAAGTTCACATTGTCTTGCTCCCTTGGTAAACTAACTATGGATGATGCTCTTGTTGATAGTGGAGCTAGTGTGAATGTCATCTCCTTGGATATGGTGCAGAGTATTGGGATTGAAAGAATGGAAACATATACTCCTCCTCTCACCTTTGGGGATTCCTCTTCTACAACCCCACTTGGCATAATCAAGGACTTTCCCTTGAAGATTGGATCCTGCACCATACCTATTGACCTCACTGTTTTGAAGATGGAATCTGAAGAGAGTCCCTTTAATCCTTGGCACTCCTTTCCTCACAACAGTTGGAGCTTGCATTGACTTTCCCAACAAGAAAGTCACCCTCATGCATGTCAACAAAGCTGTCTCTTATCCTCTCCAACCTCCAATGGAATCAGACTATTGTGGGACAATCACTTGTGATGCACAAGCTGTTGAGAAGCCCCAAGATGAAGAGGTTGTTGGTAAGAAAGAAGGTCTTGATGGAGAGTGTTCTAAGGAGTTGTGTGTTGAGCACTTGGAAAGTGCTAAAAGAGAGGGGATGGGTGGAGCCTCAAAGGCTACTCATGGCAAGAAGAAGATAGTGAAAGAGCCTCATCCTCCACCTCTTGATTTGCTCTCACACACTCTCACTCTCCATCCAAAGAAGCTCAGAGATGGTGTCCTTGAGTACAAGATCAAGCATAAGGGCAGGTCCACACCATTCTCAAGTGCTAGAGCCATCATCACTCCTCAGCTCCAAGATGACCCAATCAAGCTTCAAGAGCTTCTCTCTCAGGTCCTCACCATCACACTTGAAGGTGGGAAGGATCCTCCTTCTCACTAGTTCAAGAGACAAGGTAGTCAAGCTAAGTGACTCAAAACAAGCTCACTTGGGAGGAAGTCCCATGGTTATCCTTGTATATAGCTTTGCAATTTCAATTTTCCTTTTAAGTTTTTAATAAAAGTGGTCAAGGTTTTCAGGTTGAGCCAAGCACTAGAGGAGAGAAGAATAGTGGTGAATCACTTGAGCCCCATGATCCATGTAGCAGCCTCCTCTAGTTGCTATGAACCAAGCCAGCTTCTAGTCATGCCACAAGCACCATGCCCAAATCTCCTTGTGTGGTATCACTCCAACCCTTCTTGTAAATACATTTGCTTTTGCCTTGTTGAGGTATCTCTTACTCTCTTACTCACACAAGAGAGTACCGGATATTTGATCCTGTTTGCTTTGTGATTTTGAGTCTCATGCATTGCATTGTTCATTCATATTTGCATAAAAAAAAATTTAAATTTTTGAATCATGTAGATTGCATCACTTGCATCCTTAAGATTGAGTCTAGAGCATATAAGTTGCATTCGTTTGCATATGGAGCATTGCCTTGTAATGAACACTTGTTTGCACTGAATTTGACACCCTAGTTAAACATATCAAGTAGCTTAAGCATCTTTTGAAAGGCTTGCATGCTTTGAGCCTTGAAAACTCTTCTTGAAACTTGCTTGCTTGCTTGATATTGGCATTGTTCTTAAGACCAGCTCCATCCTGAACTTAGACTTGAATGAACTTAATTTCTCTTGCATATGGGCATTTGCATACTTGATCATGGATCTCATACACATTTGGGTTATCTTTTCCCCATTGTACCACTCTTTGTTAACCCAAATGGCACTCCAATACCCTTGAACCCTAGCCATTCTTTGAAACCTACATTGATTTGCTTGAGTGAGGCCTCTTTTCTGATAGCTTGTCATGTGCAAAATCTTGAGAGTATTGGGAGCGACATGAATTTGTTCTCATCTCTTGCTAGCATAGGGTCCTCATTTGAGCTAGCTTCTAGGATGGTGGGTGAAGTTTTTGTTCTCTAATGGTTTACATTTTGGGTTTGGGATATGATAATGTTGAGATTGATGAATAAAGAAAGTTTTGAAAAAGAAAAACCCCAGGGACCTAGAAATGAAAAATGAAAAGCTCTTGATTGAAGTTTTTAACCTTCCCCCTCACTTATAAAAAAAGAAAAAAAAAAGAGAAAGAAAAGAAAAAAAGAAAAAAAAAGAAAGAAAAGAAAAAGAAAAAGAAAGATTCAATAAGATAGTGGGGAAGGAAAAACTAAAGAGTTAGAGTTTAGAATGTGAATAGATATCCTTAGAGGTTGAATCATGAGAAAGAAAATGTTCATTGGGTGAGTGATGTGAGAAAGTTTTTCAATTTTGGGTTATGGGATGAATAAAAGGGGTGTAGATCTTGTAATCATTTAGGAATTGGGTAGAATGATGAGGATGGATCCATGTATGCATGAATTGCTCCTAGTCTTAGATAAATTTTGCATAATGATCAAGCTCCTTGAATTTTGAGTGATTGCCACCTTGAAATGATGCATTGAACCCCCATTATCATCCATATTAGACCATTTGATCACCTAGCCAAATGATTGAGATCATGTGCCCATTTGTGAGACTTCACCTTGTGTGTGTGTGTGAATCAATGTGAGGGCTGGTTAAGAGATCTTGTTGGTTGACAAGCATTGCATCTTGTGTAGAGGCATAAGAGTCATTGATAGGCCTTGTGAAGCTAGAGCATAATAGAAAGTTTTGCTCATGCTATTTGCTATGTTTCTTTAGGATGTCAAGTTGAGTGCTATGAGTGTTTCTTTTGGCTTTGCTTCCATCTCTATGTCTCTCCTCCTTGTGTTTTGAAAAAATTACTTGAGGACAAGTAAAGGTCTAGTGTGGGGGAGTTGATAGCTTGCATATTTACATGTTTTTAGCATCCATATCTTATGCATTTTGATCATATAAGTTAGGCATTAGGCATGTTTAGGTCCATTTTGCATTCATTTGTCCTTATCAGGTGTTGGAGTATGCTTTGGTGTGATTTGAGGTGTTTGGAAGACTTATGGCCCCAAAAGAGATGAAGTATCATGTTTGGCCATGAAAAGAGAAGTCAAACCATGATCTGGTCAAGACAAAGATGAACATGGACAGAGGTCTTAGAGATGTCTCCTGCTGCTAAGATATTGTGGAGACACAGAAAATTGAGTTAGCTTTCCAATGGAAGTGGTTTCAAGTCATTTGGACCTGTATTGGAGAAGTTATGATCAATTCACTTGAAGCATGTCAGGATGGCCGGGTAGAGACAGCCGGGTAGAGACAGCCGGCCGGGAAAAGGACAGATGGATGGAAGTGGTCCAGTCCGGGATGACTGAGCCTGGGACAGGTACCCGGTCGTTTGGCTTGTGCTGGAGGTGACCAGACCGGGTAGACAGGTCGGGTTGGTTAAGCCGGACGGGAAGAGACGGATCAAGCGTCCGGACGGCGGGGAGGAAGAACCGGGAACAGCACCGGACAGGCTGGACAGAGGCCAGAACTGGACAGGCGGGGTGGCCAGACCGGGTTGGATGGCTCTGAGTCTCCCCTGACCGAATTTCAAGCTCCATTCTCATTGGCTGAGACCAATTTTGCTTAAGGACTTTTTAGTAATCTTGTTTTATGTTTCTTAGGGCTTTCAAGCCTCCTTTAAATACTCTTGTAATCTCATTAAGAGATGTAACTTCTTTTCTCTCCAAAACATAATAAGAACTTGAAGAAAGTTTGGATCTTTGATCCTTTTTATCTCATTTCTTTTGTGTTTAATAGATTATCTTATTCTCTAATCATGTTTAGCCTTGAATCATCATTGATTTTGAGGTTTTCCATGGGTATTAGTGAGTAGATCTATCTAGGGTTCATGGGCTAGGGAGACTAAGGGTGATTAAGTGTAGATCCAAGGTGCTTAGTGTTAGATCTATCATCTCCTTGCATTGATTTGGTATTCTTCTTGCTATATTTGGGTTGGCCTCTCAAACATAGAGCCATAGGCATTTCATGCCCGAAAGGTGTTCTATGAAATGCCTGAACCAACTCATCTATGCTTTTAGCTTGCTTTGCCTAAGAGATTAGTTGTCAAAGGAGCTAGGATTGCTATTAGACTCATTCTCCATGCTTGCTTTGATCATTACAGCCAAAGAGATTTGGTGTACTTGGGTGATCATTGCAAAGGAGCATCCATCTAGAGATAGAGCTTGCTTAGTTTTGTTGTCTAGGCATAAGGAATTAGATTGATTGAAAAGTTAGCATCTTGGATTGAATCTTGATCACCCAAAGCCAGTTCCCTTGTCCCAAGAACCCCCTTGCCTCATTGAGAAAGAAAGTTCAATCTTTTATTGCATTTTTAATATTGCCTTAGTTCCATAATCATCCTCTCATCTTGATTGCACTTAGATAAGCATGAACTTGCATTCCCTTTGCATTAGAATCTCTTGGAATTGGATTGACATCTTGTATTCTACAACATTTGATTAGGACTTTAGAGAAGTCTTGTCATCACACGCCCTCACACGGAGAGTGCTCCCACTCATTGGATTCAGCGGAGAGGTCAAACAGACCTGAGGAGAGGTAACCTTACCAATCTACGCGGAGGGGATCAGTATGCAAACCAGGTTCCTGGTCCTCGATTGTTCTTCTTCGTACAACATGATCCTAGGACGATCCTGGATCCATGATATGGGGGCTGTCCCCTCGAGGCTTCATCAGCTAATCATGTTCCCAACACCCTGGGGCATAAAAGTGCTGAAAGGAGACCAGGTGAACTCCCGCTCGTGCTACGAACTCACCCTGAAGACTAAGGGTCCGTCACAGCTGAACAAGGAGCCTTGAGCTCAGCATTCTGAAGAGTCGGAGGTCGAGGATGTGGACGACGTGCCTTTAATCGAAGGAGAACACACTAAATATCTTAAGATTGGTTCTAAGCTGGATGATGGGCTGAGAAGAAGATTGGTGGATTTCCTCAGATCTAACTCCGAATGCTTCGCCTGGTCCCATACAGACATGCCTGAGATCGATCCAGAAGTCATCATGCACAAGCGACAGGTGGATTCTTTGTATCAACCAGTCAGACCAAAGAGGAGGAAGTTCGCCCCCAAAAGGGATGCAATAATAAACGAGGAAATCAAGAACCTGCTCAACGCAGAGTTCATCCGCGAGGTACAATATCCCGAATGGCTCGCTAATGTGGTAGTAGTGAAAAAGAAGAATGGAAAATTTGCGAGTCGGCATAGACTTCACGGATTTAAACAAGTAATGTTCAAAGGACCCCTTTCCCTTGCCTCACATCGACAAACTCGTCGACGCCACAACAAGACATCAGCTCATGAGCTTTATGGATGCATTCTCTGGCTACAACCAGATCCTCATGCACCCCAAGGATCAGGAGAAAACTTCGTTTATGACATCAAGGGGGATCTATTGTTACAAGGTCATGCCCTTTGGCTTGAAGAACGTCGGATCAACCTACCAAAGGTTGGTAAATACAATGTTCGCATATCAGATCGGACAAACGATGGAGGTGTACGTCGACGACATGCTGGTCAAGTCCCTGGATGCTGAGGACCACGTCTTGCACCTACAACAAGCCTTCTCTACTCTCCGGAAATACTATATGAAGCTCAATCCTGCCAAATGCTCATTTTGCGTTAGCTCTGGCAAGTTCCTTGGATATATCGTGACCCGCCGGGGCACCGAAGCCAATACAGACCAGATCTGAGCCATTCACTCAATTCCTCCCCCAAGGAGTATCAAGGAGGTCTAGAAACTGACCGGGAGGATGGCGGCCCTGAGCAGATTCATTTCCAGGCTTTCCGACAAGTCTCACGCCTTCTTTGAAACTCTTAAGAATCCAAAAGACTTCCTATGGACTGAGAAATGAGAAGCAGCCCTTCACGAACTCAAGGTCTACCTCACGACTCCCCCTCTCTTGTCTAAACCGCTGCTTGGTGAGGTTCTGTTACTATACCTGGCCGTTTCTGAACACACGGTAAGTGCCGTCCTGGTTTGAGATAAAGGTAATAAGCAGCTACCAGTCTACTACGTGACTAAAGCTCTCCTTGATGCGGAAACCCGATACAGTCACCTGGAAAAGTTGGCGCTAGCCTTAATGTTAGCTGCTCGAAAGCTACGATCTTATTTCCAGGCTCACCTGATCGTGGTCGTCACCTCTTATCCGAAAAAGTTGGTACTCCACAAACCAGAAATCTCCGGGCGCCTTACCAAATGGGCAGTGGAATTAGGGGAATACAGTGTGATCTTCCGGCCGACTACTGCTATAAAGTCCCAGGTCCTGGCGGATTTTGTGGCCGAGTTCTCTCCCAACATGCTCCTGGATCTAGAAAAGGAGAGCATCCTCCAGGATAAGGCGACAACAGAAGGAGTATGGGTCCTATATGTGGACGGATCCAGTAATGTTAAAGGAGCCGGAGTAGGGATAGTACTCACTTCACCTACGGGAAACACGGCTTCACGAGCTGTAAGGTGCAACTTTAAGCTTAACTAACAACGAAGTGAGTACGAGGCCCTGATCGCCGGATTGACTCTAGCTCAGCAAATGGGCGCGGAGAACATTCAGGTCTACAGTGATTCTCAGCTGATAATCAACCAGGTACAAGGAGAATACCAGGCCAAGGACGACAGCATGATCCAGTATCGGGGCGTCGCTCAACGCCTCATCAAGAAATTCAAGAGCTAAGGCCCTCACTCAGATCCCTAGGAGAAAAACTCACAAGCCGGCCTTTGGCCAACCTGGGATCCGCCTAGAAACTACAAAGCGATGAGCATTTCCTCGCTCAGACGCAATGGCCGGCCACCCTGGAAGAGTCGCAGCACGAAGAAGTGTCCGCCGTAGAGGAAGGCGAGACATGGATGACTCCCATCATACGGTACCTGGAGGATGATGTTCTCCCAGAAGATCGCAA
Organism: Brassica carinata; assembly: GCA_016771965.1. NCBI lineage: Eukaryota > Viridiplantae > Streptophyta > Magnoliopsida > Brassicales > Brassicaceae > Brassica > Brassica carinata. The sequence goes on from CM028692.1 coordinate 25,248,841, forward strand.
CGAAAGTAGGAAGATCAAAAAGCAAGCTGCTAGATACTGCATCTCTCAAGGGAGACTGTTCTGAAGGTTCTTCTCTGGTCCATACCTCCGATGAGTCACGCCCCGAGAAGCTGCCAGAATCCTCGTGGAACTCCATGAAGGACACTGTGGATCCCACTCTAGTGGAAAGAGTTTGGTGTTAAGAGCGAAAAGAGTCGGGTATTACTGGCCTACAATGGCTAAGGACGCCAACAAGCAGGCCAAGCACTGCGATCAATGTCAGAGACACGCCCCCGTCTCAAAGCTCCCACCAGAACATCTTAAATCCATAAGTTCCCCGTGGCCCTTCAGGAAATGGGGAATGGACATTGTAGGGAAATTCCCTATGGCACCAGGTCAAAAGGTCTTCCTCCTAGTCGTCACCGACTATTTCTCAAAATGGATCGAAGCAGAAGCGCTCAGTAAGATCACTGATCTTCAGATCCATAAGTTCCTGTGGACAAACGTGATCACCCGCTTCGGGGTCCCGCAAGAAATTGTCACCAACAACGGATCCCAGTTCACCAGCCACAACTTCAGAAAGTTTTGCAAAGACTGGGGCATAAAGCTGACCTTCGCCACGCCTAGACACCCACAGTCCTATGGACAAGCGGAGTCTATGAACAAAACCATGGTCAACATGTTAAAAAAGCGGCTGGAAGGTTCCAAGGGAAATTGGGCAGAAGAACTACACGGAGTCCTCTGGGCTCATCGGACTACTCCTAAAACAGCGGCGTTGGAAACTCTGTTCTCGCTAGTCTACGGCGCTGAAGCCATAACACCCACGTAAATGCAAGTAAAGACAACCGCCTCAGGTCCTATCTCCCAGGAGGAGAACGACAAACTAATGTCTTTAAACCTCGATCTGCTAGACGAAAAAAGGGAAGCCGCTAGGCTCAGAAATTGGTCTGACCTGCAGGAAGTCGCCATGAATTATAATAAGAAGGTCATAACCAGAACCTTCCAGCAGGGAGACTGGGTTCTACGAGGAGTACCTGGAAACACAACTGGAAAACTCGCCCCTGGATGGGAAGGACCCTACAAAGTAATCGAAGTACGAGGTGTAATGCTTGCTCAAATTACCCTAGAACAACCTTACTCTCATCAAAAGAGGTCAAGTTGTAGTACTTAGGGATCGAATCCAAAGGAAGCTAAGGAACACACTTGATCTTATTGTAACAAAGCTAGGTCAAAGATTTCAAAGCAGTAAATAACAAGTAAACTTAAAACTGGTGAGCAAGACAATTACTCAAGTGATTGGTTTGGGTGTTTAACAGATATGGTGAAGGCGTTAGACTTAGGATTACTATTCAGGTTATTAGGATTATAATAGTATGAATGCCTATGTGAGATGCTTGCATGATATTATAGAACCCAACTATAACAATAACTTTAACTGTCGTCATAGGTTATCTATTACTAGAACCGATGAGACTCCCATTGGTGAAACATAGGAAGGCGTCGATCGACCTGCTATCGCACGTATCGATCGACATTGCCTCGCATCAATCGATCGATGACTCTATAGGAGTATCGATCGATGCGCCTCTAGTAAGCTTTAAGTGCGAGGTTGATAACAGTTCGCTTAAGGAGTTTGCCAAATCAGTTGTCGCTTGTTTCCAGAAAATTCCTAAGCTCAAAGAAGATAGATCCAAGGATAATATCCACTGTCATCATGTATAGGTTAGCTACTCCTATACAAGCATTAAGAGCAATCTTCTACGATGAATATCACATACTCAAGTATTCATATTTGGGGCTAAGCCCTCAAAACCTATTTGAATCCTAAATCTAACAAAGGTGTTTACTCAGACATGGCCAAGCAAAACATCATAACAATTAAATAAAATTGCATAGATAGAATAGATGGAAAATAAAGGTGTTCAAGAAAGCTCTCAATTGTAACTCTCTCTCTCACAAAACAATAGTATAAAAAACTCTCAAGACATTCTCTGCTTGTCTTGGGGCTTGGTATACATGGGATCAGATGCTTCAAACAAGTCTGGAAGGTAAAGCCTTGTGTAGATAGTTTTATCACCTTCTCTCTCTCATCGAATTTAGATTTAATTTTATTCAGTTCTTAAAAAAAAATAGTTTAAATATATGTTCTAGGACTAGTTAGTTATTACTTAGGAAGGAATTCGAACAGGGCTTGGCGGTTACCCCCCTCAAGACTTGATTCATAAGAATTTTATAGGTAAAAGATTCGAACAGGGCTTGGTGGTTACCCCCTTCAAGACTTGCTTCGCAATGAATCCTAGGATATAGGTCAAAAAGAAGTGAACAGGACTTGGTGGCTACAACCATTAAGGCTTGATTCATGGAAGCCTGTCCAATCTTGGTCAATGTCTTGCAATTGAAAGCAGACTTGACTAGGAGTGAAATAGTAGAGAGAGAGGATATGAACTAATTTTTACATGCAGGTCTAGATACTTGTTTGAGCAACGTTGCATCCTCTGATCAATACTCCCAAGGTAAATCCTGCACTTTCATTTTTATGTACATAAATGAAATCAGTAGAGGGGTTAGTCAGACATGATTGCTAAGTTGTTGGCTAGATGATCAAGGTTGTTTAATTAGGATATTGCATAATCTACTTTTGTGATTGACAGATTCTTAAATGTTGTTTGCAACAAAGTAGAGGTTATGATTCTAAGTTTGAATTCTATTGAGTCCCTGCTTTTTAAAACCTCTTTCATAAAGACTGCCTGTGTGTTTGCTTGAGGACAAGCAAAAGGTTAAGTCTGGGGGAGTTGATATACCATGGATTTTACCCGTTTTTACCCATGGTATATGAGTATTTTTATTACTATTATCTATGTTTTGGAGTCTATTAGGTATGTTTTCAGGCTCAAGAGAATTTTGGAGAAAAGTGATGTTTTAGGTGCCTTTTTGAAGCTTAAGGAAGAGTTCACTCGAGATCAGACCAGAGGTCGACATCCGGAGCTACACATCGATCGATGCACACTCTGTGCTATCGATCGACACACATTTGCCAAAGGACGATACATCGAGATCATAATCGATCGATGTACACCTAGTACTATCGATCGATATCGAAGCGGCAGAAGACAAGTTGGACCTGGCCAAACTTGAAGCCCACGACATCACATTTTTACAAGATTGCCCCTGACGAGTTTTTAACCTAATAAACTCATATTTATATGTGCCTAAGTGTTTTGACATAGAGGGGACCACAAGTTTTAATAAGTTTTTACCTAAGAGTTTCTTTTCTACTCATTTCTGTTTCATTACTTTGCAAGTTCTAAATAAAGTTCTATTCAGTTCTTTACTTGTTCTTATAAACAAAGGTTATAGGATTCTAGATCTAGAGGAAAGATCCAAAGAGATTTGTGATTGGAACTTAAGTGTTCATTCCTCTAATAGATCTATGAACTCCTATTATTACCTTGTTACTATGAATCACTTAGCCATGTTTGAGTAGATTCATTTGTTAGATTTAAGGTTTAAATAGGATATGAGGGATTAGCCCCAGCTTATATCTGCTATAGTTGTAATATTTATTGTTAGGATTATTCACTAATGCTTTTTCTAGATTAGCTACCTAGAACATGAACTTGGATTGTATTATTCATTCAATACAACTCCTGATAACATCCTAAACATGCTATGACCATCTTGAGACAAGCGGAAGCTGATCTAAGATCATGGTGAGCATTGTATCAACTCGCGCATAAGTTCTGCTTAGAGCCGTATCGATCGATACTCCTATAGAGTAATCAATCGACCTAGCTAGAGGTGTATCAGTCGATATTCCTATCGAATAATCGATCGATACTGTCGGCGATATAGCTGACCGCAAACACCATTTAGCATCTAAGTAATAGATGGTCTAAATATTGCGAGAGCTGATGGATTCATTTAATAGTGTTGAGCTCTGACATATCATGCAAGCAACTTGTTAGCATTTATAGTATTTATAATCCTGAATTCCTGAATACCTACCCTGAATCTAAATAGTTTTCTTTATTGTCTTAAACCAAAACCTTTCAAAAGAGTAATCTTACCATTACTCAAAAACCTGCATTTACTTTAAACCATTTTCAACCTAGCATAATCACTAAGATTGCATCTTATTTGTACACTAGCTCTCTGTGGATTCGATCCCTAAGTACTACAACTGAACCTCTTATTTGAGAGAGTAAAGTCACTCCTTAGGGTAATTTGAGTGATATCATGCTTCTACCCCGTGGCTCCTTTTATAGTAGTAATCATCAACCAAATTTCCAAATTTCAGATTTCCATTTTTCTCAAAGTCGGTCTGACTCATATCGATCGATACGTCTTGACGTACGTTGATCGATTCTTCCTCTTTCTGCCCTCGTCTTGGACTGGTATCGATCGATTTTGACGTTGTTGCGTCGATTGATTCGTGTAGCATGGTTCCATGTGATTTGGATCCATCTCTAGTGAGAGCTCCCTGGTGGTCTGTAGCTGGTTTTTTCTTGCGGTTCTCATTGAATTCTTCCACATGTTGGGAAGGTGTAGTAGCTTCTAGGGCAAAGATCGGATAGCAGTATGCTGGCCAATCATCTCGCGTCCTTGAAACTGTCATATGATCGATGTGTATATGCTGGTGTCGATAGATTTCCTTGTGTTTGATCTTGGGATCGGGTTGAGACTGTTGTCATCCTTCTAGGCTGATGGTCTTGTTGGAATGAACTCGTGAGGAACATAGTGGATATGCACTGCATCTCTATTAACGAAAGAGTACTCAATCTCTCTTTCTTCCCAAAAAACTTCATCATACTCATCATCTCTTGTCTCTATTGGAGGGTGGTATACCTCATCTTCTCTGCAGATATATGAATATGGTATGTTCCTGTTGTAGTACCCATCATGCTCTTCTTCTCTGCGAATGAATGAGTATTCAATGTCTCTTTCCCTTATGTAATCCTCATCATACTCACCATCTTGAGTCTCCACTGCGTATGTAGGCTGGTAGAAGTCTGGTTCCCAACTCCCATCTAAGTAATCGCCTGTAAAGTGATCAACTTCGTACATAGGTGTACTATCGATCGATGTGGAGTGAAAAATGTTGCTTGTATCGATCGGTGTGATGGCTGACTGGTCGATCGATGTTGGTGAATTAGGATCAATCGATGTTTCTGTATTGGTGCCTATCGATTCCGAGTACTCTGTCTCGATCTCTTCTGCACAGTAGCATGTTGCTACGAGTTTTGCTTCATCTGGAGGCTGTTTGCAGGACATCTTTCGCTTGACAACTCTGAATGGGTCATAGTGAATCTCTGGGTCGATGTGTGTCAAACACATCTGGCTTGTTTGCAAATTGCAGACGGCTCCCACAGTAGCTAGGAATGCTCTTCCAAGTAGTAGAGAAGAATTCCAATTTAACTTGATGTCTAGGACATGAAAGTCTACTAGAACTAGGGTATTACCAATCTGTACCTTAAGATCCTTGATGATTCTCAATGAATTCCTTCTAGAACAATCTACAAAGTATACTGATTCCTTGGAAGGTTCTACCTTTAGACCTAATTGGTCTGCAATAACCTTTGGTAGGATGCTGACTGATGCTCCTGTATCACATAGTGCATGTGAGAATTCAATGCCTTGCACCAGGCATGAGATAATGAACTCTCCAGGGTCACTCTTCTTCTTCAATGTGATCTTCTTCATATGCTCTCTGATTTGATTGAACATCTTCTCAATGTCAGTCTCTGTTACTCTTGTCTCTCTGACTGATGCTCCTGTATCACATAGTGCATGTGAGAATTCAATGCCTTGCACCAGGCATGAGATAATGAACTCTCCAGGGTCACTCTTCTTCTTCAATGTGATCTTCTTCATATCCTCTCTGATTTGATTGAACATCTTCTCAATGTCAGTCTCTGTTACTCTTGTCTCTCTGAAGAACATCCACAATCTATGTGTGAAGTATGCCTCCTCAAAGGGTTTCTCTGCTGGAATCCTTAGAACTCTTTTCCTGAAGTTTTCCAACTCCTTTGCATTAGCTTCCCTTTTAAAGTGCTTAGGAATCTTCTCTTTACTTTTTCTTAAGGTTCTCTTTGCACTTTTCTTTTCTATCTCCATAGGCTTTGATGTATCTTCAGCTTCTTCTGGTGAGTTATCTGTGGGTTTGGGTCGGCCTCTAAGTGCATATAATTGGATTGCATCTATCCTTGGTAGCTGCACTCGCTGTTTAATGGTTGTATATCAATCGATGTCAGGTTGGCCTGGGAGATCGATATCATCTTCGTAGGATCTATCGATGAAAGGGTGGAGTGGGTTTGGGTGCCTTACTGCAAACTCTGCGTGTGTCATAATCCGGCCTGGTCTGTTCGTGGCAGTAGACTCTGTCGATCGATGTGGTATGTTGGGGTCAAAAACGGTTACCTCGAAATTGACTTCTAAAAAAAAGTGCGTCTTCGTCCATTCTCGACAAGAGTTCCCGAAAAACTCGAAAGGAATGTCCAGCTAATCGATATGGCAAGTCAGACCTTTCGGAGTCGAGCAACTCGCCCGTTGGGCGAGCAGGGCCAGTCCTACTCGCCAGGTTGGCGAGTTGCACCTCCCGGAGTCAAGCAACTCGCCCGTTGGGCAAGCAGGGCCAGTCCTGCTGTAAGTTGGCGGTGCACCTCGAGTCGAACAACTTCGCCCGTTGGGCAAGCAGGGCCAGTCCTGCTTCGCCAGGTTGGCGAGTTGCACCTCCCGGAAGCGAGCAACTCGCCCGTTGCGCGAGCAAGGCCAGTCCTGCTCGCCAGGTTGGCGAGTTGCACCTCCCGGAGCCGAGCAACTTGCCCGTTGGGCGAGAAGGGCCAGTCATGCTCGCGATGTTGGCGAGTTGCACCTCCCGGAGCCGAGCAACTCGCCCGTTGGGCGAGCAGGGCTAGTCCTGCTCGCCAGGTTGGCAAGTTGCACCTCCCAGAGCCGAGCAACTCGGCCGTTGGCTGAGCACGGCCAGTCCTGCTCGCCAGGGTGGTGAGGTGCACCTCCCGGAGTCGAGTAACTCACCCAATGGGCGAGCAGGGCCAGTCCTGCTCGTCAGGTTGGCGAGTTGCACCTCCGGTCGAGCAACTTCGCCCGTTGGCGGCGAGGCCAGTCCTGCTTCGCCAGGTTGGCGAGTTGCACCTCGAGTCGAGCAACTTCGCCCATTGGGCGACCAGGGCCAGTCCTGCTCGCCAGGTTTGCGAGTTGCACCTCACGGAGTCGAGCAACTCGCCCGTTGGGCGAGAAGGGGCAGTCCTCCTCGCCAGGTTGGGGAGTTGCACCTCCCGGAGTCGAGCAACTCGCCCGTTGGGCAAGCAGGGCCAGTCTTGCTCGCCAGGTTGGCGAGTTGCACCTCCTGTGGGAACCGAAATTCACACCGTCGAGTTTCAGTTGATCGGAGGAAAACCAAGTAAATCCAGTTTCGCCTAAAGGTCACGGCTATCTGCTGGGCCACACACAACACAATCAATATGACGAAAATATCAACGTATAAAATCGTAAGAAAAAAAGAGAGAGCAAAAGGATCTTATTTCCGAATCTACGTTTGAGCCTAATTTGCTCGATCGTAAAAACGGAAAAATGCCTAATTTGCTCTAAATGCTAAGTTTTCTCTGAGAAAGCTCTCTCCTTCCTCCTCGCCTCAAGCTCTTCTTATATACTTCCTATAGGTCGGTTTACCTCTCTTTTCAGGCCGGATTCGTCGCAAGTCGGGCTTTTCCATATTTCCTTCATAAGTATTTTTCGGAAACTTAACATTTATCTTCGCGGAAATTTCACATTTATCTTCGCGGAAACTTGACATTTATCACTTTCCGCGAAGGAGATAAACCGTTATCCTAATCTTTGGGCTCAAGTCTATTAGGATCGTAAGTGGGCCGTCGTCCGCAATTCGGACCCTCTTTGGGCCGTATTGAGCTTTAAGCATTTTTACTCGCGAAGTGTCCATTGGCATAGGTTCGATCCTTCTAACGGAACCTCGTCTCTTCGCATAGCCGAGGTGGTTGATGTTGAATTAATCATAACCCGTCTTATCATGAAGAGTGGGAAACCCTTTGAGAGACCTAACCTTCCCAATTTCCCGATAGCTTTTGAAGATATTTCTAGACAGAAAATCGGTGTTATATCCGTGGACTTGAGGATCGAGTTACGGAAACTTTGGGCGAGGATACATAGTCACGGGATAAAACTGGGTTCAGGAACAATCGCGATTGGTTGGTCGTGCTCGATGGGAGTGTTCCCCTGTGCCTTGACCGAGCTCGCCTGGCGAGCTGACCCATGACGAAGTTGTACTCGTCGGGCGAGCTGACCCATGTCATGGTCGAGCTCGCCGGCGAGTAGACCCGCAGCACAGTCGTACTCGCCCAGCGAGCGGACCCGCACCTCGGTCTAGCTAGCTGGCGAGCTGCCCCTCACTATGGTCGAGCTCGCCGGCGAGTTGGCTTGTGCTCGCCGGGCGAGCTCGACCGAGACAAGGGGGAGCTCGCCGGCGAGGTGGCCCATGATCGTCGGGCGAGCTTACCCCTGCTATGGTCGAGCTCGGCGGCGAGCTGACCCGTGCTTGCCGGGCTAGCTGTCCCGTGCTCGCCGGGCGAGCTGACCCGTGCTTCGGTCATGCTCGCCGGCGAGTAGACCCGTGCTCGTCGGGTGATCCGTTCCAGTTATTCGTTTTCTCGGCTTTTTGAAGTTTTGACCGAGATTTGGATTTTTCCGAGGGTTTTCGGGTATCTATTCCATCGTGACCGATTTTTACTCCAACAGTTAACCCCCCAGCTAGCTAGGTTCCGTGGTGTTTTGGTAACAGGTCCTAGCTTGCGGTATAGCTTGTGAGGAAGGTGTAAAGACGTAATCGTTCGCCGAAAACCGAGAGTAAATAGTAAATCTCTTTTATTGCTTTATATAGGTGGAGTAAGTTTTTAATCATTCCAAACTTACTCCTCACTAGAACTTACCTCTAAGATAGGCATCTCCCTTTTCTTTCTCTCCTTGCTTTAAAAAAAATGTCTTCAAGCAAAGTATCTTCAAAGAGGCACTCTTCCTCTCATTCCTCTTCGGACGAGCCTTCTGCTAACGAGGTGATCGCTCCGAAGGGAGAGTTTGGAGTCGACGAAGACGCAAAGAACGCGTACTACAAAGCTCTTTGCGGCTCGCTCCCTTCTCTGCAAGATATTCCGATCCCTAAGAGGCCTTTGAGGTCGCCGAATGCACCCCTCACGCCGAGCATGGTTTCTCCCCGCTACCTTGCGACTCTTCGGAATTTTTACCATGTCCCAAGTGAAGTCGTGTTTTGGATCCAGAGTGGCAATGAGAGCGAGAGGAATCCTCCGGAAGGTTTCTTCACTTGCTATGAAGCCTTTCTGTCGTATTGCCACATGTGATTCCCGATCCCCGGCACCATTGTTCGCACGCTTCACCGCTTCAAGATTTCGATCAGCCAGCTGAACGTTCCGGCCTTACAGCATTGGCTCGGAGTGTTGATTGCGAGTTACGAGTTAGGGATGGACCTTAACCCTGGCGACTTCGAGGGCCTTTGGGCTACGAGACCAACGGGAATTGATGGCTCGTTCCGCATGGCACCAAAGAAAAACATGGCTATAATCAAGGGGCACACTTCGCACCCCAAGACATGGTTTGAGAGCTTTTTCTTTGTTCGAATAGATGGGGATTCCGTCGAGGAGAGCTTTCTCCACCTATTCCATCGGGAATGGAACTTCAAACGCGGTAATACGACTAGTGATGTTTTTTCATGTGACGATGTTTTTTTGATATTTTTTTTATATCTTGCAGCGAACAGGATCCTTCCGCCAACTCCTGCCGATCTTTTCGCCAAGCGAGATCTTCTCCGCAGCAGATCGTTCTTCTGGAATTCCTTTACCGTTGAACGGATTCGAAGTGCGACGGAGCTCCATCGATCTCGAGCCATCTCCCAGCCCCTTGATGTTCCGTGTGACGTGGAACCGGTCGCTGATGTCTTGCCCACTCAGAGGCGGAGAAACAGGTCTCGGAAAGGAAAAGGAGTTGCCTCTGAAACCGTCTCGGGAGATCCTCCGCTGCAAGGATGGAAACCTAGTTTCACTCCAGGGGAAAAGAGCGGAGCCAACGAGGTTCCCCTTGTTAGCGATTTTTTTGCTGACCTCCCTCCCGGTTTTACTACTCATGAGTCGCTGAACGAAGAGTCGAGGAGGAAAGTGGTATATATATATATATATATATATATATTTTAATCTTAAGTTCATGCAGGGGATGAGGGTGTTTAATGCGGTGCTTGATGGGAGTTTCCGGGAATCGCGCATCACTCACTTTAAAGCCGAGGAGGCTGAAAGGGAACTCTTTCAGTTTCGGAAGGAGGTCTAGGAACAGAGCCAGAGACATGCTGAGCTTCATTCTCAGGCCCTTGTTCGCGCGGAGAGGAAAGGAAAGAGGACGATTGTCGCTGAGATGAAGCGTAGGGCCGCTTTGTTTGCCACTGAATTCGAGAGTTTTAAGGATGCTCAGGAATTCTTAGGCGATTTTTGCGAGTGTCGTGGCTCGGTTGCAACCCTCTACAAGTCGCAGAACCAGGAGTTCTCCTTTCCTGCCGAGGTTGCAACCCTCTAGATGTCGGGCCTTATGGACGGGTGTGTCGAGGTTGCAACCCTCTAGATATCGGGCCTTATGGACGGGTGTGCCCATGCTGAATCCCTGGTTCCTCCGATTGAAGGAAGGGTCCGACAGCTTTGGGATCCTATCGAGGTCTCGGAGGACACGGCGGAAGCGGGAGAGGGTGTTGGCGACAAAGGTGGCGGAGTTGCGGACGGAGAGGGAGAGGTCGATCAACCCGTGATGTCTTGCATATTTACATGTTTTTATCTATCATATCTTGTGCATTTTTGCTCATTTAGATTAGGTATTAGGCATCTTTAGGCTCATTTTGCATTCATAAGTCTCTATCAGGTGTTGGAGTATACTTTGGAGATTTTGGAGATGTTTGGAAGTTTTGTGATGAAAAAGAGGGGTTTAAAGATGAACATGGACGGAGGCCTTAGAAATATCTTCTGATGCTAAGATTTTGTGGAGACAAAAATTGAGTTAGCTTTCCAATGGAAGTGGTTTCAAGTCATTTGGACCTGTATTGGAGAAGTTATGATCAATTCACTTGAAGCATGTCAGGTTGGCCGGACGCGCGGCCTGGACTGCTCAGGTGAGAGTACCCGCGTGGGACACACCAGGGACAGGCAAGAACGGACCATGTTGCGCGGCCAGACTTCTCGGGACACATGACCCGTGCGGGACGGCAGCTAAGACATGGGCCAGTGCGCGGCCTAGCGTGCGCAGAGCAAGATACCCGCGTGGCCTGAAGGGAACGGACACAGTTCATGCGCGGCCTGGAGTGCGCGGGGCAGGACAGGCTCGGACAACCCCGGACAGGAACAGAAATGCAGTCCGGGGCCTTCGGGGCAGTGCACCCGCGCGGCTGGCCGGTTTGGACAGGGACTTTTCTGATCGGGTCAGGATGCTCGGGTTGGATCCGGGACTTTACCCTGAGCGTTTTCATCATGTCTGGCCGAGATTTAATGACCCCAGGGCCATTTTAGTCATTTCTTTTTATGTTTTAAGGGATTTCAAGCCTCTTATAAATACTCTTGTAATCTCATTAAGAGATCTAACTTCTTTTCTTTCAAAAATATAATAAGATCTTGAGGAAAGTTTGGATCTTTGATCCTTTTTATCTCATTTCTCTTCTGTTTAATAGATTATCTTCTTCTCTAATCATGTTTAGCCTTGAATCATCATTGATTTTGAGATTTTCCATGGCTATTAATGAGTAGATCTATCTAGGGTTCATGGGCTTGGGAGACTAAGGATGATTAAGGGTAGATCCAAGGTGATTAGTGTTAGATCTATCATTTCCTTGCATTGATTTGGTGTTCTTCATGCTATATTTGGGTTGGCCTCTCAAACATAGAGCCATAGGCATTTCATGCCCGGAAGGTGTTCTATGAAATGCCTGAACCAACTCATCTATGCTTTTAGCTTGCTTTGCCTAAGGGATTAGTTGTCAACGAAGCTATGATTGCTATTAGACTCATTCTTTGCGCTTGCTTTGATTACAGCCAAAGGGATTTGGTGTACTTGGGTGATCATTGCAAAAGAGCATTCATCTAGGGATAGAGCTTGCTTAGTTTTGTTGTCTAGGCATAAGGAATTAGATTGATTGAAAAGTTGGCATCTTGGATTGAAACTTAATCACCCAAAGTCAATTCCCTTGTCCCAAGAATCCCCTTGCCTCATTGAGAAAGAAAGTTCAATCTTTTATTGCATTTTTAATATTGTCTTAGTTTCATAAACATCCTCTCATCTTGATTGCACTTAGATTAAGCATGAACTTGCATTCCCTTTGCATTAAAATCTCTTAGAATTGGATTGACATCTTGTATTCTACAACATTTGATTAGGATCCTAGAAAAGTCCTTTCATCAAATTGGCGCCGTTGCCAAGTTCTAAGTTGATTTTGACATTGGGATTTAGTCACTTGCTTGAGACTAAGTCATTTTTTTTATTATCTTGTGATATTGGTTCTCTTGCCTCTTCTATCTTTGACTTTCAGGTGTATGATCACAAGAAGCAGAGGGGCGTCTAACTTGGTTCCTACTGTTGAAGAGATTGCTGTACTTGAGAGGGAGATAGCAAGACAAAGAAGAGAAGTAGAGCAACATGCTCATCTTCAAAGGTTGGGGTTTGAGATGGAGAATCTGCCTCAAGATGGTGATGTCCTAGGGGGCAATGGTCCAAGAGCTGACAATCCTAGACCACCACGCCAGCCACATCACCAACCACGCCAAGCAAGAGCCATTGGAGCCTAAGACCAACCTCACATTCATGGTCATAGGTTGGGAATCAGAGCACCAGCTGTGGAGAAGAACAACTTTGAGATCAAATCAGGGCTGCTCAATGTGATAGAGAACAACAAGTTTCATGGCTTGGCTTTGGAGGATCCACTAGATCACTTGGATCAATTTGAAAAGTATTGTGGTTTGTCCAAGACCAATGGAGTCTCTGAAGATGCTTTCAAACTCAGGCTGTTTCCTTTCTCTCTTGGAGACAAAGCTCATCAGTGGGAGAAGGCTCTCCCAAGTGACTCTATCATCACTTGGAATGATTGCAAGAGGGTATTCCTAGAGAAGTTCTTCTCTTCCTCAAGGACAGCTAAGATCAGAAATGAAATCTCTGGTTTTCAACAATAGCATCTTGAGAGCTTCAGTGAAGCATGGGAGAGGTTCAAGGGCTATTGGTCTCAGTGTCTACATCATGGCTTCACCAAAGCTCAGAAAAAAGTGGTCTCCAAATTCAGAAAAGACCTAAGTGATATTGGAGTCAAGCTTCCAGAGATCACCAATATGCATGCTGCTCATGTCCAAATGATGCTCATACAGGACATTCTCACCCACCAAGCTGAAGTGGCTGAGCTTTTGGACATCTCACTTCTGAAGATTGATCCACCAATCCCTCCAAAGTCTCTCCCTAAGCTTGAGTCTCAAGGGAAGTTCACCTTGTCTTGCTCTCTTGGTAAACTAACTATGGATGATGCTCTTGTTGATAGTGGTGCTAGTGTGAATGTCATCTCCTTGGATATGGTGCAGAGTATTGGGATTGAAAGCATGGAACCAGATACTCCTCCTCTCACCTTTGGGGATTCCTCTTCTACAACCCCACTTGGCATAATCAAGGACTTCCCCTTGAAGATTGGATCCTGCACCATACCTATTGACCTCACTGTTTTGAAGATGGCATCTGAAGAGAGAGTCCCTTTGATCCTTGGCACTCCTTTCCTCACAACAGTTGGAGCTTGCATTGACTTTCCCAACAAGAAGGTCACCCTCATGCATGTCAACAAGGCTGTCTCCTACCCTCTCCAACCTCCAATGGAATCAGACTATTGTGGGACAATCACTTGTGATGCACAAGCTGTTGAGAAGCCCCACGATGAAGAGGTTTTTGGTAAGAAAGAAGGTCTTGATGGGGAGTATTCAAAAGAGTTGTGTGCTGAGCACTTGGAAAGTGCTAAAACAGAGGGGATGAGTGGAGTCTCAAAGGCCACTCATGGCAAAAAGAAGATGGTGAAAAAGCCTCATCCTCCACCTCTTGATCTGCTCCCACACACTCTCACTCTCCATCCAAAGAAACTCAAGGATGGAGTCATTGAGTACAAGATCAAGCACAAGGGCAGATCCACACCATTCTCAAGTGCTAGAGCCATCATCACTCCTCAGCTCCAAGATGACCCAATCAAGCTTCAAGAGCTTCTCTCTAAGGTCCTCACCATCACTCTTGAAGGTGGGAAGGATCCTCCTTCTCACTAATCCAAGAGAAAAGGTAGTCAAGCTAGTGACTCAAAACAAGCTCACTTGGGAGGAAGTCCCATGGTTATCCTTGTATATATCTTTGCAATTTCAAATTTTCTTTTAAGTTTTTAATAAAAGTGGTCAAGATTTTTAGGTTTAGCCAAGCACTAGAGGAGAGAAGAAAGGTGGTAAACACCCTAAGCCTTATGATTGCCATGTAGCAGCCTCCTCTAGTTGCTATGAACCTAGCCAGCTTCTAGTCATGACACAAGCACCATGCCCAAATCTCCTTGTGTGGTATCACTCCAACCCTTCTTGTATATACATTTGCTTTTGCCTTGTTGAGGTATCTCTTACTCTCTTACTCACACAGGAGACTGTGTGATTTAAGTGTGGGGGAGGTACCGGATATTTGATCATGTTTGCTTTGTGATTTTGAGTCTCATGCATTGCATTGTACATTCATAAGTGCATAGAAAATCCAAAAAATTTTCAATTTTTGAACCATGTAGATTGCATCACTTGCATCCTTAAGATTGAGTCTAGAGCATATAGGTTGCATTCATTTGCATATGGAGCATTGCCTTGTAAAGAACACTTCGTTTGCACTGAATTTGGCACCCTAGTTAAACATATCAGGTAGCTTGAGCGCCTTTTGAAAAAGCTTGCATGCTTTGAGCCTTGAAAGCTCTTCTTGAAACTTGCTTGCTTGCTTGATATTGGCATTGTTCTTAAGACCAGGTCCATCCTAAACTTAGACTTGAATGAACTTAATCTCTCTTGGATATGGGCATTTGCATACTTAGTCATGGACCTCATACACATTTGGGTTATCTTTTTCCATTGTACCACCCTTTTTAACCCAAATGGCACTCCCTTACCCTTGAACCCTATCCATTCTTTGAAACCTACATTGATTTGCTTGAGTGAGGCCTCTTTTGATAGCTTGTCATGTGCAAAATCTTGAGAGTATTGGGAGCGGCATGGATTTGTTCTCATCTCTTGCTAGCATAGGGTCATCATTTGAGCTAGCTTCTAGGATGGTGAGTGAAGTGTTTGTTAGCTAATGGTTTACATTTTGGGTTTGGGATATGACAATGTTGAGATTGATGAACAAAGAAAGTTTTGAGAAACAAAAACCCTAGGGACCTAGTAATGAAAAATGAAAAGCTCTTGATTGATGTTTTTGACCTTCCCCCTCTTGTGTATATATAAATAAAAAAAAAAAGAAAAGAAAAAAAAAGGAAAGAAAAAGAAAAAGTGATTCAATAAGATAGTGGGGAAGGAAAAACTTAAGAGTTAGAGCTTAGAATGTGAATAGAGGTCCTTAGAGGTTGAATCATGAGAAAGAAAATGTTCATTGGGTGAGTGGTGTGAGTATGTTTTCATTTTGGGTTATGGGATGAATAAAAAGGGTGTAGATCTTGTAATCACTAAGGAATTGGGTAGAATGATGAGGATGGATCCATGTATGCATGAATTGCTCCTAGTCTTAGATAAATTTTGCATAATGATCAAGCTACTTGATTCTTGAGTGATTTCCACCTTGAAATGATGCATTGAACCTTCCTTTTCATCCTTGTTAGACCATTTGATCACCTAGCCAAATGATTGAGATCATGTGCCCATTTGTGAGACTTCACCTTGTGTGTGTGTGTGTGAATCAATGTGATGACTGGTTAAGAGAACATGTTGGTTGATAGGCATTGCACCTTGTGTAGAGGCATAAAGAGTAATTGATAGGCCTTGTGAAGCTAGAGCATAATAAGAGAGTTTTGCTCATGCTATTTGCTATGTTTCTTTAGGATGTCAAGTTGAATGCTATGAGTGTGTATTTTGGCTTTGCTCCCATCCATGCATCCATCTCCCTTGTGTTTGAAAAGTTTACTTGAGGACAAGCAAAGATCTAGTGTGGGGGAGTTGATGTCTTGCATATTTACATGTTTTTAGCTATCATATATTGTGCATTTTTGTTCATTTAGATTAGGCATTAGGCATCTTTAGGCTCATTTTGCATTCATAAGTCTCTATCAGGTGTTGGAGTATACTTTGGAGATTTTGGAGATGTTTGGAAGTTTTGTGATGAAAAAGAGGGGTTTAAAGATGAACATGGACGGAGGCCTTAGAAATATCTTCTGATGCTAAGATTTTTTGGAGACACAAATTGAGTTAGCTTTCCAATGGAAGTGGTTTCAAGTCATTTGGACCTGTATTGGAGAAGTTATGATCAATTCACTTGAAGCATGTCAGGTTGGCCGGACGCGCGGCCTGGACTGCTCGGGTGAGAGTTCCCGCGCGGGACACACCAGGGACAGGCAAGAACGGACCATGTTGCGCGGCCAGACTGCTCGGGACACATGACCAGCGGGGCGGCAGCCAAGACATGGGCGGTCTTGTGACCTAGCGTCTTGTGAGCAAGATACCAGCAGCGGCCTGAAGGGAATGGACACAGTTCATCGCGCTGACCTGGAGTCGCGGGACAGGACAGGCTCGGACAACCCCGGACAGGAACAGAAATGCACGGGTCGGGACGCTCGGGGCAGTGCACCCGTGCGGCTGGCCGGTTTGGACAGGGACTTTTCTGCTCGGGTCAGGATGCTCGGGTTGGATCCGGGACTTTACCCTGAGCGTTTTCATCATGTCTGGCCGAGATTTAATGACCCCTGGGCCATTTTAGTCATTTCTTTTTATGTTTTTAAGGGTTTTCAAGCCTCTTATAAATACTCTTGTAATCTCATTAAGAGATCTAACCTCTTTTCTCTCAAAAACATAATAAGATCTTGAAGAAAGTTTGGATCTTTGATCCTTTTTATCTCATTTCTCTTCTGTTTAATAGATTATCTTCTTCTCTAATCATGTTTAGCCTTGAATCATCATTGATTTTGAGGTTTTCCATGGCTATTAGCGAGTAGATCTATCTAGGGTTCATGGGCTTGGGAGACTAAGGGTGATTAAGTGTAGATCCAAGGTGATTAGTGTTAGATCTATCATTTCCTTGCATTGATTTGGTGTTCTTCAAGCTATATTTGGGTTGGCCTCTCAAACATAGAGTCATAGGTATTTCATGCCCGGAAGGTGTTCTATGAAATGCCTGAACCAACTCATCTATGCTTTTAGCTTGCTTTTCCTAAGGGATTAGTTGTCAAAGAAGCTAGGATTGCTATTAGACTCATTATTTGCGCTTGCTTTGATCATTACAGCCAAAGGGATTTGGTGTACATGGGTGATCATTGCAAAAGAGCATTCATCTAGGGATAGAGCTTGCTTAGTTTTGTTGTCTAGGCATAAGGAATTAGATTGATTGAAAAGTTGGCATCGTGGATTGAAACTTAATCACCCAAAGTCAATTCCCTTGTCCCAAGAATCCCCTTGCCTCATTGAGAAAGAAAGTTCAATCTTTTATTGCATTTTTAATATTGTCTTAGTTTCATAATCATCCTCTCATCTTGATTGCACTTAGATTAAGCATGAACTTGCATTCCCTTTGCATTAAAATCTCTTAGAATTGGATTGACATCTTGTATTCTACAACATTTGATTAGGACCCTAGAAAAGTCCTTTCATCAACCCGCGAACTCGTTTGGCATTTCGATGTCTGGGTATCTAGATTTTGACTATTGAGGATCGTTTGGGATAGATTTCCCTTATCTTTTATTTGTATCGCTGAGTTTTCAGGCCGAGTGTGGCCGTTTATATGAGTGTGCTATGGCCTTACGGGGCCATTTGACTTTATTTGTGGGACTGGCCGTTGGTGGCTTTTGAATCCCAGCCGTTTTGCGGCTTTTATATATATGACGAATATTTTTATCTTCCTGTGATTTTTAGTTTATACTTCTGTCAAGTGTTTGAGGGAAAGATACGAGTAGTCACTGCATATCTTAACTCTTAGTTTGTCATCCTGTTTGTTTGCTCTTATAAGGACGAGGGTATTCGGAAACGTTTAGGAGTTTCACGAAGTTTCGTGAACGTTTGGACGATGAGACATGTTTTACGATCTCATATCAGTTTTGATATCATGCCTTGAGATGTTAATGGGCCAGTAGGACTGGGCTTAGGGCACGACCTAGGTTTACTTTCGGCACTAAGGCTATGCGATGACTAATCGGCTTTCGTTTTGCCTGTTGGCGATTTCTACCTGGTTCTTTCTGTTTTTTGTATAGCGCACTATGATATTCTTGCCGGATGTAAGAGAACCTTTACTTTTATGAATGGTTCGACTATGAGTTCCCATTTGGAGAACGTTTTTCAGGTATGTTCGTCGGGGCCAATCGACGATCATCATTTTTAAAGTCGCGGATGGACTGTGAGTTTAGATAAGGTCTTTCACGGATTGTTTGCGACGTCTCGCTTTTACCGAAAGATATATCTTTTTACGAGGTGGTTTTGATCTTCTCACTTTTTGGAGAAGACGTGTGCTTTTTAGGTCTTGCTTGACCGTGGCTGTTTAAAACAGGAACTGTTTTTCGTCCAAGGATTGTTTGGACGGTGTAGAGGCTTATTGCGAGTGATTTGTGAAATCAGAAAAAAAGAAATTTTATTAAAAAGTTTCGAAAATTTGAGTACAAACCGCGAATATTTGAACTTTATGGGAGTTTATGAGTATCGTACCCTCCCCTTTTGGACAGGGGATAGCTGAACTTGTCAATAGGACAAGCTGCCTACGTACCTCTTTCGAGGATCAAGCCATTTCGTAGTTCTGCTAGTTTCCGCGGGTGTTCCTACTCACTGGAGGGGGTCGCCTTAGTCGCTTCAGCTACTGGGACCGAAGCTGGGTTGACGATCGTTTCCGGAGTAGGATCGTCCGCTGGTGAGGTGATGGATTCGGGGATGAAGCTGTCATCCCGAGTTGTTGCCTGATCCGGTGGTTCCGGAATGCTTTTTGCGGAGCTCTGGTTGGAGTCCTGAGTTTTCTTCGATTTTTTCGGGTTGACCGCTGGGGTGTTCCGAGTTAGCCGAAGTTTATGTTCGGCCAAGTAGCAGAGCCTCGACTGTTTTTGACATCCCCAGTTACTGATGTTCGCTCACGGGTTGGGAATTTGATGCCGAGATGGTAAGTCGATGGTACTGCTTTCATGGCATGGATCCAGGGTGTTCCCATGATGACGTTATAGATGGCAGGAGTGTCGACTACCATGAAGTCGACAATTTTTGTCACATCTTTTGCCATCACGGGAAGTTTGATGGATGTGAGGGTCATTGACATTGTACCCGAAAAACCTGTGAGAGGTTTTGGTTCTGGGACGACTTCTCCGAGTTGGATACTCATTCTTCGAAGCGTATCGCGGTAGATGACGTTGACCGTGCTTCCTGTGTCGACAAGGATCCTGGCGACTTTGAGGTCTCGGATCACCAAATCAATGACTAGCGAATTCGCGGATGCGGTTTGTCGATGCCGATGGTTTCATGTTCTTGAAGGTGCTTTCGTATCGTTGACGCGTCATTGGTCGGGGACCGATTTTCCCGATTATAGCTTCGTCTCAGCCTTTCGTTAAGTAAGCCTTGATCGAAGAGACGAATCGTGATAGAACTGCGATCCTCCGATGATCATGTTGACCCTT
Organism: Brassica carinata; assembly: GCA_016771965.1. Classification (NCBI taxonomy): domain Eukaryota; kingdom Viridiplantae; phylum Streptophyta; class Magnoliopsida; order Brassicales; family Brassicaceae; genus Brassica; species Brassica carinata. The sequence goes on from CM028692.1 coordinate 25,268,708, forward strand.
CGACGGTTACTGTTGTTTCCTTGGTTGTCTTGTCTTCTTCCGCGTTTCTCGCCCGACTGATTTTCGCGTGCGTCCCTTTCGGGAGACTCTTTGTCAGTTTGGGAGGCCGATCGAATCAAGACAAGATTTTTATGCTCTTAACCTTGAGTTAAGCTGGCGAGGAGTTTGTGGCGAGCCTCGCTCGAGAACCTTGCAGTTCGTAGTAGAATGTCCTCGGTCTGGTGGAAATCGCGGTAGGAGTTATCCTTGAACTGGTCCCTGGTCGAGAGTTCCGGAGGTCTTCCGTTGTTGAATTGATGGCGTAATTATGCTTTCGCCTTGGAGATCTTCCCTTCATGGTGGATGTACTTATCGTTCGAGAGCTCTTCCTTTTTGCGGGCGTTTTCTGCGGGTTGTGTTTCTGGGAGAGGATCTTCATCTCTTCCTCCTTTATGAGGAAGTCCGTTGCCTTGTGCAGAGCGTCCTGGATTGTTCTCGGTTTTTGGAGAGATATCCAATGTCGGAGTATAGATCGGTACCAGAGAGTTTTTCGCAGAGCGTCGACTGCTACTTTGTCGCTGATTCCAGTGACTCTTGCCATTACTAGCTTGAATCTGTTCATGAAATCGCGGAGTGGCTCGTCCTCCCTTTGAGATAGACTCCAGAGATCGACGTCCGAGGTCTCCCTGTCCATGAACATGCAGTACTGTTTGAGGAACTCGGCGAGTTGGCAAAAGCTTAGATAGAGTTTAAGCTTTAGGCGAAAACCATTCGGCGCAGCTCCTTTGCGGTTTTCGACGAAGAGGAGGCAGTAGCCCGCGTCTTTTTCGCGTTCCTTGAGTTTGCATCTTCCCATCGCGATCTGGAATGACTGCAGATGTGCCTTCGGGTCGGAGGTGTCATCATAGACGGGAATTTTTATCTTCCCTGGATCCGAGATGTGGGTTTCCGTGATCCGGGCGGTGAAAGGAGTCTTGCGTGCTTCCTCGAGTAGTCTGGCCGATTTGGTATGGCGCTTGTCGGCGTGATGAATCTGCGATTTCACCGCTTTAACTTCTGCCGCGGTTTTTGCAATGTACTCGCGGAGGTCGTGGATCTCACTGGGACTCCCAGATGCCCTTTGAGTCTGCCGACGCTGGCTCCGGTGGATTCTTGCTTGTTTTTCAGCCAGCTCCTCCTATTCCACCCAATAGAGGTTTTCTTCTTCCTCCTATTCCTTCGCGTTCTTCTTGGGTGGATATCCGTATCTTGGTCCGAGCCATCGGACTGGTCGCTTATGTCCAGATCGATGCGTTCAATGTCGGCTCCTTCGTCGCTCTCGGGAGGAGGTGGAAGTTTCTCCACGACCGGCAGCGCATCGGACGGGGCCACTTCGCTAGGGTTTTTACCCGAGGAAGCTCTGTCTGTCCGTGCGGCCTGGTTGTTTGGAGTCTCGAAATTGAGTCTTCTGCCGCCGCGGGTCCTGGTAGTGCCACAGCCTTCGCAGCCTTCGCTGTTAAGGTTTCCACCTGTTTTGCGAGAGAGGCAACAAGTTTATCTTGTTCGTCCGACTTTTTATGAGTAGAAGTGAACAGTTCTTTCATCTGGGCTAATGCTGCGGCGTCAGTAGTTACCGTCGACATGTTTCCAGCCGGAGTTAGATTGACACTGGGATCGACGTGAGGCCCGTCGGGCGCCTGTTTGTATTTATCAGTGTCCATAGTAATATCTGACTGAGCGTGCGTGGTTGCGTGAAAGATAGATCCGTATCCCCCTCCTTCTTGCGCCAAACTATGGGAACCGAAATTCACACTGTCGAGTTTCAGTTGATCGGAGGAAAACCAAGTAAACCCAGTTTCCCCTAAAGGTCACTGCTATCTGCTGGGCCACACACAACACAATCAATATGACGAAAATATCAAGGTATAAAATCGTAAAAAAAAAAAAGAGAGCAAAAGGATCTTATTTCCGAATCTGCGTTTGAGCGTGAAAAACAGGTAAGACCCGCAGCAAGGTCGTACTCGCCCAGCAAGCAGACCCGTGCCTGGGTCCAGCTCGCCCGCGAGCTGCCCCTCACTATGGTCGAGCTCGCCGGCGAGTTGGCCTGTGCTCGCCGGGCGGGCTCGCCCTTACCATGGTGGAGCTCGCCCGCGCTCACCGGGCGAGCTCACCCTTGTCTCGGTCGAGCTTCGCCCGGCGAGGTGGCCCGTGCTTTCGCCGTGCTTTCGCCGGCTTCGCCCTTGTCTTGGTCGAGCTCGCCGGCGAGCTGGCCTGCGCTCGCCGGGCGAGCTCACCCTTGTCATGGGCGAGCTCGTCGGGGAGCTGGCCCGCGCTTGCCGGGCGAGCTCTCCCTTGTCTCGGTCGAGCTCGCCGGCGAGTTGACCCGCGCTCGCCGGGCGAGCTCACCCTTGTCTCGGTCGAGCTCGCCGGCGAGTTGACCCGCGCTCGCCGGGCGAGCTCACCCTTGTCTCGGGCGAGCTCGCCGGCGAGGTGGCCCGTGCTCGCCGGGCGAGCTCACCCCTGCTATGGTCGAGCTCGCCGGGCGAGCTGACCCGTGCTTCGGTCATGCTCGCCGGCGAGTAGACCTGTGCTCGTCGGGTGATCCGTTTCGGTTATTCGTTTTTTCGGTTTTTTGAAGTTTTGACCGAGATTTGGCTTTTTCTGAGGATTTTTGGGTATCGATTCCGTCGTGACCGATTTTGACCCCAACACCTCCCGGAGTCCAGCAACTCGCCCGTTGGGCGAGCAGGGCCAGTCCTGCTCGCCAGGTTGGCGATTTGCACCTTCCGGAGTCCAGCAACTCGCCCGTTGGGCGAGCAGGGACAGTTCGCTTAAGGAGTTTGCCAAATCAGCTATCGCTTGTTTCCAGAAAATTCCTAAGCTCAAAGAAGATAGATCCAAGGATAATATCCACTGTCATCATGTATAGGTTAGCTACTCCTATACAAGCATTAAGAACAATCTTCTAAGATGAATATCACATACTCAAGTATTCATATTTGGGGCTAATCCCTCAAAACCTATTTGAATCCTAAATCTAACAAAGGTGTTTACTCAGACATGGCCAAACAAAACATCATAACAACTAAATAAAATTGCATAGATAGAATAGATGGAAAATAAAGATGTTCGAGAAAGCTCTCAATTGTAACTCTCTCTCTCACAAAACAATAGTATGAAAAACTCTCAAAATGACTCTCTAAAAACAAACTTTGAAGGACAACCTCTTCAAAAACTCTAAAACCTCTCCCTTTGCCAAAATACTTAGGCAAAACTTAAATACACAAAAATTAGGTTAAAACTCATCAGCGATATTTTGGTAAAATGGATGAAGTCTTGGGCTTCAAGTCAGCTGTGACCAAACCGGTCTTCTGTATGTTAAATATCGATCGACACCACTGAAGGTGTGTCGATCGACGCGTCTCTGTCCGTGTCGACCTTAAGTGGTCGATATGTTTATCTCGGGATAAATCTCTAAAATGCTCCAAAACATCATCTTTTCTCCAATTGCTCCTGAACCTGTAAATATGCTATCTAGACTCCCTAATGGATTAAATATATCCTAAAACTATCATATACCATGACTAAAATCGGGTCAAATTCATGGTATATCAAGGAGCGGGAGCCTACAGACTGAAGGATAGCAAAGGTAAAACACTACCAAACTGCTGGAATGCTCTACACCTAAAAGCATACCATTTCTAATAAGGTCTTCGGACTATAGTTCATATTACTGTTCTATATTAAAGCATTACGGTTTTTCACTCCTATGTATGCTAAACGTCCACGGACAAAACTTATATAATAAAATAGTTCGAACTATGTAGGTGGTAGAGAAACCATTATCCTTAAAGGGGCATATAGGGCTGGATAAGGTCCCATGAAACCTCCAATCCCAGCTAAGTCTCACTAATACGTGGCACGTCCACACGCAAAACACGGGTATGAGACTTAAGGTAGGAATGGGTCTGCGCAAACCCGAGTATGCTTGTCAACACTACCTATAACCCCGGTATAGGTCTGGAGCCATAGAAATATCGGGGCGCCAAAATCAAGAGTACTGTAACACCTCAGGGTTAATTCAGGGAATTTGCATATTGCAAAAGTACTGTTACGCACAGGGAGCAATACACAAACTCCTGCTTCTCCAGACGTGGAAAGCAGAAAAGCCTGGTACCTGGTATTCTGAATCCATACCAGCACCCTTAAGTCTGACAGTGGCTTCCTGTAGAAGCAGAATGCAGCACGTGACTCGATAGTGGCCAGCTTCCGAGCGGTAGAATGCGAGATCCCAACAGGTATAGGTAGTAGTCCTGCCTAGGTGGACGGAATACGGTCCCTGCAAAACCAAAAACTCCGGATTCCTATGAACTCTTAAGTTCTTATGAATTCCAGGCTCAAATGTAAAAACTCCAGGGTCTTACAAACAAACGAACTTCCGAGTTCACAATGAACTTACAAGTTCCCAATGAAATTCCGAGTTCCCAACGAACTTCCGAGTTCCCAACGAACTTCCGAGTTCTCAACGAACTTTCGAGTTCGCAATGAACTTCCAAATTCCAAATGAACGTCCGAGTTCTATACGAACTTCCGAGTTCTCAACAAACTTTCGAGTTCGCAATGAACTTCCGAGTTCCGGATGAACTCCCGAGTTCCCGATGAACATCCGAGTTCTATACGAACATCCAATTCTCAAACGGACTTCTGACTCCCCAATGAACTTTCGAGTTCCCGATGAACTTCCAAGTTCTATACGAACTTCCGAATTCTCAAACGGACTTCCGACTCCCCGATGAATTTTCGAGTTCCTGATGAACTTCCAAGTTTCCCGGCAAACATTCGAACTGACAAACGCACTCCCAAACCTCTGGGATACATCCCGAGGGTCAGAAGCAAAATCTAACTTCGACAAAAGGCGATTCTACCACCTGAAACATGCAAAGGCATTTTTGCAAAAAGAAATGCATTATAGGAAATCGTCAAAGCAGCATTATCCAAAGAAGGAAACTCAACAAAAACCAACAAGAAAGAAAAATATCTAGAAAGGCAGTCCCGCCGAGACTCACGATCCTGCAGACATAGGGGTCGTAGGAGGCCCAGACTCTACCGATGGTCGGCCGAATAGGGATAAGTATCTTCGGTATTCTTCACCAGGGTTCCAGCACCCCGTTCTCTCCTCCAACCATTCCTTCATGCGCTCCCACCTAGCCGCTACTCTCACCTGTTGAACCAACCGATCTCTATGAACCATCATGTCTTAAACTTGGCCGCAAAGAGAAAGCACTTCAGCAAATAACTTCTGGTGGGCGTCCTCCGGAAAGCTGCGGTTGATCCCAGCCCCAGATGGGACTGACGAAAAAGGGGTAGGACCGGATTCCAAAGCAGAAGTCCTAGCCAATCTCGGCGGAAGAGCACGAGAAGAGTGTTTCCTCCTCGTCTTCACCCCTTGGTAACTCCTGAAGATAGCAGATATAGGAAGCTCCACAACATTCCCTAGAAAAAATCAAAGGATGAGAAGTCGACAACATATCAAATCAAAGACGAGAAGGAGACCTTACCCTAGAGACGGCTATGGCACAAAGCTTCCTTACTCACCAGGAAGCTCACCCATCAGAACTGTAGAGGAATGTTCATCACTAGCTTCGCCACTGCCTCCCAAGCAAAGGACATGGGATGAGACACGTCTGAGAAACCAAACGTTAAGGAACGCGCGAGCTCAAGTAGAACAGAGTAATCTGAAGATCCACGGACTTACCTACGATACGCCAGAACGTAGGGTAACGGATGGGTTCTTGGACCTTGATGAACACATATCGATTATCCCAGTCATCTCCGAAAGGATAGTTGCCTCCGGCACCCCTTGAAGGTTCCCCGACTAGAGGAGCGCGGTCGCGAGGTCTGAGGAAATAAAACCCAGGCTTACTTGCAAATGGGGCAAAACAGCAAGAGTATGATATCTTGCATATTTACATGCTTTTAGCATCCATATCTCATGCATTTTGATCATATAAGTTAGGCACTAGGCATCTTTAGGTCCATTTTGCATTCATTTGTCCTTAGGTGTTTGAGTATGCTTTGGTGTGATTTGTGGTGTTTGGAAGCCTTATGGCCCATGTGGGAACCGAAATTCACACCGTCAATTTCCGATAAATGATTATGGAGGAAAACCGAGTTAACTCGATCTTCCTTGAAGGTCCGAATTCTCTGTGTAATCACTTTTCGAATTGATAAAAGATAGATAGCAAGACAAAAGATGAATGGTCGCTCAGAGGCATTTTATTAAAAGTAAGAATACAAGATTTCTCCGAGAGGAGTAGAAATATACTAACTTATCAGAACAACCGAACAAGAGGCGGTCAAGACGTCTAAGCTTTGCCGTACTAGTCTAACCACCTAAGTCCTAAGTTCTCTAAGCTAGCAGGAGTTCTCTAAGTCTAAAATCTCGGATCCTCTTCTCTTCTGCTCCAGCCCTCCTTATATAGTCACTTTAGGTCGGTGGCCTGTTTAACCTTTCGCCTTTGGGCCTGAGTTTATCTCTTTTGGAAATATTCTATTTTCCGTTGATCTTCGTTGCTATCCTCGAACATTGACATTTATCTGCGGAAACTTAACATTTATCCTACTGTGATAAGTTAGGATAAACCGTCATAGATCTTACTGGGCTTGGATCTCCAAAATCGTAAGTGAGCCCGTGGACAAGTTTCAAGCCCTCGGACGTTCATACGATTTCTCGGAAGATTCTCTTTTCCGCAAAATGAATCGTTGAGCCTAAAGAATCGATGTTCGAGTCGAACGTCCTTGTTTTACACGATACACTTCGCGGAAGAACTAACCTTCCTAGCTCTAGTTGTAACTCTTCGAGGATAACTTCAATCGAAGTTGAACCGAGGAACGCAGTCCAGAACTAAGGTGCTATGACTTCTTCACGGAAGCTGGGCGCGATCTAAATTGGACGGGCTGGGAACAGACTGGATGTACTGGCAGCTGTGGCCAGTACGGAAGAGCTGGCGCCTGACAGCTGGAGCGCCGCTGCCGGATCCAGCTGGTCATACCGACGAAGCTGGCGCCGGTGCCTGCATCGGGCGAAGCCGGCGCTCGGCGCTCGGTGCCAGCACGGCGAAGCCGGTACCGGCGCCCGTCAGCATCGGCGAAGCCGCCCTGCACCTAGTCCCAGCATGGGCGAAGCCGGCAGCCGGGCGCCTATGGCAGTATGGCTGATACCGGGCGCCCGGTGCGCGCCAGCATCGGCGAAAGCTAGGCTCAGCGCGGGTGACTTAGCCCCCGCAAATCATGCCTGTTCTTGCCTGTTATTTTCCGATCCAACCTTTGTTGATCCTTTGCGGAAAGTTCGCAGACAAGAAATGATCTTAGCCGTTGATTTCGAGATAACCGTTTTTGACCCCAACAGTTAGCCCCCCAGCCCGTAAGACTCGGAGACGATTTTGCGAGCGAGTGACTTAAGTTTGAAAATTGAAATTTTTGGCTAAGAGTATTTTATTGCGAAACTTCCCATATTCTTAATAAGTAGTAGCTCATTACTCCTCATTCTTCACACACTCCTCCTTTTCTCAACTTCTTCCTCTTTTGCTCTCTCAAAGAAGATGTCTTCCTCTCCAGTTGAAAAGAAAGATTCCGACGTCGAGATGGATGAGGCCAGTCAGGCATCGCCGGTTTCATCTGTTCACGAAGCCACTCCGTCCCTCATTGCTGGTTTTGACTCTTTCAAGGAAAGATTGTCGCGGCGCAGCGCTGCGAAAGGCTCGAACCAAGTGAGAACCGAAGCGCCTAGCGCTCCTTCTCCGCCTGTGCCTTCGTCCCCAATCCCTTGTTCTGAGGTTCCATCCGATGCTCCCTTGCCCGTGGGAAGGGCAGTCGTCCCCGAGCAGATTCCCAACGTTCAGGATCGTCCTTCAGGCTCCTCTACCGCTCCGATCATAATTTCTGGTCGGGATGATGTGGTCGAGTCCACACCTCCAGCTTCGAAGATCGTTTTGAAATTCCCAGCACCCAGTGCTGCACCATTGCCCAAGGGGCGTTCGAGGGCCAGTGCCGCGACCGGGGCGACGAAGAGAAAGAGGTGCTCTAAGAGCGAAGCGGGCGAGCCTTCGGGATTGTTGTCGCAACATCGCTCAATGGTTTTGATTTTGATTTATATGTAATTCTTCTTTTCTTTTCTTTTTGCAATGATCCTTACCCTTTCTTTTGCAGACAGTTTGTGTCGCTGATCGATTGGATGCTTGGCGAATGCGGATCGGAGGTCGCGCATTTGACGAAAGAGTTGGAGTCGTTGCAGGAAGCGTTGAAGCGTGCCGAGGCTGCATTGCAGATCATCGAAAACACCCATGCTGCCCAGACGTCTCAGCTCGAAGTTCGAATTGGCGACCTCGAACGCGACCTCGGGAAGACCGCGAGTTCGCATCTCAAAGTGAAGAAGGAGAAGAAACACAAATCCTCGGAAGTCCGTTGTGTCCAACAGACGATCCAGAACTATGAAGAGACGAGTGCTCGCAAGTCGGCAGAGACTGTTGATCCCCGCGGTGACTTCTTTGCTCGTTTGACGAGGATGGCCGGTTTGTTCGACTCTCTGATAGCTGTCCGTAATAGGGACTTGGCTTTGGCGGGAATCGAAGGGAGCTTGGGCGAGCTTCAGCTGTTTAGGGGCAACGAGGCCCTAACTCTGGATTCCGAGGAAGCCAGGTTGTTATCTTGCAAAGAAGGATTGTCGGCTCCCGAAGGGAACTTCGACTCGATTCTCGCTGGTCTGAAGTCCGAGTGCATCCTTGTACCGGATTCAGAGGGCTCGGAGGATCAGGTCCATGCAGCCGAGGATCGAGAGGCTGGCGCGGATGAGGCAGGCAGTGGAGGTGCGACCGAGGGAGTTGATGGCGAGGCCGTTCCCGCTGCGGGTGAGTTCGAGGATGAAGGTGATGCTCCGATGAGCATCTAGGTTTTCCGATCCCTTTGAGGGATTTTTATTTTGTTTGTGTTTCGGTTGCTATGAGGCCATGATGTATTTTTTTTCGGGACTGGCCGTTGGTGGCTTTGAATCCCTGCCCTTTTTAGGGCGTTTGTTGAACTCACGGCTCAATCTATAATAATTTGGATTTTATGACTTTTCAAATGAACTTCTGTTTATCGAAGTTAGAGGGACAGGATGTGAGTTGTTGTCTCATTCCTGCCTCTCAGATTATCACCGTATCCATCGATCGTACAAAGCGAGACTTTTCGCGGCTTACTGATTTACGCGAAGGTTCGTGAAACGATTAGACTTAAGTGAAGAGACAAGTTTTGGGATCTCGTACCGGGTACTGATACTATGCCTATGAGATGTCAAGATCCAGCATGGCTGGGTTTAGGGCAAGACCTAGGTTTACTCTCGGACTGAGGCTTTGCGATGACAAGTCGGCTTTCGTTTTTCCTGTTTGCGATTTTAACCTGATTCGTACCATTTTAAAATCCGCGAATTGTTATCGTCTTATATGATTTGTTTAGGTGCAAATCGAGCTACTTCCGTTTGGAAGAGCTAACCAAAATTTTGGACTTCTTGTATAGCGCGCTATGTTATCCTTGTCAGATGTAAGAGAGCCTACCTTGGAGGGTGGCTTATTGTCTGTTTTGGACGTTAGAGTTCATTTGTTGTGATCAGCAACAACAAAATGATACCGCTTTGAGGTGCGTTTGTATTTTTTGAGTTCTAGAGATGAAGATTTCGTCTGGAACGTTTTGCGGAAAAGAATGTCCTTCAAGCGTTAGCGACGTCTCACAGTGGTGAAGGTCGATTTTTCCTTATGCCGCATTTCGTGGTTGAAACGCTTGCGGGCTTGGGGATGTTTTTGCGAATGTTCGCAGCCAGAAAACTGTTGTTTCCGTTTTGGACGCGGGACCAAGGGGTCGCGTAAATTTGACCCAGGGAGAAACGTCTACATTTACTTTGCTTCGTGAAGTGTTGGCCTTCCGGGATTTGTTTTTTTGGATGTGATAATCGCTTAGTGGATACTAGATCCGTTGTCGTTGCCGTTCAGTAATCGGCGAAATGCTTTGTCTAAAAAGAGTTTCGAAAGTTTCAGAATTTTCAAATTTGTGGGAGTATATCAGATATCGCGATTCCCCCTTTAATCGGGGATAGCTGAGCTCGTCGGTTAGCGAGTTGCCTACGTACCCTTTTCAGGGATCAAGCCATCTCGTAGTTCTTTGTATCACGTCATTGTTAGTGATAGTATTTTTTAAGATGCATCGCGTTCCAGGTTCATGGGATTTTTACGTCTTGCATGTTCGCGATTTGGTACGAACCTGGTGGGACCACTTTTATAACTTTGTATGGTCCTTCCCAGTTAAGCTCCCAATTTTCCTCCTCGCCGCTCGTGTTTTGGAAGACTATCGTAAGACTAAATCGCCTTCTCTGAACCTGCGATGGCGTACGTTTGAGTTGTAGTACCTTGCGGCAGCGTGCTGGTAATTTTGGATTCGAATGAGTGCCTGGTCGCGGCGTTCATTGATAAGATTGAGATTGTCCAGCATTATAGCGTCGTTTAAATCCTCTCTTTCGGGGAGGAATATTCTCCGTACTCCGGAGAATTCTACTTCCGCGGAGATCATGCATTCGTTCGTGCGAGGGCGAATGGGGTTTCACCCGTAGCCCGTCTCAGGGTTGTACGATGCGACCAAAGGACTCCTTCGAGTTCCTCTGACCATCGCCCCTTTTTGGTGTCTAGGCGCTATTTTAGTCCGTCAAGGACGGTCTTGTTGATTGTTTCTGCCTGGCCGTTGCACTGCGGATATGTGGGAGTCGACTTAGTAAGTCATTATCTTCCACTTCGCAGAATACCTCGAACGGGTAGAGATGAACTGAGACCGTTGTCTGTCCGCGATTTCGTAGGGACCCGTGTCTGGTGATTATGTTTTTCCATACGAAGTTCTCGACTTGTACGTCTTTGATACTTGCGTAGGAATCTGCCTCTACCCACTTCGAGAAGAAATCCGTGAGGACCAGGAGAAAACTTTTCTGCTTCGAGTTATGCAATGGCCGACGATGTCCATGGACCATCGCATAAAGGGATACGGGGATGAGATGGACGAGAGGACTTCCGCGGGCTGACGGATCGTCGGTGCGTGCCTTTGGCATTTTTCGCGCTTTCGAGCGAACTTCTCGCAGTCATTGATCATAGTTGGCCAGAAATAACCGTGGCGTTTTATTTTGACTGTGAGAGATCTTCCGCCGGAATGGTTTCCGCACGACCCGGAATGGACCTCCTCCATTACTCTTCTCGCTTTTTTGCCTTCGGCGCAGGTCATGAGTGGGCCAGAGAATCTCCATATGTAGATTTCTCCTTCTACCGTTACGTACCGTGCGGCCTGGGTCTTGATTTTGTGGGCTGCCCACTTTTCGGTGGGAAGCGTTCCGTCGATTATGTATGCTCGGATTGGTTCCAGCCAAGGGCTGTCGCAACCGTATTCCGAATGATCCACGTTTTCTTCCGGTGGATCGTCCATTTCTTCCGCGTTTTCGATTTGTGCTCGAATAACATTGGCGATCACTGGTGGTTCGATTCTTGGATGTTCAATGAATTCGACGGGAATTACCCGACTTAGTCCAGGATCTGAACTTGATGCGAGTGCGGCCAAGGCATCCGCCTGAGTATTTTCTGAGCGAGGAATCCTTGTGAGGGCAAAGTGGTCGAAGTCTCGGGATAGATCTTGGACGAGTTTAAGATATGCGTCCATTCTTTCGTCCCTTGTTTCGTATTTCCCGCTGTACTGATTTGCGACTAATTGAGAGTCAGAGTAAGCGTGAATATTGCGGATTTTTAGCCCTTGGGCTAGTCGTAAGCCTGAAACGAGTGCCTCATATTCGGCCTCGTTGTTTGACGCATGGAACTCCAGTCGGAACGACTGTTCCAAGATTTCGCCAGTCGGAGACGTGAGCTGGATTCCGATCCCGGACCCTTGTTTTGACGACGATCCGTCGACATGAAGGATCCAAGTTGAGTTTGGTTCCGAGTTTGTCATATCTCCCATGGGCAACTCCACCAAGAAGTCTGCCAATACTTGAGACTTTGCGCAGGTTCTTGGGCGGTACTCACGTCGCTTCGCTTAGTTCGATTGCCCATTTTGCGAGTCTCCCTGACTGACTCGGACTGTGCAAAATAGTTCGCAAGGGGAAGGTGGTGAGGATCACAATGGTATGCGACTGAAAATACGGCCGGAGCTTTCTCACTGACTTTACAACTGCGAACACCAGCTTTTCCATCAGGGGATACCGGGTCTCGGCGTCCAGCAACGTTTTGCTTATGTAGAAGATTGGTTTCTGCTCACCGCGTTCTTCTCTAATCAAAATGCCGTTTACCGCTGTTGTGGATACTGCGATGTACAGGAACAAGGGTTCTCCCTCCACTGGTTTTGCGAGGACGGGAGGAGTGGCCAGGTAATGCTTTAGCTGTTGGAAAGCTTTTTCGCCCTCCTCTGTCCACTCGAATTTCTTGTTCCCTTTTAATGTGTCGTAGAAAGGAAGGCATTTGTCTGTTGGCCTTGAGATAAAGCGGTTTAAAGGCGGCGACTCTTCCTGTCAGCCTTTGGACTTCCCTTTTGTTTTTGGGCGAGACCATTTCTATTAACGCGTTTATCTGTTTGGGGTTAGCCTAGATTCTGCAGCACATGACTAGGTAGCCGAGCAATTCTCCCGATGCTACGGCGAATCTACATTTAGCCGGGTTCAGTTTCATGTTGTGTAAATTCAACTGCGAAACCCTCTTCGGATGGGAAGCGTGGTCGCTGTCAAGGGATTTCCGCGAGCATGTCATCGATGTATACCTCCATAGTTTTCGAGCTGCTCGGAAAACATTGATTGGCAATTAAGCTGGTAAAGTAGCGCCTGTGTTTTGAGGCGAAAGGCATTACTTTGTAGCAATCGTCCAGCGGTCAGTGATGAATCACGGTCTTTTCGCGATCTATCACGGGTTCATCATAATTTGATTGTACCCGGAGAAGGCGTCCATAAATGATAAAATTTTGTTCCCTGCTGTTGCCCGACAAATTCGGTCGATATCGCGGGAGTGGAAAGCAATCTTTTGGACAAGCCTTGTTGAGATCGGTGAAGTCGGCAGACTCGCCATTTGCCGTTTTCTTTTGACCCGCGACTGGGTTAGCGAGCCAGTCTGGGTACTGAGTTCCGTTATTGACCCTACTTTAAGGAGTTTTCAACTTCCTTTTTCACGGGTGGCACGTTCTGGTCCTAGTTTCCGCCTTTTTCCTTAGCGGGTTTGTAGGTTGGGTCAATGTTGAGTTAAGTGGCAAGTTATGCGATGTCGATCCCTGGCATATCCTCCAGCGGCCCAGCGAATGTGCTGAGGTTCTTTTTGAGACAGCCTATGAGCTCTGTTTTCAAAGGTTCGCGGAGGTTGGCTCCAATCTCGACGCATCGTTGCGGGAATGATTCGTCTATGCAGACCGAGACCACTGGTTCGCAAGTTGGTTTGCGCTTCCCGTCAAGGGCTTTGATCCTCTAAGATTGCCGGAAGGCGTTGAGTCTTGTTGCAGGGCATTCTCATCGGAGTAGTCTTTACCTTCTTGCTCTGAGGCTTCGACTGCTGAGTTTTTCTTTTAGCTTCGGCAGCGAAGCACACTTGCGCCATTCTCGATTTCCTTGTATAGTTTCGATTCCGCGAGGGGTTGGAAACTTTAGACACAGATGGAAAGTCGAGGGGATCACTCGCATGGAATTCAGCCACGGAGTACAGATGATCGCATTATACGATGTTGGACGGTCGATGACTAAGAATTCCGTGATTTTGGCGACACTCCCGGCTTTAACCAAGAGGCTGATCGAGCCGAGAGTCATAGTAGCATCTCCCGAGAGTCGAATATTGGATTAGGTTCTTCGTGGACGGGCGCACAGGTTGACCTCCATTCTCTCGAGGTACTTTTGTTGATAATGTTGGCCGAGCATCCGGTGTCGACTAACACTCTTGCTACGTCGATGTCCTGGATCGTTAGTTCGATTACAAGGAGATCGTTGTAGGGTTTGGGCTCGTTGGCCGTTTCCTGATCCTTGAAAGAAACAACATCGCTGGCTACTGGAGTGGACATCCTGTATCTTTTATTGCTTAGTGACTTTCGAGTTAGAGAATTCGTCCCCCCCTCCTTCTGCAGCCAAACTGTGGGAACCGAAATTCACACCGTAATTTCGATAAGCGATTATGGAGGAAGAGTTAACCGATCTTCCTTGAAGGTCGAATTCTCTGCGTAATCACTTTTGAATTGATAAAAGATAGATAGCAAGACAAAAGATGAATGGTCGCCCAGAGGCGTTTTATTAAAAGTAAGAATACAAGATTTCTCCGAGAGGAGTAGAAATATACTAACTTATCGGAACAACCGAACAAGAGGCAGTCAAGACGTCTAAGCCTTACCGTACTAATCTAACCACCTAAGTCCTAAGTTCTCTAAGCTAGCAGGAGTTCTCTAAGTCTAAAATCTCAGATCCTCTTCTCTTCTGCTCCAGCCCACCTTACATAGTCACTTTAGGTCGGTGGCCTGTTTAACCTTTCGCCTTTGGGCCTGAGTTTATCTCTTTTGAAAATATTCCATTTTCCGTTGATCTTCGTTTCTATCCTCGAACATTGACATTTATCTGCGGAAACTTAACATTTATCCTACTGTGATAAGTTAGGATAAACCATCATAGCTCTTACTGGGCTTGGGTCTCCAAAATTGTAAGTGAGCCCGTGGACAAGTTTCAAGCCCTCGGACGTTCATACGATTTCTCGGAAGATTCTCTTTTCCGCAAAATGAATCGTTTAGCCTAAAGAATCGATGTTCGAGTCGATCGTCCTTGTTTTACACGATACACTTCACGGAAGCTCTAGTTGTAACTCTTTGAGGATAACTCCAATTGAGGTTAACCGAGGAACGTTAGGTCCGTAACTAAGGTGCTATGACTTCATGGAAGCCACAGGGCGCGATCTAAATCGGACAGGCTGGGAACAGACTGGATGTGCTGGCAGCGGGGCCAATGCAGGCTGGCCCGGCCGGGGCCAGCAGGCCCGGCTGGCGCCAGGGGCGGCCGCAGGCGAAACTGGCGCCAGGGGCCAGCTGCGGGCGAAACTGGCGCCAGGGCCAGCAGGCGAACTGGCGCCGGGGAGGGCCAGGCGAGCTGGCGCCAGGGCCAGCAGGCGAGCTGGCGCCAGGCCTGGCCGGTGAGGCGGGCCAGCGGGCGAGCTGGTGTTGGCCTGGGCGAACTGGCGCCAGGCGGGAGGCTGGCGCCGGCCTGGGCGAACTGGCGCGGTGCCGGGGCCAGCACAAGCGAGCGGCCCGGCACCCGAGCGACTGGTGCGGCCGGGAGCCAGCTGCAGGCGTGCGGCGCCGATGCCAGCTCAGGCGAGCGGCCCGGCGGGACCTTTGGTCATGCCTGTTCTTTTCGATCAACCATTGTTGATCGCTGCGGAAAGTTTGCAGACAGAAAATGATCTTAGCCGTTGATTTTGAGATAACAGTTTTTGACCCCAACAGCCCAAAAAGAGGTGAAGAATCAAGTTTGGCCATGAAAAGAGAAGTCAATCCATGATCTGGTCAAGACAAAGATGAGCATGGACAGAGGCCTTAGAGATGTCTTCTGTTTTTTAGATTTTGCGGCGACACAGCAAGTTGAGTTAGCTTTCCAATGGAAGTGGTTTCAAGTCATTTGGAGCTGTAATGGAGGAGTTATGATCAATTTACTAGAGGCGTATCAAAGCTGGTCGAGGACTGGACCTGGACCGGGATGAGACACCCGGTCGGGCGGCTGGACCACGCGGTCGGGAAGACTGGACCGGGACGAGCTACCCGGTCGGTCTGGACGAGGCTGGTCTGAAAAAATTGATTTTTGGCCCTTTTGGCCTTTTCTCTTGATTTTATAAGGGCTTTCAAGCCTCATATAAATATTCTTGTATCCCAAAGTTAGGACTTATCTTCCTTTCTCTCAAAACACTTTCAGATCTTGAATAAAGTTTGGATCTTGAATCCTTCTTCATCTATTTATTTTGTGTTTACTAGATTATTTCTATCACTTATCATGTTTAACCTTGAATCATCCATGGTTTTAAGGTTTTCCATGTCTATTAGTGAGTAGATCTATCCAGGGTTCATGGGCTTGGGAGACTAAGGGTGATTAGGTGTAGATCTAAGATATTTTAGTGTAGATCTATCTTTTCCTTGCTTGATTGAGTGTTCTTCTTGCTATTTTGGAGTTGGCCTCTTCAAAATAGAGCTATAGGCATTTCATGCCAGTGTTCTATGAAATGCCTGAACCAACTCATCAATGCTTTTAACATCCTTTACCTAAGGGATTATTTGTTAAAGGTGTTAAGATAGCTAGTAGACTTGTTCTTAATGATTGCTTTCATATTATTCAACCTAAGGGATTAGATGCTTGAGATATGTTAGTGAATGAGCATTCATCTAGGGATAGAGCTTGCTTTGGATTGTGTCTAGGCTTAAGGTGTTAGATTGATTGAAAGTTTGCCATCTTAGATTGAAGCCTGATCACCCAAAGTCAATTCTCTTGTCCCAAGAACCCCCTTGCCTCATTGAGAAAGAAAGTTCACTCTTTTATTGCATTTTTAATATTGTCTTAGCTCATAATCATCCTCTTATCATGGTTGCACTTAGATTAAGCATAGGCTTGCATTCCCTTTGCATTAGAATCACTTAGGATTGGAGTGACATCTTGTATACTACAACAATTGATTGGAGCCTTCAAAAGTCCTTCATCAGAGTACAAGACTTCATGCACTCCGATGTGGAAACCGAGCAATTCCCCAAGAACCTGTATGGCCATAAAAGTTCTCCAAGATAGGGGAGTGAGCTGAGAAGGACAGAAGCCGAAGTATGCAGACACTTCAGCAACAATAGAAGGGACACCACTCCTCATGCCAGCTTCCAGATAAGCCTCTTATATAGCCACCTCGTTGACTTCTCCATCAAGTGCGCGCGCAAACTCGGAAGGATTCCATATTCCAACCGACGGAGGAATCATATACCTCCTCCAGATCTCAACAAAATCTTCTCCACGAACTAAGGAATGAGGACCATCGTCGAGAAGGTAGGAACGCCTTTGCTTCAAATGAGCCATTGGAGCCGCCTCGACACCAGTTCCCTAAGCTCTCTCCCAAGAGGAAACGGGGGACGAGAGAGGATCATCCGAAAAAAGGTGTGGCTTTACATAACCACCTACAGACGTAGCTGGAAAAGGAGCACTTGGGGTTCATGAGCTTTATGGATGCATTCTCCAGGTACAACCAGATCCTCATGCACCCCGAGGATCAGGAGAAAACTTCGTTATGACATCAAGGGAGATCTATTGTTACAAGGTCATGCCCTTTGGCTTAAAGAACGCCGGATCAACCTACCAAAGGTTGGTAAATACAATGGTCGCAGATCAGATCGGACAAACGATGGAGGTGTACTTCGACGACATGCTGGTCAAGTCCCTGGATGCTGAGGACCATGTAGCATCCCCGTCCCGGGAACTTGACATAGGGCCTAGACGTTTCGATAGAAACGTGAACGTCTTGGTTCAGATCATGAGATTGATCATGAACAAGGCATGATGATGGAAATGGTCGGTAATGATCATGGATATCTAGTCTTGGTTGGGACAATGACCAAAGGACTTGGTCACATGGATTTTGACAAGTTAAAGAAGCTAGTTGAGTAAAACAATAGCTGGACGATGTAGGTGGGTTGCTCGACCATACTGAACGAAGCTCAGTCAAGTCCACTCTAGCTCAGTCCAAACTATGTCAGCTCAACTCGCTGAGCTACTAGCTCACTCAGCTGGGTCATCTGGGAGCCAGCTCATCTCAGCTAGACTGAGTGTTCGGGTCTCGGGTCAGTGGTCCGGGTCCGGGCTGGTTGGTCCGGCCATGTGGCCTATGAGCCATTGGGCTCTTGTGGGCAAGTCATGGGCTTGGTAATCAGGCCTGGGCCATGATGGACGTGCCTAGATGGGTCTGGAATCTTCTAGGGCGAATGGGTGCAATCTGGTCCGTTGGTTATAATCGATGGTCAAGATCTGTTCCGAATGGATGCGTGGAAGGGATGTGTCCCTTCTCACATGACTTTTGGTTGCCTATATAAAGGGTTCACGACCAGAGATCAAAGAATCCAGTTTTATTCAGTCTCATCACGTTCAAAGAGAGAGAGTCCGGCCAAGAGAAAGGCCGATCATGGCGGTGGTTGCTTTCCGGCGACTCTGATCGTTTGGGAAGGGAAAATCCGGCCAGGAATGGAATGATCTGGCAAGGGGGAAGCACGTGTAGAACCCTGATAAAGGTTCCAATGTGAGTGGTAGACCAGCGATCCATCAACCTAGACCGTCGGCCCCAACGTTCGAGTCTATGGTCCGATTGGTTCCATGGTTACATGATAGTGGAAGTTTTAAGGCTCCCAAGTCAAATGAAAGTATAGAAAGGTTGTCGAACCACAGAGAACTAGTGATCTATAGCACCAAGAATACACAAGCTTCCTTAATCTAAGAAAACAAGAAGATAGATGAAGGTAACAAGCTAAGATCCTAAAAATATAAACAAGGTGATCTCAAGTCCAATCAAGAAACAAGTACAAGAACTCAATCAAATGCTAAGGTAGGATCCATGGGACTAGGGACTTGACTTTAGGTGATTAAGATCCAATCTAAGGGTGGCAAGCAATCAATCAGACATTCTCCTTATGCCTAAACAAGAAAACTAAGCAAGCTCTATCCCAAGATGAATGCTCTTTTGCAATGATCACCCAAGTACACCAAATCCCTGGCTGTAATGATCAAAGCAAACATTAAGAATGAGTCTAATAGCAATCCTAGCTTCTTTAACAACTAACCCCTAGGCGTAGCTGGAAAAGGAGCACTTGGGTTCATGAGGCTTTATGGATGCATTCTCCAGGTACAACCAGATCCTCATGCACCCGAGGATCAGGGCTTCGTTATGACATCAAGGGAGATCTATTGTTACAAGGTCATGCCCTTTGGCTTAAAGAACGCCGGATCAACCTACCAAAGGTTGGTAAATACAATGGTCGCAGATCAGATCGGACAAACGATGGAGGTGTACTTCGACGACATGCTGGTCAAGTCCCTGGATGCTGAGGACCATGTAGCATCCCCGTCCCGGGAACTTGACATAGGGCCTAGACGTTTCGATAGAAACGTGAACGTCTTGGTTCAGATCATGAGATTGATCATGAACAAGGCATGATGATGGAAATGGTCGGTAATGATCATGGATATCTAGTCTTGGTTGGGACAATGACCAAAGGACTTGGTCACATGGATTTTGACAAGTTAAAGAAGCTAGTTGAGTAAAACAATAGCTGGACGATGTAGGTGGGTTGCTCGACCATACTGAACGAAGCTCAGTCAAGTCCACTCTAGCTCAGTCCAAACTATGTCAGCTCAACTCGCTGAGCTACTAGCTCACTCAGCTGGGTCATCTGGGAGCCAGCTCATCTCAGCTAGACTGAGTGTTCGGGTCTCGGGTCAGTGGTCCGGGTCCGGGCTGGTTGGTCCGGCCATGTGGCCTATGAGCCATTGGGCTCTTGTGGGCAAGTCATGGGCTTGGTAATCAGGCCTGGGCCATGATGGACGTGCCTAGATGGGTCTGGAATCTTCTAGAGGCGAATGGGTGCAATCTGGTCCGTTGGTTATGTCGATGGTCAAGATCTGTTCGAATGGATGCGTGGAAGGGATGTGTCCCTTCTCACATGACTTTGGTTGCCTATATAAGGGTTCACGACCAGAGATCAAAGAATCCAGTTTTATTCAGTCTCATCACGTTCAAAGAGAGAGAGTCCGCCAAGAGAAAGGCCGATCATGGCGGTGGTTGCTTTCCGCGACTCTGATCGTTTGGGAAGGAAAATCCGGCCAGGAATGGAATGATCTGGCAAAGCTTACGTGTAGAACCCTGATAAAGGTTCCAATGTGAGTGGTAGACCAGCGATCCATCAACCTAGACCGTCGGCTAGCGTTGAGTCTATGGTCCGATTGGTTCCATGGTTACATGATAGTGGAAGTTTTAAGGCTCCCAAGTCAAATGAAAGTATAGAAAGGTTGTCGAACCACAGAGAACTAGTGATCTATAGCACCAAGAATACACAAGCTTCCTTAATCTAAGAAAACAAGAAGATAGATGAAGGTAACAAGCTAAGATCCTAAAAATATAAACAAGGTGATCTCAAGTCCAATCAAGAAACAAGTACAAGAACTCAATCAAATGCTAAGGTAGGATCCATGGGACTAGGGACTTGACTTTAGGTGATTAAGATCCAATCTAAGGGTGGCAAGCAATCAATCAGACATTCTCCTTATGCCTAAACAAGAAAACTAAGCAAGCTCTATCCCAAGATGAATGCTCTTTTGCAATGATCACCCAAGTACACCAAATCCCTTTCGCTGTAATGATCAAAGCAAACATTAAGAATGAGTCTAATAGCAATCCTAGCTTCTTTAACAACTAACCCCTTAGGTAAAGCAAGCTAAAAGCATTGAAGAGATGGTTCAGGCATTTCATCGAACACCTTCCGGGCGGAAATGCCTATAGATCTATTTTGATATGATCAAGACCAAAATAGCATTAAGAACCCTCAACAAGCAAGGAAACAAGTAGATCCTATCTAAAGGTGGCAGCTTTCAATCAATCTAACAACCTTAGGCCTAGGCACAAGTCTAAACAAACTCTACGGTCAAGAAGAATGCTCATTTGCTAACACATCTCAAACATCAAATGGTCATTGGCTGAATAACATGCAAGCAATCATTAAGAACAAGCCTACTAGCCATCTTAACACCTTTACAGCAAATAGTCTTTGGTAAAGAATGTTAAAATCTTAGTAGAGTTGGTTCAGACATTTCATAGAACACCTTGTGGGTGAGAAATGTCTAGAACTCAACCTTTGAGAGGCCAACTCAAAAGAAGCATTAAAAGCACTCTACTAGCAAGGAACAAGATAGATCTACACTAAAACACCCTAGATCTTCACTTAATCACCCTAGATCTTCACTAATCACCTTTAATCACCCTAACCCATGGATCCAAAGTGTGTCTACTCTCTAATCTTCATGAAAAGCCTTAAATCTATGTGAGATTCAAGGCTAATCATGTTTGTGAGAAGGAGAAACAAGATATAAGATGAAGAGCTTCCTTAGATTGATAAAAAGATTCAAGCTTTTACAATATGAGGCAAAGTCTTGAGAGAAAATGAGATAAGTCCCTCAAAGGGGATAACAGAGTATTTATATGGGGCTTGGAAACCCTTAAAAACATAAAGGAGAAAGTCTAAAAAGTCCTTGAGGTCATTAAGTCTTCAGCCAATCGGAATCCAGCAAGAAGGAAGAAACTGGCCGATACCCGGGTAAGGTGGTCGAGTCCCGACCCGCGTATGCCGACCCGCGTATCTCATATTGATCAGTGGCCTCGTCCCGTGCGGGTAGCTTACCCCGCGTGTTCCAGGTCGCGTACCGTCCGAGCTTCACCATCCATCAGGCCGTGCGGGTGGCTTACCCCGGGTACATCAGGTCGGGTGTGTCCAGCCTTGTCCATTCCCGAGCGGGGTGCTCAACCCGGGTACGCTGACATGCCTTCGGTGATTCGACCATAACTCCTCCAATATAGCTCCAAATGACTTGAAACCACTCCCATTGGAAAGCTAACTCAAAATTCTATTTCTCCACCAAATCTTAGCATTAGAAGATATCTCTAAGGCCTCCTTCCATGTTCCAATTTCACCCCTTTTTTGATCACAATACTCCCAAACACCTCCAATAACTCCCAAGTACAATCCAACACCTAATAAGGAATTATGAATGCATTAATGAGCCTAAAGATGCCTAATGCCTAACTTATATGATCAAAATGCATAATATATGAATGCTAAAAACATGAAAATATGCAAGATATCAACTCCCCCACACTAGCCCTTTACTTGTCCTCAAGTAAACTTTTCAAAACACAAGGAGGAGAGATATAAAGATGGGAGCAAAGCCAAAAGAAACACTCAAAGCATTCAACTTGACATCCTAAAGAAACATAGCAAATAGCATGAGCAAAACTCTCTCATTATGCTCTAGCTTCACAAGGCCTATCAATTACTCTTATGCCTCTACACAAGATGCAATGCCTATCAACCAACATGCTCTCTTAACCAGCCCTCACATTGATTCACACACACACACAAGGTGAAGTCTCACATATGGGCACATGATCTCAATCATTTGGCTAGGTGATCAAATGGTCTAATATGGATGATAATGGGGGCTCAATGCATCATTTCAAGGTGGCAATCACTCAAAATCAAGGAGCTTGATCATTATGCAAAATTTATCTAAGACTAGGAGCAATTCATGCATACATGGATCCATCCTCATCATTCTACCCAATTCCTAAGTGATTACAAGATCTACACCCTTTTCATTCAACCATAACACAAAATGAAAAACATACTCACATCACTCACCCAATGAACATTTTCTTTCTCATGATTCAACCTCTAAGGACTTCTATTCACTTTTCTAAGCTCTAACTCTCTAAGTTTTTCCTTCCCCACTATCTTTTTGAATCTTTTTTTTTTCTTTTTTTTCTTATATACATGAGGGGGAAAGTCAAAAACATCAATCAAGAGCTTATTATCTTTCATTTCTAGGTCCCTAGGGTTTTTCTATCTCAATACTTTCTTTGCTCATCAATCTCAACATTGTCACATTCCAAACCCAAGATGTAAACCATTAAGTAACAAACACTTCACTCACCATCCTAGAAGCTAGCTCAAATGATGACCCTATGCTAGCAAGAGATGAGAACAAATCCATGTCGCTCCCAATACTCTCAAGATTTTGCACATGACAAGCTATCAAAAGAGGCCTCACTTAAGCAAATCAATGTAAGCTTCAAAGAATGGATAGGGTTCAAGGGTAAGGGAGTGCCAATTGGGTTAACAAAGGGTGGTATAATGGAAAAAGATAACCCAAATGTGTATGAGATCCATGATCAAGTATGAAAATGCCCATATGCAAGAGAGATTAAGTTCATTCAAGTCTAAATTCAGGATGGAGCTGGTTTTAAGAACAATGCCAATATCAAGCAAGCAAGCAAGTTTCAAGAAGAGTTTTCAAGGCTCAAAGCATGCAAGCTTTTCAAAAGATGCTCAAGCTACCTGATATGTTTAACTAGGGTGCCAAATTCAGTGCAAACAAGTGTTCTTTACAAGGCAATGCTCCATATGCAAAAGAATGCAACCTATATGCTCTAGATTCAATCTTAAGGATGCAAGTGATGCAATCTACATGATTCAAAAATTTAAAATTTTTTGGATTTTCTATGCAAATATGAATGTACAATGCAATGCATGAGACTCTCAATCACAAAGCAAACATGATCAAATACTTGGTACCTCCCCAACACTTAAATCACATAGTCTTTGTGTGAGTAAGAGAGAAGGAGATACCCCAACAAGGCAAAAGCAAATGTATAGACAAGAAGGGTTGGAGTGACACATACTTGGAGTTATTGGCTGAATTGGTGGTAGAGGACCCTTGGCCTCGGTTTGTGCCACCGGGAGATAGGCTGAAGCGGATAAGTGAAGGCGGGTGTCTAGAGTTGCAATGCTTGGCCGCCTTTCACCTTTTGTCTTGCCTTAGACCCAACCTGAAAAACCTCAACTATCCTTATTAAAAAGCTTCAAAAGAAAGAAAGATAAAGAAATATATAAAATGGATAAACATGGGAATGCCTCCCAAGCGCGCTTGTTTTAAGTCTCTAGCTTGACTTTGTGTGCTTGCTAATCATAAGTATCAAAAGGTTGAGCCAATGCACCTTTGGTCCTTCTCCTATGAGAACAAGGAACCAAGTATGCAAAGGAGCACACTACTGTCCATAGAAAATAGACAGATTTTTCATCAAAGAGTTTCACTAAAGATGTATCATGAATCATGAGATGCTCTTTGAGGTTCAAATGGTCATGAGAATCAAAAGCATTTGGTGGAAACACAAAGTCAACTACAGGCTCAAACGAAGTTTTAACAAAGTAGTCAACTCTATCCATCAACCAAATAATACACAATTTTCACATTCTCATGATAATTTTCAGCATGGGGGTTTTCTATCTCAAGCAAGAGCTTATCCACATCAAGTTCATCTGTGGGAACCGAAATTAGCACCGTCAATTTCTGATAAGCGATTTGTGGAGGAAAGCGAATTAACCGATCTTCCTTGAAGGTCCGGATATCTCTTTGGGCCACACCACGACACAATCAATGGGAGTTTAAATTGTAAAATAAAAATGGTAAAATAGAAAGGAGATCTTATTTCTGAATTGGCGTTTGGCGTGAACAACGGGTAAAGAAATAAGCTACAAGAGCTGTCGAAGGTCCTTAGTCGGCATAGATCTAACCTAGTTGAGTCAGCTCACTGTGAAAAAAAAAGAATGCTAAAAGCGGCTCTAAGTGCTAAATGCTCTGGAAGTTTGGTGATGGTTTGCTCCTAAGCCCAAAGCTCTCCTATATACTCCTCTTAAGGCGGTCTATCTTTCTTTGGGCTGAATCGGGCTTTTCCATTTTAGTCCATCTTAGTGTTTATTGGGAAACTTGACATTTATCTTGAGAATTTGACATTTATCTTCTGGAAACTTGACATTTATCTTTTGGAAACTTGACATTTATCTCTTATGTGAGGATAAGGATAAACCGTCATAATTATCCTTCCTTTTCGGAAAAATCGTTAAGTGGGCGTTTTGGTCACTTAGGCGTTTTACGGTTTTTCAAAGAATAGTCTTTGAAGGTTTGGCATTTCGAAGGAACTAATTCCCGTTATAGTGAGATGTTTGGTGTTTAGAATAACCGTGATCGTTCCAACCTCACGAGGATTGATCCAAACAAGCCAAGATGGGATCAGACCGAGCATGATGGGACCGAGACCAGGATCGACATCGACCGCCAGGTCAAGCCATGGACGCTTCGCCGCCGCGGCGCCGCCGTTATGGACGCCGCACGCCCAGGCTGGTTTCTGCCGGCCAGCGCCAGGCGCATGGACGATGCCGCCGGCGCCAGGCTGGCTTACGGCCGGCGGCTGGTTTGCCGCCGCCAGGCTGGCTTACGCTGGCGCCAGTCGTTATGGACGCTCGCTGGCTAGGCTGGTAGGCTGGTTTATCGCCATGCCGTGCCGGCTTCTGACGCTCTACGCCGCCAGGCTGGCTTGCCGCCTGGGGTTTCCGTTATCCGATTTCCCTCGTCGCTCAGGCGGGAAATCTTTGAGTTCGGAGGATCTTTAGCGTAGATTTCGAGATAGCCGAGGTTTCGAGATACGCGGAAAGACTTTTCTAAGGTCCTAATCAAATGTTGTAGAATACAAGATGTCAATCCAATTCCAAGAGATTCTAATGCAAAGGGAATGAAAGTTCATGCTTAATCTAAGTGCAATCAAGATGAGAGGATGATTATGAAACTAAGACAATATTAAAAATGCAATAAAAGATTGAACTTTCTTTCTCAATGAGGCAAGGGGGTCCTTGGGACAAGGGAACTAACTTTGGGTGATCAAGATTCAATCCAAGATGCCAACTTTTCAATCAATCTAATTCCTTATGCCTAGACAACAAAACTAAGCAAGCTCTATCCCTAGATGAATGCTCTTTTGCAATGATCACCCAAGTACACCAAATCTCTTTGGCTGTAATGATCAAAGCAAGCATAAAGAATGAGTCTAATAGCAATCCTAGCTCCTTTGACAACTAATCTCTTAGGCAAAGCAAGCTAAAAGCATAGATGAGTTGGTTCGGGCATTTCATAACACCTTCCGGCATGAAATGCCTATAGCTCTATGCTTGAGAGGCCAACTCAAATATAGCTTTAAGAACACCAAATCAATGCAAGGAAATGATAGATCTAACACTAAGCACATTGGATCTACACTTAATCACCCTTAGTCTCCCAAGCCCATGAACCCTAGATAGATCTACTCACTAATAGCCATGGAAAACCTCAAAATCAATGATGATTCAAGGCTAAACATGATTAGAGAAGAAGATAATCTATTAAACACAAAAGAAATGAGATAAAAGGATCAAAGATCCAAACTTTCTTCAAGATCTTATTATGTTTTGAGAGAAAAGAAGTTAGATCTTTAATGAGATTACAAGAGTAAATATAGGAGGCTTGAAAGCCCTTAGAAACATCATTAAAATTACTAAAATGCCCATGAGGTCATTAAGTCTTCAGCCAATCAAAATGAAGCTTAAAATTTGGTCGGGAGTCTCAACCCCATCCAACCCGGTCCTGGTTACCCGCCGTCCAGTTCTGGCGTGTCCAAGCCGCCGGCTGCTTGAACCCGGCCGTCTCTACCCGGCCTCTTCCTGCTCGTGTGTTGCTTCTCCCAACGGGTCATCCAACCGGTCTGTGTTCCCCGGTCCAGTGCATGCTCTTGTGCTCTGTCCAGCCCGTCCGGTTATGTTCCTCGGTTCATCCATCCCGTCCGTCCGTCCTGCTGGTTTCTTCCGTCCGGCTTCACCAATCGGACTTGTTTACCGGTCTGGTCTCCTCCAGCACAAGCCAAATGACCGGGTACCTGTCCCAGGCTCAGTCATCCCGGACTGGACCACTTCCATCCATCTGTTCTTTTCCCGGCCGGCTGCTTGAACCCGGCCGTCTCTACCCGGCCATCCTGACATGCTTCAAGTGAATTGATCATAACTTCTCCAATACAGGTCCAAATGACTTGAAACCACTTCCATTGGAAAGCTAACTCAATTTTCTGTGTCTCCACAAAATCTTAGCAGCAGGAGACATTTCTAAGACCTCTGTCCATGCTCATATTTGTCTTGACCAGATCATGGATTGACTTCTCTTTTCATGGCCAAACATGATACTTCATCTCTTTTGGGGCCATAAGTCTTCCAAACACTTCAAATCACAACAAAGCATACTCCAACACCTGATAAGGACAAATGAATGCAAAATGGACCTAAACATGCCTAATGCCTAACTTATATGATCAAAATGCATAATATATGGATGCTAAAAACATGTAAATATGCAAGATATCAATTCCCCCACACTAGACCTTTACTTGTCCTCAAGTAATCTTTTCAAAACAGAAGGAGGAGAGACATAAAGATGGAAGCAAAGCCAAAAGAAACACTCATAGCACTCAACTTGACATCCTAAAGAAACATAGCAAATAGCATGAGCAAAACTTTCTTATTATGCTCTAGCTTCACAAGGCCTATCAATTACTTTTATGCCTCTACACAAGATGCAATGCTTATCAACCAACAAGTTCTCTTAACCAGCCCTCACATTGATTCACACACACACACACAAGGTGAAGTCTCACATATGGGCACATGATCTCAATCATTTGGCTAGGTGATCAAATGGTCTATTATGGATGATAATGGGGGTTCAATGCATCATTTCAAGGTGGCAATCACTCAAAATCAAGGAGCTTGATCATTATGCAAAATTTATCTAAGACTAGGAGCAATTCATGCATACATGGATCCATCCTCATCATTCTACCCAATTCCTAAGTGATTACAAGATCTACTCCCCTTTATTCATCCCATAACCCAAAATGAAAACATTCTCACATCACTCACCCAATGAACAACTTTCTTTCCTTTGAAATTCAACCACTAAGGACCTCTAATCACTTCACTAAGCTCTAACTCTTTAAGTTTTCCTTCCCCACTATCTTATTGAATCTTTCTTTTTCTTTTTCTTTTTTTTTTATATATATACATGAGGGGGAATGTTAAAAACTTCAATCAAGAGCTTTTCATTTTTCATTTCTAGGTCCCTAGGGTTTTTCTTTCTCACAACTTTCTTTGTTCATCAATCTCAACATTATCATATCCCAAACCCAAAATGTAAACAATTAGGGAACAAAAACTTCACTCACCATCCTAGAAGCTAGCTCAAATGATGACCCTATGCTAGCAAGAGATGAGAACAAATCCATGTCGCTCCCAATACTCTCAAGATTTTTCACATGACAAGCTATCAAAAGAGACCTCACTCAAGCAAATAAATGTAGGCTTCAAAGAATGGATAGGGTTCAAGGGTAAGGGAGTGCCATTTGGGCTAACAAAAGGTGGTACAATGGAGAAAGATAACCCAAATGTGTATGAGATCCATGATTAAGTATGCAAATGCCCATATGCAAGAGAGATTAAGTTCATTCAAGTCTGAGTTCAGGATGAAGCTGGTCTTAAGAACAATGCCAATATCAAGCAAGCAAGCAAGTTTCAAGAAGAGCTTTCAAGACTCAAAGCATGCAAGCCTTTCAAAAGATGCTTAAGCTACTTGATAATGTTTAACTAGGGTGTCAAATTCAGTGCAAACGAGTGTTCTTTACAAGGCAATGCTTCAGATGCAAATGAATGCAACCTATATGCTCTAGACTCAATCCTAAGGATGCAAGTGATGCAATCTACATGATTCAAAAATTTAAATTTTTTGAATTTTCTATGCACTTATGAATGTACAATGCAATGCATGAGACTAAAAATCACAAAGCAAACATGATCAAATACTTGGTACCTCCCCACACTTAAATCACACAGTCTCCTGTGTGAGAGAGTAAGAGATACCTCAACAAGGAAAAAGCAATTGTATATACAAGAAGGGTTGGAGTGATACCTAAGAAGGGTGTTTGGGTGTGGTGTTTGGTGTCGGGGCTAGGAGCTGGCTTGGTTCATAGCAACTAGAGGAGGCTGCTACATGGATCATGGGGCTTAAGTGGTTCATCACCATTCTTCTCTCCTCTAGTGCTTGGCTCAACCTGAAAATCTTGACCACTTTTATTAAAACTAAAAAGGAAATTTGAAATTGCAAAGCTATATACATGGATAACCATGGGACTTCCTCCCAAGTGAGCTTGTTTTGAGTCACTTAGCTTGACTACCTTGTCTCTTAAACTAGTGAGAAGGAGGATCCTTCCCACCTTCAAGTGTGATGGTGAGGACCTGAGAGAAGCTCTTGAAGCTTGATTGGGTCATCTTGGAGCTGAGGAGTGATGATGGCTCTAGCACTTGAGAATGGTGTGGACCTGCCCTTATGCTTGATCTTGTACTCAAGGACACCATCTCTGAGCTTCTTTGGATGGAGAGTGAGAGTGTGTGAGAGCAAATCAAGAGGTGGAGGATGAGGCTCTTTCACTATCTTCTTCTTGCCATGAGTGGCCTTTGAGGCTCCACCCATCCCCTCTCTTTTAGCATTTTCCAAGTGCTCAACACACAACTCCTTAGAACACTCTCCATCAAGACCTTCTTTCTTACCAACAACCTCTTCATCTTGGGGCTTCTCAACAGCTTGTGCATCACAAGTGATTGTCCCACAATAGTCTGATTCCATTGGAGGTTGGAGAGGATAGGAGACAGCTTTGTTGACATGCATGAGGGTGACCTTCTTGTTGGGAAAGTCAATGCAAGCTACAACCGTTGTGAGGAAAGGAGTGCCAAGGATCAAAGGGACTCTCTCTTCAGATTCCATCTTCAAAACAGTGAGGTCAATAGGTATGTTACAGGATCCAATCTTCAAGGGGAAGTCCTTGATTATGCCAAGTGGGATTGTAGAAGAGGAATCCCCAAAGGTGAGAGGAGGAGTATCTGGTTCCATGCTTTCAATCCCAATACTCTGCACCATATCCAAGGAGATGACATTCACACTAGCACCACTATCAACAAGAGCATCATCCATAGTTAGTTTACCAAGAGAGCAAGACAAGTTGAACTTTCCTTGAGACTCAAGCTTAGGGAGGGACTTTGGAGGGATTGGTGGATCAATCTTCAGAAGTAGGATGTCCAAAAGTTCAGCCACTTCAGCTTGGTGGGTGAGAATGTCCTTTATGAGCATCATTTGGACATGAGCAGCCTGCATATTGGTGATCTCTGGAAGCTTGACTCCATATACTGAGGTCTTTTCTGAATTTGGAGACCACTTTTTCTGAGCTTTGGTGAGGAACCTTTGAGGGAAAGGGAGCTTATCATAGGGTGATAGCTCAATCTCATTGTCCTCTTCCTTCACTTCTTTCAGCTTGAGGGTAGCACTCTTCTCAACTAGTGTTTCAACCGTAGGCTCATCAATCTTCAGAATCTTTCCTTGGACCTTCTTATCAGATCTCTTCACAACTCTAGCTTCAGCTGTGGCCACAACCAGTCTCTTATCATGTTCAATCTGATTTCCAAGCACTAGCCTCTCAATCTCATCAACATCATTCTTATGATCACTCAATGCAATCCTTGAAGAAGTGGAGAGGATAACATTGCAAGTCTCCTTAGGGTTCTTCTCTGGTTTTCCTGGTAGAGATCCCATTGGGCTCTTGGAGGATGAAGACATAGAAGCAACCTGGCTCTCCAAAGCTTTGAGATGAGAGGCAAGTTGCATGTACTTGTTGTTGAGGTCAGAATAGGTGCCATCAATCTTAGCATGGATGTTCTTGAACTCATCACCAATGTTCTTAGCATTTCTTTCTTGAGCTTCTAAGAGTTGCTTGAACATGGACTCCAAATTTGAACTTGGAGCCTGAGCTGGAGAAGAGCTTCCTTGGGGCTGAGTAGGCTGGTTTGCTTGGTAACCTCCTTGTTGATTGTTGTAGTAAGGTCTTTGCTGGTAGTTGTTTTGGTATTGGAAGTTGGGCTCTTTCCTATACCATGTGCCATTAGAATTGATGAAGCACAGCTCCTCTTGACCTTCTACACCATGAACTTCAGTAGTCCTAGCAGGCTGTTTCGTTGCTGATTCCCAATGGAGTTAAGCTGCTCTTGCTTAGCCTTCTCTACATGAAGCTTGTCCAACTTTTCTTGGAGAGATTTCAGGGCCTTTCTTGTGTGCGGATCATCTTCATCATTTCCTCTGTTGGCCCTATCATGCTCCTCACTGTAGACTGAGTCACTCCTGGCCATGTTCTCCACCAGCTCCTCAGCATCCTGCTCAGTTCTGCCCAAGAAGAACCCATTGCTGGCTGTGTCCAATCTGCTCCTGAACTCTGGTAGAGCACCTCTGTAGAAGGTGCTAAGCAAACTCTCCTTGGTGAAGCCATGATGTGGGCATTGAGACCAATAGCCCTTGAACCTCTCCCATGCTTCACTAAAGCTCTCAAGGTTCTTCTGCTGAAAGCTAGAGATCTCATTTCTGATCTTGGCTGTTCTTGAGGTAGAGAAGAATTTCTCTAGGAATGCCCTCTGCACTCATTCCAGTTGTGATAGAGTCACTTGGAAGAGCCTTCTCCCATAGATGTGCCTTGTCTCCAAAGAGAAGGAAACAACCTCAGCTTGAAAGCATCTTCAGAGACTCCATTAATCTTGGACAAGCTACAGTAGCTATCAAATGTGTCCAAGTGATCAAGGGGATCCTCCACAGCAAGGCCATGAAACTTGTTGTTCTCAATCAAATGCAGCAGCCCTGATTTGATCTCAAAGTTGTTGTTCTCCACAGCTGGTGCCCTTATCCCCAACCTATGACCATGAATGTGTGGTTGATCATAGGCTCCAATGGCTCTAGCTTGGCGCTGTGGCTGTTGTGGCTGGCGCTGTGGTCTTATGTTGTCAGCTCTTGGACCATTGCCCCTAGGGCATCACCATCTTGAGGCAGATTCTCCATCTCAAAGCCCAACCTTTGTAGATGAGCCTGTTGCTCTACTTCTCTTCTTTGTCTAGCTATCTCCCTCTCAAGTGCAGCAATCTCTTCAACAGTAGGAACCAAGTAAGATGCCCTCTCTTCTTGTGATCATACACCTGAAAGTCAAAGATAGAAGAGGCAAGAACCAATATCACAAGATAAAAAAAACTAAAATGACTTAGTCTCAAGCAAATGACTAAATCCCAATGTCAAAATCAACTTAGAACTTGGCAACGGCCAATTTGATGATAGGACTTTATTAGGGTCCTAATCAAATGTTGTAGAATACAAGATGTCAATCCAATTCCAAGAGATTCTAATGCAAAGGGAATGCAAGTTCATGCTTAATCTAAGTGCAATCAAGATGAGAGGATGATTATGAAACTAAGACAATATTAAAAATGCAATAAAAGATTGAACTTTCTTTCTCAATGAGGCAAGGGGGTCCTTGGGACAAGGGAACTGACTTTGGGTGATCAAGATTCAATCCAAGATGCCAACTTCTCAATCAATCTAATTCCTTATGCCTAGAAAACAAAACTAAGCAAGCTCTATCCCTAGATGAATGCTCTTTTGCACTGATCACCCAAGTACACCAAATCTCTTTGGCTGTAATGATCAAAGCAAGCATAAAGAATGAGTCTAATAGCAATCCTAGCTCCTTTGACAACTAATCTCTTAGGCAAAGCAATCTAAAAGCATAGATGAGTTGGTTCAAGCATTTCATAGAACACCTTCCGGGCATGAAATGCCTATAGCTCTATGCTTGAGAGGCCAACTCAAATATAGCTTGAAGAACACCAAATCAATGCAAGGAAAGGATAGATCTAACACTAAGCACCTTGGATCTACACTTAATCACCCTTAGTCTCCCAAGCCCATGAACCCTAGATAGATCTACTCACTAATAGCCATGGAAAACCTCAAAATCAATGATGATTCAAGGCTAAACATGATTAGAGAAGAAGATAATCTATTAAACACAAAAGAAATGAGATAAAAGGATCAAAGATCCAAACTTTCTTCAAGATCTTATTATGTTTTTGAGAGAAAAGAAGTTAGATCTCTTAATGAGATTACAAGAGTATATACAGGAGGCTTGAAAGCTCTTAGAAACATCATTAAAAATTACTAAAATTCCCATGAGGTCATTAAGTCTTCAGCCAATCAAAATGAAGCTTAAAATTTGGTCAGGGGAGTCTCAACCCCATCCAACCCGGTCCTGGTTACCCGCCGTCCAGTTCTGGCGTGTCCAAGCCGGCCGGCTGCTTGCACCGGACGCTCTACCCGGCCGGCCTCTTCCTGCTCGTGTGTTGCTTCTCCCGACTGGGGTCATCCAACCGGTCTGTGTTCCCCGGTCCGTGTTCCCCGGTCCAGTGCATGCTCTTGTGCTCTGTCCAGCCCGTCCGGGTTATGTTCCTCGGTTCATCCATCCCGGCCGTCCGTCCTGCTGGTTTCTTCCCGTCCGGCTTCACCAACCCAGACTTGTCTACCCGGTATGGTCTCCTCCAGCACAAGCCAAACGACCGGGTACCTGTCCCAGGCTCAGTCATCCCGGACTGGACCACTTCCATCCATCTGTTCTTTTCCCGGCCGGCTGCTTGAACTCGGCCGTCTCTACCCGGCCATCCTGACATGCTTCAAGTGAATTGATCATAACTTCTCCAATACAGGTCCAAATGACTTGAAACCACTTCCATTGGAAAGCTAACTCAATTTTCTGTGTCTCCACAAAATCTTAGCATCAGGAGACATTTCTAAGACCTATGTCCATGCTCATCTTTGTCTTGACCAGATCATGGATTGACTTCTCTTTTCATGGCCAAACATGATACTTCATCTCTTTTGGGGCCTTAAGTCTTCCAAACACCTCAAATCACACAAAAGCATACTCCAACACCTGATAAGGACAAATGAATGCAAAATGGACCTAAACATGCCTAATGCCTAACTTTTATGATCAAAATGCATAAGATATGGGTGCTAAAAACATGTAAATATGCAAGATATCAATAGCCGTAGGTTTCGAGATAACCGTTTTCAACAAGATCTTCCGAGATTCCTCAAGTATCGGGATCGAGATGGACTGGATTAGTAGACTTTCCGTTTTCAAGGGTTTGAGTGATGAGGCTTGAACTTAGATTTAAAATATGAACTTTTAAACAATCGAGAAGGCTTTCTTGGAAGAATCATCGTAGATCTTGGACAATCGAACATGGGTTTAAGGGACCAAGATGTTGCCGTTGCCGAGATCGCGAGGCGATTACACAGATGGCGCCAGGACCCTTGCCGCCGGGCGCCAGACGGAGTGGACGAGCCTGCCGCCGGCATGAGCCTGGCGTGGGCAGCCTGCCGCCGGGCGCCAGACGGAGTGGACGAGCCTGCCGCCGGGCGCCAGACGGAGTGGACGAGCCTGCCGCCCGGCATGGCGCCGAGGGTGTGGGAACGCCAAGGCGTGAACGAGGAAGTGGACCAGCCCGTAGGTTCATTCGGGATTTCGCATCTGGATTTCTCGATGTTGACTTCCTTTGTGAATCGTATGTTTTGGCGTGTGTGACCGCTTTTAGGAGTTTTATTCGCGACCGTTGGAGGTTGCATTCTTATGTTTTGGGACTGGCCGTTGGTGGCTTAGAATCCCGCCGTCTTTGCGGCTTTTTATGAATATGAAAATTTGCGAGATTTCGTCTTTTGTTTTGATTTATACTTTCGTCAAGTGTAGAGGAAAGAATCGAGTAGTCACCATTATCCTATCTGTTTTTGTCGCTTGGTCCTTATGCTACTTTTAGCGGCGTTTTAGGTGTAAACAATAAGAGACATGTTTTGGGATCATATACGATACTATGTCTATGAGATGTCAAGATCCAGCAAGACTGGGTTTAGGGCAAGACCTAGGCTTACTCTCAGCTTTAAGGCTGTCGATGACTGATCGGCTTTGTTTTGCCTATTAGTAATTTCTTCATGATTCTTTTAGTTTAAAGTCCGCGACTAATTACCGTATATGACTTGTGTTAAAATAATCGAGCTATCTTAGGAGTTTATCGAGATGCTAAACCAAAATTTTGGTTTCTTGTATAGCTAGCTATGATATCCTTGTCGGATGTAAGAGGACCTTGTAGGTCTGACTGAGTTTTGTATTGAGTGAAGCGTTTCTTGTGTCGTCCGTCGGGGCCAATCGTAGTAGAAAGTTATTTTAGTCGCGAAGTGGACTGTTTTAGCGGATGATCGAGGTTTGTTATCTTTTAAGAATTTCACCGCCGTTTCTTTTGAAGATATGATTTTCGTTTTCGAAGTGTTTATCGTTAAGTGAGCATAAAAGATAGAAAAATTTTATTAAAATTTGAAAAGTTCGAGTACATGTCGCGGATATTTGGCGTTTTCGCGGAGTATAGAATTATCATTGCAGTCCCCCCTTTTGGTGAAGGGATAGCTGAACTCGCCGGGTTTGACGAGCTTCCTCCATCTTCGAGGATCAAGCCATCTCGTAGTTCTGATAGTTGCCGCAGGCGTTTTACTACCGATGCGTTGCCGTTCCGATCGTGCTGGTCGGTTGGTTGGTTTTGTGCGAGGTCGAGCTGTCTGTTTATCGGCGGTGGACTCGAAGCGTCGCTGTCTTGAATCGTTGCCTGTTGGATGATCCGGATCATCTTTTTCAAATCTTCGAGGAATGTTGTGTGATTCCTTTGCGTTCGGGTTGGCGCGAAGCGTTCGATCTTTTCGCAGTTTGAACTTCGGCTAGGTAACGAGTCTCGATTGTTGACCCGGATGACTGCGGTTCGGTTGGAGTCGGAAACTTGATGTCGAGGTGATATGTGGATGGTACTGCCTTCATGGAGTTGATCAAGGGTTCCCATGATGGCATTGTAGATGGCGGGTTGTCGACTACTGCAAACTCGGCGATCTTTGTGACTTCCTTCGCCATGACCGGAGATTAATTCTTAGAGGTCATGGTAGTGGCTCCCAGTCAAAGGTTTTGGCTCAGGGGCGACTTCCCAAGTGGAATCTTCATCCTGTAGAGGGTGTCGCGGAAGATGGCGTTGACCGTACTTCCTGTATCGGCGAGGATGCGGCCGACCGAGATCCTGGATTACCAGGTCGATAACCAAAGGATCGCAGTGAGGTTTGTCGATTCGGCGGTTTCCTGTTCCTCAGCGTCGTGTGGTTAGGAATATCGCTGTCAGGAACCAGTTGGAACTTCGTCTCGGCTTTTAGCCCGTAGGCTTTTATCGACGAGACAGAGTCTTGGTAGAACTGTGATCCTCCGATGATCATGTTTACCCTCTGGCGACTGCTGTTGTTCCCTTGGTCGTCCTGTCTCCTTCCGCGCTTTTCACCCGATTGATTTTCGGTTGCGCGGTCCTCGGAGATAGTTTTGTTGGTCTTTGGGCGGTCTGACTCCAGGATCAAGTCTTTTATACTCTTGACCTTTGATAGTTCACCGGTGAGGAGCTTTGCGGCGAGCCGGGCGCCGAGAACCTTGCAGTTCGCAGTGGAGTGACCTCTGGTTTCGTGGAACTCGCAGTAGGAATTATCCTTGTACTGGTTCCTGGTCCAGGTGTTTCCGGAGGTTCTGCCTTGCTCTGAGGTTATGGCGTAGTTATGCTCGCCTTGGGCGTCTTCCCCTTTGTGATGGACGTTCTTGTCGTTACGAGAGGGTTTCTTCTTTGAGGACGTTTTCTGTGGTCCGTGCTTCTGCGATAGAAGTTTCATCTCTTCCTCCATGATGATGAAGTTCGTTGCTTTGTGGAGAGTATCCTGGATTGTCCGTGGCTTTTCCAGTAATATCCACTTTCGGAACTTTGACTTATACCAGAGAGTTTTCCTTAGGGCGTCCATTGCGACATTGTCGCTAATGCCTGTTACCCTGGCCATCACCAGTTTGAACCTTCGCATGAAGTCGCGGAGCGGCTCGTCTTCCTTCTGGGCTCGGCTCCTCAGGTCCACGTCGGACGTCTCTCTGTCCATGAACATGGAGTATTGTTTGAGAAACGCCGAGACTAGTTGGCGGAAGCTTCCAATGGAGTTCCTTTTGAGCCGGGAGAACCATTCGAGCGCAGCGCCATTGAGATGCTCGACGTAGAGAAAACAATGACCCGCATCTCGTTCGCGCTCCGGGAGTTTGCATCTACCCATTGGGATCTGGAAGGACTGCAGGTGATCCGAGCGGTGAATGGTGTTTTTCGTGCTTCCCCGAGAAGTCTATAGATCTCGGGGGCGGAACTGGTGGCCTGATGGATTTGCGATTTCAATGCTTTCACTTCGGCCACGGTCTTTTTGAGAGATTCGCGGAGATCATGGATCTCGCTATTGCTACCGGCGTTCCTTCGATTTTGTCGGCGCTGGTCGCGATGGATCCGAGTTTGATCCTCCGCGAGTTCTTCCTGCTCAATCCAGTAGAGTTCTTCCTCCTCTTCTGTCGTGGGCCTTTCGAAGGATACCGTCTGCCGAGCGGACTGGCTTCGGGTCCTCCTGGGGTGGATGTCAGCGTCTTCATCGGAAGGATCCGATTGGTCGCTGATATCTAGATCGATGCGGTCGATGTCGCTTTCCTTGTTTCCCGTAGCCGGGGGCGGAAGGTTCTGCGGGGTCGTTTGCTGTCCTCTTGGAGCTGTTTCCTCGGAAGTGGGCTCTTTCGGGGCATCTTTTTCTCGTTCTCCGGGAGATCCGAAGTCGAGTCTTCTGCTGCGCCGTGCCTTGGTGGATCCGCGCGGCAACTTGCTCCTCGCAGTTAAGCTGTCGACCTGTTTTGCGAGCGAGGTTATCAGCTTGTCCTGTTGTTCCGCCCGTTCCTAGGCGGAGGTAAACAGTTCCTTCATCTGTCTGAGCGCCTCAGTGTTTGCATCAGCAATGACTATGGACGTATCTCCAGTTGGAGTCTTCTCAATGTTGGCGTCGACGGGTGTTCCGTCTAGCGTTGGCTGGTCTTTGGTAACGTCAGTAGACCTGATCAAGCGTGTGCAGTTGCGAGATAGATAGATCCGTAACCCCCCCTCCTTCTAGCGCCAAACTGTGGGAACCTAAATTCGCACCGTCAATTTGTGATAAACGATTTGTGGAGGAAAACCGAGTTAACCCGATCTTCCTTGAAGGTCCCGGATATCTGCTGGGCCACACACGACACAATCAATGGGAGTTTAAGTTGTAAAATAAAAATCGTAAAATAGAGCGAAAGGAGATCTTATTTCTGAATTCGCGTTTGAGCGTGAACAACGGGTAAAGAAATAGGCTAAAAGAGCTGTCGAAAGGTCCGCTAGTCCGGCCGCCTAGATCTAACCTAGTTGAGTCGCAGCTCGCTAGTGAAAACAGAAAAGAATGCTAAAAAACTCTAAGTTCTAAATGCTCTGGAAGTTTGGTGATGGTTTGCTCCTCGCCCAAAGCTCTCCTTATATACTCCTCTTAAGACGGTCTATCTTTCTTCGGGCTGAATCGGGCTTTTTCCATTTTCGTCCATCTTCGTGTTTATCGGGAAACTTGACATTTATCTTCGGAAAACTTGACATTTGTCTTCTGGAAACTTGACATTTATCTTTTGGAAACTTGACATTTATCTCTTATGTGAGGATAAGGATAAACCGTCATAATTATCCTTCCTTTTCAGAAAAATCGTAAGTGGGCCGTTTTGGTCACTTAGGCGTTTTTACGGTTTTTCGAAGGAATAGTCTTTGAAGGTTTCGGCATTTCCGAAGGAACCCCAATTCCTCGTATAGTCGAGATGTTTGGTGTTTAGAATAACCGTGATCGTTCCAACCTCACGAGGATTGATCCAAACAAGCCAAGATGGGATAACACCGAGCATGATGGGACCGAGACCAGGACGAGGGCCATCGACCGGCGCCAGGCCGCTTATGGACGCTTGCCGCCGGGCGCCAGGCCGCTTATGGACGCTTGCCGCCGGGCGCCACGCTGGTTTGCCGGGCGCCAGGCCGGCTTATGGGACATCTGCCGCCGGGCGCCACGCTGGTTTGCCGCCGGGCGCCAGGCCAGCAATGGGGCGTCTGCCGCCCGGCGTAGGCGACTTCGCGGGACATCTGCCGCCGGGCGCCAGGCCAGCAATGGGGCGTCTGCCGCCGGCGCCAGGCGGCTTGCGGGACATCTGCGCCCGGCATCGCTGGTTTGCCGGGCGCCAGGCCGCTTATGGACGATGCCGGGCGCCAGGCCAGCAATGGGGCGTCTGCCGCCGGCGCCAGGCCAGCAATGGGGCGTCTGCCGCCGGCGCCAGGCTGGCTTGCCGCCCGTGGGTTTTTCCGTTATCCGATCTTTCCCCCGTTGGCCGTTCGTGCGGGAAATCTTTGAGTTCGGGAGGATCTTTAGCCGTAGGTTTCAAGATAGCCGTAGGTTTCGAGATAACCTTTTTCAACAAGATCTTCCGAGATTCCTCGAGTATCGGGATCGAGATGGACTTGGATTAGTAGACTTTCCGTTTTCAAGGGTTTGAGTGATGAGGCTTCGAACTTACATTTAAAATATGAACTTTTAAACAATCGAGAAGGCTTTGCGGAAGAATCATCGTAGATCTTGGACAATCCGAACATGGGTTTAAGGGACCAAGATGTTGCCGTTGCCCGAGATCACGAGACGATTGCACAGATGGGCGCCAGGACCCTTGCCGACGGCGCCAGACGGGAGTGGACAAGCCTGCCGCCGGCGCCAGGCGCCCTGCCGCCGGTGCCAGGCACGGCGTGTGCAGCCTGCCACCGGTGCCAGGCACGGCATGGGCGTCCTGCCGCCCGTGCCGTGTCCTGCGTCGGTCGGTGCCTTCTGTTTCTTGCCTTCGTTGATCCCCGGGGCTCATGGTCCGTTCATGCCTTCCCGCGAGAGTATCGAGTGACGACCCGTTTCTTGGTTTTGATCGTCACTTAGTTTTCTTTCCAGGACTTTCGGGTGACGATTTCGTCGTTGACTGATTTTGATCCCAACATCATCCCCTAGATCAGCAAGTGCAAGAAGAGGTCTAGGTTCATTAAGAATGAAAAACTCAGATTCAAGATCAAATGAAGCACATAGATAACTCTTATCAAAACAAACTTCAATATGATCTCTAACAAGCTTTTCTATTCTCAACTCATCTAGTTTTCTAGTTTCACAAATCAGATCAAGACATTCATTTATGAGCACATGAGAATCAAGATCATGGGCAATATTCTCACCACAAGGCAAGCAAATTTCTTCAAGTTGAAGTTCTAAAGTGGAAATGCTTGTACCTTCCAGCTGGAGTGGTGGAACCCAATACATTACCTCTTTAAGGTCATAAGCAACATCAAACTCATGTTGTGTAACCTCCCTTTTTTCAAACTCTGCTCGATCCCTAATGAGGTGTACCCGGATCATTCGTGCCAGGGATCTCATTGGCTTGCCCCAATTCTCTTTCATTCTCTGAAGCTGATGCAACTCCACCCTTTGGTCTAGTGTGAGTATGCGTATATCAAAGGGTGGTGGTTCCACATAGACATATGGCTCATCTTCAATGTGATCTTCCTCTTCTTGTGGCTTCTCAAAGTAGCTTGAAGCCATCACTGCAAGAACAAAAGCTAGAAGTAAAGGTTAGTAACTATACAAAAGCAAAAGAAATCATAAGAAAATAAAG
The DNA here is from genome assembly GCA_016771965.1 of Brassica carinata. Lineage (NCBI taxonomy): Eukaryota > Viridiplantae > Streptophyta > Magnoliopsida > Brassicales > Brassicaceae > Brassica > Brassica carinata. The sequence continues at coordinate 25,308,880 of CM028692.1, forward strand.
CTTAGTCTCAAGAAAGATTGAAATCCTAATGATAAATCTACTAGTTCCCCGGCAACGGCGCCAATTTGATAGTGGAAGTTATCAAGGCTCCCAAGTCAAATGAAAGTATAGAAAGGTTGTCGAACCACAGAGAACTAGTGATCTATAGCACCAAGAATACACAAGCTTCCTTAATATAAGCAAACAAGAAGATAGATGAAGGTAACAAGCTAAGATCCTAAAAATATAAACAAGGTGATCTCAAGTCCAATCAAGAAACAAGTGCAAGAACTCAATCAAATGCTAAGGTAGGATCCATGGGACTAGTGACTTGACTTTAGGTGATTAAGATCCAATCTAAGGGTGGCAAGCAATCAATCAAACATTCTCCTTATGCCTAAACAACAAAACTAAGCAAGCTCTATCCCTAGATGAATGCTCTTTTGCAATGATCACCGAAGTACACCAAATCCCTTTGGCTGTAATGATCAAAGCAAACATTAAGAATGAGTCTAATAGCAATCCTAGCTTCTTTAACAACTAATCCATTAGGTAAAGCAAGCTAAAAGCATTGAAGAGATGGTTCAGGCATTTCATGGAACACCTTTCGGGCGGAAATGTCTATAGATCTATTTTGATATGATCAAGACCAAAATAGCATTAAGAACCCTCAACAAGCAAGGAAACAAGTAGATCCGGTCTAAAGGTGGCAGCTTTCAATCAATCTAACAACCTTAGACCTAGGCACAAGTCTAAACAAACTCTATAGTCAAGAAGAACGCTCATTTGCTAACACATCTCAAACATCAAATGGTCATTGGCTGAATAACATGCAAGCAATCATTAAGAACAAGCCTACTAGCCATCTTAACACCTTTACAAGAAATAGTCTTTGGTAAAGAATGTTAAAAGCTTACTAGAGTTGGTTCAGACATTTCATAAAATATCTTGTGGGTGAGAAATTTCTAGAACTCAACTTTTGAGAGGCCAACTCAAAAGAAGCATTAAAAGCACTCTACTAGCAAGGAACAAGATAGATCTACACTAAAACACCCTAGATCTTCACTAATCACCTTTAATCACCCTAATCCATGGATCCAAAGTGTGTCTACTCTCTAATCGCCATGAAAAACCTTAAATCTATGTGAGATTCAAGGCTAATCATGTTTGTGAGAAGGAGAAAAAATATATAAGATGAAGAGCTTCCTTACCCCGGGTGTGCCAGGCCGCGTACCGTCCGAGCTTCACCATCCATCAGGCCGTGCGGGTGGCTTACCCCGGGTACATCAGGTCGGGTGTGTCCAGCCTTGTCCATTCCCGAGCGGGGTGCTCAACCCGGGTACTTCACCCCGGGTACGCTGACATGCCTTCAGTGATTCGACCATAACTCCGCCAGTATAGCTCCAAATGACTTGAAACCACTCCCATTGCAAAGCTAACTCAAAATTCTGTGTCTCCACCAAATCGTACCATCAGAAGATATCTCTAAAGCCTCTGTCCATGTTCATCTTTCACCCCCTTTTTGATCACAATACTCCCAAACACCTCCAATAACTCCCAAGTACACTCCAACACCTAATAAGGACTTATGAATGCATTAATGAGCCTAAAGATGCCTAATGCCTAACTTCTATGATCAAAATGCATAATATATGAATGCTAAAAACATGTAAATATGCAAGATATCATTACATCCGTTTCTCTCTAGTCTGTTTCAAGTCATTCTATTTTCTTCCTGCTCTGGGTATGGACGTGGTGGTGTGATGTTTGGATCAAAGTGGAACTAGTCACCAAGGGTCCCGAGTTACCAAACGGTACGAGTGTGTCGTGATCCTAGAGGCACGAACGTATCATGATCCATGGGATATAAACGGGTCATGATCCAAAGGATGCGAACATGGCGTGACCCAAGAGATGCGAACGGGTCGCGACCGAAAGGATGTGAATGGGACGTGACCGAAGGGGTACGAATGGATCGTGTCCGAAATGGTGTGAACCACCAAATGGTGCGATTGAGGGAAAGGCACCATATGCTTTATGTAGGGCATGGACTCACATAATAGCAATGGAATGCCGATTGTGTCAGTACATACTAAGTGGACGATGGCTTATCATGACTAGTGGTCGGATCATGTTTCATGACGATGGTTCGATGGCCGAGCACTAGCAAGGATGGTCATGTTGCTGGAGTAAGAGTATTGATGTGATAATCCTATATATCAGCCTATGTGTTGATAACCTAAGGATTGGCTAAGAGCCATGTCGATGAATATGGCTAGTACTATGTGTTGTGAACCATAGGTACTAAGCCTAGGTGTGATTGTTCAAGGAAGGCTGTGTATGATCTGATCATGGTTGAGTATGGACGACCTGAATCATAGATGATGGTTTGAGGTGTCGGAACTAACCTTATTAAGAATGCATCGGTTGGAAAGAACAATACATATATGTTGTCTGGGTTAATTTCCCAAGGTCGGCCAGGCAAGATGAAGACTCATCAGTTCTAAGTCATGTGAGGATGGTTGGTTGATTGACTTAGGACCTGATGGGCATTCTTATTCCATAGTATGGACTTGGTACTACTGCCTATAAGGCAAAAGGATGTCGGATTGTGCATGAGCCGTCAAGGGCCATATGCCTATCTTTTATCCGCCTGAAGACTTCTCAAAGGTTACTTACGTCTGTGGGAATGGTTGGTTGAATGACTGAGTACCTAGGGGAGCTGTTTATTGCAGGAATCAATATAAGGACCATAAAAGGACTTAATGAGTTCAATGGTTCAGCCGATAAGCAAGTGTAGTTCGAGTCAATGGAGGACCGATGAGCTAACAAGCTCCGTGGATGTGGCAAAGGTAAGATCTTGAAATACTTGCATAGATCTAGATAGAATGGTTTAGGGAATGGAACTTCAGAATCTTATGACTTGGTTTGGGTTCAGAATCGACCTTTAAGCTAGTTGGTAGTGGAGAGAACTAACCAAGGCTGAGGTGATTCGACCAGACAAGTGTTAGATTGGTTTTAGACCAATGGTTAGTTAGAGAATATTCGGCTGCGTATCTGTTGAAAGGATCTAAGCTATGAATGAGTAAGAAAGTCTTTAGCTAAGGTCTAAGTTAGCCCTCGCCTATGGGCGATATTATAATTAAAGGGCGAAAAATTCAGAGGTTCGGTCCGGAAGAGGACTGAGCGACGTAAGTATTCGACCGCGGCCTAGATGGCCGGGATCGGGTCTTACAAGTTGGTATCAGAGCGGAGTTGATCCCGTTATGGACAATGCTCGAAGATGTTAAGTTCCAAACCGAAATTATTTCTAAAAATTATGATGACTATGAAACCTTAGTTGGGGTGAGCCAAGAGAGAGTTGTGGTAAGAGGTATCATGCTTTTGATGCACTTTCCAAGGGCAAGATCCTGAAACTGAAAGGTTGGTCGATCTAGTTACTTAGAAATAATAGACGGATTGGAGGGATGGAAGCAATGCAATACTTGTTTATGGATGACCTGGACAAGAGAAAAGACCTGGACCAGAGAGTGGCGTATGTTGAAAGCATGCAGCACTCTACTGAGGATAAGTGTTATCCCTTGGTGGCCGTTCATAATAGGTAAGCATATGCAATTTTCAAAACTGATTTACGGGAGACACTACATGACTAGTACACGAGTGAACTTGTGATCAGATAGATCAGCTAGGACTAGGTATAAGTCGAGATAGGTTTCCTTAGATCGAGTTGGATGGAATGAACAAATTCCAATCTGAATCCGTCCAAGGAAAGAATGAGGAAACTCAGGATGTTCAGTCCAATAAATGGAAGAACATGATCTTAGGTATTGATATCACTCAAATGTTTATCCCTAAGAAGTGACTTTACTCTCTCAAATAAGAGGTTCAGTTGTAGCACTTAGGGTCGAATCCACAGAGAACTAGTGTACAAATAAGATGCAATCTTAGTGACTATGCTAGGTTGAAAATGGTTTAAAGTAAAGTGCAGGTTTTAGAGTAATGGTAAGATTGCTCAGTTGAAAGGTTTTGGTTTAAGACAATAAAGAAAAGTAGTTAGATTCATGGTAGGTATTCAGGAATTCGGGATTATAAATACTATAAATGCTAACAAGTTGCTTGCATGATATGTCAGAGCTCAACACTATTAAATGAATCCATCAGCTCTCGCAATATTTAGAGCATCTATTACTTAGATGCTAAATGGTGTTTGCGGTTAGCTATATCACCAGTATCGATCGATTATTCGATAGGAATATCGACCGATACACCTCTATCTACGTCGATCGATTACTCTATAGGAGTATCGATCGATACGGCTCTAAGCAGAACTTATGCGCAAGTTGATACAGTTCTCACCATGATCTTAGGTCAGCTTCCGCTTGTCTCAAGAGGGTCATAGCATGTATAGGATGTTATCAGGAATTATATTAAATAAATAATGCAATCCAAGTTCATGTTCTAGTTAGCTAATCTAGAAAAAGCATTAGTGAACAATCCTAACAATAAATATCACAACTATAGCAGATATAGGTTGGGGCTAATCCCTCATATCCTATTTAAACCCTAAATCTATCAAGTGAATCTACTCAGACATGGCTAAGTGATTCATAGCAACAAGGTAATATAGGAGTTCATAGATATATTAGAGGAATGAACACTTAAGTTCCAATCACAAATCTCTTTGGATCTTTCCTCCAGATCTAGAATCCTATAACCTTTGTTAAGAAGAACAAGTAAAGAATTAAGAACTGAATAGAACTTGTTGAGAACTTGCAAAGTAATGAAACTATGATAAAAGAAATGTGTAAAAAGGTGGTGGTGAAAAAACTTCTTTGATGCAAAAACACTTAGGCACATATAAATATGAGTTCATTAGGTTAAAAACTCGTCAGGGGCAATCTTGTAAAAATGTGATGTCGTGGGATTCAAGTTCGGCCAAGTCCAACCTGTCTTCTTTTGCCGCTCGGTATCGATCGATAGTACTGGATGTACATCGATCGATTATGATCTCGATGTATCGTCCCTCGGCAAATGTGTGTCGATCGATAGCACGGAATGTGCATCGATCGATGTATAGCTCCGGATGTCGACCTCTGGTCTGATCTCGGGTGAACTCTTCTTTAAGCTCGAAAAAGCACCTAAAACAGCACTTTTCTCCAAAATGCTCCTGAGCCTGAAAACATACCTAATAGACTCCAAAACATAGATAATAGTAATAGAAACACTTATATAACATGGGTAAAAACGGGTAAAATCCATGGTATATCAACTCCCCCAGACTTAACCTTTTGCTTGTCCTCAAGCAAGCACACATGCAGTCTTTATGAAAGAGGTTTTTAAAAAGCAGGGACTCAATCAAATTCAAACTTAGAATCATAACCTCTACTTTGTTGCAAGCCACGTATAAGAATCTGTCAATCACAGAAATACATTATGCAATATCCTAGTTAAACAACCTTGATCATCTAGCCAACAACTTAGCAATCCTGTCTGACTAACCCCTCTACTGATTTCATTTCTGTACATAAAAATACAAGTGCAGGCTTTACCTTGGGAGTATCAATCACAGGATGCAGGGTTGCTCCAACAAGTATCTGGACCTGCAGGTAAAAATTAGTTCCTATCCTCTCTCTCTACTATTTCTCTCCTAGTCAAGTCTGCTTTTATAAGACATTGACCAAGATTGGACAGACTTCCATGAATCAAGCCTTAATGGTTGTAGCCACCAAGTCCTGTTCACTTCTTTTTGACCTATATCCTAGGATACATTGCGAAGCAAGTCTTGAAGGGGGTAACCACCAAGTCCTGTTGGAATCCTTTACCTATAGAATTCTTATGAATCAAGTCTTGAGGGGGGTAACCGCCAAGCCCTGTTCGAATTCCTTCCTAAGTAATAACTAAGTAGTCCTAGAACATCTATTTACGCTTATTTTCGATATCTTTTTTATTTTTTAATAAAATTAAATCTAAATTCGAAAATGAGAGAGAGAGAGGGTGATAAAACTATCTACACAAGGCTTTACCTTCCAGACTTGTTTGAAGCATCCGATCCCATGTATACCAAGCCCCAAGACAAGCAGAGAATGTCAGGTTAGGTTGGAAATCAGCTTTGGTTCCTCCAGGCAATCAATGAAACTGTTGTCATAGCTGATAGGTGATCAACTTTAGCATCTATAGTACATTCTGCATCAACAAGTCTAAGAATGGTGCGTAAAAGATTGGTTATTTAAAAAGTGAAATTTTTTAGAAATATCATTATCCCTTTCTTGAATCAATAAAAACCATTTTGAAAACATTTTAGATGAAGTCAAAAGGTAAACAGCATCAGTAATCATCCCCCCAGACTTAAATCATACACTGTCCTCAGTGTATAACCAGTCCGGTGAAGGCGTAGGCAAAAATAAAATATACTGATATCGAAAATGTATAATGAAATACCTGACCGTGATCCGTATCGATTGATGTTGAGTCGCCTTCGTCAATCGTTATTGTTTTGATATATGTCGATCGATATCGACAGTGTCATGTCGGTCGATTTCAGTGGTAATCTTCTAGTCGTAACTACAAAGAAAAACAAATACGAAAAATAAAATCCTAAAGATAAAAACTAAATGAAAAATTACCTAACAGTGGGTTGCCTCCCACTCAGCGCTTTGATTATAGTCATCTAGCTTGACTTTGCATGGAATGAGCTACTGAGGTGAAGTTCAGGTACTTGTTGGGAAACAAGTATCCTCTGTATCCTTCTTCTCACCGAACCATGAGTCAAATAAGCTTCTTGTGGCTTCATATTCTCTGGTTCGTTTCTTCATTATCTATATTACCTCATCATTGATCGTTTGAATCCTTTCTGCATGACCTTCAATGCTGAGCTCGTGCCATTCTAATTTCTCATAGGCATGTTTTGAAAGATCACTGAGCTCCGCTTGCATTGAATCAAGGCGTTGGATCATTTTGTCGTGGATAGAGCTGGTATCGATCGATTCCTTTGTTGAATTGTCGGTCGATGGCTGTTGAGGTCCGTCGAGCGATGCGCTGGGTTTTCTGTCGATCGATGCTAAGGGTGCAGGTCTGCTCGCAAGCTGCCTCTGAATGGCTATTATTCCTTTTTGCATCCCTCCTATGCTAGATTCCAATCCGCCAACTATGTTGTTTAGCAGGAAATACGTCTGATTTAGGCGTCTGTCTTCGCGAATCTTCAAGCTTCGTAATTGCGTGTAGACTTCATCAGCTAACTTATCCAAGTCAGCTTTGGTACAGATTTCGAAGTCTGTATATCGATCGATGCAACATGTTGTTCTTGATTCGATGTGTGCTCTGCAGATTCTCGTGAAGCTTCTCGGCAAAGAGCTTCATCTGTCCGTCGATTTCAGTCATTCGCCTATCGATCGATGTGAGGTTGTACTCATCGACCGATGCAATTGATGCAGCCTGAAAATCGAGTTGGCGTTGGGACTTCTCAGCCTCCTGCTGCATAGTTTCCATGCGTAGTGCGAGTTCGTCCACTTCTTTGTCTACTAAGAAGTGTATGTCAGCAAGTTTCCTCTCAACTGCTTTTAGACGAGTCAATCCTCCAAAAGGATTGCAAGGTGCCGCGGGATTCATATCTGCATGCGCCTCATTGATAAGGCGGATAGATCTCTTCATCTCTTTGGTGCAGATGCTTAGATCCCCTAGGTTGTGGAAGATAGGTTCACAGGTTTTGGTGAGTTTACTGCTGAAACGATCTTCTGCTTTCCTCAGTTCCTTCAACATATCTCCGAGAGACTCATCGACCTCACTTTTTGAGTAGGTGGTCGATGGTGCAGGTTTCATATCGATCGATGTGGATGTTACTCCGTTGATTGATATTGAACTTGTCTGGCCGTGGTTCTGGGTGTTGCGAAGATCTTCATGTTCCAGCTCAAGACGTTTAACCTTCTTGCTTAATGCCTGGTATGCACTGAACATCCAGTTCATCTAAGCTCTTGAAGCTTGTCGTAGCGTCCTCTAAACTCTTTTCCATGGAGAGTTTTTCCCATTTCACGTTCTCCAGTAGACCAGTGAACATCTCGTTGATCTCATCTTTTGTGTAGATTTCGTGCACCAAATTTCTTCTTGTAAATGAACTGGTGTGCTCTGGTAGACAGTTGTAAGAGCGCTCGTCCATTGAAGTCCTTTGAAGCAGTTTCTTGATGTCGTCTTTAGAAACTCTGATGACGTCTCCATCTACTCCTCTAGCAAACCCTTTCTCGTCCCTGTAGACCCCATACTCATATCTCTGTTCCCAAAAGAATTTTCGAACTCCATATCGAAAAGCTCTCTTTCCGAATTCAGGACGCCTATCGGTCGATGTCATGTACTCCATATCGATCAATGTCCATTGAAAATCTGGATCCTCCGTGTCGAGATGGTTATCCTCAGCTTCATTTGGCTCGGCTGTTGTGTCTGCCTCCTGGTGTTGATGATGGTGATCTGGTCCGTAGCGTTGCTGCTGGAATAGGTTTTGGGATCCGTTGGCAACCTGTAGGACGTCTGCAATGTCCTCTCTGGATATGTGGAGTGTTCGTCCATCTATTGAGCGTGCAAAGCCTTTTGAATCCCTAAAAATACCAAACTCATCCGGGTTAAATTACGAAATCAGGTACAGTTGAATTTGTTACAGGATGGTTCAATGGTTGTATCGGTCGATGGCACATGTTCGGGATCGGTCGATGGTTGTTCAGGCCTATCGGTCGATTATGTTGGTGCCGTGTCGATCGATGAAACTTCCTCGGGTTGACTGTTGTATGTTGGTGTTGCGGTCTCGGCTTGAAGCTCTCTCTGGGTAATTAAACTTGTCCAGCTCCCAATTGAGTAGTCTCCGTCTCGCTTGTAGTTGACCGTGTTGTTGAACGATGCGAGGCAAGTAGTATCGATCGATGGGGAGAAGGTCCTATCGATCGATGTGTTGATTATGAGGTTGTGGTGGAGAAGTCTATCTTCATCTTCTGGCAGGTTGTGATACTCTAGCGCTCTCTCGTCCTCGTAATCATCAGTATACTCCTCAATATGAGCAGTATCTACAGCATGTGGTGGGATGTAGTAGTCGTTATCCCACTCGTTTACCTCGAAGTCACCGTCTGGAAACTCCTCCTCGATCTGGTTGAATCGCGAATCGATCGATGACCATGTATGTCTGTCGATCGATGTCGATTCACGAGTATCGATCGATGCGACAGTGCCACAATCGATCGATTCATCGTACTCCGTCTCGTATGCATCTTGTGAATCGTATTCATCTTGTGAATCGTATTCATCTCCACAGTAGCAAACAGCTACGAGGTCTGGGCCGTCTTTTGAGGAATGGCATTGCTTGGGTCCCCACCAGATTTGTTCATAAGATGATCTTGCAAGAGATGTACCTTGATGATGATGTTGAAACCTTGCTTGAGCACATGAAGGTGGGAAGCCTCTACTCAGCAGCTTACCCTACTTACAAAGAAGTCTCTTGCCAATTCTTGGCTACACTAGAAGCAACCTTTCACACTTCCAAGCTTGCACAGCAAGGATGGGGAGAGATCAAATTCAAGATTGAGGGTGAGGTGTACTCCATGTCTTTCACAGAGATTGGTGAAGTTCTTGGCCTTGAGGATCAGAAAAATTCTTCACTTCCCACACTCAAGACAGCCCCTAAGGAGAAGACCATTGCTGAATCAATGTGGACCTTGTTAACAGGACAAGGGAGAGGAGGCCCCAAGAAAGAGAAGAATGGCTCTATTAGGCATCCCATTATGCGCTATCTCCACAGGCTGCTTAACCACACCCTCTTCCAGAAGAAAGAGATAGGAATGTTGCTGGAGAAGAGCTGAGATTCCTTTACCAAACCGCCCGACACTTTGCTTCCTTTCCTCAGCTCCCTGTTGTCCCAGATGACTTTTACTAAGATTTTGGTATGGTTGGCTTCCTTGTTCAGCGCTTCATGCACTACAAGAGTTGGGCTTGGACAAACCGTGACTCAGGTCCTCAGATTGGTATTGGTGGATGGATAACTCCATTATTGGCTTACCAGGGGATTGATTTGGGTGATGATGGAGTAGGTCCTACTTTTTTTGGATGGAGCTTACCTGAAGAAGGCTCAGTTCCTAAGTGGAAGGTTTGATGGGAAAAGCGCCTATTCCTATTCGAGAGGTGGCAAAAGGGCTGAGCTCTTGCTTCTTAACTTAGGACTCACTTCATTGAGCACTTCAGGAGACATCAGCTTTGACATCAGTGAGGAGCACCTCCTTAGGAGTCATGGACCCCTTTGCCCTGTGACCCTTCCCAAAGGTGACAAGGCAGCAAGAAAAAAGTTTGCCTATGAAGAGGAGCACACCAGAAGAGCCACTGCTCATCTCTTTGGTCCTCCTCGATCTAAGCTCGAGCAATGCACCAGTGTCCTGCCTCTTGGCCCCCTTCGCCAAGCTCATGACCAGATTAGCACTCTCCAGAGGTGGAACAAGGCTCAAGATAGGACCATTTTCAAACTCACCAACCAGTGCAAAGAGCTGAAAAGGACTGTGAAGAGGCAAGCTGAAGCTTCAGCTCGGTTATTGAAGAAAGTGGCTGATGTTCTAGCTAGGGGAGCTGTAGCTGTCTGTAAGGCTGAGGACTTTGATCTTGATGCTTTCAATGCACCCCCTCCTCAGCCACTTCATGACCCCTCTGAACCACGAACCAAGAAGCAAGCTCTCCGCCGCTTGAGGAACCCCTACATCGCCCCATCCGAGTACGGAAACAAGTCACCTTCCCTAGACACCATAGCTGATGAAGATGACTCTGAGGGTGAGGCATCAGCCTCATCCCACACTCCATAGGGGTACTCTAACACCCTATCATTGTATATACCATTCATCATTTCATTTAGATTTTATTTATCTTTCCTTTTTTGGGCCCTTCTCCACATTTAACAAACACAGAGACTCTATGAATTAAGTGTTGGGGAGGTGTCAAGTTTCTGATAGTCTTGTGTTCTATGTCATATGCATGCATTGTAGATAGTTATTGCATAGAAAAATTTGAAAAATTTGAAAAGCACAAAAAGAATCATGTAGTTGCATTATGATTGAGTCTAGATCATTCACTTGCATAAAATAAAAAGAAAAAGAAATCATCATATAGGTTGCATCATGCATAAGGGGACAAGGATGATAGTTGCCTTGTAAAGATGCTCATGCTAAGTTCTTAATGTGATAACCTTTATGATCATAGTAAGTAGCTTGAGCAATCTTAGGATAACTTGTAAACTTTGAGCCTTGAAAACTCTTCCTAAAGCTTATTTGATTGATTGATGCTGTCTCTTTGAAGTTTGCTCCTGTCATATTTAGACTCTAAGTCTCTTGCCCATGGTCCCTTGTGTACTGAGTCATGGATAGAACACTTGAGTTTTCTCTCCCATTCTTTGCCTATCTTTTTGGACAAACTCAAGTGGTACTCCACACCCTTAAACCCTTACCTCCTTTCAAGCCGTCATTGTTTGTTGAGTGAGGCCTTCTTTGGAAAGCTTTACATGTGCATAATGTTGAGAGTATTGGGAACGACAATGCTTGGTCTCCATTGTAGCTAGATTAGACACTCATATTGTCTAGCTTCTAGGATGGGGGTGAGTGTTGTAAGGTGTGATCTCGGGAATGTGAAAGGTTTTTGAAAGAAAAGATTGACTCAAGGAACTCCAAGTTAATAAGTGATTTAGTCTAGAAGGGATAAGAGAAATGAATAGTCCGAAAGCTCTAAGTCTTTAATGAAGTCTTGGCCCCCAAATAAAAAAAAAAAGAGAAAAAGAAAAACAAAAGAATAATGAAAAGGGGGTTAGCAATGTTTAGAAAGAGCTGATAAGAGTTTAAAATGTGAAAAATCCCTTGTAAACTTCAATAAGAAAGAGTTCTAAATGAGTAAGTATCTTTGAGTGTTTTGGGGGAATCTTTGGGTGAGAGATGTGAGTGGTTTTGACATTGGGAATGAGGATGTAGTTTATGTATTTGGGAAAAGGGTAGAACAATGGAGATTGAGTATTGTATGCATGAGTTGATCCCTTTCTTAGATATATTATGTGCAATATCAAGGCTACTTTGTTTTGAGAGTAAACCACCTTTAAAGATTCTTTTTGAACTACTTGATTTGCTTTGCATCAAAGCCTTTTCACCAAACCAAATGATTTGGACCATTTGACCATTTGCAAGAGATCTTTTGAGTTTGCTTAATGATTGTTAGAGAGCAAGTGGATTTGTGGATTGTGGATTCATGATGAGTGAGTGTAGGGATCAAAAGAGTTAAGATAGGCCTAGAGAAGTTAGAGTTGGATTAAGTGTTTGCTCTAGCTAGTTGGTATAATTATACAAGGTTATCAAGTTGAGAACTAAGAAGAGCATTCTTTTGGTTATGAGTCCCCTCCTTAAAACCTCTCCTCCATAGTCCTTGCTAGTTTACTTGTGGACAAGTAAAGGACTAGTGTGGGGGAGTTGATGTCTTGCATATTTTCATCTATTTAGCCATCTTTTTATTGCATTCTTTGAGTTGTAAGCTAAGGTTTAGGCATGTTTAGGATCATTTTGCATTCATTTGTCCTTATCAGGTGTTGGAGTATGCTTTGGTGTGATTTGAGGTGTTTGGAAGCCTTATTACCTAAAAAGAAGTGAAGATTCAAGTTTGGCCTTGAAATGAGAAGTGAAATCATGAGAAGGAGAAGTGGTCCGGGATGACTAGGCATGGAAAAGGTACCCGGTCGTTTGAGAGGTGCTGGAGGAGACCAGGCCGGGTAGATCACTCCGGGTTCAAGAGCCCGGACGATGAAGAGCATGAACAGGCCAGGAAGACACGTCCGGGTAAGGGCACACGGACGGGAGAAGAGGACGCGGCCAGAACAAGGGACGACCGGGACGGCCGGCTTGGAGCACCCGGTCGGAATTGGACGCGGCCAAGAACAAGAGTTGGACCGGGGTGGCCAGACCGGGTTGGACGATTCGGTTCACCCCTGACCGTGTTTTGTGCTTCATTTCTATTGGTTGAGACCCATTTGGCTCAAGGACTTTTTAGTAATTTTGTTCTATGTTTCTAGGGCTTTGGAAGCCAAGTATAAGTACTCTAGTTATCCTTATTTTGGATGTTATGTTATTTTCTCTCTAAGAACACAAACCTTTGTGTAAAGTTTTATCTTTGATTCATCATCTCATCTTGTGTTCTTGATTGTTTGATTTCATCTCTTTTCTTTCTCTACATGTTTAAGCTTGAATCGCTCATGGGTTTAAAGTAAGCATGTGGATTAGTGAGTAGATCCATTTAAGATCCATGGGTTAGGGTGATTGAGAGTGATTAAGTGTAGATCCAAGGTGCTTAGTGTTAGATCTATCCTTTCCTTGCATTGATTTGGTGTTTTTAATGCTATATTTGAGTTGGCCTCTCAAACATAGAGCCATAGGAATTTCATGCCCGGAAGGTGTTCTATGAAATGCCTGAACCAACTCATCTATGCTTTTAGCTTGCCTTACCTAAGGGATTAGTTGTTAAAGAAGCTAGGATTGCTATTAGACTCATTCTTAATGTTTGCTTTGATCATTACAGCCAAAGGGATTTGGGGTACTTGGGTGATCATTGCAAAAGAGCATTCATCTAGGGATAGAGCTTGCTTAGTTTTGTTGTCTAGGCATAAGGAATAAGATTGATTGAAAAGTTGGCATCTTGGATTGAACCTTAATCATTTGATATCAAGTCCCTATACCCATGGATCTCATTCTCCTCATAAGAAAGAAAGTTTTACATTTTGTTGCATTTTAGATATTGTCTTAGCTTAATAATCATCTCCTTCAATGGTTGCATTTAGATTAAGCGTAGACTTGCATTCCCTTTGCTTTGTGGTCACTTAGAACTGGTTCAACAATCTTATATACTACATCATTTGATTAGGACCTAGAAAAGTGCTATCATCAAATTGGCGCCGTTGCCAAATTCTAAGTTGATTGTGACATTGAGATTTAGTCACTTGCTTGAGACTAAATCATTTTTCTTTTCTTGTGATATTGATTCTCCTTTTGCCTCTTCCTTTGATTTTCAGGTGTATGAACACAAGAAGCAGGGGTGTAACTAACCTGGTTCCCACTGTTGAATTGATAGCTACACTTGATAGGGAAATAGCAAGAAGGAGAAGAGAAGAAGAGCGACAAGCTCACATTCAGAGGTTGGGGTTTGAGATGGATGATCTCCAGCATCAACCTCAAGATGGCAATGGTCAAGGAGCTGACAACCTTGGACCAAAGCCAGCAGCAACAACACCCACAGCGGCCAGCTAAAGCTATTGGCACGTATGACCGTCCTCACATTCATGGCAATAGGACGGGCATCCACGCACCAGCTGTGGAAGCTAACAACTTTGAGATCAAGTCAGGGTTGTTGAGTGTGATTGAGAAAAACAAGTACCATGGCCTGGCTGTAGAAGACCCATTTGATCACTTGGACAAGTTTGATAGCTATTGTGGCTTGTCCAAGACCAATGGTGTGCCAGAAGATGCCTTCAAGCTCAAGTTGTTTCCTTTCTCTCTAGGAGACAAGGCACGCCAATGGGAGAAATCTCTACCTAGTGACTCCATCACTACTTGGGATGATTGCAAGAAAGCTTTCATGGAGAAGTTCTTCTCAACATCAACGACAGCCAAGCTGAGGAATGAGATCTCTAGCTTCCAGCAGAAGTATTTGGAAAGCTTTAGTGAAGCATGGGAGAGGTTCAAGGGGTATCAAGCTAAGTGCCCACACCATGGCTTCTCAAAGGAGAGTTTGATGAGCACAATCTACAGAGGTGCCTTTCCTGAGTTCAGAGCAAGATTGGATATAGCAAGCAATGGTTTCTTCCTGGGCAGGTCTGAAGAAGATGCTGAGTAGCTGGTTGACAACATGGTAAAGAGTGACTCAGTTTACAGTGGAGAGCATGACGGAGCTGATAGAACCACCAGAGCTGATGACAACCAGACCAAGAAGGAAATCAAATCCTTGCAAGAGAAGATAGACTTGCTGATTGATAACCAAGCCAAGAAGGAGCAGATCAACTTTGTGGGTGGTCCTAGTCAGGAAACTCCTCCTAAGGTTAATGAAGTTGATGAGTTAGAAGGGTAAGAAGAGCTTTTCTTCATCAACAACAATGGTACTTGGTACAGGAAGGAGCCTAACTTTCAGTACAGCAATTACCAGCAAAGGTCTTATCCCAACAACCAGCAAGGAGGCTATCAACCCAAGCAAAACACTCAGCAAGGGAACTACCAGCCTAGGCAGAATCCTACTCCTGGTTTTACCAATCAAGGCAATCAGCCTACTCAAGCTCAAGGTAGCTCTTCCCAAGCTAAAGCTCCAGATTCATCTATGGAAGCTATGTTCAAACAAATATTGGAAGGTCAAGCTAGAACAGCCAAGGACATTGGCCATGAGTTCAAGACTGTTCACTCCAAGATTGATAGCACCTATACTGAGCTAAACAACAAGATAAGAGCTTTGGAGAATCAGTTTGCTTCTATGAACTCTCAGCCAAGTCGCCAACAACGAACACTACCAGGAAAGGCTGAGCAAAACCCCAAGGAGCCAATGAAGGCAATCACTTTGAGAAGTGGTAGAGAGTTACCTCCAAGAGCTCTCCCCAAGAATGGTGAGACACTAAGTGGGGTGGCCATCAACATTGATGATGATGTTGTGATTGTAGATGAGAAGGTTGATGAGGAGATTAGAAAAGATTGTTGAAGCTAAGGGTAAAGGAAAGGTTGGAGAAGAGAAGAAAACACTAAAGCATGGTGAAGTTGCGGCTCAACAAAAGAGTCTTCTTTGTTCCTCCCTATGAACCTAAGCTGCCATTTCTGGAAGATTCAAGAAGCAACTTTTGGAGAAGTACAAAGCACTCTTTGAGAAGCAAATGAGTGAAGTTCAAGTCACAATGCCCATCATTGATGCCTTCATGCTTGTCCCTCAATACAGCAAGTTCTTGAAGGATGCCGTGGCTGCCAAGAAGAAGGAAATGGAGGGCATGATGGTTCTTACTCATGAGTGCAGTGCCATCATCCAGAGATTGACAATCCCTAAGAAGCTAGAGGATCCAGGCTGCTTTACCCTACCTTGTGCCATTGGTCCTTTGATGTTTGAGAGATGTCTATGTGATTTAGGAGCTAGTGTCAGTCTCATGCCTCTATCTGTTGCCAAGAAGCTTGGGTTCAGCCAATACAAGAAGTGTAAACTCTCTTTCGTGCTTGTTGATCGCTCAGTCAAATTCCCTATTGGTATCCTTGAAGATCTCCATATGATGGTGGGAAATTGTGAGATTCCTACTGATTTTGTGGTGCTAGAGATGGATGAAGAAGCTAGAGACCCCTTGATCCTTGGAAGACCATTCTTAGCCACAGCAGGAACCCTTATCAATGTGAAGGAAGGCAAGATTGATCTCCATTTGGGGCAAGAGCACACTCTCCATTTTGACATCAATGAGGTAATGAAGAGGTCAACAGTGCAAGGCCAAGTGTTTTACATAGAAGAGATGGAAGCTCTTGCTGATGAGCTTCTTGAGGAATTGGCACTTGGAGAGTTGGCAATAAGGGACCCTCTGCAACATGCTTTGACAGTGGATAAAGAGGTCCGAGTGGTTGAGAACAAAGAGAGTGATGCTATTGTGGCCATGCTGGATTCTCACAAGAATATTGATGATAAAGGCCAGTATGAGGAGCTCACACAAGAGGTATACCAAACTGCCACAGCCACTCAACAAGAGGACACCCAACAAGATGATTGGAGTGAGCTCAAGGCACCAAAAGTGGAGCTAAAACCTCTTCCCCATGGTGTAAGGTACGCATTTCTAGGCCCTAATGAGTCATATCCTGTCATTGTGAGTAGTGAACTAACTGAACTTGAACTTTCTCAACTTTTAAATGCACTTAAAAAGTTTAGAAAAGCAATTGGGTACTCACTAGAGGGGATATCACCTTCTTTGTGCATACATAGGATACATCTAAAGGATGAATCAATGACTTCTATAGAGCATCAAAGAAGGTTAAATCCTAACCTGAAGGATGTTGTAAAGAAGGAGATTCTTAAGCTCTTAGATGCTTGATATACCATGGATTTTACCCGTTTTTACCCATGGTATATGAGTGTTTTTACTACTATTATCTATGTTTTGGAGTCTATTAGGTATGTTTTCAGGTTCAGAAGCATTTTGGAGAAAAGTGATGTTTTTTGTGCCTTTTTGGAGTTTAAAGAAGGGTTCACCCGTGATCAAGACCACAGGTCGACACAAGAGTTACACATCGATCGATGCACACTCTGTGCAATCGATCGACACACATTAGCCGAAGGACGATACATCGAGACTATAATCGATCGATGTACACCCTGTACCATCGATCGATACTGAGGCGGCAGAAAGACAAGTTGGACCTGGCCGAACTTAAAGCCCAAGATATCACATTTTACAAGAATGCCCCTGACGAGTTTTTTTAACCTAATGAACTCATATATTTATATGCCTAAGTGTTTTGGCATAAGAAGAGAAGATATATAAGTTTTTAAGTTTTTAACAAGTCCTAAACAAGTTTCTAAGAGTTTTACAAGTTTTATACAAGTTTCTACTTCTACTTATTTCTTTCCAGTTCTTTATTTGTTAACAAAGGTTATAGAATTCTAGACCTAGAGGAGAGATCCAAATATATTTGTGATTGGAACCTAAGTGTTCACCCTCTAATAGGTATATGAACTTCTATTATTACCTTGTTGCTATGAACTACTTAGCCATGTCTGAGTAGATTCATTTGTTAGATTTAGGGTTTAAATAGGATATGAGGTATTAGCCCCAATCTATAATTGTTATAGTTGTGATATTTATTGTTAGGATTGTTCACTAATGCTTTTTGTAGCTTAGCTACCTAGAACATGAACTTGGATTGCATTGTTCATCACATGCAATACCTCACAACATCCTAAACATGCTATGACCCTCTTGAGATATGCGAAAGCTGATCTAAGATCATGGTGAGCATTGTATCAACTCGCGCATAAAGCTTGCTTAGAGCCGTATCGATCGGTACTCCTACAGAGTAATCGATCGACGTAGCTAGAGGTGTATCGGTCAATATTCCTATCGAAACATCGATCGATACCATCGCCAGAGTAGCCGACCGCAACACCATTTATCATCTAAGTAATAGATGGTCTAAATAATGCTAGAGCTGATGGATTCATTTAATAAGTGTTGAGCTCTGACATATCATGGAAGCAACTTGTTAGCCTTTATAGTATTTATAATCCTGAATTCCTGAATACTTACCCTGAATCTAACTACTTTTCTTTAACTGTTTCAAAACCAAATCCTTTCAACTGAGTAATCTTATCCTTACTCAGCAAACCTGCACTTTACTTTAAACTATTTTCAACCTAGCATAGTCAATAAGATTGCATCTTATTTGTACACTAGCTCTCAGGATTCGATCCCTAAGTACTACAACCGAACCTCTTATTTGAGAGAGTAAAGTCACTCCTTAGGGTAATTTGAGTGATATCAAATTTGGCCGTTGCCGAGCTTTGATACAATAGGATCTAATCTGATTAGGTCTAGGTTATTTCTATTTTTATTTTAATTTGTTTTCTGACACAAAATTTTTTTCTTGTCCTTTCAGGTACATGCCCAGCAGCACCGAAGCAACAAGGAATCCCAACTTTGTTCTCGAAGACCTCGCTAGCTTGGAACGCTCCATCCGCAAGGAAATCCGTTCGCGATCGATCGACGCTTATCAACCGCCTTTCGACCGATACCGACGCACCCCTGCCGACCGAGACACCGTCTTCGTCGACCGATACTCGCACCTTTACGTCGACCGACACTACTTCACCATCGACCGACATCTTTCATCCGACATCGATCGATACCCCTAACCGTATATCGATCGATACTACTCACGAGTCATGGTTGCCTATTATTCTCACACGAGATGAGAATGGAGACTTGCGTGACCAAGAAGGTCACCTTCGTAATGAAGCAGGTCAGAAACTCAACGCTCAGAATGAAGTAATCCCTGAGCTGTTCAACCTGTAGAAGAGGCTGCTCGAACACTAGCTGACTACAACCGTCCAGATCAGTTCTACACCAACAGAGCAGCCATTCGATCGATACCCCTAACCGTCCAGATCAGTTCTACACAAAGAGAGCCTTTTGATATGGAGTTCGAAAATTCTTTTGGGAGCAGAGAGATAAGTATTGGGTCTACAGAAACGAGAATGGCTTTTCTAGAGGAATAGATGGTGACGTCATCAGTATTTCTAAAGACGACATCAAGAAACTGCTCCAAAGAACTTCAATGGACGAGCGCTCTTACATCTGTCTACCAGAGCATGCCAGTTCATTTACAAGAAGAGAATTGGTGCAAGAAACCTACACCAAAGACGAGATCAACAAGATGTTCACCGGTTTACTTGGAGAACGCAAATGGGAAAAGCTCTCCATGGAAAAGAGTTTAGAAGAGGCCACAGACAAGCTTCGCAGTGAGATGAACTGGTTGTTCAGTGCAGACCAGGGATGACTCAAGAAGATCTTCGCAACGCACAGAACCATAGCCAGAAAAGATCAATATCGATCGACGGAGTAACATCCACATCGATCGATACGGAGCCCAGACCATCGACCACTTACTCAAAACATGAGGTTGATGAGTCTCTTGGAGATATCAGGAAAGAATTGAAGAAAGCAGAAGCTCGTCTCAGCAGCAAACAAACCACAACCTGTGAACGTATCTTTCACAACCTAGTAGATCTAAGCATCTGCACAGAAGAGACGAAGAGATCTATCCGCTTTATCAATGAAGCACATGCATATATGAACCCCACTGCACCTTGCAATCCTTTTGGAGGATTGACTCGTCTGAAAGGAGTTGAAAGGAAAATTGCTGATATACACTTCTTAGTAGACAAAGAAGTGGAGGAACTCGCACTACGTATAGATACTATGCAGCAGGAGGCTGAGAAGTTCCAACGTCAACTTGATTATCAGGCTGCATCGATTGCATCGATCGACGAGCTCAACCTCAAATCGATCGATAGGCGATTGACTGAAATCGACGGCCAGATGAAGCTCTTTGCAGAGAAGCTTCACGAGAATCTGCAGAAGCAAAAATCGACTGATGAACAACCTGTTGCATCGATCGATATACAGACTTCAGAGATCTGTACCAGAGCCGATTTGGATAAATTAGCTGATGAAGTCTGAGCAATAACAAGCGTGGGCGATTCACAAGATAGGCGTCTAGACCAAGCGTATTTCCGCTTGTTAGCGAGGTTGGAAGCATGGAATCTAGCATAGAAGAGATGCAGAAAGAAATTAAAGCCATTCAGAGGCAGCTTGCGAGCAGACCTGCACCCTTAGAATCGATCGACAGATGGTCCAGCGCATCGATCGATGGACTTCAACAGCCATCGACCAACATTTCAACAAAGGAATCGATTGATACCAGCTCCATCCACGACAAAATGATCCAACGTCTTGATTCAATGCAAGCGAGCTCGGTGATCTTTCACAACATGCCTACGAGGAAGTTAGGATGGCACGAGTTCAGCATTGAAGGTCATGAAGAAAGGATTCAAAGGATCACTGATGAGTTGATTGAGATAAAGAAAGCGAACCAGAGAATATGAGCCAAGAAGCCTATTTGACGATGGTTCGGCGAGAAAGATCTGAGAGGATACTTGTTTTCAACAAGTACCTGGACTTCATCTCAGTAGCTCATTCCATCCAAAGTCAAGCTAGATGACTATAATCAAAGCGCTAAGTGGGAGGCAACCCACTATTAGGTAGTTTTTCAATTTATTTTACCTTTAGGATTTTATTTTTCGTATTTGTTTTTCTTTGCAGTTACAATTAGACGATTGCCAATGTTATCGACCGACATGACACGTCGATATCGACGACATGAACCAAACAGAAGTTTATCGAACGGCGACTCAACATCGATCGATACGCATCCCGGTCAGGTATATCGTTCTAAACCTTTTTGATATCAGTGTACTTTATTATTTCCTATGCCTTCACTGGACTGGTTATACACTGGGGACAGTGTATGATTTAAGTCTGGGGGGATGATTACTGATGTTGTTTACCTTTTGATTTCATTCAAAAATGTTTTCAAAATGGTTTTTATTGAGTCAAGAAAGGGATAATGGTAATTTAAATTTTCACTTTTTATCTAACCAATCTTTTAGGCACCATTCTTAGATTTGTTGATGCAGAATGTACTATATATGCTAAAGTTGATCACCTATCAGCTATGACAACACTTTCATTGATTGTCTGGAGGAACCAAAGCTGATTTCCAACCTAACCTGACAATTCTTTGCTTGTCTTGGGGCTTGGTATACATGGGATCAGATGCTTCAAACAAGTCTGGAAGGTAAAAGCCTTGTGTAGATAGTTTTATCACCCTCTCTCTTTCATTTTCGAAATTAGATTTAATTTTATACTTCTAAAAAAAAATCGAAAATTATCTTAAATTTATGTTCTAGGATTAGTTAGTTATTAACTAGGATGGAATTTGAACAGGGCTTGGCGGTTACCCCCCTCAAGACTTGATTCATAAGAATTCTATAGGTAAAGGGTTCGAACAGGCTTGGTGGTTACCCCTTCAAGACTTGCTCAAGAATGAATCCTAGGATATAGGTCAAAAAGAAGTGAACAGGACTTGGTGGCTGCAACCATTAAAGCTTGATTCATGGAAGCCTGTCCAATCTTGGTCAATGTCTTGCAAATGAAGCAGACTTGACTAGGAGAGAAATAGTAGAGAGAGAGGATAGGAACTAATTTTTACCGCAGGTCCAGATACTTGTTTGAGCAACCTTGCATCCCGATCGATACTCCCAAGGTAAAGCCTGCACTTTTATTTTTATGTACAGAAATGAAATAAGTAGAGGTGTTAGTCAGACATGATTGCTAAGTTGTTGGCTAGATGATCAAGGTTGTTTAATTAGGATATTGTATAATGTGCTTCTGTGATTGACAGACTCTTAGATGTGGTTTGCAACAAAGTAGAGGTTATGATTCTAAGTTTGAATTCTAAGTTTGCATTTTGGAGAAAAATGATGTTTTAGGTGCCTTTTTAGAGCTTAAAGAAGAGTTCACCAGTGATCAAGACCAGAGGTCGACACCAGAGTTACACATCGATCGATGCACACTCAGGCAATCGACACACACATTAGCCGGGGACGATACATCGAGATTATAACCGATCGATGTACACCCTGTACCATCGATCGATACTGAAGCGGCAGAAAGACAAGTAGGACCTGGCCGAACTTGAAGCCCAAGATATCACATTTTACAAGAATGCCCCTGGCGTGTTTTTTTAACCTAATGAACTCATATATTTATATGCCTAAGTGTTTTGGCATAAGAAGAGAAGATATATAAGTTTTTAAGTTTTTAACAAGTCCTAAACAAGTTTCTGAGAGTTTTACAAGTTTCTACTTCTACTTATTTCTTTTCAGTTCTTTATTTGTTAACAAAGGTTATAGAATTCTAGACCTAGAGGAGAGATCCAAAGATATTTGTGATTGGAACCTAAGTGTTCACCCTCTAATAGGTCTATGAACTTCTATTATTACCTTGTTGCTATGAACTACTTAGCCATGTCTGAGTAGATTCATTTGTTAGATTTAGGGTTTAAATAGGATATGAGGGATTAGCCCCAACCTATAATTGCTATAGTTGTGATATTTATTGTTAGGATTGTTCACTAATGCTTTTTGTAGCTTAGCTACCTAGAACATGAACTTTGGATTGCATTGTTCATCACATGCAATACCTGACAACATCCTAAACATGCTATGACCCTCTTGAGATATGCGAAAGCTGATCTAAGATCATGGTGAGCATTGTATCAACTTCAGCATAAAGCTTGCTTAGAGCGTGTCGATCGATATTCCTATCGAAACATCGACCGCGGGCGGCCTGGCATGCGGCCGGCAGAGATCCTGGCCCATCCGTGCAGTCGTCACCGTGATCTCGAGCAGCGGCAACATCTTGGTCCCTTAAACCCATGTTCGATTGTTCGAGAAACACGATGATTCTTCCAAGAAAGCCTTCTCAATTGTTTAACAAAGTTCATATTTTAAAATCAAGCTCGGCAATATTTTCTGAAACACCATTCATAAAATCATTCAAGATCATATGAAACAATAAGGACCTAACCAGTTCGCCATAGCCTCGACGAAGCTAAGAGCCTCACTTTCAGTGGCGTCTTGCCCAATGTCTCCATTTTTCTAAAGCACCCACCTTAGCCTTCTTGACTTATCGCTACTTCTCCCTTTGTTTCCAGCGATTCTGTAATGTTCCTTCGGACACATTGTCAATTTAAACAGCGATGCGAAGAAACAAGAACAGGAACGGGCGTTCATATCTCTCTTTAGCTCCGATATTCTCGCCGAATTTCATCAAAACCAATTCTCGTTCGGTATCAAACATTTCAAAGTCCTTTGACGATGAACCGTTAAAAGTCCGCGAAACAAAGAGGAGCGGGCAAGAGGCAGCCTTGAGCGATCGATGAGACTAAGGCAGAACATGCAAACCGATCTAGTGTCTCGAAAACCGAGACACGAGCATAGCGTTGTAAAAGCATACTCATCCCGCTTCCTAAAAGAAAAAACGCATAACAAGCCTTCTGAAGAACGGCTAACCGTTTTCTTCGTAAAAGAAAGAGAAGTAGATGCGGTATAATCCCATCTTCGAAAACTTTTGCTTCAGCATCAAGACAACGCTTTGACAAAGCAAACTTTCGCAGCAATAAGATTAGATCTAAAAGGCGGTAGCGGCATAGCCCAACCGTTACAAACATAGTCTTGAAAACTCTACGTCGTCTCTAAATGCAAACTTCGCGACTAAGCGTCAATACCAGCGTCAGACTAATAGCGGCGGTGAACTACGAAAATAACGAAATAACCTTCGGTAAAACTCCATGAGTAGTTTGAAGCAGCTTTCGTCAAAGGTCGAAATCATAGCGAAACATCTCCCGTGTAATCCAGCGGGTATGCTACTTTAACAATCTGCGATTTTCTATCTCCATGAAACCGGTCATCCATTACTTTGTATAACAAGAACATTTTAAAACAAAACAGCCTATGGAAAAACATGATCGGTCTCATGCAAAGCGATTGCGCGATGCATAAAAGTGAATGAGAAAACATAATCCGTGGTCGCGAATATCGCAAGTAATTTGTGAGAAACACTCTCTGGTTACCTTTCGAAAACCCTCTTACATCACTTTTACGAAAATCCTCTGTATGGTCGAGTCAATTCATACAAAGCAACTTTAAATTAAAATAAACATAATAGGTCCAGCGGGTTGCTCCACAAGGTTTCTGGCTCCTGCTTTCACTCCCAGCGGTTCGTCCGAGCAGGAAATAATCCGCATGAGCGAACCGCCGCGTGTCCTCGTTGATCCCTTAAACTTTGTCCCCTCGGATAAAATGAAGCGATTTTCATGCAACAAAAAATTTTATCTGAACCATTCATCGTATAACTGAGACCTAAAGTGGAAGATCGTTTAAAGCCATCAGCCATAACTCAGAAAACTCCGCTATGCTTGGCATGTCTATCTCGGCAAGCGCTATTTGGCCCTCGACCCTTCATACTAAAGTAAAGCCGTACCTGAATTGGCATCCCCATTAAGGACAATGCGTAAACTAACATGATCTTAATAAGGGTCATGGTCTGATCGTTTACCGAACAACTTCCTTGGCGATCGGCTGAATCTAGCCTCCATGCCAATCCAAAGCTACTGGCGACCACGCTCCAATCATAGCGGCTAAAACAACAATCCACGATTTGTTCATAGAACGCCAAGTGACTATTACGCAAGCAATTTGTCGCATAACCCAGAATCGAAATCATACGATAAACTCTCCATACCAAAACTCAGTCCTAACAACCATATGGTTAGCGGAAGATTTAAACTCATCGTCAATCGATTAAGTTCTATCGCCCGTAAACACAGCATGAAAAGAAACAATCGTGACAAGGCTCCAAGAGTTATCTGAGTCATCCTTAATATATACAAACAATTCCGGAAGGCCAACACTTCCGCGAGCCTTGTGAATGTAGGCGGCTTCTCCACAGGTCGAACTTACGCGACCTCTTGGTCTCGCGTCTAGCCGAAACAACAGTTTCTGGCTG
Source organism: Brassica carinata (assembly GCA_016771965.1). Lineage (NCBI taxonomy): Eukaryota > Viridiplantae > Streptophyta > Magnoliopsida > Brassicales > Brassicaceae > Brassica > Brassica carinata. Next base: position 25,334,018 of record CM028692.1, read on the forward strand.
CGAACATTAGCAAAACATCTCAAAGCCAGAACATTTCAAGCGAAATCGCGGCACAGAAACTTCGACCTTCATTGCGGCGTCATTGCTAATCGAAGGACATTCTTTTCCTCAAAGCGTTCGAGGCGAAATCCTGCGTCTAGAACTCAATTCATACAAAGCAACTTTATTAAAATAAACATAATGGGTCCAACGGGTTGCTCCACAAGGTTTCTGGCTCCTGCTTTCACTCCAGTTACGTCCGAGCAGGAAATAATCACGCATGAGCGAACCGCCGCGTGTCCGTTGATCCTTAAACTTTGTCCCCTCGGATAAAATGAAGCGATTTTCATGCAACAAAAAATTTTATCACGAACCATTCATGCGTTATAACTGAGACCTAAAGTGGAAGATCGTTTCTAAAAGCCATCAGCCATAACTCAGAAAACTCCGCTATGCTTGGCATGTCTATCTCGGCAAGCGCTATTTGGCCCTCGACCATTCATGCCAGTAAAGCCGGACCTGAATTCGGCATCCCCATTAAGGACAATGCGTAAACTAACATGATCTTAATAAGGGTCATGGTCTGATCGTTTACGAACAACTTCCTTGGCGATACGGCTGAATCTAGCCTCCATGCCAATCCAAAGCTACTGGCGGCACACGCTCCAATCATAGCGGCTAAAACAACAATCCACGATTTGTTCATAGAGCGTAGTGACTATTACATAAACAATTTGTGCGCAACCCAGAATCGAAATCATACGATAAACTCTCCATACCAAAACTCAGTCCTAACAACCATATGGTTAGCGGAAGATTTAAACTCATCGTCAATCGATTAAGTTCTATCGCCCGTAAACCGCATGAAAACAATGCGTGACAAGGCTCCAAGAGTTATCTGAGTCATCCTTAATATATACAAACAATTCCGGAAGGCCAACACTTCGGCACTGTGAATGTAGGCGCTTCTCCAGGTCGAACTTAGCGACCTCTTGGTCCTGCGTCTAAACCGAAACAACAGTTTCTGGCTGCGAACATTAGCAAAACATCTCCAAAGCCAGCGAACATTTCAACCACGAAATGCGGCACAAAACTTCGACCTTCAGCCGCAGCGAGGCGTCGCTAATGCTTTCGAAGGACATTCTTTTCCTCAAAGCGTTCCAGGCGAAATCCTCGTCTCACAGAACTCAAAACATACAAACACACCTCTAGCGGTAACATGCCTCTAAACTGGCATCATTTCGTTGTTGATGATCACAAAGCGAACTCGCGTCTAAACAGACAAATGGCAGCCCTTCAAGGGTAGGCTCTCTTACATCCGACAAGGATAAACATAGCGCTATACAAGAAATCAAAATTTTGTCTAGCTCTTGTAAAAGGAATCGACTCGCATGAAACAAATCATATAAGCCGACAACAATTCACGGTTTTAAGCGGTGCGAGTCAGGTTAAATGCGCAAACAGGCAAAGCGAAAGCCGATTTGTGCCATGAAACCTCAGTCCGAGAGTAAACCGTGGTCTTGCCTAAACCCAGCCGGTGGATCTTGACATCTCCGGACATAGTATGGTATCTGAGATCAAAATTTGTCTCTTCACTTAAACTATGGTTTCACGAACTTTCCGCGTAAATCGATAAACCGCGGAAAGTCTCGCTTTACAAACAATAGATACGGTGATCATCGGGGAACTAGGAATGAGGCGACAACTCACACCTCTTTCTCATACTTCAAAAAGAAGTTCATAAATAATCGAAAAACAAATACATCAACAGCATCATGCTCGAAAGTCTCTCATGACACATAACCAGACCATATAAGTCGTGGAAAACAGATCACAAGGGTCTTAAACTCCAAAGCGAACTACGGAAGGCTTGATCCCTACAACAAAGTGCGTGGCAGCCTTGAGCGCAGCCCCAATCTTACCACTTTCAGCGGACCTTTCAACCATTAATTCCGCTATCTTACCTGACATGTCTTATGGCTCGCGAGAACATCCGCGAAGGTTCTAATGAGCTGGGGGCTAACTGTTGGTGTCAAAATGCGGTCACGATGGAATCAATGACTGAAAGTCTCAGAAAGTATTTCTTGAAACAAAAGTCTCGGATAATTTGAAAAGAAGTTATCACGAGATTTTCTCAAATTAGAATATCCACTCTCTGTGAGATCGAGGAAGACTACTGGCGTCTTGCGGTGAGAGTCGGAAAATCAGTCCGCTTCGCCCAGGACATCAGATTCGATCACCACAAAACCCTAAACACAAAAGAATCGCCTCCGAAACTTGAAGGGCGTTCTCTCAAACCGTGAGGAACGAGCGATAAAGATATCAAATCGAAGCCCTGCGAGATCTTCAGCCTCAAGCGGCCCGGCCAGCCTGGCGCTGGCAGCCGCAGCGCCACGCGGGCGGCCTGGCGCCAGCGTTCCATGACGTGAGGCGGCTGGCGCGGCCCCATGGCGGCGGCCTGGCAGCTGACTATGGCAGCGGCCTGACCTGGCGCCGCTGCCCCCAGCTGGCGCTGACCTGGCGCCAGCGGCACCCGGCGCCCGGCGGCTTTCCGTCCTGTAGCGGCCTGGCGCCGGCGGCCACCCGCCTGGCGCCGGCGGCCACCGACGCTGGCGCCGGCGGCAGCTGGCGCCATGAGCGGCCTGGCGCCAGCTATCAGCAGACGATACAATGGCGGCTATGGCGGGCGGCCTGGCGCCAGCGGCTATGTGGGCGGCCTGAAGCGCGGCTATGTAGACGACCTGGCGCGGCGGCACCAACCTGGCGCCGGCGGCACCAAATCCTGCGAGCGGCCTGGCGCCCGGCAACACCAACCTGGCGCGTACTTGCGCACTGGCGGCGCCAAATCCGCAGACGGGCGGTACAGCGGACATGAGCGGCAAGCGCTGCAGCGGCACCAAATCCGCGAGGCGATACCTGGCGCCAGCGATGACCTGGCGCCCAACCGGCACACCGCGGAGACATGGCGACGGCGCCAGCGGCGGCACCCGTCACGCAGGCGACCTGGCACCGCGGCACCCTGGCTGGCGCCTGTCCCGACCCTGCTCCTGGTCTCCGTCCCATTGTGCTTTCGGTCCGATCCATCTTGGCTTGTTCGGATCAATCCTTGTGAGTTTGGTACAATCAAGGCTACGGAATAAACGCTCTTTCAATTGGTTGGAATCATCCTCAATGTTTTACGATGGAAAACCGAGGGATTGATTGTAGAAGATATCGTATAAAACAAAGATCCATTAACTTGAACATCGCATCCTTTAAGCTATACGGTTTATTCTCCGAGAAAGATCATCTTCCGAAATCGATAAAACGCTTAACGACTTAAGACAAGTCCACGATCTTTACTTTACTTATTTTTCAGAATTCAGGCCCAATCAGGCTATGACGGTTTATCCGATTTCAAACGCCGGATAAACATCAAGTCATCGAAAGATAGTGGAAAACTCGAGGATGATTATTTAAGACCGACAAAAATGGAACATTTCTGAAGAGATGAGCTTGGGCCCAAAGCAGGCCCATCATCATAAGGCAAACCGACCTAGGAGTGGGTATATAAGGAGAGCCGCAGAGGAAAAGAGCAATCCGAAATCCTAGAATCTAGACTTAGAGAACTCCTGCTAGCTTAGAGAACTTAGAACTTAGGCGGTTAGGCCAGCGAGGCAGGACTTAGAACGCCTGGCGCCTCTTGTTCTAGTTTTATCTTCTCCATAAGACCCTGTTCCTCTCGGAAGGATCTAACTATACTTTTATTCAGAGCTCCGCACATAGAAACCCTAGGCTATCTTCGACATGCCCGCTTTATGACCAACGCCATACTAGATTTAACCAGGCCCTAACGCCTGGTCAGCCTGCGAAATCTCGCTTCCTCTCGGAAGGATCTAACTATACTTTTATTAAGAGCTCCGCACATAGAAACCCTAGGCATTATCTTCGATATGCCTGTTTCTATGACAAGCGCTCACTAGAGAACCCGCCCAGGCGGTTCGATCTCTTGTTCAATTCTTTCTAACTGAACTCGTCTGACTTGATCCTCGAAGAGATGCGTGGCAGCCTTTCTTAAGGTCCAGTCTCAAATCTTAACAAAACTTTTTCCGCATTTATTCGATCACTTTTCGTTGGCTGTCGCAGAGAATCCGGACCTTCAAGGAAAGTCGGGTTAACTTGGCTATCCTCCGCAATCTTATTCATTAAAATTGACGGTGTGAATTTTGGTTCCCACATGGGACCCTTCCCTTCTTCTTATGGCAACAAATACATCTTGGTGGCTGTGGACTATGTGTCAAAGTGGGTAGAAGCCATAGCAAGTCCCACAAATGATTCAAGAGTGGTGATCAAAATGTTCAAGAGCAATATCTTCCCAAGGTTTGGAGTACCAAGAGTGGTCATAAGTGATGGAGGTTCGCATTTCATCAACAAGCTATTTGAGGGTCTTCTCAAGAAGAATGGAGTGAAACACAAGGTTGCAATACCCTATCACCCTCAAACAAGTGGCCAAGTGGAAGTCTCCAACAAGCAAATCAAGGGCATCTTGGAGAAGATTGTGGGAACTAGGAGGAAGGATGCTCTCTTCCCTTTTGGTAGCTCACTCTAATACCATGTATCATTCCTGATCATAGCATTTGATTCATCAGCTACATAATCTCTCCATTCTTGTAACTCCATAGCCTTTTTCATAAAGGACCTTGTTACTATTGACAAAAGAAATACAGATTTAAGAAGGAGAGAGGAGCTGCAGACACTTGAAGAGGAACAGATCCGAGCTTACCTTGATTTGCAAGTCTGGCTGTGCAATACTTGCCATACAAGTCATCAAAGAGTAACCTACAGAGGCTTGGAAGGCAAGGCAGGTTTGAACTCACCTTGTGTGGGAACCGAAATTCACACCGTTAATTTTAATGAATAAGATTGCGGAGGAAAGCCAAGTTAACCCGACATTCCTTGAAGGTCCGGATTCTCTGCGACAGCCAACGACAAGTGACCAATAAATGCGGAAAAAGATTTGTTAAGATTTGAGACTGGACCTAAGAGGCTGCCTCACGCACTCTTTCGAGGATCAAGTCGGACGAAGTTCAGTTTAGAAAGAATTGAATAAGAGATCGAACCGCCCGGGCGGTTCGATCTAGTATGAGCGCTTGTCATAGAAACAGGCATGTCAAGATAATTCCTGTGGTTTCTATAAAGCGGAGCTTGAAGTAAAGAATTGTCCCATCCTTCCGAGAGCCGAGATTTTAGCAGGAGGTGGCCAGACGCTCTAGGGCCTGGTTCGCCTAGACGAAGCGCTGGTCATAGAAACGGCATGTCAAGATCATGCCTAGGGTTTCTGCGCGGAGCTCGAGTAAAAGTATAGTTAGATCCTTCCGAGGAACAGGGTCCTCAAGGAGAAGATAAAACTAGAACAAGAGGCGCCAGACGCTCTAAGTCCTGCCTCGCTGGCCTAACCGCATAAGTTCTAAGTTCTCTAAGCTAGCAGGAGTTCTCTAAGTCTAGATTCTAGGATTTTCGGATCTTCCTCTCCTCGCTCTTGCTCTCCTTATATACTCACCCTAGGTCGGTTTATGCTAAGATGATGGACCTCGCCTTTGGGCCCAAGCTATCTCTTCAGGAAGTATTCCATTTTCGCCCATCTTCGTAATTATCCTCGAAGTTTTCGGTGACTTGATGTTTATCCGATGTTCGAGATCGATAAACCGCCATAGCCTGATTGGGCCTGAATTTTAAAATCGTAGTAAGTCCGTGGACTTGTCTTAAGTCGTTGAACGCTTTATATGATTTCTCGGAAAAAGACTATTTTTTCGTAAAATAAACCATATAGCATAAAGGATCGATGTTCAAGTTAATCGACCTTGTTTTATCACGATATCTTCTACGAAATCCAATCCTTCTAGTTTTTGTCGTAAAACATCGAGGACGCATTCCAATCGAAGTCGAAGGATGTTTATTCCGTAGCCCGGTCGTAAATCTGGCTTCGCGATGATTGATCCAAACAAGCCAAGATGGGATCAGACCAAACACGATGGGACCAAGACCAGGACGAGGGTCGCCGACCGGCGCCAGGTCGGGTGGCGCCGGCGCCAGGCCGCCCGCTGCGGACGGTGCCGCCGGGCGCCAGGTCGGGTGGCGCCGGCGCCAGGTCGGGTGGCGCCGGCGCCAGGCCTTCCCGCTGCGGACGGTGCCGCCGGCGCCAGGCGGCCAGCGTGGCGAATGCCTGCCGGCGCCCGGCCAAGTGCCGCCCGGTGCCAGGCGGCCTGCGTGATGGTGCCGCCGGCGCCAGGCGACCAGCGTGGCGTGCAGCTGGCGCCAGGCTGAAGATCTCGGCGAGGGCTTCGATTTGATATCTTGATCGTTTTCTGGTTCCTCACGGTTTGAGAGAACGACCTCTTCAAGTTTCGAGGCAGATTCATTTGTGTTTAGGGTTTTGTGGTGATCGAATCTTGATGTCGCTGAGCGAGGGGACTTGGTTCTGGTCGTCGCGCGTCGTAGTCTTCGATCTCACGAGAGTGGATATTCTAATTTGAGAAGATCTCGTGATAACTTCTTTTCAAATTATCGAGACTTTTGTTTCAAGAAATACTTTCTAGAGACTTTCAGTCATTGATTCCGTCGTGACCGATTTTGACACCAACAGTTAGCCCCCAGCTCGTTAGAACCTTCGTGATGTTCTTGCGGCGATAAGACTATGTCAGGTAAGATAGGCGGAATTAATGGTTGAAAGGCTCCGCTGAAAGTGGTAAGATTGGGGCTGCGCTTTCGAAGGCTGCCTACGCACTTGTTGTAGGGATCAAGCCTTCCGTAGTTCGCTTTGGAGTTTAAGACCCTGTGATCTGTTTTCCGCCAGAGTTATATGGTCTGGTTATGTGTTATGAGAGACTTTCGAGCATGATGCCGCTGATGTATTTGTTTTTCGATTATTTATGAACTTCGGTTTTAGTATGAGAAAGAGAGTGTGAGTTGTCGCCTCATTCCTAGTTCCCTGATGATCACCGTATCTATTGTTTGCATAAAGCAGATTTTCCGCGGTTTACTGATTTACGCTAAAAGTTCGTGGAAACTAATAGGCTTAAGTGAAGAGACAAATTTTGATCTCAGATACCATACTATGTCTGTGAGATGTCAAGATCCAACGCGGGCTGGGTTTAGGCAAGACCTAGGTTTACTCGACTGAGGCTTTATGGCGACAAATCGGCTTTCGCTTTGCCTGTTTGCATTTTAACCTGACTCGCACCGCTTAAAATCCGCTAATTGTTGTCGGCTTATATGATTTGTCTGGCGGAGTCGAAGCTACTTCCTTTACTTAAGAGCTAAACCAAAATTTGATTTCTTGTATAGCGGCTATGTTTATCCTTGTCGGATGCAAGAGAGCCTACCCTTGAAGGGCTGCTATTTGTCTGTTTAGGACGCTAGAGTTCGCTTGTTGTGATCAGCAACAACGAAATGATGCCAGTTTAGAGGCATGTTACCGCTAGAGGTGTGTTTGTATGTTTTGAGTTCTGAGACGAGGATTTCGCCTGGAACGCTTTTGAGGAAAAGAATGTCCTTCGAAATGCTAATGACGCCTCGCAGTGCTGAAGGTCGAAGTTTCCTTGTGCCGCATTTCGTGGTTGAAATGTTCGCGGCTTGAGATGTTTTGCTAATGTTCGCAGCCAGAAACTGTTGTTTCGCTTGGACGCAGGACCAAGGGGTCGCGAAGTTTGACCTGTGGAGAAGCGCCTACATTCACAGTGCTTCATGAAGTGTTGGCCTTCCGGATTTGATTGTATATATTAAGGATGACTCATATAACTCTTGGAGCCTTGTCACGAAAGTGTTTCTTTTCATGCTGTGTTTACGGGCGATAGAACTTAATCGATCGACGATAAGTTTAAATCTTCCGTTAACCATATGGTTGTTAGGACTGAGTTTTGGTATGAAGAGTTTATCGTATGATTTCCGATTCTGGGTTATACGACAAATTGCTTGCGTAATAGTCACTTGGCGTCCTATGAACAAATCGTGGATTGTTGTTTTAGCCGTTATGTGATTGAGCGTGCTCGCCAGTAGCTTTGGATTGGCATGGAGGCTAGATTCAGCCGTATCGCCAAGGAAGTTGTTGGTAAGCGATCAGACCATGACCCTTATTAAGGTCATGTTAGTTCGATTGTCCTTAATGGGGATGCGAATTCAGGTTGGGCTTCTGAAAGCGTAGTTGGCGAGGGCCAAATAGCTTGTCGAGATAGACATGCCAAGCATAGTGGAGTTTTCTGAGTTATGGCTGATGGCTTTTAAAGCGATCTTCCACTTTAGGTCTCAGTTATACGATGAATGGTTCAGATAAATTTTTTGTTGCATGAAAATCGCTTCATTTTATCCGAGGGGGAAAAGTTTAAAGGATCGACGCAGGACACGCAAGGGGTCGCTCATGGATTATTTCCTGCTCGGACGAACCGCTGGGAGTGAAAGCAGGAGCCAGAAACCTTGTGGAGGGAAAACTGTCTATGTCAGTTACCCATTGGACCCATTATGTTTATTTTACTTAAAGTTGCTTTGTATGAATTGACTCACCATACAGAGGATTTTTCGTAAAGTGATGTAAGGGGTTTTCGCGAAGGTAACCGGAGAGCCGCTTTCACAAATTACTTGCGATATTCGCGACCACGGATTATGTTTTCCTCATTCACTTTTGCGCATCGCGAATCGCTTTGCATGAGACCGATCATGTTTTTCCATAGGCTGTTTTGTTTTAAAACGCTCTTGTTATACCTAAAGTAATGGATGACCGGTTTCAAGGAGATAGAAAATCGCAGATTGTTAAAGTAGTATGTTTCCGCCGATTACACGGAGATGTTTCCGCTTATGATTTCGACCTTTGATCTAAAGCTGCTTCAACTACTCGCGGAGTTTTACCGGTTATTTCGTTATTTTCGTAGTTCACCGTCGTATATTAGTCTGACGCCAAGACATCGCTTAGTCGCGAAGCCTATGACGAGGTGTCATAGAGTTTTCAGGACTATGTTTGTAACGGTTGGGCTATGCCGCTACGCTTTTAAGACTAATCTTATTGCTAAGAGAGTTTGCTTTGTCAAAGCGCTGTCTTGATGCTGAAGCAAAAGTTTTCAAGATGGGATTATATGGATAGATATCACCTACTTCCTTTTCTTTTTACTTAAAGAAAACGGGTTAGCCGCTCTTCCGGCTTGTGTAACGCTTTTTATTTCTTTAGAAGCGGATGAGTATACTTTAGAACGCTGCATGCATCGCTTCTCGGTTTCGAGACTAGATCGGTTTGCATGTTCTGCCTGGACAATCAAGGAACGATGGAACAAGACTGGAAATTTTGCCTAAGACTTAGCTTGCTAGACTATCCACCTAGGTCCTAAGTTCCCTAAATTCTACGGCAGTTTTTCAAGACGCTGCTCCTGTCCTACAAAGAATTAAAATCTTTACAAAAATTTTCGAGAAAATAGTCATTTGAAGGTTTCGCATTCGGCGAATCCCATTTCCTCGTGATAGTCGAGACGATTGGTGTTTAGAATAACCGGATCGCTTATCACGATGAATGGTTCGTGATAAATTTTTTGTTGCATGAAAATCGTTTCATTTTATCGAGGGAAAAGTTTAAGGATCGGCGCAGGACCGCGTCTTGGTCGTCTCGCGTGATTATTTCCTGCTCGGACGAACCGCTGGGAGTGAAAGCAGGAGCCAGAAACCTTGTGGAGGGAAAACTGTCTATGTCAGTTACCCATTGGACCCATTATGTTTATTTCTGAAAGTTGCTTTGTATGAATTGACTTCGACCATACAGAGGATTTTTCGTAAAGTGATAAGGGGTTTTATAAAGGTAACGGGCGTTTCTCACAAATTACTTGCGATATTAGCGACCACGGATTATGTTTTCCTCATTCACTTTTGCGTACTGCGAAATCGTTTTGCATGAGACCGATCATGTTTTTCCATAGGCTGTTTTGTTTTAAAGCGTTCTTGTTATAAAGTAATGGATGACCGGTTTCATGGAGATAGAAAATCGCAGATTGTTAAAATAGCGATGTTTCAGCGGATTACACGGAGATGTTTCGCTATGATTTCGACCTTTGATCTAAAGCTGCTTCAACTACTCGCGGAGTTTTACCAAGGTTATTTCGTTATTTTAAGTAGTTCACCGTCGTGCTATTAGTCTGGCGATCGTTTTACGTTTTTGAGTCGCGGTTCTGCGGCGAGGTGTCATAGAGTTTTCAGGACTATGTTTGTAGCGGTTGGGCTATGCGGTAGCGTTTTAAAGGCGAATCTTATTGCTAAGAGAGTTTGCTTTGTCAAAAGCGTTGTCTTGATGCTGAAGCAAAAAGTTTTCGAAGATGGGATTATATGGATACAGTATCGCACCTACTTCCTTTTCTTTTCACGAAGAAAGCGGGTTAGCCGTTCTTCAGAAGGCTTGTTATGCGTTTTTATTTCTTTTAGGAAGCGGGATGAGTATACTTTTAGAGCGGCGTGGCGATCGTTTCTCGGTTTTGAGAGACTAGATCGGTTTGCATGTTCTGCCTGGACAATCAGGAGCGATGGAACAAGACTGGAAATTTTGCCTAAGACTTAGCTTGCTAGACTATCCACCTAGGTCCTAAGTTCCCTAAATTCTCGGCAGTTTTTCAAGGCGTTTTCGTTCCTGTCCTACAAAGAATTAAAATCTTTACAAAAATTTTCGAGAAAATAGTCATTTGAAGGTTTCGGCATTTCCGAAGGAATCCCATTTCCTCGTATAGTCGAGACGATTGGTGTTTAGAATAACCGTGATCGTTTAATACGATGAATCGAAATCCATTCATCATTGAACCTTTTATGGTCTTCGAGATTTCGAGTGTGGGACCGAGATCGACTTGGATTAAGTAGACTTCCCGTCTTGAGGGTTTGAATAATGAGGCTTCGAACTTAGATTTTAAAATACGAACTTTGTTAAAAAATCAAGAAGGCTTTGCGGAAGAATCGTCGTGTTTCTCGAACAATCCGAAAATGGGTTTAAGGGACCAAGATGTTGCCGTTTCGAGATCCGCGAAGGCGACTGCGGATGAAGCCAGGACACTTGCCGCCGCCGCCAGGCCAGGGTGCCGCCGGCGCCAGGCCAGCCAGCGTGTCGCGTGCGCCGGCGCCAGGTCGGGTGCCGCTGGCGCCAGGCCAGCCAGCGTGTCGCGTGCCGCCGGCGCCAGGCCAGGGTGCCGCCGGCGCCAGGCCAGCCAGCGTGTCGCGTGCCGCCCGGCATGAGGCGAGTGCCGCCGGCGCCAGGCCAGCCAGCGTGTCGCGTGCCGCCGGCGCCAGGCCAGGGTGCCGCCGGCGCCAGGCCAGCCAGCGTGTCGCGTGCGCCGGCGCCAGGTCGGGTGCCGCCAGCGCCAGGCCAGCCAGCGTGTCGCGTGCGCCGGCGCCAGGCGACTGCCACCGATGCCGTGTCCAGCGTCGCCCGATCCTGCTGTTGCTTGCCTTCGTCGATCCCCGGGGCTCCACGGACTCAAAGATCGAGTTCACGAAAACTCAGGCAAAGATGCATGGTACTGAGACAGGACCGGTCGTCCTATGGCGGGACAGAGATCCTTCTCATGGGCGAGGTGGTCAAGACAGCGACATTGTTTTCTTCGTAAAATCTCAGCGGAAGCTCAATTGAGGCGAAGCGAAAACCATCTTGACCTCGACTCAAATAATAGAAAAGTGAGGTTTCCACAGGCGAGGTGGCCATGGGCGAGGTGACTTTGGTGATGGTTGTTCTCGTCCACGGGCGAGGTGGCCGGGAGAGTGATTTTGTTCCCTTCGTAAAATCTCAGCGGAAACTCCGATTGAGGCGAAGCGAAAGCCACTTTGATCTAGACTCAAAGGATAGCGAAGGTGAGTTAAGCCCTGTGGCGGTAGCAATGTTGGAGGGTGAGGTGACCTCGGTAATGTTTGTCCTTGCCCGCGGCGAGGTGGCGGGACAGTGACTTTGTTCTCTTCGTAAAATCTCAGCGGAAACTCCGATTGAGATGAAGCGAAAAGATTTTGACCTAGACACAAAGGAGAACAAAGTGGGCTCTTACTAAGGACTGGGAAGACTGATCTTACCCTATGGCAAGTCGTCCTAGTAAGATCAGCTCCGACCTCCTTCGTTTTCCGTTTGTTCCTCGAGAGTTGCTTGTAAGAAGTATGGCAGTGGGAATCGGTGAACCGATTTGCGTGCTTCTGTTCTGCCAGTAATATAGGTTTTCCCCAAGGTTTGAGGAGAATAAGTTTTATTTTTCGAGAGGTTCGAAAAAGCGTTTTTATTAGAAACCTTGCTTTCGTTCGCGATTTCTCTAGCTTGGTAACAAGGCGAATTTTTGGGGTTTGATAGATTTTATCGTTGCCCTTTGTGTTTATATAGAAGTGCGAGCTTCGTTTTTGTGCTCTTCCTGTGGCGGAAAGCGCGGCTAGGTTTTGATTTGCTTTCGAGCACCGTGGCGTTTGCGTGGCGTTGGCCATAGGAACGATCAGCTGCTGGGGTTGTTTTACCATCGTTGGCCAAACTGCAACTTTTTCTTTCATATTTCCGGACATCGGTTCGATCAAGCGCTTTGTGGCCGTATGAGTAAAGTAATCCGTCCCCACCCTCCTTCTAGCCAAACTGTAGGAACGAAATTCACACCGTCAATTTTAATGAATAAGATTGCGGAGGAAAGCCAAGTTAACCCGACTTTCCTTGAAGGTCGGATTCTCTGCGACAATAACGACAAGTGACGAATAAATCGCGGAAAAAGATTTGTTAAGATTTGAGACTGGACCTTAAGAAAGGCTGCCTCATACCCCTTCGAGGATCAAGTCGGACGTAGTTCAGTTTAGAAAAGATTGAACAAGAGTCGAACCGTCTGGTGCGGGTTTGATCTAGTATGGCGTTGTCATAGAAACAGGCATGTCGAAGATAATTCCTAGGGTTTCTATGCAACGGAGCTTTGAAGTAAAGAATTGTCCGATCCCAGAGAAGCGGAGATTTCTTGAGCAGGAGGTGGCCAGACGTTCTAGGGCCTGGTTAGATCTAATACGTGGCGTTGGTCATAGAAATGGGCATGTCGAAGATCATGCCTAGTGTTCTATGTCTTGGAGCTCTGAGTAAAAGTATAGTTAGATCCTTAGAGAGCAGGGGTCCTGCGGAGAAGATAAAACTAGAACAAGAAGCCAGGCGTTCTAAGTCCTGCCTGAGCTGGCCTAACCGCATAAGTTCTCAGTTCTCTAAGCTAGCAGGAGTTCTCTAAGTCTAGATTCTAGGATTTTGGATCTTCCTCTCCTCTGCTCTTGCTCTCCTTATATACTCACTCTAGGTTCGGTTTGCCTTAAGATGATGGACCTGCCTTTGGGCCCAAGCTTATCTCTTCAGGAAGTATTCCATTTTAAATCGATCTTTGTAATTATCCTCGAGTTTTCGGTGACTTGATGTTTATCGATGTTAGGAATCGGATAAACCGTCATAGCCTGATTGGGCCTGAATTCTTATAATAAGTAAGTCCGTGGACTTGTCTTTAGTCGTTGAGCGTTTTATATGATTTCGGAAAGACTATTTTTCGTAAAATAAACCATATAGCCTAAACGATCGATGTTCAAGTTAATCGACCTTGTTTTATACGATATCTTCTACGAAATCAATCCTTCTAGTTTTGTCGTAAAACATCGAGGGCGATTCCAATCGAGTCGAAGGATGTTTATTCCATAGCCGTGATCGTCCCAAGCTCGCGATGATTGATCCAAACAAGCCAAGATGGGATCAGACCGAACGATGGGACCAAACCAGGGCGAGGTGGCCGACAGTGACTTTGTTCTTTTCAGAAAATCTCAACGGAAACTCCGGATTGAGATGAAACGAAAGACATTTTGACCTAGACACAAAGGAGAACAAAGTGGGCTCTTACTAAGGCGGACTGGGAAGACTGATCTTACCCTATGGCAAGTCGTCCTAGTAAGATCAAGCTCCGACCTCCTTTCGCTTTCCGCTTGTTCCTCGAGTTGCTTGTAAGAAGTATGGCAGTGGGAATCGGTGAACCGATTTGCCGTGCTTCTGTTCTGCCAGTAATATAGGTTTTCCCAAGGTTTCGAGGAGAATAAGTTTTATTTTTCCGAGAGGTTCTCGAAGAAACGCCAGAGAAACCTTGCTCGCTATGCATTTCTCTAACTTGGTAACAAGACTAATTTTTGGGGTTTGATAGATTTTATCGCTGTTCTTTGTGTTTATATAGAGAAATTGCGAGCTCGCTTTTGTGCTCTTCCTGTGGCGGAAAGCCGCTGCTAGGTTTTGATTTGCTCGAGCACCGCGGGCGCGGCGTAAGCGCTGGCCATAGGAACAGTCGCTGCTGGGTTGTTTTACCATCGCTGACGCAAACTGCAACTTTTTCTTTCATATTTCCGACATCGGTTCGACTGCCGCTTTGTGGTCGTGATGAGTAAGAGTAATCCGTCCCCACCTCCTTCTAGCCAAACTGTGGGAACCGAAATTCACACCGCCAATTTTAATGAATAAGATTGCGGAGGAAAGCCAAGTTAACCCGACTTTCCTTGAAGGTCCGGATTCTTCGCGACAGCCAACGACAAGTGACCGAATAAATGCGGAAAAGATTTGTTAAGATTTGAGACTGGACCTTAAGAAAGGCTGCCTACGCACTCTTTCGAGGATCAAGTCGGACGAAGTTCAGTTTAGAAAGAATTGAACAAGAGATCGAACCGCCTGGGCGGGTTTGATCTAGTATGAGCGCTTGTCATAGAAACAGGCATGTCAAGATAATTCCTAGGGTTTCTATGTAACGGAGCTTTGAAGTAAAGAATTGTCCGATCCTTCCGAGAGGAGCGGAGATTTGCGAGCAGGAGGTGGCCAGACGTTCTAGGGCCTGGTTCGTCTAGTACGAGCGTTGGTCATAGAAATGGGCATGTCGAAGATCATGCCTAGTGTTTCTATGTGCGGAGCTCTGAGTAAAAGTATAGTTAGATCCTTCCGAGAGGAACAGGGGTCCTGCGGAGAAGATAAAACTAGAACAAGAGGCGGCCAGACGTTCTAAGTCCTGCCTCGCTGGCCTAACCGCATAAGTTCTCAGTTCTCTAAGCTAGCAGGAGTTCTCTAAGTCTAGATTCTAGGATTTTCGGATCTTCCTCTCCTCTGCTCTTGCTCTCCTTATATACTCACTCCTAGGTCGGTTTGCCTTAAGATGATGGACCTCGCCTTTGGGCCCAAGCTTATCTCTTCAGGAAGTATTCCATTTTCGTCGATCTTTGTAATTATCCTCGAGTTTTCGGTGACTTGATGTTTATCCGATGTTCGGGAGATCGGATAAACCGTCATAGCCTGATTGGGCCTGAATTCTTATAATCGTAAGTAAGTCCGTGGACTTGTCTTTAGTCGTTGAACGTTTTATATGATTTCTCGGAAAGACTATTTTTCTCGTAAAATAAACCATATAGCCTAAACGATCGATGTTCAAGTTAATCGACCTTGTTTTATACGATATCTTCTACGAGAAATCCAATCCTTCTAGTTTTTGTCGTAAAACATCGAGGACGATTCCAATCGAGTCGAAGGATGTTTATTCCATAGCCGTGATCGTCCCAAGCTCGCGATGATTGATCCAAACAAGCCAAGATGGGATCAGACCGAACACGATGGGACCAAGACCAGGACGAGGGCCGCCGACCGGCGCCAGGTCGGGTGCCGCCGGCGCCAGGTCGGGTGCCGCCGGCGCCAGGTCGGGTGCCGCCGGTGCCAGGCCGGGTGCCGCCAGCACCAGGCCTGCCCGCTGATGGTGCCGCCGGCGCCAGGCCGGGTGCCACCAGCGCCAGGCCAGCCCGCTGCGGACGGGTGCCGCCGGTGCCAGGCCGGGTGCCGCTGCCAGGCCGGCCTGCGTGACGGTGCCGCCGGCGCCAGGCCGGCCCGTGTGGCGCGTGCGCCTGCGCCAGGCTGAAGATCTCGCAGGGCTTCATTTGATATCTTGATCGCTTTCTGGTTCCTCACGGTTTGAGAGAACGACCTCTTCAAGTTTCGAGGCAGATTCTTTTGTGTTTAGGGTTTTGTGGTGATCGAATCTTGATGTCCTTGGGCGAAGGACCGATCTTTCCGGGGACTCTCGTCCGCGCACGTCCGTAGTCTTCCGATCTCATAGAGAGTGGATATTCTAATTTGAGAAGATCTCGTATAACTTCTTTTCAAATTATCCGAGACTTTTTGTTTCAAGAAATACTTTCTAGAGACTTTCAGTCATTGATTCCGTCGTGACCGGTTTTGACACCAACACCTTGGTCGACAATCAGTAAGAGAAGGAGACCGTTGGAGAGTATGAGACAAGAAGAAGAAGGATTAAAATAAGCAAGGTCACATGTTCCATTTAAGGGTGCTAGCCGTTTATGTGCTGTCACTTTCATCTCCTTGTGCAGCCTCTTTGTTTATTATTTTTGTGTACTTGCCTAGCTTAGTTTATTAGTTACTGGAGAAGGAAACTTGCCTTTAAATATTTGTAAAACTTCACACATTCTGATTAAGGGAAATAGTTCTTCCTTCATCTCTCTCTCTCACTTACTCGTCCAACTCTCTCACCCTTACTCTGTTTCACTCTATTCTTACTCTGTTATTCATTTTCTTACATGGTATCAGAGCGTTAAATCTCTTGAGACCCTCATTTTCTTCCGAAAATTTACTCCGGTATCTTTTCTCTTTGGATTCATCCATTTACTTTCTTAATTTTTTCTCCAGATTCCTTTTATCCGTTGGATAATAAATCTGTGTTCTTGAGTGTTCTTGATTTTTTCTTCATTGTGCTCACTCTGTTCTGTCTCCATTTATTTTTCTTGAGAGTTTATCTTGATTCTAGTCTTGAGTTCTCTCAGTTCCAGAGTTCTTTTATCACAAATCCAGCCTTGAAAAATCAAATTATTCTTGGCGCCTACCTGAAGAGATGGAGCACCACAGAGCAGTTCATATTCCATGCACACTCAAGGGACCAGGAAACTACATCACCTGGTCTAGAATGACCAGAGCAGCCCTTGGAGGAAGAGGTCTTTGGGAGCATGTTACTTCAAGTTCAGCACAAAAGCATATCACCCAAGGAGAAGATGGCAAGGAGATTGTAGCGGTGGATGAAGGCAAATGGGGTCAGGAAGACCTCCTGGTGCTGTCTATCCTGCATAGCTCTCTTGATGGTCCTCTTATGGATACTTACTCACACTGTGAAACTCCAAAACAGTTGTGGGATACTCTGCAGAGAGTGTATGTTAACACTTCAAACCTTACCAGGATCTATGAAGTGAAGAGAGCCATCAACAACTTGCAGCACGAAGAAGGAGACTTCACCAAACACCTTGGGAAGTACAGTCAGCTATGGTCTGAGCTGGATATGCTAAGGCCAAGCTCCAATGATCCTGACACGCTTGAAGCTAGGCGTGTGCAAGACAAGGTCTTTGGACTATTTTTCACACTCAGCCCAAGCTTCAATGATGTGGTCAGGCACATTTTGAGAGAAAAGGAGCTTCCAAGTTATAATGAAGTGTGTGCTCAACTTTAAAAGGAGATAGGCTCAGATGGTCTCTTTGGTGGTGGAAAAGGTGAGTTATCTATGGTACACAAGGATGAGAAGGTAGAGAGTTCTTCTGCTAACAAAGCTCACTTCAAACCAAGAGGAGGAGGAGACAAGTCAGTAACTTGTGAGCATTGCAAGTATAAAGGAAATTCCAAGACCAACTGCTGGATCCTTCATCCTTATCTCAGGCCAGCCTTAGCTAACAAGCCCTACCAAGCCAGAGCCCATGAAGCAAGAGCTCAGGAGCATCCAGCGCCAAGCTACATGCACATGGGTGATGATGGGAAGGCTTTGGTCTCTACAACCCAAACTGGTGGCTCCACCTCTCACGCCATTCCCCAGCCACTCCATGAGGATGCATTCATCAGGAAGTCAGACATTGAGGCCTTGATCAAAGCCCTCAATGCAAACTCTGGTAACCAAACTATTAATGCTTTAAATTCTATGCACAATGCCTCTCACACTGCTAGACCTTTAATAATTGATTCAGAAGCTTCTAACCATATGATTAGGGATGCTAAACTGATTAATGATATTAAACCAGCTCTAGGCAGTGTTGTGATTGCAATTGGTGATAGAATTCCAATTGAGGGAGTAAGAAATCTGAACTTGTTTAATAAAGAGTCTCAAGCATTTTATATGCCTTCCTTCACATCAAATTTATTATCTGTTAAGAGAGCAACTAATGATCTGAATTGCAATGTTATTTTCAGTCCTAATGATGTTTGCTTTCAGGATATTAAGACCAGTAAGATGCTTGGAAAGGGTGTGAGCAAGGGAGAACTTTATTTCCTTGAAGACACCAATCTATCAGATTTAACCTCTGCTTTCAATTCTGTTTTAGCTAGTAATGTGTTAAGGCATGCTAGATTAGGCCATCCCCATGCTCGTGCTTTGAGTTTAATGTTGCCTAATTTATCTTTTCAAAATAAATCTTGTGAGGCTTGTATTCTTGGCAAACATTGCAAATCTGGTTTTCCTCAATCTATGACTATTTATGAGAATTGATTTGATCTAGTGCATTCTGATGTGTGGACTGCCCCTTGTGCATCTAGAGAAAACCATAAATATTTTGTGACATTCATAGATGAGAAATCAAAGTATACTTGGCTCACACTGATTAAAAGTAAATATAGAGTTTTAGAAGCTTTTATTAACTTCCAAAACTATGTAACTAACCATTTCAATTCCAAGATCAAAATTTTTAGGTCTGATAATGGTGGGAATATACTAGCAATGCATTCAAACAACACCTAGCAAAACATGGCATTATACATCAAACAAGCTTCCCATACACACCACAACAAAATGGAGTTTCTGAAAGAAAGAATAGACATCTTATGGAGGTTGCAAGGAGCATGATGTTTCACACAAATGTTCAAAAGAGGTTTTGGGGAGATGCTGTGATCACAGCTTGCTATCTGATCAACAGGATCCCCACAAAAGTCCTCAAAGATGTCTCTCCCTTTCAGGTATTAAACAAATCAAACCTCCATTAGATCATTTGCGTGTGTTTGGTTGTGTGTGCTATGTCTTGACACCAGGAGAGCAGAAAAACAAGCTGGAGGCCAAGAGTGTCAAAGGCATATTCATAGGCTACACTCACACGCAGAACGGGTACAAATGCTACATTCCAGATTCCAGAAGAGTTATGGTCTCAAGGGATGTCAAGTTTGTGGAATCAAAGGGGTACTATGATGAGAAGAGCTGGGAAGACCTCAGAGATCTCTCACAAGGACCATCTGATAGAGCAGACAACCTGAGAATAATTTTGAGGAATTTGGGGATCAGTCAGCCTAAGAGTAGTGTGGCACCAGCACCAGCACCAGCACCATCTCCATCACCACCAGTGGCTGTTAACCATGAAGAAGCAGCACCAATTGTGGATCCAGTCCATCCTGACCGGGTCAGCTCACCCGGCGAGTAAGACCATATTGCGGGTCAAATGGCCGACGAGCTCGACCGAGGCACGGGTCAGCTCGCCCGGCGAGTACAACAGTGTTGCGGGTCAACTCGCCGGCGAAGCTCGACCGTGGCATCGGTCAGCTCGCCCGGCGAAAGTACAACAGTGTTATGGTCAACTCGCCGGCGAAGCTCGACTACGGCACGGGTCAGCTCGCCCGCGAAGTACAACAGTGTTATGGTCAACTCGCCGGCGAGCTCGACCGTGGCGCGGGTCAGCTCGCCCGGCGAGCGCGGCCAACCCTTTGTGGACCATTCCAAACCCGGTCCCATCCCAAAACCATGCATCTTCGTCCGAAGTTTCCGTAACTCAGTCCTCGGGTCTGTGGACACGATGCCAATGTTCCGTCTAAAAACATTGTCAAAAGTCTTCGGGAAATTGGGGAGGTTATGTCTCTTGAACGGTTTCCCACTCTTCGTAATAGAACAGGTTACGGTTAACTAAACATCAACTGCCTCGGCTATGCGAAGAGACGGGGTTCTTTAGGGAAAATTATGCATATACCAACGGCTACTTCGCGAGTAAAATCGTAAAAATGCTTAAGTCTCGATACGGCCCAAAGAGGGTCCAAATTGCGGACAACGGCCCATCTATGATCCCAAAAGACTTGAGCCCAAAGACTAGTATGTCGGTTTATCTCATCCGCGGGAAGAGATAAATGTCAAATTTCCGCGAAGATAAATGTCAAGTTTCGAAGATAATCCGCGAAGAAAAGCGAGATATGGAAAAGCCCGCCAGCGACAAGTCCGGCCCGAGAAGAGGTAAACCGACCTAAAGGAGGAGTATATAAGGAGGACTTAGGACGAAGAGTAAAAGGAGAGAAATCAGAGCAGATCAGAGTAAACTTAGCACTTAGAGCAATTTAGGCAATTTTGAATTTTTACTATCGAGCTGTGACTCAACTAGGATAGAACTTAGGTTGCTAGACTAGCGAACTTACCGACAGCTCTCGTAACCGAGACTCTCACCTGTTGTTCACGCTCAAACGCGGATTCGGAAATAAGATCTTTTTGCTCTCTTTTTGTTCTTACGATTTATTATCGCATACTTTTCGTCTTATTGATTGTGTCGTGCGTTACCCAGCAGATAACCAGGACCTTCAGGGAAAGACAGGTTAACTTGGCTTTCCTCTGATTAAAAAAACTCGACGGTGTGAATCTTGGTTCCCACAGTTTGGCGCTAGAAGTAGGGGGTACGGATCTATCTCTCACGCAACCACACACGCTTAGTCAGGTATGACGATCGACACTGACAAAGACAAACAGGTGCCCGACGGGCCTCCCGTCGATCCCAGTGTTAATCTGACCCCAACTGGAAACATGTCAACGGTAACCACTGACACCCAGATGAAAGAACTGTTCGCTTCTGATCAGAAAAAGTCGGACGAACAGGATAAACTCGTTGCCTCTCTCGCAAAGCAGGTGGAGACCTTAACTGTGAAGGCTAGGAGTAAAAGCCCGCATGGCACCACCAGGACCCGCGGCGGCAGAAGACTCGATTTCAAGACTCCAAACCGCCAGGCCGCACGGACAGACAGAGCTTCCTCGGGAAAAAACCCTAGCGAAACAGCCCCGTCTGATGCCCAGCTGATCGTGAAGAAACTTCCACCTCCTCCCGGGAGCGACGAAGGAGATGACGTCGAACGTATCGATCTGGAAAAAAGTGACCTTTCCGATGGCTCGGACCAGGACGCTGATTTCCATCCGAGAAAAACGCGAAGCCAGTCCGCTCGGCAGAACGCGTCACTCGAAAAACCCATGACGGAGGAAGAAGAAAACCTCTATTGGGTGGAACAGGAGGAGCTGGCTGAAAAACAAGCCAGAATCCACCGGAGCCAGCGTCGGCAGACTCGAAGAGCATCTGGAAGCCCCGATGAGATCCACGACCTCTGCGAGTACATCGCGAAAACCGCGGCAGAAGTCAAAGCGGTAAAATCGCAGATTCACCACGCGACAAGCGCTGCGCCCGAAATCGACAGGCTACTCGAGGAAGCACGCAAGACCCCTTTCACTGCCTGGATCACGGAAACCCACATCTCAGATCCAGGGAAGATAAAAATTCCTGTCTACGATGGCACCTCCGACCCGAAGGCACATCTGCAGTCATTCCAGATCGCGATGGGAAGATGCAAACTCAAGAAGCACGAAAAAGACGCCGGCTACTGCCTCCTCTCTGTCGAAAACCTCAAAGGAGCGGCTTCGGGTGTTCTCTCGTCACGAGCGTAACTCAATCGGAAGTTTTCGCCAACTTGCTTCGAGTTCCTCAAACAGTATTCCATGTTCATGGACAGGAAAACCTCGGACGTCGATCTCCGGAGTCTATCTCAAAGGGAGGACGAGCCACTCCGCGATTTCATGAACAGATTCAAGCGAGTAATGGCATGAGTCACTGGACTCAGCGACAAAGTAGCAGTCGACGCTCTGCGGAAATCTCTCTGGTACCGATCTAAACTCCGGCGGTGGATATCTCTCGAGAAACCAAGAACAATCCAGGACACTCTGCACAAGGCAACAGACTTCATCATAATGGAAGAAGATATGAAGATCCTCTCCCAGAAACACAACCCGCAGAAAACGTCCGCAAAAAGGAGGAGCTCTCGTAACGATAAGTATATCCACCACGAAGGGGAAGATCTACAGGGCGAGCACAACTACGCCATCAATTCTGAACAAGGGAAAACTTCTGGAAACACCTGGACTAGGAACCAGTACAAGGATAATTCCTACTGCGAGTTCCACGAGACCAGAGGTCACTCCACCACAAACTGCAAGGTCCTCGGCGCTAGACACGCTGCAAAGCTCCTCGCCGGCGAACTGTCGAAGGTCACGAGCGTAAGAGACCTGGTCTTGGATTCTGACCGACCTCCCAAAACTGATAAAGAATATCCTGAGAGAGATACACGCGAGACCAGTCGGGGGAGTAACGCGGAAGAAGACAAAACGACCGCGGAAACGATAACAACCGTCGAAGAGTGAATATGATCATCGGAGGATCACAATTCTATCAAGATTCGGTCTCGTTGATCAAAGCTTACGGTCGGAAGGCGGAAACAAGTTCTAACTAGCAAACCCGTGCCCCGACCGATGACATGCATAATGATACAATCACTTTCGAAGAAAGCGAAACCATCGGTATCGACAAACCGCACTGTGATCCGCTAGTCATTGATTTTGTAATCCGAGACCTCGAAGTTGCCAGGATCCTTGTCAACACAGGAAGCACGGTCAACGTCATCTACCGCGACACGCTTCGAAGAATGAGTATCGAACTCGGAGAAGTCGTCCCGGAACCAAAACCTCCCACAGGTTTTTCGGGCTTGATGTCAATGATGTGAAAAAATTCGTCGACTTCATGGTAGTGGACACTCCTTCCATCTATAACGTCATCATGGGAACCCCCGGGATCAATGCCATGAAAGCAGTACCATCGACTTACCATCTCGGCATCAAATTCCCAACCCCGAACGGAACATCAGTAATCTGGGGATGCCAAAAACAGTCAAGGCTCTGCTACTTGGCTGAACATAAACTTCGACAAACTCGGAACACCCCAGCAGTCAACCCGAAGAACTCAAAGAAAACTCAGGACTTCTACCACAGCTCCGCAAAAAGCGATCCGGAACCATCAGATCAGGCAACGACTCGGGACGATGGCATCGTTCCCGAATCCATCACCTCACCGTCGGACAAACCTACTCCGGAAACGATCGTCGACCCAGCTTTGGCCCCAGTAGCCGAATTAACTGAGGCGACCCCCTCCAGCGAGTAGGAACACCCGTGGAAACATGAAGAACTACGAGATGGCTTGATCCTCAAAAGAGGTACGTAGGCAGCTTGTCCAATTGACAAGTTCAGCTATCCTCCTCTCCAAAAAGGGGGGGGGGGCGGGAGGAGGGTACGTATACTCATATACTCCCATAAAGTTCGAAATATCCGTGCTTGTACTCGAAATTTTCGAAACTTTTTAATAAAATTTCTTTTTTCCGATCTCACGAATCACTCGCAATAAGCCTCTACACCGTCCAAGCAATCCTTGGACGGGAACCAGTTCCTGTTTTAAAAACAGTCACGGTCAAGTAAGACCTAAAATGTACACGTCTTCTCCGAAAAGAGAGAAGATCGAAACCACCTTATAAAATATATATCTTTTGGGAAAAGCGAGACGTCGTGAACAATCCTCGAAAGATCTTATCTAAGCACACAGTCCATCCGCGACTTTAAAAAACAATGATGGTCGGTCGTCGATTGGCCTCGACGAACATACCTGAAAAACGTTCTCCAAAGAGAACTCGTAATCAAACCTTTCATAAAAAGTAAAGGTTCTCTTACATCCGACAAGGATATCATAGCACACTATACAAAAAATCCGAAATTTTGGTCAGCACTCCAGACGGTCTCTGGAAGATGCTCGGTTCTTCCCATACAAGTCGTATAAGCCGGCATCAAGCCGCAGACTTTAAAACGGAAAGAACCAGGTAAAAATCGCCAACAGGCAAAACGAAAGCCGATTAGACATCACATAGCCTTAGGGCCGAAAGTAACCCTAGGTCTTGCCCTAAACCCAGTCCTACTGGTCCACAAACATTACAAGACATGATACAAAAAAAAATGTCCCGTCGCCCACGTCTATAACGCTCAAGAAAACTTCGTAGAAACTCCAAAGCATTTACGACTATCTTTATCTTGAAAAAAGCCAGCGGACAAGCGACAAAACACGAGTCGAGATACGAAGTGACTACTCATATCTCATCCTCGACACTTGACAGAAGTATAAACTAAAAACATTCGTAATATATATTAGGAGCCGCAAAACGTCTGGGATTTAAAGCCACCAACGGCCAGTCCCACAAATAAAGTCAAATGGCCCCGTAAGGCCATAGCACACTCATATCAACGGCCACACTCGGCCTAAAAATCAACAATACAGATAAAGATAAGGGAAATCTATCCCGACGATCCTCAAAAGTCAAGGTCGAGATACCCGGACATCGAAACGCCAAACGAGCTCACGGGCTGATCGATCTCTCCCTCCTCGTCCGCAGCACCGGCTCCCGCTTCCGCCGTGTCCTCCGAGACATCGATGGAATTCCAAAACTGTCGGACCCTTCCTTCGATCTGAGGAACCAAGGATTCGGCATGGGCGCACCCGTCCATGAGGCCCTACATCTCAGCGACCTCGGCAGGAAAGGAGAAGTCCTTGTTCTGCGACTTGGAGAGGGTAGCGACCGTGCCACGGCACTCGCAAAAATTGCCCACAAATTCCTGAGCATCCTTAAAGCTCTCAAATTCAGTGGCAAACAAAGCGGCCCTCCGCTCCATCTCGGCGACAATCGTTCTCTTTCCTTTCCTCTCCGCACGGACAAGGCCCCGAGAATGGAGCTCAGCCTGTCTCCGGCTCTGTTCCTCGACCTCTTTCCGAAACTGAAAAAGTTCTCTTTCAGCCTCCTTGGCTTTGAAGTGAGAGATACGCGATTCCCGGAAACTTCCGTCAAGCGCCGCATTGAACACCCTCATCCCTTGCATGAACTTAAGATCAGAAAAGGAAACAAAAAAATAATATATCAAAATTCAGATCAAAGTTCAAAGGATAAACCTCGTTGATCAAACAGGAACCTTCAGTGACTACTTTCCTCCTCGACTCTTCGTCCAGCGACTCATGAGTAGTGAAACCGGGAGGGAGGTCGGCAAAAAAATCGCTAGGAGGGGGAACCTCGCTGGTTCCACTCCTTCCCCTGGGTGAAACTAGGGCTCCATCCTGGCAGCGGAGGGTCTCCCGAGACGTTCTCAGAGGCGACCCCTTTGCCTTTCCGAGACCTGTTTCTCTGCCTCTGAGCAGGCAAGACATCAATGACCGGTTCTACGTCGTACGGAACGTCAAGAGGCTGGGAGACGGCTCCAGATCGATGGAGCTCCACCGCGCTTCGAATTCGTTCAACGGTGAAGGAGTTCCACGAGAATGGCCTGTCGCGGAGAAGATCTCGCTTGGCAAAAAGATCGGCAGGAGTCGGGGAAGGATCCTGTTCACTGCAAGATAATAAAATATTAATCATCTTCACGTGTTTTCAAGGTATCAAAACGAAATACGCAACTAGTCGTATTACCATGTTTAAAGTTCCACTCCTGACGGAATAGGTGGAGGTAGCTCTCCTCGACAGACTCCCCATCTATCCGGACAACGAAAAAGCGCTCGAACCATGTCTTGTGGTGCGAAGTATGCCCCTGAATTATAGCCATATTTTTCTTTGGCACCATGCGGTATGAGCCGTCGATCCCTGTTCCTTTCGTAAACCAAAATCCCTCGAAGTCGCCAGGGTTAAGATCCATTCCTAGCTCGTAACTCGAGATCAACACGCCAAGCCAATGCTGCAAGGACTGAACGTTTAGCTGGCTGATCGAAAGCCCAAAGTGGTGAACCGCGCAGACGATGGTGCCGGGGATCGGAAACCAAATGCAGAAATACGCCAGGAAGGCCTCGTAGCAAGTAAAGAAACCTTCCGGAAGGTTCCTCGCGCTCTCGTTGCCACTCGGGATCCGAAATATGACTCCACTTGGAATCTGGTAAGAGTTTCGGAGAGCCGTAAGGTAGTCGGGAGAGACCATGCTCGGCGTGAGGGGTGCGTTCGGCGACCTCACGGTCCTCTTAGGGATTGGAATGTCTTGCAGAGGCGGAAGCGAGCCGCAAAGAGCTTTGTAGTAAGCATCCTTTGCGTCTTCCTCAACTTCAAACTCTTCTTTCGGGGTGATCACCTCATTAGCAGAAGAGTCACCCGAAGATCCTTTTCTTTGTATAAGCAAAGAGAGAAAGAGAAGAGAAATTCCTATCTTAGAGGAAAGTTCTTGTGAGGAGTAAGTAAAGAATGATAAAAAACTTACTCCACCTATATAGGCAACAAAGGAGAGTTACTATTCACTCTCGGCTTTCGGCAAACGATTACGTCTCTACACCTTCCTAACAAGCTATACCGCGAGCTAGGACCTGTTGCCAAAACTCCACGGAACCTAGCTAGTTGGGGGGCTAAATGTTGGGGTCAAAATCGGTCACGACGAAATCGATTCCCGAAAGTCCTCGGAAAAACCAAATCTCGGTCAATACATCAAAAACCGAGAAAACGAATAACTGAAACGGATCGCCCGACGAGCACGGGTCTACTCTCCGGCGAGCACGACCGTAGCACGGGTCAGCTCGCCCGACGAGTACAACAGTGTTAGCGGTCAACTTCGCCCGGCGAGCTCGACCATAACGCGGGTCGGCTCGCCCGGCGAGCTCGACCGTGGCGCGGATCAGGTCGCCCGGCGAGCGCGGCAAACCCTTCGTGGACCATTCCGATCCCGGTCCAATCCCAAAACCATGCATCTTTGTCTAAAGTTTCCGTAACTCATTCCTCGGTTCCGTGGACACGATAACAATGTTCCGTCTAAAAACATCGTCGAAAGTCTTTGGGAAATTGGGAGGTTATGTCTCTCGAACGGGTTCCCACTCTTCGTAATAGAACAGGTTACGGTTAACTAAACATCAACTGCCTTGGTTATGCGAAGTGACGAGTTTCCGTTGGGAAAATTATGCCTATACCGACGGCTACTTCGCGAGTAAAATCGTAAAAACGCTTAAGGCTCGATACGGCCCAAAGACGGTCCGAATTGCGGACAACGGCCCATCTATGATCCCAAAATACATGAGCCCAAAGACTAGTATGACGGTTTATCTCATCTGCGGGAAGAGATAAATGTCAAATTTCCGCGAAGATAGATGTCAAGTTTCCGAAGATAATCACGAAGAAAAACGAGATATGGAAAAGCCCGCTTCGCAACAAGTCCGGCCCGAGAAGAGGTAAACCGACCTAAAGGAGGAGTATATAAGGAGGACTTAGGACGAAGAGCAAAAGGAGAGAAATCAGAGCATATCAGAGCAAACTTAGCACTTAGAGCAATTTAGGTAATTTTCCGTTTTTACTATCGAGCTGCGACTCAACTAGGTTAGAACTTAGGTTGCTAGACTAGCGAACTTACCGACAGTTCTCGTAACCGAGACTCTCACCTATTGTTCACGCTCAAACGCGGATTCGGAAATAAGATCTTTTTGCTCTCTCGCATACTTTTCGTCTTATTGATTGGGTCGTGCGTGGCCCAGCAGATAACCGGGACCTTCAGGGAAAGCTAGGTTAACTTGAATTTCCTCCTATTAACAAAACTCGACGGTGTGAATCTTGGTTCCCACAATCACCAAGGGAGAGGCACCAAAGCTGATGATTACTCAAGGGGATGATGAGGAAGAGATCTCAAACGAGGAGGCTGTGGAGAAATGGCAGCAAAAGGATATGCTCGTATTGTCCGTGCTTCATGCCTCATTGGAGCCTACTCTCCTGTATGCATACAGCTACTGCGAGTCAGCAAAGGAGCTGTGGGATACACTCAAGAAGGTGTATGGAAACACCTCTAACCTCAATCGTGTGTATGAAGTGAAACAAGCAATTAACAACTTGGTACAAGATGATATGGAGTTCACCAAACATCTAGGAAGGTTCAGATCCTTATGGTCAGAGTTGCAAAAGGCTAAGGCCGAGTACTACTGATGCTGATGAACTCAACAAGTGAAGGGAACAAGACAAAGTCTTTGGATTACTCCTCACATTGAATCCAGCATACAATGGTCTCATCCAGCCTCTGTTGAGAGAGGATACTTTACCTGATCTAGAGGAGGTGTGTGCTCGTATCCAGAAGGAACAGGGTTCCATGGGCTTGTTTGGAAAGAAAGGAGATCTTTTACTTGCAAATCAAGCATCTCATGCCGAGAAGGGAAAAGCTCCACTAGCCAACAAAGCTGCGCATGGAAAGTATGAGGAGAAAAGGTTCAATGGGAGCTGTGATCATTGTAAGAAGCAAGGCCACAAGAAGAGCCAATGCTGGATCCTTATCCGCATCTGAAGCTTGCCAAGTTCATGAATGAGAGAGAGGCAAGGGCTCACTTTGGTGATGGATCTAATGGAGCAAGTGCCAGCAAAGATGGAGAGGAACGTGAAGCCGACAATGGAAATTCCTTAGTGGCTTACACTGGTGGGTCTAGCATCCGGAACAGCAATGACCAGGAGTATCTCAGGAAGTCTTACCTTGATGCACTCATCAAGTTGTTCAAGGAGAATGGTAACAACTTTGGGTACTCATATGGTGCTTCTATGATTCCTCAAACCAATAGGATGCTTAGTAATTCAGTGAACTTGCATGATCATCTTAGAAATGCCAGTACTGCTAGGATTGATTATGCATACAAATCTGATCATGCTTCTAAGCCATCCATCATTCTTGCTCATCTTGCTGGTTCATGCTCATCTAAGCCTCTTATAGTTGATTCTAGTGCATCTCATCACATGATTGTTGAGATGAGTTGAGTAATGTGCTGAGTATGGTGTTAAGGGGAGTTACATGAAGTAAGGTGTTGAAGATATGAAGAGAGGAAGCTATTTGGAGAAGGATGGATGGAAGTGATCATGTCCGTACAAGGCCGTACAGTCCGTACATAGATCACTCCACCAAAGGGGTGAAATGAACTTACCCGGGTGAAAGTAAAATGAGTGTGGTGATCTTTACTTGTTACTGAAGCTTGTGACCGTTGAAAGGAAGAAGGAGGCGCATCTGACAGCCTGTGACAGGCTGTCAGAGTCAAGGCAAAGACCAGAACGTGTGAGGGCTGGGATTGGAAGGTTTGAATGAAGCGCCTCTTCTCTTGGTTGACTTCACATGCTTCACCTTATGCTTAATCTGAAAGCCGTTGTATCTGAGTCCGTACATATATTGTAATCTCGACCTTAAGATTTATTAAGCAAGTAATGAGAGTCTCATAAGCATTTTCAGAATGGTTCTAGTCTCATAAATCTCTCTTTAATCTTTAATATTCGATTCTCTTTTCTAATCTCTTTCTAAAACTCTCATAATCTCTCTTTTACATTCAAGATCTATAGAAATCTTACGGTATTAGAGCCTTGTTGGCTTTTCAACCTTTGTTCTTGAGCTGTTCGTGGGTGTTCTTGAGGTTCTTTGAGGCTACATCTTTGAAGAACAAGCGTTTGTGTTGGTTGGTGTTTTTCTTGGAGATCCTGTCTCTAGGAAGCTTCGGTTAATGTTTACAAGGTCTTGTCCGCGTGATAATCTTCAGTTTGGTTCGTTGAGAGTTCAAAGGTTGAGTCTTTGTGGTGTTTCCTTGGAGATCTGTGGGAAAGTTCAAGTCTTGTGCGGTTTGTGGTTTCAAGGAGGTATCTTTGGAGGAGTTCTTTGAAGATTGAGTCTTGAAGCTGTTTGGTGGTTTGGATCTGAGTCTAAGAGTGTGTCCAAGAAGAGTTTGTCTTTTCTTTGAAGATGGATAGTGGTATGAAGATGAAGGTAGCTGTGTCCTTTAAGGGGAACAACTACTTTGTGTGGTCTCGGATGGTCAAGACGGCCATTGGAAGTAAGGGTATGTGGGGGCATATCACATCTGGTGAGGCTCCAAAGCTTATTACTCATGGAGGAGACAAGGAGGAAGCCTCGGATGGGGCAAGTGATGCTGTAGAGAAGTAGCAGCAAGAAGATCTCATGGTGTTATCCGTGTTGAGATGAGAGGATGTATAGATAATTAAAGAGAGACTTGGGGTGAAGTGATGAAGAGAAGAGAAGCTTGTGAAAGAAGTGGGAAATGGTACGGACGGTACGGTCTGTACGGACGGCCGTACGGACCAGCTCGATCAAGACTCATTTGGGATCAACCTTTCTTCATGTTTTGGAGTTGTGCAAACTTAGGGCATAGTGTACGGATTTACTCTTGTTACCACGGTGAATAGGAGCAGAAACTCAAGAAAAGGTTACCGGCCAAGGGAAGAAGCAAGCGGCCTAAGACGCTTGCTGAAGAGGAAGGTTTGGTTTGAAATGAGCTTGTGACCGTTTGGAGATAAGAGGCGCACCTTAGACAGATCAAGACAGGCTGTAAAGGTGACCAAGCGTGTTGAACACCCTATTGGACAAGCCTGGCCTGGATGCTCCTCTCCCATTGACCACACATGCTTAAGTCTTCTCATTTAGCTCTTTTAACCCCATCGTATCTCGACTATATATATGTAATCCTCTCATTAATAATAAACTAAACAAGTTTTGAGTCTCTTAAGTCTCTCTTTAAATATGATTCTCCATTAGTCTTTAATCTGTTCTTAGCTAATCTTTCTTAATCTCTTCTTAATCTCCTCTAAATCTCTTTATTCCTCTCATATTATCTAATAATCTCTAAAGATTATATGGTATCAGAGCCAGGTTGGCTTGTCCACCTGTGTTCTTGAGTGTTCTTGAAGATTCAAGGCTAGATCTTTGAAGAACAAGTGAAGTTATCCGTTTGTGTTTCTTTTGAAGATCCGGGTGCAAGTGGGTTCCGTTAGGCGTTTGTGAAGCTCAAGGGTGTTCCAAGAAGTGTGTGTTATCAAGTCTTGTTCGTGTGGTGGTGTGAGGCTCAAAGGTTGAAGCTTTGAAGGAGTCTTTGAAGATCCAAGCTAAAGGTCAAGTCTTTGTTTGGTTTAAGTGGTAAAGGTGGGATCTTTGAAGGTGTATTTGAAAGATCGAGTCTTGGAGCTACTTGTGGGGTTAGATCTTAAATCTGAAACCATGGAAGTCAAGTTAAGTCTTTGATGATGGACGTGAGTATGAAAATGAAGGTAGCTGTGACCTTTAAGGGAAATAACTACTTGGTGTGGTCTCGGATGGTGAGAACCGCGATTGGAAGCAAGGGTTTATGGAGTCATATTACATCTGGTGAGGCTCCAAAGCTGCTTACTCAAGGAGGAGACAAATAGGATGTCTCAACTGATGGTGCAAGTGAAGCTATGGAGAAATGGCAGTAAGAAGATTTGATGGTTCTTTCAACTCTCCATGCTTCATTGGAGCCAGCATTGTTGGATGCTTATAGCTACTATGAGTCAGCTAATAAGCTGTGGGATACTTTAAAGAAATTGTATGGGAACACTTCAAACCTGAGCAGAGTATTTGAGATCAAGCAAGCCATCAATGGATTGGGAGGTTCAGATCCTTATGGTCAGAGCTGAAAATGTTGAGCCCGAGTACCACTGATGCTAATGAGTTAAACAAAAGGAGAGAGCAACACAAAGTGTTTGGTCTGTTGCTTACATTGAATCCGGCCTATAATGGTCTCATCCAGCACCTGTTGAGAGAGCACAATCTTCCAAGCTTAGAGGATGTTTGTGCCAGGATTCAAAAGGAACAAGGGTCCATAGGTTTGTTTGGGAGAAAGGGAGAGCTTTCACTATAATTTTAGAGAATATAAAGGTATTGAGTGTTTATGAAGAGATTTGATGAATATAAGATGTTTGAATGAGTTTCAATGTATGAAATGTATGAAGAACATGATGAACTTAGAGAGAATAGTGAAGAACTCATGTTAATTTTATTAGGCAGAGTGATTACATATATATATGAGAGGAGAGAGCTAGGATAAGCACTATACAAAGCATGTGAAGTCAAAGATTACGATAAGGCTAATTTGAAATGATCTAATGAGAGGCACCACACGCTTTACCATCTTTGGCATCTAAGAACAAGATGCTGTCTACTTTCCAGCCTGTCCATAGCTGGAGACGCGCCTCTTCCTTTCTTCCAACGGTCAGATGGGTCTAGAGACTTAGCAACAGTGAACTGGCCGAGTAACTCCTTCAAGGTAACTTATGGATGGTTAATCCAAAGTTACCATGGTAACTATAAAGTTACCATTGTACGGCCTGTTGTACGGATGATCCAAACTTGCCCATTCTTCCATTTCTTATCTTTCCTCAGTGCTTCATATCTTCACCAAGCAATGCCTCACTTCATATAATCACTCAGCAAGTCTTCTCTTCTTATTTCAACACTCCCCTCAAGCTTGACCATGTGGAACAAGTCAAGCTTGGAAATATGAGACCTTCCTCATTAAAACCTCACCAAGGAAAACCCATTGGGAAAAAACCTTGATGAGGGAGAAAGAGTAAAGATCCCATAACTAAGGGGATCAGCTCCTGCTAGGAGTAAGATCAATGAGCCCCAATCTCACATGTATGGACTCCATTGTCTTCTGCCTAGCTGCTTTGGTGAACACATCTGCAAGTTGATCTTCACTCCTAGTGTAGCAAGGTAAGATCACTCCCATTACTATCATCTGCCTCACCTTGTGACAATCAACCTCAATGTGCTTGGTCCTCTCATGAAATACTGAGTTACTGCAATGTGAATGGCGGCAGATTGTCACAATGCATAGTCATTGGTGCTGATTGCTCTATCTACAAATGCATCGGGATGGCTTTGATCCACACCAGCTCGTTTGTAAGCTTCCGCATTGCTCTTTACTCAGCTTCAGCACTAGAACAAGAGACCACCTTTTGCTTCTTACTCTTCCAAGTAACAAGATTCCCACCAATGAAAGTACAGTAGCCAGTTGTAGATCTTCTATCATCCCTATCACCAGTCCAATCAGCATCACAGTAGCCAACCACTTCAGTGCTTCTATTACAGCCCATCCATACACCTAGACAGTGGTGCGATTTAGATACATCAGAAGCCGCTTCACCATGCCCCAATGATGCTCTTTTGGATCTTGCATATGCTGGCTCACCTGATTCACAGCAAAACAAATATCAGGCCGCGTAATTGTGAGATAGATCAGTTTACCCACTAGCTTTCTATAAAGCTTTGGATCATGGAAAGGCTTGCAGTCTTCAATCTCCCCCTCACGTGGGATCTTATACCCATCTTCAAGAGGCATCTTTGCTGTTTTCCCTCCAACCATACCTGCATCTTTCAAAAGATCAAATGCATACTTTCTTTGGGAAATGAATAATCCTTCCTTGGATCTACACAACTCAATTCCAAGAAAGTATTTCATCTCTCCCAAGTCTTTAATCTCAAAAACAGACTTGAGAAAGTCTTTGGTTTCTTGCATACCAATCTTATCACTACTACCGGTTATGATGATATCATTAACATAAACAAGTAGACAGATGATACCCAATTGTGTGGTGAGAGTGAAGAGAGTGTGATCACCCTCTGACTTCCTAAAGCCACGCCCATTTAATGTAGTACTCAACTTGTTGTACCAGGCTCTAGGGGATTGTCTTAGACCATAGATGACTTTCTTTAACCTGAAGACATTCTCTGGTTTCACTAGACGTTCTAGACCTGGTGGAGGATGCATATATAATTCATCTTCAAGCTTTCCTTGAAGAAATGCATTCTTCACATCCATCTGCCAAAGATCCCACTCAAGATTCACAGCAAGAGATAAGACTATTCTGATTGTATGCAGCTTCGCAACTGGAGCAAAGGTATCAATGTAATCCTCTCCATAGGTCTGAGTATATCCTCTTGCCACTAGTCTTGTCCTCTTCCTATCCACGGTTCCATCAGGCTTGTATTTGATAGTGAAGATCCATCTACTAGTCACTGCCTTCTTTCCCTTTGGTAACTCACTCTCATACCTAGTGTCATTCTTTATCATAGCATTAGCTTCATCTCTCTCTGACTCTTTCCAATCCTCATGCATCATTGCTTCTTCATAAGACCTTGGAACAAAACTTGCATCTAAGCTCATCATGAATGCACAATGTTCTTCAGGATACTGAGCAAACGAACACACGGCTTGGGAAGGATGCTCCACAGCCTGGGAATTGTAGTACACTCGAGTGTTTACCCAGTTGGAAGGATCCTTCCTTTGCCGTGTACTCCTCCTCAAGGAGACAGCCTCAGCTTCATGTTCCACACTTGGTAACTCAACCACTAATTCCATAACAACTTCTTCTTCAGGTTCATGATCTTGTTTTTCAGGTTCAGCTTCATAACCTTGGTTCTGTTCTTCATCTTGTATCACACCTTGATCAGGAGAGGCTGAGCTTTGATCTTCTTGACCTGTAGTCTCAGCATCATTTCCCCCTTCATGATCAATGTGGGGTGGTTCTTCAGCTTCATTGCTGGTAGTAGCTTGTGTTTCACTTTGATCCTGGGACATGTTTATCCCAATACCCTTTAATATCAACCTCAGACTTGTAGCTTTTTCTGAAGGTCTTGACAAATCTGCCAAGTCCTCCCAACTGCTGCTTCCATAGTAACTCTTATCTTCAAGGAACTTGACATCTCTTGAGACCAAAACTCTCCTTCTATCCGGATCAAAACACTTGTTCCCTTTCTGAGTAGTAGAGTAGCCCACAAAGATTGCTTTAGTGCTCTTTTCTTCAAGTTTACTCCTCAGCTCACTAGGAACTAGCACAAAGCACACGCAGCCAAATACCATCAAGTGTTCAATCATTGGCTTGGTCTTGTTGAGAACCTCATAAGGACACTGATCTTTCAAGACTCTGGTTGGTATCCTATTGATAAGATAGCAAGCAGTTGTGACCGCATCACTCCAGAATCTTTTAGGCACACTGGTTTGGAACATCATTGACCGAGCCACTTCCATGAGATGCCTATTCTTTCTCTCAGCAACTCCATTTTTCTGAGGAGTATAAGGACAACTGGTCTGATGCACTATCCCATGTTGAGCTAGATAGTCCCTGAAAGCATAGCTTGTATACTCTCCACCATTGTCAGACCTAAAACACTTGATCTTGGCATTATATTGGTTAGAGACATAAGCCATGAAATTCTTAAATGCATCTTGGACCATGTCTTTGGTTTTGATTAGAGTTAACCAGGTGTATTTAGATTTTTCATCAATGAATGTGACAAAGTATTTGTAACAATCTCTAGAAATGCAAGGAGCAGTTCAAACATCAGAGTGAATTAAATCAAAGCACTTCTCATAGATAGTATTAGAATTTTGAAACACACTCTTACAATGTTTTCCCAAAATACAAGCTTCACAATCATTATTTTCAAACATGACACCTGGTAACATTAAGCTCAAGGCTCTAACATGTGGATGTCCTAACCTAGTATGCCACAATGCACCTTAATGAGGAATAGAACTCAACAAGCAACTAGAAACAGAAATATGGGCAATGTCTTCAAGCAAGTAAAGGTCTCCTTTAGTCACTCCTTGCCCAATGAGCTTATTGCTCTCAATATCCTGAAACTTGACATCATTAGGACTGAATATAACATTGCATTGCAGATCATTAGTGCACTTCTTAACAGATAAAAGATTTGAAGTAAAATCAGGCATGTAGAAAGCTCTAGAATCCTTATCAAACAATTTCAGATTTCCAATTCCTTGAATGGGGATTTTATCACCATTGGCTATCATAACATGACCATGAGCAGGTTCTATATCTTTAATAAGACTATGATCACTAATCATATGATGAGATGCACCAGAATCCACAATCAAAGGTTTAAACAATGGTTTTTGAGCTATATGAGTACTAATGAGTTCAGTTTCAATTCGCAAAGCATGGATAGTATCAAGCAACCTATCACAGATACGAGGCATTCTATGAGCAGCATAAGATTGACCAAGGGTGTTTCCGAACGTGTTACCAGACTCTTTAAGGGCTTTGATCAAGGCATCAAAGTCAGACCTCCTTATCATCTCAGGTCCAAGTTCTTTCCGGCTGTATTATAAGATGTAAGAGCCTTTCCTCCACTTTCACCAACTTGAACAAATGGACCAGCTCCGGAAGGACCAGACCCACTTGTTTTTGTAGAGAGGTTAGCTCTTCCCTCCTTGTCTCTGTTGAACTTAGGCGGTTTGAGATGAGGATGTAGAATCCAACACTGATTCTTCCTATGCCCGGACTTCTTGCAATGCTCACACACGCCTCCATACTTCCTCTCATCAGAATGGTAAGCAGCTTTGTTTGCTTGAGTTTCTTCAGCCTGATGTGCCATAGTCATGGTCTTCTTTCCTCTAAAGAGACCAAGAGTTCCTTCCTCCTTTTGGAGCTGCGCACACACATCTTCCATGTTTGGTAAGGTTGGTGACCTAAGGATATGCTTTATCACATCTTGATAAGCCGGATCCAAAGTCAGCATGAGACCGAACATTTGATCTTTCTCCTTCCTTTCCTTGATGACATCAAGATCATTATTACTTGGCCTCAAAGGTTCAAGCTCAGACCATAAAGATCTGTACTTGCTCAAGTGTTTGGTGAATTCCTCTCCACTTTGCTTAAGAGTGTTGATAGCTTCCTTGATTTCAAACACTCGGCTCAAGTTGGAGACATTCCCATAAGTCTTTTGGAGAGTTTCCCATAGATGCTTTGGAGTCTCACAGTAGCTGTATGCATCCAAGATGGTGAGCTCGAGAGACCCTTGAAGTATGGACAGAACCATCAGATCTTCTTGAACCCACTTCTTCTCATCAACAACCGCAAGCTCCCTTCCACCTTCATCTCCCTCGTTGGCCACTGGTTTATGAGCTTCATCAGTGATACGACTCCATAACCCTAGCCTTCCAATGGCTGTCTTCACAAGTCTTGACCACAGCAGGTAGTTAGAGCTCCCTTTCAACAAAACTGGAACCATAATCACCTTGCTTGCATCCCTTGCATCCATATTGCTTTCCGAGTATCAAAAGAAAGAGAAAAGCTTGGGACTTTATTAGAAGCTGAAGAACACACACGAATCACTCAATACTAAAGCCAACCTGGCTCTGATACCATGTAATTTTAGAGAATAGAAAGGTATGGAGTGTTTATGAAGAGATTTGATGAATATAAGATGTTTGAATGAGTTTCAATGTATGAAATGTATGAAGAACATTATGAATACAGAGAATAGTGAAGAACTCGTGTTAATCTTATTAGGCAGAGTGATTAGATATATATATGAGAGGAGAGAGCAAGGATAAGCACTATACAAAGCATGTGAAGTCAAAGATTCAGATAAGGCTAATTTGAAATGATCCAATGAGAGTCACCACACGCTTTAGCATCTTTGGCATTTAAGACCAAGATGCTGTCTACTTTCCAGCCTGTCCATAGCTGGAGACGCGCCTCTTCCTTTCTTCCAACGGTCGGATGGGTCTAGAGACTTAGCAACAGTGACCTGGCCGAGTAACTCCTTCAAGGTAACTTATGGATGGTTAATCCAAAGTTACCATGGTAACTATAAAGTTACCATTGTACGGCCTGTTGTACGGATGACCCAAAGTTGCCCATTCTTCCATTTCCTATCTTTCCTCAATGCTTCATATCTTCACCAAGCAATGCCTCACTTCATATAATCACTCAGCAAGTCTTCTCTTCTTATTTCAACACTCCCCCTCAAGCTTGACCATGTGGAACAAGTCAAGCTTGGAAAGCCATGAGACCTTCCTCATTAAAAACCTCACCAAGGAAAACCCATTGGGACAAAACCTTGATGAGGGAGAAAGAGTAAAGATCCCATGACTAAGGGGATCAGCTCCTGCTAGGAGTAAGATCAATGAGCCCCAATCTCACATGTATGGACTCCATTGTCTTCTGCCTAGCTGCTTTGGTGAACACATCTGCAAGTTGATCTTCACTCCTAGTGTAGCAAGGTAAGATCACTCCCATTACTATCATCTGCCTCACCTTGTGACAATCAACCTCAATGTGCTTGGTCCTCTCATGAAATACTGAGTTACTCGCAATGTGAATGGCCGCTTGATTGTCACAATGCATAGTCATTGGTGCTGATTGCTCTATCTACAAATGCATCAGGATGGCTTTGATCCACACCAGCTCGTTTGTAAGCTTCCGCATTGCTCTTTACTCAGCTTCAGCACTAGAACAAGAGACCACCTTTTGCTTCTTACTCTTCCAAGTAACAAGATTCCCACCAATGAAAGTACAGTAGCCAGTTGTAGATCTTCTATCATCCCTATCACCAGTCCAATCAGCATCACAGTAGCCAACCACTTCAGTGCTTCTATTACAGCCCATCCATACACCTAGACAGTGGTGCGATTTAGATACATCAGAAGCCGCTTCACCATGCCCCAATGATGCTCTTTTGGATCTTGCATATGCTGGTTCACCTGATTCACAGCAAAACAAATATCAGGCCGCGTAATTGTGAGATAGATCAGTTTACCCACTAGCTTTCTATAAAGCTTTGGATCATGGAAAGGCTTGCAGTCTTCAATCTCCCCCTCACGTGGGATCTTATACCCATCTTCAAGAGGCATCTTTGCTGTTTTCCCTCCAAGCATACCTGCATCTTTCAAAAGATCAAGTGCATACTTTCTTTGGGAAATGAATAATCCTTCCTTGGATCTACACAACTCAATTCCAAGAAAGTATTTCATCTCTCCCAAGTCTTTAATCTCAAAAACAGACTTGAGAAAGTCTTTGGTTTCTTGCATACTAATCTTATCACTACCAGTTCTGATGATATCATCAACATAAACAAGTAGACAGATGATACCTGATTGTGTGGTGAGAGTGAAGAGAGTGTGATCCAACTCTGACTTCCTAAAGCCACACCCATTCAATGTAGTACTAAGATTGTTGTACCAGGCTCTAGGGGATTGTTTTAGACCATAGATGACTTTCTTTAACCTCAAGACATTCCCTGGTTTCACTAGACTTTCTAAACCTGGTGGGGGATGCATATATAATTCATCTTCAAGCTTTCCTTGAAGAAATGCATTCTTCACATCCATCTGCCAAAGATCCCAGTCAAGATTCACAGCAAGAGATGTCTGCAGCTTCGCAACTGGAGCAAAGGTATCAATGTAATCCTCTCCATAGGTCTGAGTATATCCTCTTGCCACTAGTCTTGTCTTCTTCCTATCCACGGTTCCATCAGGCTTGTATTTGATAGTGAAGATCCATCTACTAGTCACTGACTTCTTTCCCTTTGGTAACTCACTCTAATACCAAGTGTCATTCTTTATCATAGCATTAGCTTCATCTCCCACTGACTCTTTCCAATCCTCCTGCATCATTGCTTCTTCATAAAACCTTGGAACAAAACTTGCATCTAAGCTCATCATGAATGCACAATGTTCTTCAGGATACTGAGCAAACGAACACACGGCTTGGGAAGGATGCTCCACAGCCTGGGAATTGTAGTACACTCGAGTGTTTACCCAGTTGGAAGGATCCTTCCTTTGCCGTGTACTCCTCCTCAAGGAGACAGCCTCAGCTTCATGTTCCACACTTGGTAACTCAACCACTGGTTCCATAACAACTTCTTCTTCAGGTTCATGACCTTGTTTTTCAGGTTCAGCTTCATAACCTTGGTTCTGTTCTTCATCTTGTATCACACCTTGATCAGGAGAGGCTGAGCTTTGATCTTCTTGACCTGTAGTCTCAGCATCATTTCCCCCTTCATGATCAATGTGGGGTGGTTCATCAGCTTCATTTCTGGTAGTAGCTTGTGTATCACTTTGATCCTGGGACATGTTTATCCCAATACCCTTTAATATCAACCTCAGACTTGTAGCTTTTTCTGAAGGTCTTGACAAATCTGCCAAGTCCTCCCAACTGCTGCTTCCATAGTAACTGCTGCTTTAGTGCTCTTTTCTTCGAGATTACACCTCAGCTCTCTAGGAACTAGCACAAAGCACACGCAGCCAAATACCATCAAGTGTTCAATCACTGGCTTGGTCTTGTTGAGAACCTCATAAGGACACTGATGTTTCAAGACTCTGGTTGGTATCCTATTGATAAGATAGCAAGCAGTTGTGACCGCATCACTCCAGAATCTTTTAGGCACACTGGTTTGGAACATCATTGACCGAGCCACTTCCATGAGATGCCTATTCTTTCTCTCAGCAACTCCATTTTGCTGAGGAGTATAAGGACAACCGGTCTGATGCACTATCCCATGTTGAGCAAGATAGTCCCTGAAAGCATGGCTTGTATACTCTCCACCATTTTCAGACCTAAAACACTTGATCTTGGCATTATATTGGTTAGAGACATAAGCCATGAAATTCTTAAATGCATCTAGGACCATGTCTTTGGTTTTGATTAGAGTTAACCAGGTGTATTTAGATTTTTCATCAATGAATGTGACAAAGTATTTGTAACTATATCTAGAAATGCAAGGAGCAATCCAAACATC
Organism: Brassica carinata; assembly: GCA_016771965.1. Taxonomy (NCBI): domain Eukaryota; kingdom Viridiplantae; phylum Streptophyta; class Magnoliopsida; order Brassicales; family Brassicaceae; genus Brassica; species Brassica carinata. Next base: position 25,374,430 of record CM028692.1, read on the forward strand.
AGAGTGAATTAAATCAAAGCACTTCTCATAGATAGTATTAGAATTTTGAAACACACTCTTACAATGTTTTCCGAAAATACAAGCTTCAGAATCATTATTTTCAAACATGACACCTGGTAACATTAAGCTCAAGGCTCTAACATGTGGATGTCCTAGCCTAGTATGCCACAGTGCACCTTTATTAGGAATAGAACTCAACAAGCAACTAGAAACAGAAATAGGGGCAATGTCTTCAAGCAAGTAAAGGTCTCCTTTAGTCACTCCTTGCCCAATGAGCTTATTGCTCTCAATATCCTGAAACTTGACATCATTAGGACTGAATATAACATTGCATTGCAGATCATTAGTGCACTTCTTAACAGATAAAAGATTTGAAGTAAAATCAGGCATGTAGAAAGCTCTAGAATCCTTATCAAACAATTTCAGATTTCTAATTCCTTGAATAGGGATTTTATCACCATTGGCTATCATAAAATGACCATGAGCAGGTTCTGTATCTTTAATAAGACTATGATCACTAATCATATGATGAGATGCACAAGAATCCACAATCAAAGGTTTAAGCAATTGTTTTTGAGCAATATGAGTACTAATGAGTTCAGTTTCAATTCGCAAAGCATGGATAGTATCAAGCAACCTATCACAGATACTAGGCATTCTATGAGCAGCATAAGATTGACCAAGGGTGTTTCCGAATGTGTAACCAGACTCTTTAAGGGCTTTCATCAAGGCATCAAAGTCAGACCTCCTTATCATCTCAGGATCCAAGTTCTTTCCGGCTGTATGATAAGATGTAAGAGCCTTTCCTCCACTTTCACCCACTTGAACAGATGGACCAGCTCCGGAAGGACCAGACCCACTTGTTTCTGTAGAGAGGTTAGCTCTTCCCTCCTTGTCTCTGTTGAACTTAGGCGGCTTGAGATGAGGATGTAGAATCCAACACTGATTCTTCCTATGCCCGGACTTCTTGGAATGCTCACACACGCCTCCATACTTCCTCTCATCAGAACGGTAAGCAGCTTTGTTAGCTTGAATTTCTTCAGCCTGATGTGCCATAGTCATGTTCTTCTTTCCTCTAAAGAGACCAAGAGTTCCTTCCTCCTTTTGGAGCTGCGCACACATATCTTCCATGTTTGGTAAAGTTGGTGACCTCAGGATATGCTTTATCACATCTTGATAAGCCGGATCCAAAGTCAGCATGAGACCGAACATTTGATCTTGCTCCTTCCTTTCCTTGATGACATCAAGATCATTAGTACTTGGCCTCAAAGATTCAAGCTCAGACCATAAAGATCTGTACTTGCTCAAGTGTTTGGTGAATTCCTCTCCACTTTGCTTAAGAGTGTTGATAGCTTCCTTGATTTCAAACACTCGGCTCAAGTTGGAGACATTCCCATAAGTCTTTTGGAGAGTTTCCCATAGATGCTTCGGAGTCTCACAGTAGCTGTATGCATCCAAGATGGTGAGCTCGAGAGACCCTTGAAGTATGGACAGCACCATCAGATCTTCTTGAACCCACTTCTTCTCATCAACAACCGCAAGCTCCCTTCCACCTTCATCTCCCTCGTTGGCCACTGGTTTATGAGCTTCATCAGTGATATGACTCCATAACCCTAGCCTTCCAATGGCTGTCTTCACAAGTCTTGACCACAGCAGGTAGTTAGAGCTCCCTTTCAACGAAACTGGAACCATAATCACCTTGCTTGCATCCCTTGCATCCATCTTGCTTTCCGAGTATCAAAAGAAAGATTAAAGCCTGGGACTTTATTAGAAGCTGAAAAACACACACGAATCACTCAATACTAAAGGCAACCTGGCTCTGATACCATGTAATGTTAGAGAATAGAAAGGTATTGAGTGTTTATGAAGAGATTTGATGAATATAAGATGTTTGAATGAGTTTCAATGTATGAAATGTATGAAGAACATGATGAATACAGAAAATAGTGAAGAACTCGTGTTAATCTTATTAGGCAGAGTGATTACATATATATATGAGAGGATAGAGCTAGGATAAGCACTATACAAAGCATGTGAAGTCAAAGATTAAGATAAGGCTAATTTGAAATGATCCAATGAGAGGCACCACACGCTTTAGCATCTTTGGCTTCTAAGACCAAGATGCTGTCTACTTTCCAGCCTGTCCATAGCTGGAGACGCGCCTCTTCCTTTCTTCCAACGTCGGATGGGTCTAGAGACTTAGCAACAGTGAACTGGCCGAGTAACTCCTTCAAGGTAACTTATGGATGGTTAATCCAAAGTTACCATGGTAACTATAAAGTTACCATTGTATGGCCTGTTGTACGGATGATCCAAAGATGCCCATTCTTCCATTTCCTATCTTTCCTCAATGCTTCATATCTTCACCAAGCAATGCCTCACTTCATATAATCACTCAGAAAGGCTTCTCTTCTTATTTCAACATTCACTTGCAAATCAAGAGGTTCATACTGATCAAGTTGAAGCTCCACAGGCCAATAAGGCAGTACATGGGAAGTATAAGGACAGAAGGTTCAATGGGAACTGTGATCATTGCAAGAAGTATGGTCATAAGGAAAGCCAGTGCTGGATACTCCATCCTCACCTGAAGCCAGCAAAGTTCATGAATGACCGTGAAGCAAGAGCTAACATTTTAGAGAGTTCAAGTGGAGCTGGTACTAGCAAGAACAATGAAAGGGAGAAGCGTGAAGCTCATACTGGGAAGTCTTTGGTGGCTTATTCTGGTGGTCCGGCACGCAGCATCAATGATCATGAATACCTCATGAAGTCTGATCTAGATGCCCTCATCAAATTGTTCAAGGATAATGTTAACATTTTTGAGTACTCCTATGGTGCTTCTATGATTGCTAGGACTGTAGAGAACTCTGGTGATTGGAATCAACTGATAGGTTGCCTAGTAACTTGATAAAGACGCATAATCATTGTAGAAATGTTGATCTTGCTAGGATTGATCATGCATATAAGCCATCTAGCATTCTAGCCCATCTTTCTAAGTCTCAATCCTCTAAACCTCTTATTGTGGATTCTGGTGCATCTCATCATATGATCAGTGACACTAGGTTGATTAAAAACATTGAACCTGCTAATGGTAATGTGATGATTTCTAATGGTGCTCAGATTCCTATTAGAGGAATAGGAAGTCTTAAGTTGTTTGATAAGGAGTCTAGAGCGTTCTATATGCCGGAGTTCACTTCAAATATGCTGTTTGTTAAGAAATGTGCAACTGATTTAAATTGCAATGTCATATTCACCTTAATGATGAAGTTTCAGGATATTGAGAGTAGCAAGATGATTGGAAAAGGAGTGACTAAAGGAGACTTATATATGTTTGAAGATCTTGCTCCTGTTTCTGATTTTAGCTGCTCGTTTACCTTCGATTTGTTGGAATTCATGAGTGTTTGTCTCATGTCAAGAGAGTATACAGTTAACTTATAACTGAATCCCCTTCAACCATACAATAGGAACTCACCGTCATACTTGAGGAGACAACCAACTGGTTGTTGAATCCTCTTACACAGCCTATACAATAACCAAGATCCTAGACAGTAAATTGGTTATGTATGGGAAAGAATCTCTAGTTTGAATTTATCTTTCTGTAGTAACACAACACTTTGAGTTTGTGTACTTAAGATGAAGAGGATTTAGAATCAGTAATCTAGAGCTTAAGAGAAGAAAAAGAAACGTTTAGAGTTAGTTTTACAAGTATTAGGTTGCCTTAAGAGAAAGAGAGTTAAGGCAGCCTCTAAACCATAACTCTAAACTCCTTACATTGTGAATATTGTTTAGACACAAGCAAGGGAGAGAGAGCCACGAAAGTACACTAAGAGAACTTGTATTGATACTGGATAAAAATGTTACAAGTGATGGAGAAGCCTTTAAATAGGCAATACACATGACTAAACAAGGGGAAACATAAACAAATAATTCTGTAGGGAAAGAGATGAAGCCAAAGGGGATACAACCAAGTTATGGACGTGCAGGAAGAGTAGAAAGGGACAGGAGGTGAGGAACATCCTTCATTGGTGATAGTGACAGCTCTACACAACTCCTTATGCACCCATGTGACTTCTTCTTGCTTAATTCAAACCAGATCCTTTCTTTTGAATTCAAACTGGTTTCCTTGACTTCTTAGAGGTTCGCAACTTCCATAAGGTCATCCACAACTCATTCCTTGCCTTGCAAGTCAGGTTAGGTCAAGTGGTAGCTTGTGGAGCAAGTCTGTACAAAACATAACCAAATTGGCTTCTCTTGATGAACTTATCCTTGGATCATCAACCAGCTTCTTCTTCTGGTCATTCCTTTATTTATTTCAATACTCCCCCTCAAGCTTGACCATAGGAGATCCTTGGAAAAGCTTGGAACTGAGAGCACTTGCCTCTAAACCATAACTCTTAACTCCTTACATCGTGAATATTGTTTAGACACAAGCAAGGGAGAGAGAGCCACGAAATTAGACTAAGAGAACTTGTATTGATACTGGATAAAAATGTAACAAGTGATGGAGAAGCCTTTAAATAGGCAATACACATGATTAAACAATTACTAAACAAGGGGAAACATAAACAAACAAGAAAACCTCATGGGATAAAACCATCACTTAGGGAAAAAGAGTGCAACTACCCTCAGCCTAGGGATTGGCCAGTGAGTCTAAGGAGTTTAAGATGATTTTGAAGGATTCCTTAGACTCTGGATCATGGCCTATTTCAATGGCAAGAGGCTCCAATGCCTTCCTTGCTTCACACTCATCACACCTTTGAGCTTCTTCTTGTGGTCAGAGCTTGTCTCCCCCTTTCTTTTAGCTTCTTGCCTTCATCATGGGTTTAGTACAATCCTGCCTTGTTCATGAGCTCAATAGGTACCTGATTCAAACAATGCACAAACACATGCATCAATTCTCAAGGGGCAGACCTATTCAATCATAAGCATAAGTATAGATTTAGGTACTTCCCTTGCATAAGTTTCTGAAGAATGGACATTGGCTTCTCATATTTAGCACCCCTCCTCAAGCTTGACCAGAGAATGAGAGTATGTGGTCAAGCTTGGAAGATGAGAGCAAATGATGATCACCAATGCCTTGAGACCACAGCCCTCTTAACTTGAAGCTTCATCAACCAGGAACAAGCACACATGCTATGGGCTGATTCATAGCTTCCCAACTAAGGGTAACTGTTCTAACTTCATGTAGAAGCTGATCCATAGCTTCCCAACCAGAAGGTAACTGTTCTAACTCAATGCCTTGGGCTGATCCATAGCTTCCCCACTGAAGGTAACTGTTCTAACTCCATGTAGAAGCTGATCCATAGCTTCCCAACCAGAAGGTAACTGTTCTAACTCCAAGTTGTTGCTGTCCTTGTTGAATTCTTCTTGTAATGGCTTCTAGACAAGCCATGGAAGCTCATTTACAGCCCCCCTCAAGCTTGACTCCGAGTATAGGGGAGGAGACAAGCTTGATATGAGCTTTTAAGCCACATGGTCTATTCACAAAATATCTCTCCATGGTCAGGAATATGCATCTTGTGCAAGCTCTGATCAACATGGGTAATTTGTCAAACCAACACTAAGACAAGCATCAGTAGACAACAAGAGACCAGAACATTGGTTTTCACCAAGTCTGATCTTTAAAACACAATTTAAATAAGCACAACAGCAATGGACATATATCTTTAAAAATTATATCCTAGCAACACTCTCTGAATCCTAATCAACAAGACTCAGCATTCAGGCAATAACACAATCAATTTTCCTAAGGGCAGAAGCAAGACAATTCTTTCAATACAGATTCATTTCAAGATAGTTTAACAACCTTAGGGAGATTCTAAACAAGAGTTTGTGAGAATGGAGAATTAAGTAACCAGAGTAAAAGTAACCAGAGAATAAGTAGAGAGTAGAGAATGATGTAACCTGAGGATGAGAGAATAGAGAATAGATAATTTTCTCAAGAGTTCTACTGGACAGAGTTTTGCTCTGTTTTCTAGAGTTTTGCGGAAGCATAAACAGCCAGGAGCATCCACTACTCATCAACAGTTTGGTGCTTTAGTAGCTGAAACACAATGGACCATTGAACAATTAATTTGCTCACTGATCTTAGACAAGTGCCACTGGAATAACTCATGAACTGATGTTTTCCAGTGGTGCAGCCTGGGTATGGCTTCTGCTCTTGGATCACTTGAAGGGGAATGAAAGAGGGATGTCCTTGGAGGCTACTAGCACTCTGCTGGACAATGGAAGTCTCCCTGAGCCTATGGAATGGCGACAGATAGGGTTTGCTACTCAAAGACACAAGATCACCTTGTATTGTCTAAGATGGTTTCACAAGGAATTCCTTCCTTTAGGTGAGATCAATGTTCCTTTAGCTGAAAAGAGAAAGCATGAGACAAAGGCAAGCAAAGCTGCTGGAAAATTCTTAGATTCAAAGTTCAAAGTGTTTGTATCCAGCTGCGTAAACTTAAAGGAAAAAGAAAACGAGTCTACCCTAACCCTTAACCAATTTGGTTTATGAGAACTAAACCAAATCGCCAAGCTCTCCTAATCCCAATTGAAATTGGTTTACTAATCCTAATTGTATTTGGTTTGAATTAAATGAAAACCAAATAAAATCCAACCCAATTACATTGAAATTAAATTGAACCAACAAGATGGTTTGTCTTGGACTTCTCCTTTTGATTCAAGCTCCACGGTTTTGAGCAAGTCTTGGAGACTCTTTTCTTGTGCTCTCAGCCTTGATCTAGATACTGGTCAACTCCACACGCTGGCTAGCTCACTGGATAGGTCTCTCTTGCTCAGTTTCACTTCAGTATCATCAGCTACAAGTTCCTCTTCTAAGGTAGTCTTTTTGGTAGGACCTTATCCCCTTGCTCAGGTTCAATCAGCTCTTCCTCATCAGACTCACTCAGCTCCTCTTCAATGTCCCTGCTCATAGCTACACCATCCCCTCCTCATTTGAAAGGATTTGACATCAAATCCACTTCATCTGCAATAAAAGGGATCAAGTCAGAAACATTGATGTTGGGGTCAAAATCGGTCAAAGACGCAATCAACACCCGAAAGTCCTTGGAAGCAATCAAGTGACGAATAAAACCATGGAAAAAACTAGTTACTCGATGAAACGTCGGAGGGGAAGATCGCATCGTAGCCCCGGACACCAGCAGGAGCTGCCACTGCCTAGCACCGGCGCCGGCGCCGGCTTCGCCAGCGCTGGCACCGGCGCCGGCTTCGCCAGCGCTGGCACGGGCACCGGCGCCGCTCGCCTGCTGGCACCGGCGCCGGCGCCGGCTTCGCCGATGCTGGCACCGGCGCCGGGCGCCGCTCGCCTGCTGGCACCGGCACCGGCGCCGGCGCCGGCTTCGCCGATGCTGGCACCGGCGCCGGCGCCGGCTTCGCCAGCGCTGGCACGGGCACCGGCGCCGCTCGCCTGCTTGCACCGGCACCAGGCGCTGGCTCGCCTGCTGGCACCGGTGCCGGCTTCGCCAGCGCTGGCACCGGTGCCGCTCGCCTGCTGGCACCGGTGCCGGCTTCGCCGATGCTGGCACCGGTGCCGGCTCGTCGATGCTGGCACCGGTGCCGGCTCGTCGATGCTGGCACCGGTGCCGCTCGCCTGCTGGCACCGGTGCCGGCTCGTCGATGCTGGCACCGGTGCCGCTCGCCTGCTGGCACCGGTGCCGGCTCGCCTGCTGGCACCGGTGCCGGCTTCGCCGATGCTGGCACCGGTGCCGGCTCGTCGATGCTGGCACCGGTGCCGGCTCGTCGATGCTGGCACCGGTGCCGGCTTCGCCGATGCTGGCACCGGTGCCGGCTTCGCCCGTGCTGGCACCGGTGCCGGCTCGTCGATGCTGGCACCGGTGCCGGCTCGTCGATGCTGGCACCGGTGCCGCTCGCCTGCTGGCACCGGTGCCGGCTCGTCGATGCTGGCACCGGTGCCGGCTCGTCGATGCTGGCACCGGTGCCGGCTTCGCCGATGCTGGCACCGGTGCCGGCTTCGCCGATGCTGGCACCGGTGCCGGCTCGTCGATGCTGGCACCGGTGCCGGCTCGTCGATGCTGGCACCGGTGCCGGCTCGTCGATGCTGGCACCGGTGCCGGCTCGTCGATGCTGGCACCGGTGCCGGCTTCGCCGATGCTGGCACCGGTGCCGGCTTCGCCGATGCTGGCACCGGTGCCGGCTCGTCGATGCTGGCACCGGTGCCGGCTCGTCGATGCTGGCACCGGCGCCGGCTTCGCCAGCGCTGGCACCGGTGCCGCTCGCCTGCTGGCACCGGTGCCGGCTTCGCCGATGCTGGCACCGGCGCCGGCGCCGGCTTCGCCAGCGCTGGCACGGGCACCGGCGCCGGCTTCGCCAGCGCTGGCACGGGCACCGGCGCCGGCTTCGCCAGCGCTGGCACGGGCACCGGCGCCGGCTTCGCCAGCGCTGGCACCGGCACCGGCGCCGGCGCCGGCTTCGCCCGTGCTGGCACCGGCGCCGGCGCCGGCTTCGCCGATGCTGGCACCGGCGCCGGCGCCGGCTTCGCCGATGCTGGCACCGGCACCGGCGCCGGCTTCGCCGATGCTGGCACCGGTGCCGGCTTCGCCGATGCTGGCACCGGTGCCGGCTTCGTCGATGCTGGCACCGGTGCCGGCTTCGCCGATGCTGGCACCGGCGCCGGCTTCGCCAGCGCTGGCACCGGGTGCCGGCTCGTCCGTGCTGGCATCGGGAGCCAGCTCGTCCGTGCTGGTCACGGGTGCTGGGCGCCAGCTTGCTCGTGCTGGTCACGGGCGCCGGTGCCAGCATCCATGTCCAAGTCCCGGGCGCCCGCGTACGGACCACTCGACAGGTGCGATCTTCTTCCCGCAAGACCATCTCAACAAACTAGTCCAACTATGCATTTTGTATCCTTGCTCGAAGACTCACCGTTCAACTCCTTGGAGACAAGAAACCCAAGAACCCCATTTTGTCTTGGTCGAAATAAATCGGGAAAGCTTCAGGAGACCATCAAATGTTCGGTTGACGAATGGATTTCGATTCATCGTATAAAACGATCACGGTTATTCTAAAAACACCAGTCATCTAGACTATACGGTGAGTTTGGGTTCCTTCGGCAAAAAAAGTACCATGGCAGGCTGGTTTCTCGGAAAATCATAAAACGTCCACGGTCGAAACAACGCCCCAGAAGGCCCGAACGCGACCAAAACGGCCCACTTACATCTTTCCAGGAAATCAAGTCGAAATGGACATGATGGCCCATGTTTATCTTAACATAAAGAGATAAATGTCAAGTTTCCCGAAGATAAATGTGAAGTTTCTTGAAGATAAATGTCAAGTTTCCCGATAAACATGAAGACCGACGGAAATGGAAAGAAGCCCGATTCATGATAGATTCGGCCGAAAGGAAGAATAGACCGTCTTAAAGAGGAGTATATAAGGAGAGCTTGGGGCGAGGAGCAAAGGGAGAACTTTTTCAGAGCAACATAGCACTTAGAGAAACTTAGGCACTTTTTTCCGTCTTTACTAGCGAGCGTTCACGCTCAAACGCGGATTCAGAAATAAGATCTTTTGCTCTATCTTTTTTCTTGCGACTTTTATATTCCGTTTTGTTATCCTTCCGTCGTATTGATTGTGTCGTGTGTGGCCCAGCAGTAACCGGGACCTTTAGGGAAGGCTAGGTTCACTTGGCTTTCCTCCAAATCAACTAAAGTTGACAGTGCGAATTTTGGTTCCCACAATTGAAAGTAGAATTTATTGTATACTTACCTTCAAGATCAATCTGGTAGGCATTGTTGTTGATTCTTTTCAACATTTTGAAAGGTCCATCTGTCCTTGGCAACAACTTGAATTTCCTTTCAACAGGAAACCTCTCTTTTCTCAAGTGGATCCAAACAAGATCACCCTGTTCTAGCACCAACTCTTTTCTGCCCTTGTTCTTCTGCCTTTTGATGAAAGGAGTTTTCTAAGGTCCTAATCAAATGATGTAGTATATAAGATTTTCGAACCAGTTCTAAGTGACCACAAAGCAAAGGGAATACAAGTCTATGCTTAATCTAAATGCAATCATTAAAGGAGATGATTATTAAACTAAGGCAATATCTAAAATGTAAGAAAATATAAAGCTTTCTTTCTGATGAGGAAATGAGACCCATGGGTATAGGGACTTGATCTCAAATGATTAAGGCTCAATCCAAGATGCCAAATTTTCAATCAATCTAATTCCTTATGCCTAGACAACAAAACTAAGCAAGCTCTATCTCTAGATGAATGCTCCTTTGCAATGATCACCCAAGTACACCAAATCTCTTTGGCTGTAATGATCAAAGCAAGCATAAAGAATGAGTCTAATAGCAATCCTAGCCTCTTTGACAACTAATCTCTTAGGCAAAGCAAGCTAAAAGCATAGATGAGTTGGTTCAGGCATTTCATAGAACACCTTTCGGGCATGAAATGCCTATGGCTCTATGTTTGAGAGGCCAACCCAAATATAGCATTAAGAACACCAAATCAATGCAATTAAAGGATAGATCTAACACTAAGCACCTTGGATCTACACTTAATCACTCTCAATCACCCTAACCCATGGATCTTAAATGGATCTACTCACTAATCCACATGCTTACTCTTAAACCCATGAGAGATTTAAGATTAAACATGTAGAGAAAGAAAAGAGATGAAATAAAGCAATCAAGAACACAAGATGAGATTAAGAATCAAAGATAAAACTTTCTCAAAGGTTTGTGTTCTTAGAAAGAAAATAACATAAGTCCCAAACTAGGGATAACAAGAGTATTTATAATTGGCTTGAAAGCCCTAGAAACATAAAGCAAAATTACTAAAATGTCCTTGAGCCAAATTGATCTCAACCAATGGGAAAAGGAGGAGAAATTCGTTCAGGGTTGAACCAGCATGGTCCAACCCGGTCTGGCCACCCCGGTCCAAGCTTGTCTTGGTTGCCGTCCAGCCCGTCCGGGTTCAGTACCCCGGTTCCTCCTTCCCGGCTGACCGGGTGTCCCTTGATCCATCTCTGCCGACCGGATGTCCCTTCCCGGACTGATCTACCCGGTCTGGTCTCCTCCAGCACCACTCAAACGACCGGGTGCCTCTCCCAGGCCTAGTCATCCCGGACCGGACGACTTCCATCCAGCTGCTCTTTTCCCGGCCGGCTGCTTGAACCCGGCCGTCTCTACCCGGCCAGCCTGACATGCTTGAAGTGAATTGATCATAACTCTTCCAATACAGGTCCAAATGACTTGAAACCACTTCCATTGGAAATCTAACTCAATTTTCTGTGTCTCCACAAAATCTTAGCAGCAGGTAACATCTCTAAGGCCTCTGTCCATGCTCATCTTTGTCTTGACCAGATCATGGATTTGACTTCTCTTTTCATGGCCAAACTTGATTCTTCATCTCTTTTGGGGCCATAAGGCTTCCAAACACATCCAATCACACCAAAGCATACTCCAACACCTGATAAGGACAAATGAATGAAAAATGGACCTAAACATGCCTAATGCCTAACTTATATGATCAAAATGCATAAGATATGGATGCTAAAAAACATGTAAATATGCATGACATCAACTCCCCCACACTAGACCTTTACTTGTCCTCAAGTAATCTTTTCAAAACACAAGGAGGAGATACATAGAGATGGGAGCAAAACCAAAAGAAACACTCATATCACTCAACTTGACATCCTAAAGAAACATAGCAAATAGCATGAGCAAAACTTCCTATTATGCTCTAGCTTCACAAGGCATATCAATGACTCTTATGCCTCTACACAAGATGCAATGCTTATCAACCAAAAAGTTCTCTTAACCAGCCCTCACATTGATTCACACACACACACAAGGTGAAGTCTCACATATGGGCACATGATCTCAATCATTTGGCTAGGTGATCAAATGGTCTAATATGGATGAAAATGAAGGTTCAATGCATCATTTAAAGTTGGGAATCACTCAAAATTCAAGGAGCTTGATCATTATGCAAAATTTATCTAAGACTAGGAGCAATTCATGCATACATGGAGCCATCCTCATCATTCTACCCAATTCTTAAGTGATTACAAGATCTACACCCCTTTTATTCATCCCATAACCCATAATGAAAACACTCTCACATCACTCACCCAATGAACAACTTTCTTTCTTCAAGATTCAACCACTAAGGACCCTTTTATTCACAATTCACATTTCTAAGCTCTAAGACTTTTTGTTTTCCCTTCCCCACTATCTTATTGAATCTTTATTTTTCTTTTCTTTTTCTTTTTCTTTTTTTTTTTTTTATACATGAAGGGGGAAGGTCAAAAACCTCAATTAAGAGCTTCTTATCTTTTATTTTAGGTCCCTAGGGTTCTTCTTTCTTATGATACTCATTTGTTCATCAATCTCAACATTGTTACATTCCAAACCCAAGATATAGACCATTAAGGAACAAAAACCCCACTCACCATCCTAGAGGCTAGCTCAAATGAGGACCCTATGCTAGCAAGAGATGAGAACAAATCCATGTCGTTCCCAATACTCTCAAGATTTTGCACATGACAAGCTATCAGAAAAGGCCTCACTCATGCAAATCAATGTAGGCTTCAAGGAATGGATAGGGTTCAAGGGTATTGAAGTGCCATTTGGGTTAACAAAGTGTGGTAAAATGGGAAAAGATAACCCAAATGCGTATGAGATCCATGATCAAGTATGCAAATTCCCATATGCAAGAGAAATTAAGTTCATTCAAGTCTAAATTCAGGATGGAGCTGGTTTCAAGAACAATGCCAATATCAAGCAAGCAAGCAAGTTTCAAGAAGAGTTGTCAAGGCTCAAAGAGCTACTTGATATGCTTAACTAGGGTACCAAATTAAGTGCAAACAAGTGTTCTTTACAAGGCAATGCTCCATATGCAAATGAATGCAACCTATATGCTCTAAACTCAATCTTAAGGATGCAAGTGATGCAATCTACATGATTCAAAAATTCAAATTTTTTTTTGATTTTCTATGCAAGTATGGATGTACAATGCAATGCATGAGACTCAAAATCACAAAGCAAACATGATCAAATACTTGGTACCCCCACACACTTAAATCACACAGTCTCTGTGTGAGTAAGAGAGAAGGAGATACCTCAACAAGACAAAAACAAATGTATATACAAAAAGGGTTGGAGTGATACATAAGAAGGGTGTTTGGGTGTGGTGTTTGGTGCCGGGGCTAGGAGCTGGCTTGGTTCATAGCAACTAGAGGAGGCTGCTACATGGCAATCATAGGGCTCAGGTGGTTAATCACCTTTCTTCTCTCCTCTAGTGCTTGGCTCAACCTGAAAACATTGACCACTTTTATTAAAAATAAGTTAAAAGGAAAATTGAAATTTGCAAAGCTATGTACAAGGATAACCATGGGACTTCCTCCAAAGTGAGCTTGTTTTGAGTCACATAGCTTGACTACCTTGTCTCTTGAACTAGTGAGAAGGATGATCCTTCCCACCTTCAAGTGTGATGGTGAGGACCTGAGAGAGAAGCTCTTGAAGCTTGATTTGGTCATCTTGGAGCTGAGGAGTGATGATGGCTCTAGCACTTGAGAATGGTATGGACCTGCCCTTGTGCTTGATTTTGTACCCAATGACACCATCTTTGAGCTGATGTGGATGGAGAGTGAGGATGTGTGGGAGCAAATCAAGAGGTGGAGGATGAGGCTCATTCACCATCTTCTTCTTGCCATGAGTGGCCTTTGAGGCTCCAATCATCCCTCCGCTTTAGCACTTTCCAAGTGCTCACCACACTTCTTTAGAGGACTCTCCATCAAGACCTTCTTTTTGATAAACAGCCACTTCATCTTGGGGCTTCTCCACAGCTTGTGCATCACAAGTGATTGTCCCACAATAGTTTGATTCCAATGGGGGTTGGAGAGGATAGGAGACAGCTTTGTTGACATGCATAAGGGTGACCTTCTTGTTGGAAAAGTCAATGCAAGCTCCAACTGTTAAAGGAGTGCCTAGGTTCAAAGGGACTCTCTTCAGATGCCATTTTCAAAACAGTGAGGTCAATAGGTATGGTGCAGGAACCAATCTTCAAGGGAAGTCCTTGATTATGCCAAGTGGGGTTGTAGGAGAAGAATCCCCAAAGGTGAGAGGAGGAGTATCTGGTTCCATGCTTTCAATCCCAATACTCTTCACCATATCAAAGGAAATGACATTCACACTAGCACCACTATCAACAAGGGCATCATCCATAGTTAGTTTACCGATGGAGCAAGAAAAGGTGAACTTCCCTTGAGACTCAAGCTTAGGGAGGGACTTTGGAGAGTTGGGTGGATCAATCTTCATAATGGAGATGTCCAAAAGCTCAGCCACTTCAGCCTGGTGGTTTAGAATGTCCTTGATGAGCATCCTCTGGACATGAGCTTCACGCATACCAGATATATCTGGAAGCTTGACTCCAACATCAGTAAGATCTTTCCTGAACTTTGAGATCAGCTTCTTTTGAGCTTTGGTGAGAACTCTTTGGGGAAAGGGGAGCTTATCATATGGTGATAGCTCAAACTCAGTGTCCTCCTGCTCCACTTCTTTCAGCTTGTTGTCTGCTCTTTGCACATGTGGTGCCTCATCTCTAGGCTCAGCTTGCTGCAAACTCTTTACCTCAGCCTTCTTGGCAGCATCCCTCAGAATATGTGCTTCAGCTGTGGCCACAACAAATCTCTCAACATCCCCAAACTCAGTGCCAAACATTTCAATCTCATACTTCTCTTTCTCATGAGTGCACATATCAATCTTTGAAGAAATAGTAGAGAGGATGACATTGCAAGATTCCTTGGGATTTTTCTCTGGTCTTCCTGGTAGAGATCCCAGTGGGCTCTTGGAGGATGAATACATAGAAGAAACCTGGTTCTCCAAAGCTTTGAGATTAGAGGCAAGTTGCATGTAATTTTTGTTGATATCATAATAGGTTCCATCAATCTTGGCATGGATGTTCTTGAACTCATCACCAATGTTCTTAGCATTTCTTTCTTGAGTTTCTAAGATTTGCTTGAACATGGATTCCATATTTGAACTTGGAACCTGAGCTTGAGAAGAGCTTCCTTGGGACTGAGGAGGCTGGTTGGCTTGGTAACCTCCTTGTTGATTGTTGTAGTAAGGTCTTTGCTGGTAGTTGTTTTGGTATTGGAAGTTGGGCTCTTTCCTATACCATGTGCCACTAGCATTGATAAAGCACAGCTCCTCTTGACATTCTACACCATTAACTTGAGTAGTCCTAGCAGGCTGCTGGTTCCCAATGGAGTTAATCTGCTCTTGCTTAGCCTTCTCTGCAAGAATCTTGTCCAACTTCTCTTGGAGAGATTTTAGGGCCTTCCTTGTGTGCTGATCATTATCATCAGTGCCTCTGTTGACCCTATCATGCTCCTCACTGTAGACTGAGTCACTCCTCGCCTTGTTCTCCACCAGCTCCTCAGCATCCTGCTCAGTTCTGCCCAAGAAGAACCCATTGCTGGCTGTGTCCAATCTGCTCCTGAACTCTGGAAGAGCACCTCTGTAGAAGGTACTAAGAAAACTCTCCTTGGTGAAGCCATGATGTGGGCATTGAGACCAATAGCCCTTGAACCTCTCCAGGCTTCACTAAAGCTCTCAAGGTTCTTCTGCTGAAAGCTAGAGATCTCATTTCTGATCTTGGCTGTTCTTGAGGTAGAGAAGAATTTCTCTAGGAATGCCCTCCTGCACTCATTCCAAGTTGTGATAGAGTCACTTGGAAGAGCCTTCTCCCATAGATGTGCCTTGTCTCCCAAAGAGAAGGGAAACAACCTCAGCTTGAAAGCATCTTCAGAGACTCCATTAATCTTGGACAAGCTACAGTAGCTATCAAATGTGTCCAAGTGATCAAGGGGATCCTCCACAGCAAGGCCATGAAACTTGTTGTTCTCAATCAAATGCAGCAGCCCTGATTTGATCTCAAAGTTGTTGTTCTCCACAGCTGGTGCTCTTATCCCCAACCTATGACCATGAATGTGAGGTTGATCATAGGCTCCAATGGCTCTAGTTTGGCGCTGTGGTTGTATGTTGTCAGCTCTTGGACCATTGCCATCTTGAGCAGCTCTGTCTTGAGGTTGATGCTGGTGTTCATCCATCTCAAACCCCAACCTCTGAATGTGAGCCTGTTGCTCTTCTTCTCTTCTCCTTCTTGCTATTTCCCTTTCAAGTGTAGCTCTCTCTTCAACAGTGGGAACCAGGTTAGTTACACCCCTGCTTCTTGTGTTCATACACCTGAAAGTCAAAGGAAAAGGCAAAAGGAGAATCAATATCACAAGAAAAGAAAAATGATTTAGTCTCAAGCAAATGACTAAATCCCAATGTCACAATCAACTTAGAATTTGGCAACGGCGCCAATTTGATGAAAGGACTTTTCTAAGGTCCTAATCAAATGATGTAGTATAAAAGATTGTCGAACCAGTTCTAAGTGTCCACAAAGCAAAGGGAATACAAGTCTATGCTTAATCTAAAATGCAATCATTAAAGGAGATGATTATTAAACTAAGGCAATATCTAAAATGCAAGAAAATATAAAGCTTTCTTTCTTATGAGGAAATGAGACCCATGGGTATAGGGACTTGATCTCAAATGCATAAGGTTCAATCCAAGATGCCAACTTTTCAATCAATCTAATTCCTTATGCCTAGACAACAAAACTAAGCAAGCTCTATCTCTAGATGAATGCTCCTTTGCAATGATCACCCAAGTACACCAAATCTCTTTGGCTGTAATGATCAAAGCAAGCATAAAGAATGAGTCTAATAGCAATCCTAGCCTCTTTGACAACTAATCTCTTAGGCAAAGCAAGCTAAAAGCATAGATGAGTTGGTTCAGGCATTTCATAGAACACCTTTCGGGCATGAAATGCCTATGGCTCTATGTTTGAGAGGCCAACCCAAATATAGCATTAAGAACACCAAATCAATGCAAGGAAAGGATAGATCTAACACTAATCCACATGCTTACTCTTAAACCCATGAGAGATTCAAGCTTAAACATATAGAGAAAGAAAGGATATGAAATCACACAATCAAGAACACAAAGATAAGATGAGATTATGAATCAAGATGAAACTTTACTCAAGAGGTTTATGTGTTCTTAGATAGAAAATGAGATAAGTCCCACATTAGGGATAACAAGGGTACTTATAGTTAGGCTTAAAAGCCCTAGAAACATATATTAAGATTACTAAAAAGCCCTTAAGCTAAATGGGTCTAAACCAATAGGAAAGGGGCACAAAACTCGGTCAGGGTAGCAACAACACCATCCAACCCGGTCCAAGTTACCCGGCCGTCCAAGCTGGCCGCGTTCTTTGCTCCGTCCGGGTTCCATGCCGTCCGTCTCTCCCTGGTCGCCTCACCCCGGTCACCAGCACCTTCTTCACGACCGGGTACTCCTAGCCGGACAGGCCACCCCGGTCGTCCTCAGTTTGGATGCGTCTTGTTCGCCCATCCGGGTGCACGTACCCGGACGCATCTCCCCGGCCGTCCATAAGTCTTCATCGTACGGGTGCTCCTACCCGGACGTGTCTCCCCGGACGTCCCTCGGCTTGGACGCGCCTTGTTCTTCCGTCCGGGTGTACGTACCCGGACGCGTCTCCCCGGTCGTCCAGCCGCTCCTTATGGTCCGGGTGCTCGAGTTTGGACGCAGCATCCCGGTCATCCGTACGAGCTGGTCCATCCTGGTCCGTCCGGGTGTGTGTAGCCGGTCAAGGCTACCCGGTCTAACCCTCTTCTCTTGGTTTTACTTCTCTTCTTATAGCCAATCTTGATTCTTCTCTTCTTTTTGGGTCATAAGGTCTCCAAACACCTCAAATCTCACCAAAGCATACTCCAACACCTGATAGAGACAAATGAATGCAAAATGATCCTAGACAAGCTTAAACTTTAGCCTACAACTAAAAGAATGCAATAAAAAGATGACTAAATATATGAAAATATGCAAGACATCACATACAGAGAAGATCTTGAACTCCCTTATTTTTCTCTACTCTTTTACTATTTCTCTTACTATTCTATTTAAAAGTATTATTCAAACCATCATGATTTTGTCTTCCATGAATATGTTTGAGTAGTTTCTCTTGTTAGATTTAGGCTTCTCATTAAGGCTAAACATGCATTGCAATTGATTTAATGCTAGGGTGTTTAAAATATAGTTCTTCATTCTAGTTGTTCTTAATGCTAAGTATATGATTGATCGCCGTTATCTTAGATCTTAGGATTAATTTGGATAAGTGAAAACTTAGCAAATCCCTGAAACCCAAAGCTGGTATGTTCCAACTTACCTTAAGTGCACGAAAGTAGCCTCTTTGTAAGATTGGAGAACCAATACAAATCTGATCTTAAAGCTAACTAGAAACGATATCGATGGATTGAGCAATCCGCCTGTCGAACGATACCGCGAAAGGTGTATCGATCGATATTCATATAGAATAATCGATCGACACTTTCTTATACTCATCGAACGATAGTTGATGACTTAAGATCTAGTTGAAGATAATCAATCATTGATTTAACCTTAAGGTTTGAATTCAGAACTATGAATACTAAAAACCCTATATATCCTGCATGCTAGTTACACCTGAGAAATAGCCTAAATCCAGCATTCTTTCCTCTTGCATAAAACCTAAACCATTCAATCAAGCAATTACTTGCTTATCCCTTTATTTACTGCTTTAAACTTGTTTGTCTAGCTTTATTTCAAAGACTAAACAATCTATTGTGTAATCCTATAGTCTCTGTGGATTCGATCCCTAAGTACTACAACTGAACCTCTTTTTTGAGAGAGTAAAGTAACTCCTTAGGGTAATTTGGTGATATCATCACCCTTGTCTCGGCGAGCTCACCCTTGTCTCGGTCGAGCTCGCCAGCGAGCTGGCCGTGCTCGCCTTTGTCTCGGCGAGCTTCGCCAGTGAGCTCGCCTTGTCTCGGCGAAGCTCACCCTTGTCTCGGTCGAGCTTCGCCAGTGAGCTCGCCTTGTCTCGGTCGAGCTTCGCCAGCGATCTGGCCCGTGCTTTCGCCGGCGAGCTGGCCGTGCTCGCCTTTGTCTCGGTCGAGCTTCGCCAGCGAGCTGGCCGTGCTCGCCTTTGTCTCGGCGAGCTCACCCTTGTCTCGGCCGACCTCGCCGGCGAGCTGGCCCATGCTCGCCCTTGTCTCGGCGAGCTCACCCTTGTCTCGGCGAGCTCACCCTTGTCTCGGCGAGCTCACCCTTGTCTCGGTCGAGCTCGCCAGCGAGCTGGCCGTGCTCGCCTTTGTCTCGGCGAAGCTCACCCTTGTCTCGGCGAAGCTCACCCTTGTCTCGGCGAAGCTCACCCTTGTCTCGGCGAAGCTCGCCTTGTCTCGGCCGAAGCTCGCCAGCGAGCTGGCCGTGCTCGCCTTTGTCTCGGCGAGCTCACCCTTGTCTCGGCCGAACTCGCCAGCGAGCTGGCCGTGCTCGCCTTTGTCTCGGCGAAGCTCACCCTTGTCTCGGCCGAACTCGCCAGCGAGCTGGCCGTGCTCGCCTTTGTCTCGGCCGACCTCGCCGGGCGAAGCTCGCCTTTGTCTCGGTCGAGCTCGCCGGGCGAAGCTCGCCTTTGTCTCGGTCGAGCTTCGCCGGCGAAGCTACTCCGTGCTCCGCCGTCTTGAGTTGACCGTCTTTGGTCATGCTGGGCGGTAAATGCCTGGTCCGTCCTGTTTGATTTGTTATTTTTCTCGGTTTTGAATAGAGACAAATGAATGCAAAATGATCCTAGACAAGCTTAAACTTTAGCCTACAACTAAAAGAATGCAATAAAAGATGACTAAATATATGAAAATATGCAAGACATCACATACAGAGAAGATCTTGAACTCCCTTATTTTTCTCTACTCTTTTACTATTTCTCTTACTATTCTATTTAAAAGTATTATTCAAACCATCATGATTTTGTCTTCCATGAATATGTTTGAGTAGTTTCTCTTGTTAGATTTAGGCTTCTCATTAAGGCTAAACATGCATTGCAATTGATTTAATGCTAGGGTGTTTAAAATATAGTTCTTCATTCTAGTTGTTCTTAATGCTAAGTATATGATTGATCGCCGTTATCTTAGATCTTAGGATTAATTTGGATAAGTGAAAACTTAGCAAATCCCTGAAACCCAAAGCTGGTATGTTCCAACTTACCTTAAGTGCACGAAAGTAGCCTCTTTGTAAGATTGGAGAACCAATACAAATCTGATCTTAAAGCTAACTAGAAGCGATATCGATGGATTGAGCAATCCGCTGTCGAGCGATACATGAAGGTGTATCGATCGATATTCATATAGAATAATCGATCGACACTTTCTTATACTCATCGAACGATAGTTGATGACTTAAGATCTAGTTGAAGATAATCAATCATTGATTTAACCTTAAGGTTTGAATTCAGAACTATGAATACTAAAAACCCTATATATCCTGCATGCTAGTTACACCTGAGAAATAGCCTAAATCCAGCATTCTTTCCTCTTGCATAAAACCTAAACCATTCAATCAAGCAATTACTTGCTTATCCCTTTATTTACTGCTTTAAACTTGTTTGTCTAGCTTTATTTCAAAGACTAAACAATCTATTGTGTAATCCTATAGTCTCTGTGGATTCGATCCCTAAGTACTACAACTGAACCTCTTTTTTGAGAGAGTAAAGTAACTCCTTAGGGTAATTTGAGTGATATCATCACCCTTGTCTCGGGCGAGCTCACCCTTGTCTCGGTCGAGCTCGCCAGCGAGCTGGCCCGTGCTCGCCTTTGTCTCGGTCGAGCTCGCCGGCGAGCTGGCCCGAGCTCGCCAGGTGAGCTCGCCCTTGTCTCGGCCGAGCTCGCCAGCGACCTGGCCCGTGCTCGCCGGGCGAGCTCGCCCTTGTCTCGGCCGAACTCGCCAGCGAGCTGGCCCGTGCTCGCCGGGCGAGCTCGCCCTTGTCTCGGCCGACCTCGCCGGCGAGCTGGCCCATGCTCGCCCTTGTCTCGGCCGACCTCGCCGGCGAGCTGGCCCATGCTCGCCGGGCGAGCTCGCCCTTGTCTCGGTTGAGCTCGCCGGCGAGCTGGCCCGTGCTCGCCGGGCGAGCTCGCCTTTGTCTCGGTCGAGCTCGCCGGCGAGCTGGCCCGTGCTCGCCGGGCGAGCTCCCCTTTGTCTCGGTTGAGCTCGCCGGCGAGCTGGCCCGTGCTCGCCGGGCGAGCTCCCCTTTGTCTCGGTTGAAATCGCCGGCGAGCTGGCCCACGCTCGCCAGGCGAGCTCACCCTTATCGTGGGCGAGCTCGTCGGCGAGCTCTTCCTTGTCTAGGTCGAGCTCGCCGGCGAGCTCGCCCGTGCTCGCCGGGCGAGTTGACCCGTGCTTTGGTCATGCTTGCCGGCGAGTAAACCCGTACTCGTCGGGCGATCTGTTTCGGTTATTCGTTTTCTCGGTTTTTGAAGTATTGACCGAGATTTTGTTTTTTCCAAGGGTTTTCGGGTATCGATTCCGTCGTGACCGATTTTGACCCCAACAGTTAGCCCCCCAGCTAGCTAGGTTCCGTGGTGTTCAGGTAATAGGTCCTTGCTCGCAGTTTAGCTTGTGAGAAAGGTGTAAAGACGTAATCGTTTGCCAAAACCGGGTGTAAATAGTAAATCTCTTTTATTGCTTTATATAGGTGGAGTAAGTTTTGATCATTCCAAACTTACTTCGCACTAGAATTTACCTTTAAGATAGGCATCTCCATTTTCTTTCTCTCCTTGCTTTTTTAAAAAAAAGAAAGATGTCTTCAAGCAAAGGATCTTCAAAGAGACACTCTTCCTCTGATTCGTCTTCGGACGATTCTTCTGCTAACAAGGTGATCGCTCCGAAGGAAGAGTTTGGAGTCGATGAAGACGCAAATGACGCGTACTACAAAGCTCTTTGCGGCTCGCTCTCTTCTCTGCAAGACATCCCGATCCCCAAGAGGCCTGTGAGGTCGCCAAATGCGCCTCTCACGCCGAGCATGGTTTCTACCCGCTACCTTGCTACTCTTTGGAAGTTTTACCAGGTCCCAAGCAAAGTCGTGTTCCGGATCCCGAGTGGCAATGAGAGCGCAAGGAATCCCCCGGAAGGTTTCCTCACTTGCTATGAAGCCTTTTGATGACAGGACTTTTCTAGGGTCCTAATCAAATGTTGTAGAATACAAGATGTCAATCCAATTCTAAGAGATTCTAATGCAAAGGGAATGCAAGTTCATGCTTAATCTAAGTGCAATCAAGATGAGAGGATGATTATGAAACTAAGACAAAATTAAAAATGCTATAAAAGATTGAACTTTCTTTCTCAATGAGGCAAGGGGGTTCTTGGGACAAGGGAATTGACTTTGGGTGATCAAGGTTCAATCCAAGATGCCAACTTTTCAATCAATCTAATTCCTTATGCCTAGACAACAAAACTAAGCAAGCTCTATCTCTAGATAGATGCTCTTTTGCAATGATCACCCAAGTACACCAAATCCCTTTGGCTGTAATGATCAAAGCAAACATGGAGAATGAGTCTAATTTTTAGAGAAAATTAGTTTGATCTCTTAATGAGATTACAAGAGTATATATAGGAGGCTTGAAAGCCCTTAGAAACATCATTAAAAATTACTAAAATGCCCATGAGGTCATTAGGTCTTCAGCCAATCAAAATGAGGCTTAAAATTCGGTCAGGGGAGACTCAACCCCATCCAACCCGGTCAGTGCTCCCCGGCCTGTCCAGTTCTGGCCGCGTCCAAGCCGGCCGGCTGCTACACCGGGCGTTTCTACCCGGCCGGCCTCTTCCTGCTCGTGTGTTGCTTCTCCCGACCGGGGTCATCCAACCGGCCTGTGTTCCCCGGTCCAGTGCATGCTCTTGTGCTCTGTCCAGTCAGTCCGGGTTATGCTCTCCGGTTCTTCCTCCCCGGCCGGCCGGACGCCTTGATCCGTCTCTTCCCGTCCGGCTTCACCAACCCGGACTTGTCTACCCGGTCTGGTCACCTCCAGCACAAGCCAAACGACCGGGTACCTGTCCCAGGCTCAGTCATCCCGGACTGGACCACTTCCATCCATCTGTTCTTTTCCCGGCCGGCTGCTTGAACCCGGCCGTCTCTACCCGGCCATCCTGACATGCTTCAAGTGAATTGATCATAACTTCTCCAATACAGGTCCAAATGACTTGAAACCACTTCCATTGGAAAGCTAACTCAATTTTCTGTGTCTCCACAAAATCTTAGCAGCAGGAGAAATATCTAAAACCTCTGTCCATGCTCATCTTTGTCTTGAACAGATCATGGATTGACTTCTCCTTTCATGGCCAAACATGATTCTTCATCTCTTTTGGGGCCATAAGTCTTCCAAACACCTCAAATCACACCAAAGCATACTCCAACACCTGATAAGGACAAATGAATGCAAAATGGACCTAAACATGCCTAATGCCTAACTTATATGATCAAAATGCATAAGATATGGATGCTAAAAGCATGTAAATATGCAAGCTATCAACTCCCCCACACTAGACCTTTACTTGTCCTCAAGTAATCTTTTCAAAACACAAGGAGGAGAGACATAGAGATGGAAGCAAAGCCAAAAGAAACACTCATAGCACTCAACTTGACATCCTAAAGAAACATAGCAAATAGCATGAGCAAAACTTTCTTATTATGCCCTAGCTTTACAAGGCCTATCAATCACTCTTATGCCTCTACACAAGATGCAATGCTTATCAACCAACAAGTTCTCTTAACCAGCTCTCACATTGATCCACACACACACACACACAAGGTGAAGTCTCACATATGGGCACATGATCTCAATCATTTGGCTAGGTGATCAAATGGTCTAATATGGATGATAATGGGGGCTCAATGCATCATTTCAAGGTGGCAATCACTCAAAATCAAGGAGCTTGATCATTATGCAAAATTTATCTAAGACTAGGAGCAATTCATGCATACATGGATCCATCCTCATCATTCTACCCAATTCCTAAGTGATTACAAGATCTACTCCCCTTTATTTATCCCATAACCCAAAATGAAACATTCTCACATCACTCACCCAATGAACAACTTTCTTTCCTTTGAAATTCAACCACTAAGGACCTCTAATCACTTCTCTAAGCTCTAACTCTTTAAGTTTTTCCTTCCCCACTTATCTTATTGAATCTTTATTTTTTCTTTTTTTTCTTTTTCTTTTTTTTTTTCTTTTTTTTTTACATGAAGGGGGAAGGTCAAAACATCAATCAAGAGCTTCTTATCTTTCTATTCTAGGTCCCTAGGGTTCTTCTTTCTTATGATACTCATTTGTTCATCAATCTCAACATTGTTACATTCCAAACCCAAGATATAGACCATTAAGGAACAAAAACCCCACTCACCATCCTAGAGGCTAGCTCAAATGAGGACCCTATGCTAGCAAGAGATGAGAACAAATCCATGTCGTTCCCAATACTCTCAAGATTTTGCACATGACAAGCTATCAGAAAAGGCCTCACTCATGCAAATCAATGTAGGCTTCAAGGAATGGATAGGGTTCAAGGGTATTGAAGTGCCATTTGGGTTAACAAAGTGTGGTAAAATGGGAAAAGATAACCCAAATGCGTATGAGATCCATGATCAAGTATGCAAATTCCCATATGCAAGAGAAATTAAGTTCATTCAAGTCTAAATTCAGGATGGAGCTGGTTTCAAGAACAATGCCAATATCAAGCAAGCAAGCAAGTTTCAAGAAGAGTTGTCAAGGCTCAAAGAGCTACTTGATATGCTTAACTAGGGTACCAAATTAAGTGCAAACAAGTGTTCTTTACAAGGCAATGCTCCATATGCAAATGAATGCAACCTATATGCTCTAAACTCAATCTTAAGGATGCAAGTGATGCAATCTACATGATTCAAAAATTCAAATTTTTTTTGATTTTCTATGCAAGTATGGATGTACAATGCAATGCATGAGACTCAAAATCACAAAGCAAACATGATCAAATACTTGGTACCCCCACACACTTAAATCACACAGTCTCTGTGTGAGTAAGAAGAAGGAGATACCTCAACAAGACAAAACAAATGTATATACAAAAGGGTTGGAGTGATACCTAAGAAGGGTGTTTGGGTGTGGTGTTTGGTGCCGGGGCTAGGAGCTGGCTTGGTTCATAGCAACTAGAGGAGGCTGCTACATGGCAATCATAGGGCTCAGGTGGTTAATCACCTTTCTTCTCTCCTCTAGTGCTTGGCTCAACCTGAAAACCTTGACCACTTTTATTAAAAATAAGTTAAAAGGAAAATTGAAATTTGCAAAGCTATGTACAAGGATAACCATGGGACTTCCTCCAAAGTGAGCTTGTTTTGAGTCACATAGCTTGACTACCTTGTCTCTTGAACTAGTGAGAAGGATGATCCTTCCCACCTTCAAGTGTGATGGTGAGGACCTGAGAGAGAAGCTCTTGAAGCTTGATTTGGTCATCTTGGAGCTGAGGAGTGATGATGGCTCTAGCACTTGAGAATGGTATGGACCTGCCCTTGTGCTTGATTTTGTACCCAATGACACCATCTTTGAGCTGATGTGGATGGAGAGTGAGGATGTGTGGGAGCAAATCAAGAGGTGGAGGATGAGGCTCATTCACCATCTTCTTCTTGCCATGAGTGGCCTTTGAGGCTCCAATCATCCCCTCCGTTTTAGCACTTTCCAAGTGCTCACCACACTTCTCTTTAGAGGACTCTCCATCAAGACCTTCTTTTTGATAAACAGCCACTTCATCTTGGGGCTTCTCCACAGCTTGTGCATCACAAGTGATTGTCCCACAATAGTTTGATTCCAATGGGGGTTGGAGAGGATAGGAGACAGCTTTGTTGACATGCATAAGGGTGACCTTCTTGTTGGAAAAGTCAATGCAAGCTCCAACTGTTAAAGGAGTGCCTAGGATCAAAGGGACTCTCTCTTCAGATGCCATTTTCAAAACAGTGAGGTCAATAGGTATGGTGCAGGAACCAATCTTCAAGGGGAAGTCCTTGATTATGCCAAGTGGGGTTGTAGGAGAAGAATCCCCAAAGGTGAGAGGAGGAGTATCTGGTTCCATGCTTTCAATCCCAATACTCTTCACCATATCAAAGGAAATGACATTCACACTAGCACCACTATCAACAAGGGCATCATCCATAGTTAGTTTACCGATGGAGCAAGAAAAGGTGAACATCCCTTGAGACTCAAGCTTAGGGAGGGACTTTGGAGAGTTGGGTGGATCAATCTTCATAATGGAGATGTCCAAAAGCTCAGCCACTTCAGCCTGGTGGTTTAGAATGTCCTTGATGAGCATCCTCTGGACATGAGCTTCACGCATACCAGATATATCTGGAAGCTTGACTCCAACATCAGTAAGATCTTTCCTGAACTTTGAGATCAGCTTCTTTTGAGCTTTGGTGAGAACTCTTTGGGGAAAGGGGAGCTTATCATATGGTGATAGCTCAAACTCAGTGTCCTCCTGCTCCACTTCTTTCAGCTTGTTGTCTGCTCTTTGCACATGTGGTGCCTCATCTCTAGGCTCAGCTTGCTGCAAACTCTTTACCTCAGCCTTCTTGGCAGCATCCCTCAGAATATGTGCTTCAGCTGTGGCCACAACAAATCTCTCAACATCCCCAAACTCAGTGCCAAACATTTCAATCTCATACTTCTCTTTCTCATGAGTGCACATATCAATCTTTGAAGAAATAGTAGAGAGGATGACATTGCAAGATTCCTTGGGATTTTTCTCTGGTCTTCCTGGTAGAGATCCCAGTGGGCTCTTGGAGGATGAATACATAGAAGAAACCTGGTTCTCCAAAGCTTTGAGATTAGAGGCAAGTTGCATGTAATTTTTGTTGATATCATAATAGGTTCCATCAATCTTGGCATGGATGTTCTTGAACTCATCACCAATGTTCTTAGCATTTCTTTCTTGAGTTTCTAAGATTTGCTTGAACATGGATTCCATATTTGAACTTGGAACCTGAGCTTGAGAAGAGCTTCCTTGGGACTGAGGAGGCTGGTTGGCTTGGTAACCTCCTTGTTGATTGTTGTAGTAAGGTCTTTGCTGGTAGTTGTTTTGGTATTGGAAGTTGGGCTCTTTCCTATACCATGTGCCACTAGCATTGATAAAGCACAGCTCCTCTTGACATTCTACACCATTAACTTGAGTAGTCCTAGCAGGCTGCTGGTTCCCAATGGAGTTAATCTGCTCTTGCTTAGCCTTCTCTGCAAGAATCTTGTCCAACTTCTCTTGGAGATTTCAGGGCCTTCCTTGTGTGCTGATCATTATCATCAGTGCCTCTGTTGACCCTATCATGCTCCTCACTGTAGACTGAGTCACTCCTCGCCTTGTTCTCCACCAGCTCCTCAGCATCCTGCTCAGTTCTGCCCAAGAAGAACCCATTGCTGGCTGTGTCCAATCTGCTCCTGAACTCTGGAAGAGCACCTCTGTAGAAGGTACTAAGAAAACTCTCCTTGGTGAAGCCATGATGTGGGCATTGAGACCAATAGCCCTTGAACCTCTCCCAGGCTTCACTAAAGCTCTCAAGGTTCTTCTGCTGAAAGCTAGAGATCTCATTTCTGATCTTGGCTGTTCTTGAGGTAGAGAAGAATTTCTCTAGGAATGCCCTCCTGCACTCATTCCAAGTTGTGATAGAGTCACTTGGAAGAGCCTTCTCCCATAGATGTGCCTTGTCTCCCAAAGAGAAGGGAAACAACCTCAGCTTGAAAGCATCTTCAGAGACTCCATTAATCTTGGACAAGCTACAGTAGCTATCAAATGTGTCCAAGTGATCAAGGGGATCCTCCACAGCAAGGCCATGAAACTTGTTGTTCTCAATCAAATGCAGCAGCCCTGATTTGATCTCAAAGTTGTTGTTCTCCACAGCTGGTGCTCTTATCCCCAACCTATGACCATGAATGTGAGGTTGATCATAGGCTCCAATGGCTCTAGTTTGGCGCTGTGGTTGTATGTTGTCAGCTCTTGGACCATTGCCATCTTGAGCAGCTCTGTCTTGAGGTTGATGCTGGTGTTCATCCATCTCAAACCCCAACCTCTGAATGTGAGCCTGTTGCTCTTCTTCTCTTCTCCTTCTTGCTATTTCCCTTTCAAGTGTAGCTCTCTCTTCAACAGTGGGAACCAGGTTAGTTACACCCCTGCTTCTTGTGTTCATACACCTGAAAGTCAAAGGAAAAGGCAAAAGGAGAATCAATATCACAAGAAAAGAAAAATGATTTAGTCTCAAGCAAATGACTAAATCCCAATGTCACAATCAACTTAGAATTTGGCAACGGCGCCAATTTGATGAAAGGACTTTTCTAAGGTCCTAATCAAATGATGTAGTATAAAAGATTGTCGAACCAGTTCTAAGTGTCCACAAAGCAAAGGGAATACAAGTCTATGCTTAATCTAAATGCAATCATTAAAGGAGATGATTATTAAACTAAGGCAATATCTAAAATGCAAGAAAATATAAAGCTTTCTTTCTTATGAGGAAATGAGACCCATGGGTATAGGGACTTGATCTCAAATGCATAAGGTTCAATCCAAGATGCCAACTTTTCAATCAATCTAATTCCTTATGCCTAGACAACAAAACTAAGCAAGCTCTATCTCTAGATGAATGCTCCTTTGCAATGATCACCCAAGTACACCAAATCTCTTTGGCTGTAATGATCAAAGCAAGCATAAAGAATGAGTCTAATAGCAATCCTAGCCTCTTTGACAACTAATCTCTTAGGCAAAGCAAGCTAAAAGCATAGATGAGTTGGTTCAGGCATTTCATAGAACACCTTTCGGGCATGAAATGCCTATGGCTCTATGTTTGAGAGGCCAACCCAAATATAGCATTAAGAACACCAAATCAATGCAAGGAAAGGATAGATCTAACACTAAGCACCTTGGATCTACACTTAATCACTCTCAACCACTCTAACCCATGGATCTTAAATGGATCTACTCACTAATCCACATGCTTACTCTTAAACCCATGAGATATTTAAGCTTAAACATGTAGAGAAAGAAAAGAGATGAAATTAAGCAATCAAGAACACAAGATGAGATTAAGAATCAAAAATAAAACTTTCTCATAGGTTTGTGTTCTTAGAAAGAAAATAACATAAGTCCCAAACTAGGGATAACAAGAGTATTTATAATTTGCTTGAAAGCCATAGAAACATAAAACAAAATTACTAAAATGTCCTTGAGCCAAATTGATCTCAACCAATGGGAAAAGGAGGAGAATTCGGTCAGGGTTGAACCAGCATGGTCCAACCCGGTCTGGCCACCCGGTCCAAGCTTGTCTTGGTTGCTGTCCAGCCCGCCCGGTTCAGTACCCGGTTCCTCCTTCCTGGCCGTCCGGGTGTCCCTTGATCCATCTCTGCCAGTTCCACACCATAATCTACATCCGTTCTAGGTTCTTCTAATCTACCATCATGGTGAGGTTCGCTAGTACTACCATATTCAAAACCAGTTTTCCCATAAAGATACCAAACTTTATAATTCCGTGTAAACCCTTTCATATACAAATGAGTCCAAACATCCCATTCTTTTAAAATCCTACTATTATTGCAAGTAGAGCAGGGACATCTTAACATACCTTTTTTGCATCCGGTTGCTGTTGAAAAAGCCTCATGAATTCTCCAATACCTTCAACGTATTCTTCCGTAAGAAAATTGGTGTTGGGATCCAAATGAGGTTTATTCATCCACGAACGATAATAATCTCCAGAAGACATGATTTTTTTGGATTTGTTGTGATTAGAGAGAGTGAAGAAAGAATGAGGAGTGAATGAAGTGAATGTGGCAAGGTTGTATTTATAGGAAATTGCTTACAGCAATCCGACGGTATTCCAACGGGATTCTGACGACCGTTTTCAATTTCGTCGGAATTCCATCGGTATTTTTTAAATATCAAACGGCTATAAAAGGTCATATTCTTGTCGGCAACGGTCAAAATCTTCGTCGGTATATACCGACGAAATACCGACAAACACAACGGTAATATATTTTATCGGGATGTCCTCGGTTTTTCATCGGAATATTCCAACGACTATATATTCGTAGGAACTTCGTCGGAATGTTCCGACAAAAATCCGATGATCTTCAGTTTTTGGTTTTCGTCGGTATGTCCTCGGAACGTCGTTACTATCGTCCGACGACTTTGTTTTCCGTCGGAGTGTCCGTCAGAATATGGTGCAGCCTGGGTATAGCTTCTGCTCTTGGATAACTTGAAGGGGAATGAAAGAGGGATGTCCTTGGAGTCTACTAGCACTCTGCTGGCATTGGACATCTCCCTGAGCCTATGGAATGGCGACAGAGATGGTTTGCTACTCAAAGACACAAGATCACCTTGTATTGTCTAAGATGGTTTCACAAGGAATTCCTTCCTTTAGGTGAGATCAATGTTCCTTTAGCTGAACAGAGAAAGCATGAGACAAAGGCAAGCAAAGCTGGTGGAAAATTCTTAGATTCAAAGTTGAAAGTGTTTGTGTCCAGCTGTGTAAACTTAAAGGAAAAAGAAAACGAGTCTACCCTAACCCTTAACCAATTTGGTTTATGTGAACTAAACCAAATCGCCAAGCTCTTCTAATCCCAATTAAAATTGGTTTACTAATCCTAATTGTCTTTGGTTTGAATTAAATGAAAACCAAATAAAACCCAGCCCAATTACATTGAAATTAAATTGAACCAACAAGCTGGTTTGTCTTGGACTTCTCCTTCTGATTCAAGCTCCACGGTTTTGAGAAAGTCTTGGAGACTCTTTTCTTGTGCTCTCAGCCTTGATCTAGTAACTGGTCCACTCCACATGCTGGCTAGCTCACTGGATAGGTCTCTCTTGCTCAGGTTCAATCAGCTCTTCCTCATCAGACTCACTCAGCTCCTCTTCAATGTCCCTGCTCATGGCTACACCATCCCCTCCTCCTTTAAAAGGATTTGACCTCAAATCCAATTCATCTTTAAGATCAAACTGGTATGCATTGTTGTTGATTCTTTTCAACACTTTGAAAGGTCCATATGTCCTTGGCAACAACTTGGATTTCCTTTCAATAGGAAACCTCTCTTTTCTCAAGTGGATCCAAACAAGATCACCCGGTTCCAGCACCAACTCTTTTCTGCCCTTGTTCTTCTACCTTTCATACATCTTGGTCCTCTCCTCTATGTTCTTCCTGACCTGTTCATGCAAAGACTTGACAAACTCGGCCTTTTGCTTGCCATCAAGGTTAGCTTGTTATTTTAATGGTAAAGCAAACAAATCAAGAGGAGACAATGGGTTGAAGCCGTAAACAACTTGAAAAGGTGTGAGCTTGGTAGCTGAATGCATTGCCCTATTGTATGCAAACTCTACATGTGGTAAACAATCTTCCCAAGTCCTAATGTTGCTCTTAATGATAGCACGCAGAAGAGTAGACAAAGTCGTATTGACTGTTTCAGTTTGTCCATCAGTTTGGGGATGACAAGTAGTTGAAAACAGTAGCTTAGTCCCCAACTTCCCCCACAGAGTCCTCTAAAAATGGCTAAGGAACTTAGAATCCCTATCAGAAACTATAGTCCTAGGCATACCATGCAATCTAACAACCTCTCTAAAGAAAAGATCAGCTACCAAAGATGCATCATCAGTCTTATGGCAAGGTATGAAATAAGCCATTTTAGAAAACCTGTCAACAACCACAAAGATACTATCTCTACCTTTTTTGGTTCTAGGAAATCCTAAAACAAAATCCATAGAGATGTCAATCCATGGTTCAGTAGGGATAGGGAAGGGCGTGTACAAACATGTTGGTTGGACCTTGGACTTGGCTTGCTTGCACACAACACACCTGGAACACACCCTCTCCACATCTTTCTTCATGCTCAGCCAGTAGAAGTGTTCTTGCAAGGTGGAGAGTGTTTTGGTGACTCCAAAGTGACCCATCAGCCCTCCTCCATGAGCTTCCCTGACATATAACTCCCTCAAACCCTTTACTTGATAGAATTTACCACTAGCATGTTTCTCAGATTCCCTAAAGACTTCCTGAAACTCAGGGTCATCAGCATAGCAAGACTTGATATGTTCAAAGCCTAAGAGTTTAGTTTCCATTGAGGATAAAAGAACATACCTCCTGGAGAGTGCATCAGCAACTACATTATCCTTACCTTGCTTGTAATGGATGACATAAGGAAATGTCTCAATGAACTCAACCCGCCTAGCATGCCTCTTGTTCAGCTTCTGCTGCCCTTTGAGATGCTTAAGAGATTGATGATCTGTGTGGATCACAAACTCTTTAGGCCAAAGGTAATGTTGCCACACCTGTAAGGCTCTCACCAAGGCATAACGCTCTTTGTCATAGGTTGGATAGTTCAAGGTGGCGCCTCCAAGCTTCTCACTAAAGTAAGCTATAGGCCTCTTCTCTTGCATCAACACAGCTCCAATTCCAACTCCAGATGCATCACACTCAATTTCAAAAGTTTTAAGAAAGTCAGGGAGCACAAGTAAAGGAGCACTTGTTAACTTCCCTTTCAGCAGTTGGAATGCATCTTTCTGAGCTTGCCCTCAAGTGAATCCTACACTCTTTTTGATGACTTCAGTGAGTGGGTAGCTATTGTACTGAAATCCTTCACAACCTTCTGTAGAAGCCAGCAAGTCCATGAAAACTCCTGACTTCTCCAATGGTTTTAGGGGTCGGCCACTCCTTTATAGCCTTCACCTTCTCCTCATCAACCTGTATACCCTGTGATGTCACAGAAAAGCCTAGAAACACAAGGTTATCTGTTCCAAGAGCATTTCTTATAGTTAGCATACAGATTCTCTTTCCTAAGCACATCTAGCACTTGTCTCAAATGATCAACATGTTCTTTCATGGTCTTGCTATAGATCAGTATATCATCAAAGTACACTACTACAAATCGACCTATCAGTGCTATCAAGACATGGTTCATTAACCTCATGAATGTACTAGGTGCATTAGTAAGGCCAAAAGGCATGACAAGCCATTCATACAATCCTAGCTTAGTTTTAAAAGCAGTTTTCCACTCATCTCCTTCTTTCATTCTGATATGGTGGTAACCACTCTTTAAATCAATTTTAGAAAAGACACATGAACCATGTAACTCATCTAGCATATCATCTAAGCGTGGGATAGGATGTATGTACTTAACTGTGATGTTGTTGATGGCTCTGCAGTCCACACACATGCACCAGCTCCCATCTTTCTTAGGCACCAGTAGTACAGGTACAACACAAGGACTCAAGCTTTCCCTGATGTGGCATTTCTCCAAGAGTTCATTGACTTTTTTCTGGAGCTCCTTTGTCTCAACAGGGTTTGTCCTGTATGCTGGCCGGTTTGGAATGGCAGCTCCTGGTACAAAGTCAATTTGATGTTCAATACCTCTGATGGGTGGCAAATCAACTGGATTATCCTCTGGTAAGACATCCCTATACTCCTGAAAAAGACACTCAATCTCTTCTGGAATCACAGGGTCAGTTTTAGTAGAAGAGATCAACAACTCCTTGTAAACTACTAATATCAGATTTGACTGTTCAAGCATAGCAGTTTTGATATCTTTAGTAGTAGCAGAGAGGTTCAGATTACTTACCTGTTTGGATTCATCCAGCAACAAGGCTTTACCAGTGGCCTTATCTTCAGCCCTTCTCTTTTTAAGATGCATTTGATCCTCGTGCACTTCCTGAGGCGACAGTGGTACCAGTGTGATCTGTCTCTCCTTGTGAGTAAAGGTGTGTCTGTTGGTGAAGCCATCAAGTACTGCTCTCTTGTCATACTGCCAGGGGCGTCCAAGTAGAATGTGACTAGCTTCAAGAGGCACCACATCAAAAGTGATCTCATCCTGATACCTTCCCACAGTCAGTAAGACTTTAACTTGCTTGCTGATCTTCAGCTCTCCCTCTTCATTGAGCCATTGCAAGAGGTATGGTTTAGGATGTTTATACACCTGCCCAACTTTTCCACCAATTCCTCACTTGCTACATTGGTACAGCTTCCTCCATCAATGATCAAGCTGCAAACTTTTTCTTGGACTAAGCATCTGGTGTGAAACAGGTTCTCTCTTTGATCATCCTCTTTGGCTTTAGGCTGAGCATTGAGAAGTCTCCTAGTGACTAGCAACTCTCCTCGGACAGGATACTCCACGCCCTCATCATCAGATTCCTCATCCTCAGAAACCACTTCTCCATTAGCTAGAATGATCATCACCTTCTTGTTGGTACACTCATTATCATAGTGTCCAAACCCATGACACTTGAAGCACTTGACATTCCTGGACTTAGTGGCTGTTGCTGGTTCCTTTCCCTTGTCATCTCGCCTTGCTTCCGCTGATGAAGACCCCTCCTTTGGCTTATCAGATGATTTATCATCCTTGGAGTACACTGATTTTGAAGCATGGCCGTATGGAGACTTGGTAGAGCTCTTCCTCTTGTTTTGTTGCTCAATTAGAATGGCTTTGTGCAGTAGATCATCCATGTCCTTATACTCTTGCAGCTCCAATCTGTCTTGGATGTCTCTGTTTAAACCTCCTTGAAACCTAGCCATAGTTGCCTCAGCACTTTCATTCAGGTCAGCTTTCAAGATAAGTGTCTCCATCTCCTGGTGATAGTCCTCTACACTCTTGGATCCTTGAGAAAGCCTTCTCAACTTCTGGTGGAGATCTCGTCCATAATGAGTAGGTACAAACCTCTTCTTCATCACAGTTTTCATCTCAAACCAGGATGCTATCTGAGGCTCTCCATTTTGCCTCCTAGTAACAGCAATCTGATCCCACCAGTTTATAGCATAACCACAAAATTCAGTGGCTGCTAGTCTGACCTTCCTCTTCTGAGTAAACTGCTGGCAATTGAAAACCAACTCTATCTTCTTTTCCCACTCCAAATAGGCGTCTGGATCATTCTTGCCATGGAATGGAGGTATTCTCAGCTTGAGATTGCCTAGGTTGTCAGCTGCTGGTCGTCTGCGGTTATGGAGTCTACTGTGTTGGCTAGCTTGAGATTCATCATCACTCTCATCAGTTGTATCCTCCTGCACTTGTTCACCATAGATCCTATGACCTCCAACTAAAACTCCTGGTCCCCTTCTAGGCCTAATGCGTGCTCTCTCAG
Source organism: Brassica carinata (assembly GCA_016771965.1). Classification (NCBI taxonomy): domain Eukaryota; kingdom Viridiplantae; phylum Streptophyta; class Magnoliopsida; order Brassicales; family Brassicaceae; genus Brassica; species Brassica carinata. The sequence continues at coordinate 25,409,442 of CM028692.1, forward strand.
CTCCAACAGCAGCTCCTCTCTCTTGTCCTGCATCAACATCAAGTAAATTCTCATTAGCTTGTTGAGCACTGTTGTAAGAGGCTTGCATTCTTCTAGTTATCTCAGCCATCATGGCCTCAAATTGGACTTGGTTGAGGTTGATTTGCTGAGCGGCCGGTTCATCTATTGCCTTTCCTTCTCGGTGTTCCTCAGCCATTGTTCCTGAAAGACAAGTTAGCAAAGACAAAGAAACACAAAACAAAGCTCTCTCTCACTCAGTTTTCAGCCGCCAAGTCTCTGTTTCTCTCTCAAGTTCAGTTAAGATTCAAAGCCCTACACCTAAGATCTAGAACTAAAACTCCAATGAAAAAGATAGGGAGTATTAAGAGATTTAGGCACCAGCTTACTTTACTACCCTGAGCTGGATTACTCTTCAGCTATCTGGATTTCTCTTCAGCTTTTCTTATATATATATATATATATATATATATATATATATATATTTGATTTGGATCATAGATCTCTTTTATTTTTCTTTTTTTTTTTGATTACCAGGATTGGCTCAGCTGGCTTACAACAGATAGAAAGATAGGAGAAGTGTTTAGATGGAATGAATGATCTGAGTAGCAAATCGCAGACCCTAACCTTCAACCTGGCTCTGATACCACTTGGTGCAGCCTGGGTATGGTTTCTGCTCTTAGATAACTTGAAGGGGAATGAAAGCGGGATGTCCTTGGAGGCTACTAGCACTCTGCTGGACAATGGACGTCTCCCTGAGCCTATGGAATGGCGACAGAGATGGTTTGCTACTCAAAGACACAAGATCACCTTTTATTGTCTAAGATGGTTTCACAAGGAATTCCTTCATTTAGGTGAGATCAATGTTCCTTTAGCTGAACAGAGAAAGCATGATACAAAGGCAAGCAAAGCTGCTGGAACATTCTTAGATTCAAAGTTGAAAGTGTTTGTGTCCAGCTGTGTAAACTTAAAGGAAAAAGAAAACGAGTCTACCCTAACCCTTAACCAATTTGGTTTATGAGAACTAAACCAAATCGCCAAGCTCTCCTAATCCCAATTGAAATTGGTTTACTAATCCTAATTGTCTTTGGTTTAAATTAAATGAAAACCAAATAAAATCCAACCCAATTACATTTAAATTAAATTGAACCAACAAGCTGGTTTGTCTTGGACTTCTCCTTTTGATTCAAGCTCCACGGTTTTCAGCAAGTCTTGGAGACTTTTTCTTGTGCTCTCATCTAGTAACTGGTCCACTCCACACGCTGGATAGCTCACTAGATAAGTCTCTCTTGCTCAGGTTCACTTCAGTATCATCAGCTACAAGTTCTTCTTCTAAGGCAGTGTTTTTGGTAGCACCTTTATCCCCTTGCTCAGGTTCAATCAGCTCTTCCTCATCAGACTATCTCAGCTCCTCTTCAATGTCCCTGCTCGTGGCTACACCACAGGGATTGCAACAAGAGAACCATCAGAATAACACATAAACAAGTGTTTTCTATGGCTCACACAACAAAGAAACCAATGGATCAAAACAGTTTGTCCACTGATCAAAGAGATGCTCCATAAAGATACTAACAAGTACTGACCAAGCTTAAACTATATCAGAGTGGGAGAGAAAATATTTATTCAAAAACAGAGAGAAAATAGGTGAGTTTAATCCCAAAGAAGAGCAACAAAGCTCTGCTAGCATGTTGGAATTCATAAGTGTTTGTCTCATGTCAAGAGAGTATACAGTTAACTTATAACTGAATCCCCTTCAACCATACAACAGGAACTCACCATCATACTTGAGGAGACAGCCAACTGGTGGTGGAATCCTCTTACACAGCCTATACAATAACCAAGATCCTAGACAGTAATCTGGTTATGTATGGCAAAGAATCTCCAGTTTGAATCTATCCTTCTGTAGTAACACAACACTTTGAGTTTGTGTACTTAAGATGAAGAGGATTTAGAATCAGTAATCTAGAGATTAAGAGAAGATAAAGAAGAGTTTAGAGTGAGTTTTACAAGTATTAAAGCTGCCTTAAGAGAAAGAGAGTTAAGGCAGCCTCTAAACCATAACTCTAAACTCCTTACATTGTGAATATTGTTTAGACACAAGCAAGGGAGAGAGAGACACGAAATTAGACTAAGAGAACTTGTATTGATACTAGATAAAAATGTTACAAGTGATGGAGAAGCCTTTAAATAGGTAATACACATGATTAAACAATTACTAAACAAGGGGAAACATAAACAAATAATTCTGTAGGGAAAGAGATGAAGCCAAAGAGGATACAGCCAAGGTATGGACGTGCAGGAAGAGTAGAAAGGGACAGGAGGTGAGGCACATCCTTCCTTGGTGATAGTAACAACTCTACACAACTTCTTATGAACCCATGTGACTTCTTCTTGCTTAATTCAAACCAGATCCTTTCTTTTGAATTCAAACTGTTTTTCCTTGACTTCTTAGAGGTTTCCAACGTCCATAAGGTCCTCCACAACTCATTCCTTTCCTTGCAAGTCAGGTTAGGTCAAGTGGTATCTTGTGGAGCAAGTCTGTACAAAACAGAACCAAATTAGCTTCTCTTGATGAACTTATCCTTGGATCATCAACCAGCTTCTTCTTCTGGTCATTCCTTTATTTATTTCAATACTCCCACTCAATATTGACCATAGGAGATCTTTGGACAAGCTTGGAACTGAGAGCACTTGCCTCATTAAAAACCTAAGTGTGGAAAACCTCATGGATAAAACCATCACTTATGGAAAAAAAGTGCAACTACCCTCAGCCTAGGGATTGGCCAGTGAGTCTGAGGAGTGTAAGATGATTTTGAAGGACTCCTTAGACTCTGGATCATGGCCTACTTCAATAGCAAGAGGCTCCAATGCCTTCCTTGCTTCACACTCATCACACCTTTGAGCTTCTTTTTGTGGTCAGAGCTTGTTGTTTCTACTTCAAGTTTGAATAAAAATGCATTATGGCATGCTAGACTAGGACACCCTCATAATAAGGCTTTGAAACTGATGTTGCCAGGTGTTTGTTTTGAAAATAATGAGTGTGAAGCTTGTATTTTAGGCAAGCATTGTAAAATTGTTTTTCCCAAGTCTAATACTGTTTATGAGAAATGTTTTGATCTTATTCATTCAGATGTTTGGACTGCTCCTTGTTTATCTAGGGAATCTCATAAGTATCATGTCTCATTCATTGATGAAAAATCCAAATACACCTGGCTAACACTAATTCCAACCAAAGATAGGGTGGTTGATGCATTTAAAAAATTTCAATCATATGTGCAGTATCATGCCAAGATTAAAATTTTCAGGTCTGATAATGGTGGTGAGTACACTGGTCAAGCCTTCAAGCATTATCTATCTCAGCATGGCATCCTTCATCAGACAAGTTGTTCCTATACTCATCAGCAAAATGGAGTGGCTGAAAGGAAGAACAGACATTTGATGGAAGTTGCTAGGTCTATGATGTTTCAAGCCAATGTTCCCAAGAGGTTTTGGAGTGATGATGTTGTTACTGCTTGCTATTTGATAAACAGAACTCCAACTCAGGTCTTAGAAGGAAGAGGTCCATTTGAAGTGCTAAACGAGTACAAGCCTTCCTTGGAGCACATGAGAATCTTTGGGTGTCTTTGTTATGTGATGGTCCCTGGAGAGTTGAGAAACAAGCTACAAGCTAGGAGTACAAAAGCAATGTTTATTGGGTACTAATCTTCTCAAAAGGGATACAAATGCTATGATCTGGATACTAGAAGAGTTCTGGTATATAGGGAGGTGAAGTTTGTTGTAGACATGGGGTATTATGATGAGCAGAATCAAGAAGACTTGAAGGACCTCACCTCAGACAGAGCTGCTACTTTGCGGATTATCTTGGAGGGCCTTGGGATCAAGGTAAACCAGGGACAACCAGGAGCAACAAGTGTCTCAAGGAGTATGCCAGTTGCTAGTGATAGTACTACTCCCCATCTTGACCATGAGGGGGGCAGTGGATCAGAACATCTCAACCAAGAGAGGGGAGAGACTTCAAATGGCCAAGGAAATGATCAGGAGAGTTCTGACACACATGATCAAGTTGTGGAGTCAAGTACACATCAAGATGGAGCTGAAGAAAGTCAGCTAGGAGAAGATGAAGCTGGTGAATCTGTTGTGGAGCAGCAGCCAGTAGAACCAATGGTGCAACCTGAACCAGCACCAGTATTGAGGAGAAGCACACGGGTGATGAAGGATCCTTCTAACTGGGTAAACACTCGCGGGTACTACAATGCCCAGGCTGTGGAGCATCCTTCTCAAGCCGTGTGTTCCTTTGCTCAATACCCTGATGAAAACTACAACTTTATGGTGAGCTTAGACAAGAGCTATGTGCCAAGAAGCTATGAGAAGCCATGATGATTAAAGAATGGAGAGATTCAGTAAATGATGAAGCATGTGCATGATTAAAAATGACACATGGTATGAGAGTGAGCTACCAAAAGGGAAGAAGGTAGTTTCAAGCAGGTGGATCTTCACAGTCAAGTACAAACCTGATGAAACTGTGGATAGGAACAAGACAAGGCTTGTTGCAAGAGGGTTCACTCAAACATGGGGAGAGGGTTATATAGACATGTTTGCTCCTGTTGCTAAGCTTCACACAATCAGAATTGTGTTTTCTCTTGCTGTGAATCTTGAATGGGGGCATTGGCAAATGGATGTAAAGAATGCCTTCTTGCAAGGAGAGCTTGAAGATGAGGTCTATATGCATCCTCCTCCTGGCTTGGAACACTTGGTGAAGAAAGGAAATGTGTTGAGACTGAAGAAGGCTATCTATGGTCTCAAGCAATCACCAAGAGCATGTTATCACAAACTCAGCACAACCTTGAATGGAAGAGGGTTCAGGAAGTTCGAGCTTCACCACACTCTCTTCACTCTCATCACACCCTCAGGTATCATTGTGATCCTTGTGTATGTTGATGATATCATCATCACTGGAAGTGATAAAGATGGTATCACAGCTACCAAGGAGTTCCTTAAATCTGTGTTTGAGATTAAAGACTTGGGAGAGATGAAATACTTCCTTGGAATTGAGTTGTGTAGATCCAAGGAAGGCTTGTTCATTTCTCAAAGGAAATATACACTTGATCTTTTGAAAGATGCAGGTGTCTATGGAGGGAAAACAGCCAAGATGCCCATGGAGGATGGGTATAAGGTTCCACATGAGGGGGAGCTTGAAGATAGCAAGCCATTTCATGACCCAAAGCTTTATAGGAAGCTTGTGGGTAAGCTCATCTATTTAACTATCACCCGTCCTGATATTTGCTTTGCTGTGAATCAGGTTAGCCAGCATATGCAAGTGCCAAAGGAGCATCATTGGCGCATGGTGGAAAGGTTGCCGATGTACCTCAATGGAACACCTGATCTAGGTGTGTGGATGGGCTGCAATAGAAGCACTGAGGTGGTGGATTACTGTGATGCAGATTGGGCAGGAGATAGATCAGATAGAAGATCAACTACTAGTTATTGCACATTCATTGGTGGGAACTTAGTTACTTGGAAGAGTAAGAAGCAGAAGGTGGTCTCTTGTTCCAGTGCAGAAGCTGAGTATAGAGCCATGCTGAAGCTGACAAACGAGCTGGTTTGGATCAAAGGGATACTGAAGCATTTGGAGATTGATCAAGCCATACCAATGACCATGCATTGTGACAACCAGGCCGCCATTCACATTGCATCCAACTCGGTGTTTCATGAGAGAACCAAGCACATTGAAGTCGATTGTCACAAAGTGAGGGAGATGATTGTGCTTGGTGTCATCTTACCATGCTATACAATAGTGAATACCAGCTGGCTGATGTTCTTACAAAGGCAGCAAGGCAGAAGACAATGGAGTCCATTCACATCCGTTTGGGCTCATTGATCTTGGGAAGAAGAAGAGCCGAGCCCCTTGATCATGGGATCTTTACTCTTTTTCCCTCATAAAGGTTTTGTCCCAATGGATTTTCCTTGGTGAGGTTTTTAATGAGGAAGATCTCATGGCTATCCAATCTTGACTTGTTCCACATGGTCAAGCTTGAGGGGGAGTGTTGAGATGAGAGGATGTATATATACTTTGAGAGATGGTGCTGGTGCTGGTGCCATACTGCTCTTAGGCTGACTAATCCCCAAATTCTCTAAAATTATTCTCAGGTTGTCTGCCCTATCAGATGGTCCTTGTGAGAGATCTCTGAGGTCTTCCTGATAGAAAGTGAAGAACAGAGTAAAACAGAGTGAAGAACAGAGGAAGAAGTGATGAATCCGTGAGAGAGAGAGTGAGAGAGTGAGAGAGAGAGAGATATTGCAAAGAGAAAAGAAGGATTTTATTTCCTTAATCTCAATTGTGAAACTTTACAATGAGTTAAATAGGCAAGTTTCCTAAGTACAAGAATTAATAAACAATGGGGAACAATAAACTAAGGAAATGAATAAAGAAATGTGTGGCCTGGTCTGTGAAAGTGACCTGACCTTAACGGTCTCCTCTTGCCCCAATCCATAAGAGGAACATGTGACTTAAACTATAAAGAGTTATTCTTGGGTTCACCCCCTAGGGTGAACCTCTAGATTCACCAACCAATAGGATTTCATTATTTTAAATTCGATATCTTTTAAAAAAGGAAACAAAATATTATCAAGTTATATTATGTTTTTAAAATAAAAAAGTAAAAAAAAAAATAGTAGTTACAAAAAAAAAAAAAAATCCTAAAATATTGTTAGCGTTGTCAGCAAAACACTAAACCCTAAATCCTAATCCTTAAACCCTAAATCTGAAACCCTAAACCCTTGGGTAAACCCTAAACCCTTGGGTAAACCCTAAACCCTTGGGTAAACCCTAAACCATTGGATAAATCATAAACTCTAAATCAAAAACACTAAACACTAAAATCCTAAACCCTTGAGTGTTTTAGTGTTTAGTGTTTTTGATTTAGAGTTTATGATTTATCCAAGGGTTTAGAGTTTACCCAAGGGTTTAGGGTTTCGGATTTAGGGTTTAGGGTTTAGGGATTAGGATTTAAGGTTTAGTTTTTTCTTGGCGGCGTTAATTTTTTGTAATTACTACTATTTTATTTTTTATTTTTTTTATCTTTTTACTTTGAAAATATAATATAACTTGACAATATTTTGTTTCCTTTTATAAAAGATATCAAATTTGAAATAACATAATTCTATTGGTTGGTGAACCTCTAGGTTCACCTAGGGGGTGAACCCAAGAATAAGTCAACTATAAACAACTCCTTCTCTTTGTCTCTTTGTTTCCAACGGACACATTGACTCCCAAGAGTTCAAACTCGTCACACTCCCTCCCGTGCCTTGCCTTTCAAGTCACTCTTGGTCACACATAGTTTCCTTGCACACCAAGGCTTGTACGTACCAGAAACACACAATGCACTCAAGTATAGATCTTCTCTTCTCTCCTTAGTCTGGTATGTTTTGTCTCCTTATGTCTTGATGTTCCTTGTAAATACTTCCCAGCTCTTCTCATCATAGTACCCCTTTGATTCCACAAACTTGACATCCCTCGAGACCATAACTCTCCTTGAATCTGGGATGTAGCATTTGTACCCTTTCTGCGTGTGTGTGTAGCCTATGAATATGCCTTTGACACTCTTGGCCTCCAGCTTGTTTCTCTGCTCTCCTGGTGTCAAGACATAGAACACACAACCAAACACACGCAAATGATCTAATGCAGGTTTTATCTTGTTTAATACCTGAAAGGGAGAGACATATTTGAGGACTTTTGTGGGAATCCTGTTGATCAGATAGCAAGCTGTGATCACAGCATCTCCCCAAAACCTCTTTGGAACATTTGTGTGAAACATCATGCTCCTTGCAACCTCCATAAGATGTCTATTCTTTCTTTCAGCAACTCCATTTTGTTGTGGTGTGTATGGGCAGCTTGTTTGATGGATAATACCATGTTTTGCTAAGTGTTGTTTGAATGCAATGCTAGTATACTCCCCACCATTATCAGACCTCAAAAATTTTGATCTTGGAATTGAAATGGTTAGTTACATAGTTCTGGAAGTTAATAAATGCTTCTAAAACTCTATCTTTGCTTTTAATCAATGTGAAGCCAAGGGGCAGTCCACACATCAGAATGCACTAGATCAAAACAATTCTCATAAATAGTCATAGATTGAGGAAAAACAGATTTGCACTGTTTGCCAAGAATACTGATATCACTCAAATTATCTAAGGAGTGACTTTATTCTCTCAAATAAGAGGTTCAGTTGTAGTACTTAGGGAGGGAATCCACAGAGAGCTAGTGTACAAATAAGATGCAATCTTAGTGACTATGCTAGGTTGAAAATGGTTTAAAGTATATTGCAGGTTTTTGAGTAATGGTAAGATTACTCAGTTGAAAGATTTTGGTTTTAAGACAATAAAGAAAAGTAGTTAGATTCAGGGTAGGTATTCAGGAATTCAGGATTATAAATACTATAAATGCTAACAAGTTGCTTGCATGATATGTCAGAGCTCAACACTGTTAAAATGAATCCATCAGCTCTCGCAATATTTAGACCATCTATTACTTAGATGCTAAATGGTGTTTGCGGCCAGCTATATCGCCGACAGTATCGATCGATTATTCGATAGGAATATCGAGATACACCTCTTCTCGTCGATCGATTACTCTATAGAGTATCGTCGATATGGCTCTAAGCAGACATTATCTTGTGAGTTGATACAATGCTCACCATGATCTTCGATCAGCTTCCGCTTGTCTCAAGAGGGTCATAGCATGTTTAGGATGTTGTCAGGAATTGTATTGAATGAATCATACAATCCAAGTTCATGTTCTAGGTAGCTAAGCTAGAAAAAGCATTGGTGAACAATCCTAACAATAAATATCACAACTATAGCAGATATAGGCTGGGGCTAATCCCTCATATCATATTTAAACCCTAAATCTAACAAATGAATCTACTCAGACATGGCTAAGTGTATCATAGTAACAAGGTAATAATAGGAGTTCATAAATCTATTAGAGGGTGAACACTTAGGTTCCAATCACAGATCTCTTTGGATCTCTCCTTTAGATCTAGAATCCTATAACCTTTGTTAAGAAGAACAAGTAAAGAACTGAATAGAACTTTATTGAGAACTTGCAAAGTAATGAAAACAGTAAAAGAAATGAGTAGAAAAGATGGAGGTAGAAAGGTGGTTAGAAACATGTAAAAACTCTCTTGTGCCAAAACACTTAGGCACATATAAATATGAGTTCATTAGGTTAAAAACTCGTCAGGGGAAATCTTGTAAAATGTGATGTCTTGGGCTTCAAGTTCAGCCAGGTCAAACTTGTCTTCTGCCGCTTCGATATCGATCGATAGTACAGGGTGTACATCGATCGATTATGACCCTGTACTATCGATCGATTATGATCTCGATGTATCGTCCTTCGGAAAATGTGTGTCAATCGATAGCACGGAGTGTGCATCAATCGATGTGTAACTCTGGATGTCGACCTCTGGTCTTGATCACGGGTGAACTCTTCTTTAAGCTCCAAAAGGCACCTAAAATATCACTTTTCTCCAAAATACTCCTGTGGGAACCGAAATTCACACCGTCAATTTCCGATAAATGATTATGGAGGAAAACCGAGTTAACCCGATCTACCTTGAAGGTCCGAATTCTCTGCGTAATCACTTTTTGAATTGATAAAAGATAGATAGCAAGATAAAAGATGAATGGTCGCTCAGAGGTGTTTTATTAAAAGTAAGAGTACAAGATTTCTCCGAGAGGAGTAGAAATATGCTAACTTATCGAAACAACAGAACAAGAGGCGGTCAAGACGTCTAAGCCTTGCCGTACTAGTCTAACCACCTAAGTCGTAAGTTCTCTAAGCTAGCAGGAGTTCTCTAAGTCTAAAATCTCGGATCCTCTTCTCTTCTGCCCCAGCCCTCCTTATATAGTCAATTTAGGTCGGTGGCCCGTTTAACCTTTCGCCTTTGGGCCTGAGTTTATCTCTTTTGGAAATATTCCATTTTCCGTCGATCCTCGTTGCTATCCTCGAACATTGACATTTATCTGCGGAAACTTAACATTTATCCTACTGTAATAAGTTAGGATAAACCGTCATAGCTCTTACTGGTCTTGGGTCTCCAAAATCGTAAGTGAGCCCGTAGACAAATTTCGAGCCCTCGGACGTTCATACGATTTCTCGGAAGATTATATTTTCCGCAAAATAAATCGTTGATGGGGTCAAAATCGGTCAACGACGAAATCGTCACCCAAAAGTCCTCGGAAGAAAACTAAGTGACGATCGAAACCGAGAAACGGGTCGTCACTCGGAAAAACTAAGTAACAATCGAAACCGAGAAACGGATCATCACCAGACAAACTTACGGGAAGGCACGAACAGACCGTGAGCCCCGGGGATCGACGAAGGCAAGCAACAGCGGCATTGGCGGGCAGGGAACCGTACAATGATAAGGCGCTGGCGCCCGGCGGCGAACCGACCACGCCAGCGCCTGGCACGGCGGCAGGCTTCGTCCTATCCGTCTGGCGCCGGCGGCAGGCCCGTCGTCTCCCGTCTGGCGCCGGCGGCAAGGGTCCTGGCGCCCATCCGTGCAGTCGTCTCGTGATCTCGGGCAACGGCATCATCTTGGTCCCTTAAACCCATGTTCGGATTGTTCGAGAAACACGACGATTCTTCGGCAAAGCCTTCTCGATTGTTTAACAAAGTTCATATTTTAAAATCTATGTTCGAAGCCTCATTACTCAAACCCTCGAAGACAGAAAGTCTACGAATCCAAGTCCATCTCGATCCCGATACTCGAGAAATCTTGGATGACCATAAAAGGTTCGAATGATGAATGGATTTCGATTCATCGTATAAAACGATCACGGTTATTCTAAACACCAATCATCTCGACAATACGAGGAATTGGGATTCTTTCGGAAATGCCGAAACCTTCGAAGACTATTTTCTCGAAAAACCGTAAAAACGCCTAAAAAGCCCGACATGACCAAAACGGCCCACTTACGATTTTCCGAAAAGGAAGGATAACTATGACAGTTTATCCTTATCCTCACATAAGAGATAAATGTCAAGTTTCCAAAAGATAAATATCAAGTTTCCAGAAGATAAATGTCAAGTTTTTCGAAGATAAATGTCAAGTGACCCGATAAACACGAAGACGGACGAAAATGGAAAAAGCCCGATTCAGCCAGAAGGAAGATAGACCGTCCTAAGAGGAGTATATAAGGAGAGCTTTGGGCGAGGAGCAAATCATTACAAAATTTCCGAGAGCAATTTAGCACTTAGAGCAAATTCAGCATTTCTTTCGTTTTCACTAGCGAGCCGCGACTAACTAGGTTAAATTTAGGCGCCGACTAGCGGACTTTTCGACAGCTCTTGTAGCCGATTTCTTTACCTGTTGTTCACGCCAAACGCCATTCGAAATAAGATCTCTTTCGCTCTATTTTTACGATTTTTATTTTACAACTTAAATTCGCATTGATTGTGTCGCGGTGTGGCCCAGCAGATATCCGACCTTCAGGGTTAAGTTTACTTGGCTTTCCTACAAATAAAACGAAAACTTCGACAGCTAAATTTCGTTCCCACAGCTAGAAGGAGGGGGTTACGGATCTATCTATCTTCGCAACTGCACACGCCGATCATGTCTACCGACGCCACCAAAGACAAGCCAACGCTAGACGGAACATCCGTCGATGCCAACATTGATAAGACTCCAACTGGAGATATCGCCCACAGTCACTGCTGATGCAAACACGAGACGCCAGACAGATGAAGGAACTGTTCACCTCCGCGACTGAGCGGAACAACAGACAAGCTGATAACCTCGCCGCAAAACAGGTCGGCACCTTAACTGCGGAGCAAGCTGCCGCGGATCCACCATGGCACAGCGCAGCAGAAGGCTCGACCGGATCTCCGAGAACGAGAAAAGATGCCCAAAGAGTCCACTCCGAGGAAACGGCTCCAAAGGACAGCCGAATCCACCTAGAACCTTCCACCCCTGGCTACGGAAACAAGGAAAGCGACGCCGAAGACGATCTGGATATCAGCACCAATCGGATACTACTCCGATGAAGACGCTGACATCCACCCCAGAAGGACCCAAAGCCAGTCCGCTCGGCAGACGGTATCCTTCGAGAGGCCCATGACACAAGAGGAGGAAGACCTCTACTGGATTGAGCAGGAAGAACTCGCGGAGGATCAAGCTCGGATCCATCGCGACCAGCGCCGACAAACTCGGTAGCAATAACGAGATCCATGATCTCCGCGAATCTCTCAAAAAGACTGTGGCCGAGGTGAAAGCGGTGAAATCGCAAATCCACCAGGCGACCAGTTCCGCCCCCGAGATCGATAGAATTCTCGAGGAAGCACGGAAAACACCATTCACCGCTCGGATCACGGAAACACACATCTCAGACCCAGGGAAAATCAAAATCCCGGTCTATGACGGTACTACGGATCCTAAGGCGCACCTGCAGTCTTTCCAGATCGCAA